>CM042160.1:30811164-30936164 GCA_023376005.1 Doryteuthis pealeii | reverse complement strand
TACTCAATTTTAAAAAATAAAATCATGTTTTTCTATTTACCCCTTAGATGGGACCCTAATAGGGACTACCACTCCAGGTCAGAATGTACCTGGGAGCAATGGTGATGAAGGGGTGCTCCATATTCCCCAAACCTCCAGAACTAACCTCAACATCAAATAGAATTTAATGTCATTCCCAAGACATGAAGACCCTCAGTTACTGCCTTCTAGCACCCATATGATAAAAATGATTGGTGCTACTGATAAGGACAATAGGGTTGAGGCAATCATATAGGTGCTAGGGCTTGATATAACCAGACGATTGATCAAAGGGGCCTCTCCGACTGGCCATCTAGCCTAAGTAAGGATCTAAGTGGACTATTGCATATCATAGACTGCTCATCCACCAGGATTGCGTCCATAAGCATCTTGGGTCACCACCCACAGCCAACAGGTGCCCCATTCAGGGGGTTCTTACCCCTCTGCAGAGGTGCAGTCGCTGTATTCTTAAGCGCCAGCCGACAGTTTGCAGCATGTATATCACATGACATTTAGCTGTTCACACTGTGGTTAGTAATAATCTGGTCATTCTGCTGACGGTTAATAATAATAGATAATACTTCTCACTAACGTAAAGCATCTATTTCAGTTTGTCAAAAATTGTGAGTTTGCTGAAATTTATGTGAACGAAATACATTCCTCTTGTAGCTGACAAAGTAATGGTATTTGAGTCAGTTAAGTCTTCAATGGTCCACCTGTAAATTATTGTTGCATTTTGGTATCTCCCATTTCCTCCCATCAGGAAATGTCCACCAAAGTAACCGTAGATAGGAATGGAATTGGAGCCAAGAGAAATGGTGAAGTCCAGTAATATTTATGGTCAACTAAATATTTATATATACCTTCTGTCAACAATGTCCTTATCTTGCCAGCCTTTCCAATTTATCAAGCTCTTCTTTCTCTTTATATTTGAGGCGTGTTCAAAAAGTATCAATACTGAAGCTGTATTTACCAAGATAGAAATGAACAATGAATGAAATGTTAATTTTCCTCAAAATAATTTCTTAGTTAATGATCATCGGAAACTTTTTTTTTTATATGTCTTGATTTCTCTGTTTAATGGATTATCAATCATCATGAGTTGTTTAATGCCAAAGCCATCCTTGTAGAGGAACAGTGGTGGTACTATTTAACCCACAGCTGAGGGGGATGGGGGGGGGTCATACTTTCTCCGGGTGTATTAGACTCTAAGTGAATGTAATAGCATAACTATTTTGGTACAAATAATGTTCAATATATGTGAAATAATAATAGAAAAAAAATTTGTCATAGATGCAGTGCCACATCGAGATATTGATCTTGCTATGAAAAAATCAGAAATCATTAATAACTTAAAATTGGTTGACTTTAAGACTTTTTTTGGTAGTATCTTTGGAGTCCTTGCACCAAAATGCTTTTATAAACCAATATTTAGGAGTAGGGAAGCTCTAGAACTCATTTTATAGACAAAAATAGATTACAAAAAGTTGACATTTATCACAATACCCCCCTCAAATTTTGAGAGCTAAAAATGGACATAACTTTGCCAATTTTTGAATTGGAAGCTCAAATTTTGGGGATTGTCTAACTTTATCATAAACAGAAAAATTGAAGGAGGTGGGGGATGATTTGATATGGAATTACCTATTTAAGAGATTTATTAATTAAAATATCTTAATTTTTTGTTAAAAGTCTTAACTAACCAATAAGGCTATGTAATTATTTTATCCCTCCAGACCAAATGATTAAGGTAATCATGAATACTTAATTAATAAGGAACATTTATTTTAGTAAGACAATTTCTAATTCCTTTATCTTTTGAAAGTTCTGAAATTTAAATTGTTTGGACTATATCTTGCACTCCATAAATAGTTATTCATATTTAATAGTTATCTTTCTTGAGAAGATCAGGGTAATTATGAATGCAGATCCCACATTAATAATTTGGAAATTTAATTAGAATTAGTTTTATGTATTTTGGAGCATGAAATACCATTGCATGAACAAACATTTCATTATATTGTGTTTTTTTTGTATTTATAAATTAACATGAAAATAAAAAGTCAGATCATTATAATACAGTTCATTTAACGAGAGTAAAATGGTCAAATCAGACTGAAAGCGCTAGTTTCCACTAAATAACCAAAGTTAATTAAAAATGAGTGTTCACTACTTAATTAGGTGACCATTTAAGCAATAGCAGGTACTCTAAGCAGCCCAAGTCTTTTGTTTATCAGAATGTCTTGATTCAGCATTAAATGACCCCAAAAGGGTTGATATGCCATGATACAAAGCAACACACACTCACATGTGAGTTTATATTGATAATATAGTTTGCCAGATTTATAAATAATGAGTGATCAATACCATTGATAGAGCATCAATATCTAAGTTAGGGTAGCAAATACATGTAAAAAAAAGCCTTCCATGACACTTGGTAGTTTATAGTTTCTTGCCTACACAATTTCAAAACAAAGATTGCATAGGTGAGAAACTGTCAATTATCAACCACTATAGACTTCATGTCTTGGCTACCCTAAGTATATATATATATATATATATATATATATATATATATATATATATATAACATAGATAATGTTATTTATAGACCTGGTTTCTTTAACATATCCCCACACATAGGCAAATCAATAATCAATAGCTATAAAATTACAAACCCTGGCCATAGCACAACACAACATAATATGCCTATGCATGTATATATATATATATAATATATGCAAGTTTTGTTGAACTGTACAGACAATTCTTGTGGACGAGTTTTTGGTTGATCCTTTCTAATTTTCAGACCATCTTTTTGGTGTCAGGGCGTAACTGGTGTAACAGTCCACCCAAGGTTTCAAGACGGGCCCTTTCGGCAATACTGTATTGCCGAAAGCGCTCATTTTGAAACCTTTGGTGGCCCGAAAATTATAAAGGATCAACCAAAAACTCGTCCGACAATAATTGTCTGTACAGTTCAACAAAACTTGTATAAAAGAAAAAATGCTGCCAAAATACACTTATTTTAATATATATATATATATATATATGTATATATATATGTATGTGTATATGTATATATATATGCAGATGTATTGTTTGTCTATATATATGTGTATATGTATGTAAAACATTTTATCAATTAACATTTTTCTCATTTCTACACATTAATATTCATATGAAATACGTCATAACCTTTTTTAACATTTACTTGTGGACAATTCACGGTCGACATTCGAAGGTTTCTGATCATTAATTTTCGCTTTCACATGCAATGATCGCATTATCGGCTTTCATTTATAAACGCCAGGTAAATAACAGTAAATAACCTTTTATCACACATTCAACATACACTGAACATCTTTCATCTTTTACTCATACAAATTCAATGTCCTGAAGAAGGTTTTATTTAAAATAATGAAACACTTAAGTATCAACATAAAGAGTTTCCATTGTTCATGACATCCTGTGTTTGTTTTCTTAAAAAATTTTCTCCACATACTGTTGGATTAATTTCCTCATATTACTTCCATATATATACATATATTTATATACTAGACAACTCATGAATCATTGTAATAATACCCAATAATGATATTGATGCTGCTATTTTGGAAAGAATAATGCATTGTCATATTTCAATGATTAAAAACTGGTATCAGCATGGGCACAGATACTACACAATTATCATTACATTGCAAATTGGAATGGAAATTGCTTTATTCTCTAATAACAATTTAAATGTATTGATCTTATAAAAATCCTGCTATAATGTTCATTTTGCTAAGTTACGATTACATACAAATATAATAAGAATTTTAGTAATATATGTATATATATATGTATGTTACCTCACATGGTGTAATGGTTAGTGAGCTACATTAGCAGATCATTCGTAGTGAGTTCGTTTCTCACTGGGCGCCCAATACTTCTGGCCTTGTGCCATATATAAGCTAAGCTTAGTAAATAACTAGACACCTCACATGGTGTAATGGTTAGTGAGTTAGATTAGCAGCTCATTGGTAGTGAGTTTGTCTCACTGGGCACCCTGGCCTTGTGCCACATCTAAACTAAGCTTAGTAAATAAGTAGGCACCTCACATAGTGTAATGGTTAGCAATCTAGATTAGCAGATCATTGGTAGTGATTTCGTTTCTCACTGGGTGCCCCATGCTTCTGGCTTTATGCCACATCTAAGCTTAGTAAATAACTATATATGTATGTTATCAATGTAAGAATAGAAATATTTACATATATATTGTTTTACACAGTCACAAACGTACTTTCTCATACTCACACCATTTCTCCAATGTCCTCTTATATCTTTCAGCCTTTTTCCCAGAAACACAATTTCTGCTTTATCAATAAGTAGAAGCTTCTAAAGATTGTTTATTTTTCTCTGTGATTCCTGTTCATCTGAAAGCCATAATCTTCCACTAAGCTTCTTGACACACAAGAAACTATTTCCAAGATATCTCTCCTGTTCTATAAATACAGAGAGAGAGAGAGAGAGAGAGAGTGAGTGAGAGAGAGGCGAGGAGAGAGACAGCAACACATACACCTGATGGGACATATGTTATATGAAGACATGAAAAAAATCAACAGGTTTATTTTATAGGTTTCATTTCCAAATGTTGCCAAAAAGACCTTCGGGAGAACTTTTGGATGTGACAGAGGGGGGGGGGGCTCTTCTTTTTTTTGTCTTTTTTTTTGTCTCAATTTTCGAATGGGAAGTGAAACAAGAAAGAACAATGACAATAAATGTCAGGCTAGTTTTTTTTTTTTTTTTTTTTTCTTATTTCATTTTGAACAAATACACTGAGATGTGTTGTCCATTAGGAAGAAAACTGTTTATGTCAGAAGTGGGCACAGCCGAAAAATTCATAATGTGGTAAATGAATTTCTAACATGTAAAATGAAAAAGTAGGGTGGTATTACTGGCAAGAAAAACAACTGATTTTAATGGCATATCAACCCGTCTGGGGTTATGTCATGCCAAGTGGTTAGGAAGTATTATATGTTGTGTATCTACACTTTTGTAGTAATTGTTAAATGAATTTCTAAAATGTAAAATGAAAGAGTAGGGTGGTATTACTGGCAAGAAAAACACAACTGGCAAACCGTTGGCTGGTTGATTGATTTTAATGGCATATCAACTCGTCTGGGGTTATGCCATGCCAAGTGGTTAGGAAGTAATATCATGTGTATTCATATTTACACTTTTGTAGTAATTGGTTTTAACCATGTGTTAGCATCATTGAGGATCATGTTGTATGGTGTTGAATGGCAAACTGTGTTTATTTAATTTTCACTCATATTACTAGGATAGGCATGAATCCAATCATCCCTCATAATCTATGATGCCAGGGGAAAATCTTCTAAGTTAGGCAGCATACATTAGCAAACGTCTCACTAGGTCGAATCAATGCAAGGCCTTTTCCATGTAGGGACTTTAATAGGGCATCCTGCATGGATCCAACTCACGATTCAACAATAATGGATCTGCAAGACTAACTTTTTGTGTCCCCTGTACCTAGGTATCGCAATGTAAGGGCCTTTTTTACATAGGAATTTTAATGGGCATTCTGCAAGGATCTAACTCAGGATTCAGTAATAATGGATCTGCAAGGGTAACTTTTTGTGTCCCCTGTACCTAGGTATCGCAATGCAAGGCCTTTTTTACATAGGGATTTTAATGGGGCATTCTGCAAGGATCTAACTCAGGATTCAGTAATAATGGATCTGCAAGGGTAACTTTTTGTGTCCCCTGTACCTAGGTATCGCAATGTAAGGCCTTTTTACATAGGAATTTTAATGGGGCATTCTGCAAGGATCTAACTCAGGATTCAGTAATAATGGATCTGCAAGGCTAACTTTTTGTCTCCCCTGTACCTAGGTATCGCAATGCAAGGCCTTTTTTACATAGGTATTTTAATGGGGCTTTCTGCAAGGATCCAGCTCAGGATTCAGTAATAATGGATCTGCAAGGCTAACTTTTTGTCTCCCCCTGTACCTAGGTATCGCAATGCAAGGCCTTCTTTACATAGGGATTTTAATGGGGCATTCTGCAAAGATCCAACTCAGGATTCAGTAATAATGGATCTGCAAGGCTAACTTTTTGTCTCCCCTGTACCTAGGTATCGCAATGCAAGGCTTTTTTTACATAGGTATTTTAATGGGCTTTCTGCAAGGATCCAGCTCAGGATTCAGTAATAATGGATCTGCAAGGCTAACTTTTTGTCTCCCCTGTACCTAGGTATCGCAATGCAAGGCCTTTTTTACATAGGTATTTTAATGGGGCATTCTGCAAAGATCCAACTCAGGATTCAGTAATAATGGATCTGCAAGGCTAACTTTTTGTCTCCCCTGTACCTAGGTATCGCAATGCAAGGCCTTTTTTACATAGGTATTTTAATGGGGCTTTCTGCAAGGATCCAGCTCAGGGTTCAGTAATAATGGATCTGCAAGGCTAACTTTTTGTCTCCCCTGTACCTAGGTATCGCAATGCAAGGCCTTCTTTACATAGGGATTTTAATGGGGCATTCTGCAAAGGTCCAACTCAGGATTCAGTAATAATGGATCTGCAAGGCTAACTTTTTGTCTCCCCTGTATCTAGGTATCGCAATGCAAGGCCTTCTTTACATAGGGATTTTAATGGGGCATTCTGCAAAGATCCAACTCAGGATTCAGTAATAATGGATCTGCAAGGCTAACTTTTTATGTCCCCTGTACCTAGGTATTGCAATGCAAGGCCTTTTTTACATAGGGATTTTAATAGGGCATCCTGCAAGTTTTGAATTTAAAACAAAAAATTTAGTGGAAGTAATTTTTATTTTATTTTCCTTTCATAGATTGCTTAATTTCTTTCTCAACATGATATCTACTGTTTTTTTTGTAGATACCTCCAAACACCCTGGGTTTGAATTCTTGATTGTGCTGATGCGATTTTACATGGAATATAAATGAGACCATAACTCTTAAAATAATCCAACAAGGTTTCATATGCCATAAAACCAATCAACAATAATTCATTAAAAAAAATGCATACAAAGCAGCTCATGACAAGTAGGGATGACAAAATCATCCAAAACACAACTAAAAAAACAAAAAATGAAAAGAGAAAATATATTTGAATTCTTAACAATATATAAGAGTCTGTTCCTGTGTATCAATTTATCATTATCATTATTTACATATATAAAAAATCCCAAGGAAGATCAGAAGAACAGAGAGAATCCAGCCCAGATAGCAAATAGATGATCCACAATCAACCACCTTAGAAGAGGATACATATTATAAGATTGTTGCATACTGACGTTTTCACCGTACCAAATCTATATAATGTCGTATACCCTTTCTTACTTCTTACTCTGGTCGTATTTTCTTCTGGCCGTCTTCTAACATCTTGGTCTCGGTCTCTTCTAAGGTCTGGGGATTCCGGGTCTGGTTTCTGTTGGGGATCACTCCTTATCAGAAGCCCTGTGTCAATGTTAGTTTTTAGGTAATAAACACAAGACTTCGATTTACGTTGATGTTACTTTATTTCCAAATCCCCAACCAGACATTCTGCGCAGTGAGACTTACATGTTACTAGCTCGGTTTCTGACTTCTAACTCCTAACTGACTTAAACTTACTAAATCCTTAAACCAGAAGACAGGGTCTTCCATGCCTTCCGGTTCTCACGATCCATCCCCGCAAAGCAAGGTGAGAGTGAGGTCAAGCGCTGTCACTCACTCTCAAGGCCATCAGCTGCACTAATCGCCATTATGATTTCTACACTATTGCCATAATCATTAGGTACTAATAATTATGTAACAAGATGATAAGAAGAGAAGAAACAGGTTATACAATGCATGTGCCTGCAAGCCTAACCAAGGCACAATATTTTTTACTGTTTCAAAAGCATATCTCATATAATATTCAGTCTCCAAAATTATAGATAAAAAAATTGGTCAAAAAATGTCGGATATTATATGAGTATGTGCAATATGTATCTTTGTGTAGATAAATTTATTACATCAATTTTTGTAAACATTGTGTATTTCTTTTGTCTATTTCTTGACTGTTAGCAGCCTTCACCTGTCTCTGCCATATTGAAAAGAGAATTTTGTTTAGCTTTGCTTGAAGGGATTTTTATTTAACTGTAGACCTGTGTTACTTTCTTCTTTGTCATTTAATAAACAGACCCCAGGCCTAATTTGTTTTGCCTTCCAGTTTCAATTTGTGTGGTCTTCCTGTGAAAGGGAATTTGTTTATTAAAAAGGACCAAGGTTTTATTTATTAAAAGGCAAAGATAAGAAAAAAAGTTTTAAAAAGTATCAGGACTGGTGATATTTATGTTGATGAAAAGCGTGGAGGCAGATGTTAGAAGAGACGCCATTGCTGTGATAATGAAGATGGTGGTGGTGGTGGCCATTGTCTGGGTGAAGGATAATAAGATTAGTGTAAGTAACAGAAATGGTACCATGTTAGTGATAATGGCCTGGGTGGAAGGAAGGATAAACCAGTTGATTATCTTTAAAGAGTGCATAGGTACATCACCAAGTCCATTGCCTAATATACTATAATATAGTGAGTATGATCCTAAATACCCTATATTTGTGGCTTTGTACCA
The DNA here is from genome assembly GCA_023376005.1 of Doryteuthis pealeii. Taxonomy (NCBI): domain Eukaryota; kingdom Metazoa; phylum Mollusca; class Cephalopoda; order Myopsida; family Loliginidae; genus Doryteuthis; species Doryteuthis pealeii. The sequence goes on along the minus strand of CM042160.1, from coordinate 30,927,529 downwards.
AAATTTAGCCGCCCTGTCAACTGGGGCATTAGAATACACTGACTGCACCTCTGCAGAGGGGTAAGAACCCACCCCTAATGGAGCCTCCTGTTGGCCGTGGGTGGTGACCCGTGATGCTTAGGATAGAACCTGGGTGGTTGAGCAGTTCATGACTTGCAAACTCCACTTAGATCCTTACTTAGGCTAGACGGTGGTCAGAGAGGACCCCTCTGATCAATCGGCTGGTTATGTCAAGCCCTAGCACCTATATGATTTTCCCAACCCTATTGCCCTTATGACAAGCCCCAACCCTTTTTATCACATGGGTGCTAGAAGCCGGTGACTGAGGGTCTACATGTCCTGGGAATGACGTTAAACTCTATCCGATGGTGAGGTTCAAGTTTTGGAGATTTGGGGAATGTGGAGCACCCCTTCATCACCATTACTCCCTGGTCCACTCTGACCTAGAGTGGTAGTACCTGTTAGAGTCCCATCTATGGGTTAAATAGAAAAATATAAGTTTATAAAGAATTGAATATCTATTAAGATTTAATTTATTCCAAAACTTTATTGGCATTAAATGACCCACTGAGGTTGATATGCTGTGAAAACAAACCAAACCAAATTCTATTGCAAGTTGTGCTGGATTTTGCTTTATTCTTTAAGAGTATTTTAAATGTAATAATTTAGTTTTTATAAAAACGGCATCTTATGTGGTATAATTGTTAGTGAGGAGGTGAGCAGACCATTGATCATCATCATCATCATGTTGCACAATTAGCACAGATATCCATAACACTTTCTCGCTAACCTTCTCTATCATTAATTGTCCCACGGAGGTCCCTGCACAGCATCCAGTGTTCAATGTAGGTCCTTGCTGGCCGGCCCACATTAGCATGTCCATGTGTTGGTTTCCACAGGAGAATGTTCTGCTTCGTCCTTGCTTCTCCAGCAGTGTTCTGCATGTCCATCTCACTCAAATGGTTTGTGAGATAGGGGGCAGGATGTTCTATATTTCTGACTTTGGGGTAAACTAATCTAAGCTTTGTAAATTTCTACAATAAAAGGGCTGTTGCGAATCCCTGGGCCTATATTCTAATAAATTAAAGATCTACTCGTATAACTACACAGAGCGAATCTGGAAAGGAGGCGGAATTACATCACGACAGGTTTACCAGTGGAACAGAGAATCATTGTGAAACACAAAATCTGTAATGATGCTGGCGAAACATTACCAATTTTCCGCCTTTAAGCATCTCGACGATGTTTTACAAGACTGCTGTATGTATTTGTATATTTATTTTTTTATCTGTAACTCTTATACACAAATATATGATTTTTATTGCTGTTTAACAATGATCCTTTTTTTTGCACATAGGAATACTTGAAGCTATAATGTGTGATTGTCTGCCATTCGTTGGCTGGAGGAGTTGTCTTCCCTTGTATTTCTGTTTTTTCCTCACCAGGCGTCTTCCCTATTTAAGCAGCTAAGCGCCAGATTTGAACCCTCTTTCTTCTCCGGGACTTGACAACTAATGGGTTAGGACAGTTTGTCTATATCCTACTTGTGTGGGGGTGACTGTAGCTTATGGACTCTCCATAACTTTTGTATCTTATCCCTTTTCTATGTACGTATATTATCTACTATGTATCTTGTCTCATGTATATGTATTTCATGTCTTAAATGCTTCGCCATGTTCTGTCCTTGTATTAAAGTCCTTTGTTATATTTAACACTCTTGGCATCAAATTCTATATGTTATATAGTGGCTTCATCAAACTCATGCTGCTCTAAATCGTGTATCTGCATACATAGTGTGTATCGTCACTAACCCTAGACGATATATGTAGTGGTTGTTTAATGAAATCACAACACATGGGTATTGTAAAAACTTGCATTGATTTCTTTTCCTCGGCTGGTGGGTGGTGAGCGCTGACAATGACTACTACTACTGCTGGGATGGTGATGACTGGCGATGTTGAGGTAAAGGGGTGGCTGGTGGCATCTCACCGCCCTTGGCCGCGACGGACCGTGAGTGTCGGTCACTCACTGTTCGCCATCCACTGTCTGACCGTCTCTCCCTGACCTCCATTTATATATATCAAATGCCTACGCATTTTCTTTTGTTATCTTTATCAGCGGACAAATCTATTTCCGAACTTATTGTTACCCATCCTTCTTTGTTCGCTTTACCCGGAAAAAGTCCTTTGTTACTCTTTTTGTCTTCTCCCTGCCTCGATCCAACCGGAAGACCCTATTTCCATTTTCACCTTCTTTTAAATATCTTCAATATACAACAAGAGTTGTTTGTTCAACACTAATTAACCTTATCATAACTTTGAACCCAACAATATAAACTATCTAACACCAATAATTTCCAAGTAATTATATGGTTTCAAATAACTAATGATAATAAAACTTGGTCACAAAAGCAAATTTATAAGGGAAAATATATGTCTTTTCCTTTTACATTATGCATAATAGAGTATCATATTTTGGGAACAAATTGCCTAATCAGATAAAAAAAACAGCAATAGTGTACAGAATTTTAAGATTAATTTGTATGATTTCAGAAAAAATGGTGAGAATAATAATTTAAGAGAGAATATTGGGGAACTATCAGATGAATTACTCAACAGAATTTGGTTTGGTTTGGTTTGGGTTTTACGACATATCAACCTCGGTGGGTCATTTAATGCCGACAAAGTTTTAGAATAAATTCATTATCATTGGATAATACAATTTTGTTTATAAACTCATGTTTTTCTATTTAATCTATAGATGTAACCCTAACAGGTACTACCACTCTGGGTCAGAGTGGACCAGGGAGCAATGGTGATGAAGGGGTGCTCCACATTCCCCAAACCTCCAAAACTGGAACCTCACCATCAAATAGAGTTTAACATCATTCCCAGGACATGTAACCCTCAGCCACTGCCTTCTAGCACCCATACGATAAGAAGGGTTGGGGCTTACCATAAGGGCAATAGGGTTGGGGCAATCATATAGGTGCTAGGGCTTGATGTGACGAGCCAATTGATTGGAGGGGTCCTCTCCAACCGCCTGTCTAGCCCAAGAAAGGGCCAAAATGGAGTTTTGCAAGTCATGGACTGGGTTCTATCCTTAAGCATCACGGGTTGCCACCCACGGCCAACAGGTGGCCCCTTTGGGGGAGTCTTACCCCGCTGCAGAGGTGCAGTCAGTGAATTCTAATGTCCCAGCCGACAGGGTGGTCAACAGAATTTGATATTTGTATTAATATTGTATATGTTCTGTGAAAAGATTATCTTTTTTTTTTCTTTTTTTTTTTAAAGGTTGATATGAGAAAAGAGAAAATGAGGTCAGATGCCCAAGGAGACATAACAAATAAATAAGTAATTGGTAAATAACACTTCCAGAAACAAGAAAAATTGTTTATCATTATTATAACAAGAAGGATCTAGACCAGTGGTTCTCAACCGGGGTCCATGTGGACCCCTGGGGACCATATAAAATTTTTTTGGACCCAGGCAAGCAAGATGTATTTAACTATAAAATTACAATGGGAATTTTAAACATCGAATAGCTATGGGAGGGTCCACCAGAGTAAAATAGGGTTAAAAGGGGTCCATGGGTAAAAAAGATTGAGAACCATTGATCGAGACAAACAATGATTCTTCATAAAGATTCCAGAATTTTTAGGGTTATATATGAGGTTCATTCAATAATAAAGGAAAATTTTTTTTGAAAGACCAAAAATACATTTTTTTTTCAGAAGTCTTTTCCATGAATGTAAACTCTGCATTGTATGGAATTGGTTTATAGCAAAAATCATTTTAACCTCACAAAAATATTTTTTTTTAGGCTTTTCAAAATGATGATAAATCAAACCCCTCTGCAGAGGATCAGTCAGTGTATTCTAACACCCCCGTTGATAGGGCAGACTAGTCCTCAGGAATCACTTTACTGTCACTGTAACCAGCTGTGATCAAAGTTTTAACTTTTTACCCAACGTAGATGGATACCTCAGCTAGTTTAATATAATTAAAATCTCATATAAAAATAAGGCTAATGAGTCCTTTTTTTTCTTCAGTTTCTGTTCTTTTTATGTTAGCATAATCTTGACTCTACAAGCACCGACTTGGCCCAAAAAGGAATTCTATGAGTAAGGCTTAATCCTCCTAATTAACCAATATAGGAGTCAACGTATCGGAGGGAAGAAAAAAGAAAAAGAAAGAAAGAATAAAAGAATATAATACTTATATAAATATATAATGGAATTTACTTCCTTTTCAAATAAATGCAATCAGGACAAATAGGAAATTAGATGTTTATGTTTGGAATTCAATTAATTTTTCTGTTTTATTTTTGGATTGTTTTTGGTGTTGTTGCCTTAAATATCTGCATATAATTGGTAAGAATATTCATGAATCAGTCCTGCAATGATAAATATGGAAATATTTATTTTACACACAAAGTCATCTAATTTCAGTACTTCTTTATGATTTGATTTATTTGTGTTTCCTGCCTAGAATACATCCATTACATACATACATACATATATCTACTCTTATAAGAATTAGAATTATTAGTGTTTCAATGTAAGTGCACCAAAGGCATTATGCATTATGCTTTGGCAGTTTTTATATGCACATATTAGAAGTGGCTACTCGGCATCGCCTGGGTAGGGGGTAGCAAAAAAACTAGTCTTGTAGACCATTATTACTTAATCACAAATTAAATCCTCACAGTATGCCCCATTAAAATCCTTATGTAAAAAGAAGACTTGCGTTGATCAAGCAAATCTAAAAAGAAAAATTAATGTCTACTATTTAGAATATTATGGGCCGGGTTAGCTCAGTCAGTAGAGTGTTCAGCTAGAAACCACAAGGTTCCTAGTTCGATTCCGGTCCTCGCCAACTCAGCGTATGAGTAGCACAGGGATCTGTGCGGTAAAGTAAGGAGCTGATGGTAGATATGGCGCCCCACCTCAGATGCTAAAACAATCTCCTTGGTCTAGCGCAATTGAAAAGGGGATAGACTCCCTCACTGATTGGCTGATATCGACATTAGGCCGCCCCATCGACTTTACTTTCACTTTATTAAGAATATTAAATGCAAAAGAAATTCTATGCTGCTATCATTTAAATTTTATTTTTTATCTATCTTTACAAGTATAAATCAGACCTTCATTGTTTTTGCTCAAAATCCAAGCCCTGGTGATATTTAATGTGTATATATAATTACTTTCTCATGAATTGCTTTATTTTCGAAGTTTCCTCTGGACATACAGATACACACAACTGCCCTTTATATATGTATAGAAGATGTATGCATGTATATATGTATATCAAAAGTTTATAGTAGACTGATAAGTAAAAGTATCTATTTTTCAACATAATCTCCTCCCTTGTCAATACAATTAATCTCATAAGCCCATAGATTGAACACTATACAGTAAAAATATCAGATAAAATTTCAGCTCATAGTTTTGGCTATAGACATTGATTCATACTTATATATATATGTATAGTTATCTATAATGGAAGCTTGTGGTGTAATGGTTAAAGTCATGGGAAATGGACTCATCGCCCCGAGTTCAAATCCTGAATGTGGTAATTGCATTTCACTTAGCGCTAATACCCTTGAGAAAGGTATGAATCCTACTCTCCCTCCAGCTATGGGTAAATAGTAGGGCAGACTGGGCTCTTTAACCTTGGTTAGGCAACCAGTCAAGGAAAAGGAAAACACTGAATTCAAACCTGTTGAACTCTGCTTAAGAAACTCCCCTTGTGTCACATCCTGCTTGTGTGGAGTGGTTGGTAAATGTGTATATATATATATATATATATATATATATATATATATATATATAATTATCCACAGACACCGTGTTTCAATGTATCATGTCTGTTCAGTGTGGCTAGATATTTGCAGGCTACCTCCAGCGAGGATGGGAACTCGACTGATTCATCATTAATCAGGCTGCTTGATCACTCGGTCATCATCACCTACAAACTGGGAGGGGGATTTTAACTGATAAATACACACATCTGTATATATGTAAAAGCCACCAGAGAGTGTTCCATCCCTTTTATAGGAGAGCATTGCATTTATATATGATTAATTCCATGTCAAATCATCCAGGCCATGTTACCCACCCGCTTCAATTTTTCTGAAGTCGCCATTTTTTATGAGCCCCACCAAATTTTGAGAGCTAAAAGTCTACATAACTCCGCCAATTCTTGGAATTGGAAGCTCAAATTTTTGGGAATGTCTAAATTTACCACAGCCCACACCTGTACAAAATTTCAGAAAAATTGAAGGGGGTGGGTGACAATTTTACTTTTTTCTGGATGATTATATATATATATATATATATATATATATATATATATATATATGTGTGTGTGTGTGTGTGTGTGTGTGTGTGTGTTTGTGTGTATTGCCTACCTCATCTTTCTGTTTCTACTTCTATTTCTCTACCATGCAGCCATTTCTGCATTGAGTAAAAAATATTTAGTAACTATTAGTCTTCCTCATCCATTCTATTCACATGTTTCATCATGTATTTTCTTTTTAATACATGAAACTTATTGTCATGAAACTGGCAAGAGGAGATGATAAAACATTTATTTCAGGTTTTATTTTGCTTTAAGGGTCAGTATTTGAACACTTTTCGGTAAAAAAAATCAAGAAAAATTTGTTTTAAAACAATTTGTGTGTGTGTGTGTGTATAAAAAAATATATATATATATACACACACACACACAAATATTATTCTAAAGCTGAGTGAATCAATGATTGTTTTCCTAAGGCTTTTTTTCCTATTTAGTTAAATGACTAAAATTAAATACTAATATATTCCTTACTTCTGGGATTGAATTATGTTTGAGTAAAAAAATTTTTTCCTCATTTTAATTAGCAGTAATTTACAATTGTCATAAAGTAACCCATCCCTCACCTATCACGTCAGCCTATCAATTTCACCTCCTCTATATATATATATATATATATATCTTCATTCCCCTCACTATCTTATTTTAGTTTCTCTGTGAGAAGAATTTGAAATACTTGGAGAGTTACAATCTGACTGCTGGCTATTCTTTGACCTCTGCCACCACCACCAAACCAGCAATCAATAGAAATCTTTATTTACCACCCCCTTAGTTATAGTAACAATCCCCAACTCCTCCACTTCCCTTTCACTTCTGTCAGGGTAAAAATTGTCAATAGTCTTTTTGTTGTTAAATTAACTACAGAAGTATAAAAACATTTTACTTTTTTTTCAAAACTTTTTTTCACTACAGTTTTCTTTGTCAGTCAAAATCATGGTGAAGTAAATAGAAAGGGATTATTTTTGATATTACATACAAAAATGAATTTCAGTCATCCCCACAACTTAGCTTCTCAACACCTTAGCTATTAATAGGAATCAGGTCCATTTAAATTTGGTCAAACTGTCCCTTTCTTACAAAATCTTACAAAATGATTTTAATGATTATCTAAAAATTTTCCGGTCCTATTTCTTTTTTAAAATTAATTTTCTTTGCAAACTTACTTCTTTTCTGATGTAATGAATATGTAAATACATTGGACAGTGTCATGTATAAATATTTGACACTGTGATGGTACAGGCACCTAAGCTTAACTTACTCGTCAGACTACACCACGACTGCTCGGAAGATGATTTGCTATTTGACGCACCAACTACTACTGCGATAATATACCAAATACCAACTTCATAATATATCCCTTAACCCGGATATATCATTTTCTAATCACAATTATCTACCCAGAGCTAAATGGGTGACCCAACATCTCCTGTTTTGTCTAATATATATATAAACCAAACACTTTCTTATAAAAAAAAGGGATGGAGCACTTTATGGTGGCTTTTACATACATACAGATGTATGTATTTAAACAGTTATAATCCCCTTTGCATTCTGTGGGTGACGATGGTCGAGCGGTTAAGCTGCCTGACTGATACTGAATCGATCGGAGTTCTATCCAGTCTCTTAGGTAGCTCACAAAATGTCTAGCCAAACGGAAGAGACTTGATAATTCGAAACACGTGTCTGTGGATTACTATATATGCTCCCCATCTCCCTGGATTTGAGCACTTTGGAGGGGATTTCTCTGATGACTGCTAACTAAAGCGTAAACGCAATGCTCTCCTATAAAAAAGGGATGGAGTACTCTATGGCGGCCTTTACATACATACATATGTGGGTATTAAAACAATTAAAATCGCCTTTGCATTCTGCGTGTGATGATGGCTGAGTGGTTAAGCTGTCCAACTGATGCTGAATCGATCGAAGTTCTATCCCGTCTTTAGGTAAGCTCATAATATGTCTAGCCACACTGAAGAGACTTGATAAGTCAAAATACGTGTCTGTGGATGACTAATATATTATAATATATATATATATATTTATATATATATAAATGTCTAGCCACACTAAAGAGACTTGATAAGTCAAAAATACATGTCTGTGGATGACTATATATTATATATATATATATATATATAATATATACACACATACATACATAACCGGATGTAACAGCAAAAATGTCCATTTCAGAAAATCATTAATATCTCAAAAAAACACTAAACTAAATGAAATGCAATTTTCCAATATTTCAGAAAAGACATTTGGCCACACTGACCCTAGTTTTTATAAGAATCAATACCATAGCAATTGTGTTAGGAAGAGAACAGGTTAAAGCCGTTTTGTGCCAGCCTCACCATATCTTCCCAAATAAGCAGGAAAAGATCATCCAGTAATGGTACCAAAATTCATTCTCTGGTTTCCATCTTCAATCTTCATTCAAGAACCACCAAGAGAATTGTGAATAAGTTTGAGAAAGAGGGAATAGTGGAGAGGGAAACTGGATCAGGATGTAACAAATGAAAATGGGGATAACTATTTCAATCTGGAACTGAAAAGATCAATCAGAAGAGATCCAACTCAATCCATAATAACTGGGCACACGAGAGAGAAAATTCAGCTATGACAGTTCAAAGAACAGAGACAGAAGAAAATGAGATCATAAGTGAGACCTGTGAGGCACCTTTGTTACGCCATGTTAGAGGGTTGGAGAGGCATGAAGATCATCTTCAAAAGATAATAGATGATCCTAGACTGATCCTCTATAGATAGATGAGAAGAATTTCACACAAAAATTTACACAAACTGATGCAACAGCTTTTGTTCTAGCTTCAGATTTTCAGAGAGAGTAAAAAAGTTAAATTCACTAATGGCAGTTAGCATCATATCCGGGTACTAAAGCATATTTGACCCATAAGATAGGACCCTAACAGGTATACCACTCTGAGTCAAGTGGTCTTTAGATCAATGACAATGAAGGGATTTTTCACTCTCTAGAAATCCAGAAGTGGAACGTCAAACCATTGGATACGTTTAGCATCATACCCCAGGACACTAAATTTTTAACTTTTAGATTTATTAACAGAATATTATATCAAAGACGTTTCGTTTTATCATTCTTGTTTGGGTAGTCAATGTTTTGAAAACTCATTTCTTTTTTAAATACCTTTTTTAACTCATTTTTGATCTAGTATTTCAACCAATAGATGGGACCTCAACAGGTATGCCATTTCAGATCAAAGTGGACCTGGGAGTAATGGTAATAAAGGTGTCCTCCACACTCCTCAGAGCTTCCGAATTAGAACTTAACCATTGATACAGTTTAACAACCTCCCTGGTCTATGGCTACTGAAAAAGGGGATAGAACTCACTTGCTGTTTGGCTGATACTGACAAGAGTCTGCTCTGCAGACTTTACTTATTTTAGCAGTATTGTAACAGCCTTATAAGAGAGACTCCCTGAATATTATAGCTTATTGTCATGAACATTTGAGTCTTGTGACAGACATTTCCATCTTGAAATCAGTGCCTCTGAGATGCAAAATTCAATTGCAGTAATCCGTTTCCACAATAAAATGATATGATACTTTCCAAAAGAATGTGGAGTCAATTTCGCTACGGACTTTAGTAAGCATTTAATCATAGCATTCAGCTCCTGATTTGATAAAAATGAAAGTTGGCCAATGCATGCAATGTCTTTTACAAATGATTGCCCACATGTTTAATTTTTTTAAATTCTGTTTGAATTGAATTCATTAATTATTTATGCAAATAGAAAAGAAGGTGGAGTCAATTTGGCTACGGACTTTAGTAAGCATTTGATTATAGCATTCAGCTCCTGATTTGATAAAAATGAAAGTTGGCCAATGCATGCAATGTCTTTTACAAATGGTTGCACACATGTTTAATTTTTAAAAAATTGAATTCATTACTTATTTATGCAAAAAGAAATTATTATAGCCTGTAGGGAAGGGTATTTTTCTCTTTCCCAAGCTCCCCTATTGGTTAGAGCTGTAGAATACACTGCTGCACCTCTCTAAAAGGGTAGCCCCAATGGGTTCATCTGTTGGTTGTGATTGGCAACATACAATGCCCGATGACAGGATTGTACTAAGTGGTCCTATGACATGCAATGCTCCACTTGAGCTAGACAGGCAGTCAGAGAGGACCCATTTTCTCACTTGGTTTTTCCTGTCAAGCCCAAGAAACTATATGATTGTCTTGACTGTATTCTTCAAATTGATCTTTTGGTATCCCCTATGGGTACCAGAAGGTGGTGGCTGAGGGTCAACCACCATTATTTATTAATTCACATGAAGTTAATAAAAATTATTTCTTAAATAATGCCTATATATATATATATATATATATATATATATATATATTAAATAAAATAAAAGGAACATGACAGCGCTATACAACAAAGTATGGCAGTATAAAAAACAAGAAAAACATTTTAAATTAGAATGGAAAATACTAGACCAATCGAAGCCATACATAAATGGTTAAAAAAAATGCTCATTATGCACAACAGAAAAATTCTGTATTTTTCAAGGAATAAACTCCGAAGAAAATTTCCTAAACAACAAAACAGAAATTTTTCGAGCATGCCTACACAGGAAAACATTTTTAATATGGAATTGGACTAACCAAAACCTCAGATCGCCATAATTAAGAATTCACATATAAATAATACATATATATAAATAAACACACACAAACTAAAATTAAAATAAAAATAAAATAAAAATAAAAATAAAATATAAAAATTTTAAATCACCATAAAAACACGAGATCCAATGATGACAAATAATGATGCCGATGAATGACGAAAGCAAAATGCAAGAACGATTAACGGATCACGTAAACATGTGCCAAAAGTTTAAAACTGTCCATTTTTTCAAAAGTCAACGCCTCTGACAACGAATAACACCGAAAAAGTGTTATTCAGAAACCAATGGTAGGACCAACTTTTCATTTGTATTATTAATCATAAATATATATATATATATATATATATATATATATGTTTTGTTAAACTCTGACAATTCTTGTCGGACGAGTTTTTGTTCGATCCTTTCTAACTGTCAGGCCATCTTTTTAATAATACAGGAATTGTTAGATATAGTTTTTTATATGAATAGGTGGTGAATATGTTGTTGTTAGAGTCTATCATAATGTCAAGGAATGGAAGTTTATTGTTTGAAACATTCCACCAGTTTCACACCTGATGAAGGCACAAAGATGTGCAGAAAGTGCTTGTGAAAGAACCTTTGGCGGATTGCTACACCAATTCCACCAGGATATTAAAAAAATGGCCAGACATTTAGAAAGGATTGAACAAAAACTCATCCAACAAGAATTGTAAGTAGAATTTAACAAAACATGCTTAAAAGAAAAAATTATATTAATATTATTTGAAAAACTGAAACATATCACCCCTGCTGATGGCACTTCAAAGTGACAAAAATACTCGGGACATGAACTTTGGTGGACTAATCCACAAATTCCACCCAAATATTAAAAAGTTGGTCAGAAAACTTGAAAAAATCACAAATGAAATTGTTAAACAGCAGATGTGTCTTTTGTTTAATTCAACATGCATATATATATATACAATTCACTATTTTGGGTTCAACTCTAGTTTCTTCAACTTTCATTAGACTTAAGGAAATAAAATAGGAAAACAAAGAGATGTTTCCATGGCAATCAAAGTTTGTCTCTATTATACACTAATAGTAGCAATAATCATACATGCTGGAGAAACTTGTAGTTTGAAGGAGGAAGACAACAGAAAACTGAGTCCATGGGAAATTGATTGCCTCAGGACTATAACAAGAGTTTCTGGAATGAATCCCAACAAAATGGACGATATAAGAAGTGACCTTGGAATACTAAATAAAATTACCAACATTATCAAGAAGAAAAGATTCAAATAGTTTGGTCACATGCCACCTATGTTAACAATTTATACAAAAAGGACTTAACCTACAGAAGACCAAGAGAATGATCACCAAAGACTGGCAAACGAAAGGGTGAAATGGGGGTAGAAAAAATATGTAAAGAACTTTTGTAGATGCATATATATATATATATGTATATCATGGGAAATGGACTCGTCGCCCCGAGTTCAAATCCTGGATGTGGTAATTGCATTTCATTTAGTGCTAATACCATTAGGAAAGGTATGAATCCTACTCTCCCTCCAGCTATGGGTAAATAGTAGGGCAGACTGGGCTCTTTAACCTTGGTTAGGCAACCGGTCTAGCAGAAGGAAAACTCTGAATTCAAACCTGCTGAACTCCGCTTAAGAAATTGACTGTGTGTCACATCCTGCTTGTGCGGAGGGGTTGGTAAATATATATATGTATATATATATATATATATATATATATATATATATATATAAAGTGGTAATTTGACTCATGGTGATTATTGTATTTTTAGGCTTTTTATTAAGTATTCAGAATCCATTTAGCAACAAGTTTCATAAACATAATATCCTGGCTGAAACTAAAGTTCACATAGCGCTAATACCCTTGGGAAAGGTATTAATCCAACTACTCTCCCTCCAGCTATGGGTAAAATAGTAGGGCAGACTGGGCTCTTTAACCTTCTGGGGAGAAGGAATACTCTGAATTCAAACCTGTTAAATTCACTTTGGGTGGTCACTACTAGAATCAGCTCAGTCCTAATTAGTGATTTATTTCACTAGATTGACTGTAGATTAACAACAAAAGCAAAATATCTATACATTACTCAAATTTTGATTCTTTTTGCATGAATCTCTCTCTCACTATATATATATATATATATATATATATATATATATATTTAATATTTTTTTTTTTTTTGCTTGAAGGCAATTACAATGCGGTATATCGCATAAAATTTGATAATTATAGAAGATAAATAACATTGACAAGTGAATCTTGCAAAGAATTACTCGGCGTGTAGAACATCGTACAGCAGCTGTTTCGACTTTATTAAGTCTCATCAGCGATGTATACTAACGATCTCCCTCCGACAGAAATCAAAACCGGGACTTCAGCAGGATAGTCAGAAACTATACTGTCTCAGCCACCGATACAGCACCAAGAAATGCCTGCGAAATTAACTTGTCAAAGTTACTGGGACGTCTCTACCATAGGAGGCAAGGGAACGTTAAGTAAACAACAAACACGGTGCTTTATGCTCTTCGGTGAAGGAATTTTTGTTTAGTATTATTTGTATTATTCCGACTATTGTTTTCATCTTCATTGTTATCTGTACAACGTTTTGGCCCATGTGCCCACCAGCCTTCTTCAGGTATTTCTCTAGGTTGCTGGTTCAATCCTGGTCAAGGGTGACAGTAACATAGAATAGGAATTAATACAGCTTAACACTGGGTACCCAGATATGATTAATGGAATGAGAACAGGATACCCACGTGGACTGATAAAGGGTTGGGTTCAAAGTTCTGTGATGGCTCCCGATTATGACAAGAAGGTTCCCGAGTCTCAAAAGCTTTGTAATATTTAATAACTTATTTGCTTTAGTATTATTTGGATTATTCAGACTATTGGCCTCATCTTCATTGTTATCTGTACAATGTTTTGGCCAATGTGCCCTCTGGCCTTTTTCAGGGTATTTCTTGTCGGACTCAGGAACCTTCGCAGATTCCGGAACCTTCTTGTCATAATCGGGCCAACACAGAACTTTGAACCTAACCCTTTATTCAGTCCATGAGGGTATCCTGTTCTCATTCCATAGTTGGGGTACAGGTGTTAAGCTGTGTTAATCATTATTCTATTTTACTGCTGCCCTTGACCAGGTTGAACCTACAGTCCATAAATAACTGTCACTTAAAACTGTCTTAACCTAACTCCTTTTCACTAAGCTATGTGTCCAATTGGACAATTCAGTGTGAATTATGACAAGAAGGTTCCTGAGTTTGAAAAATTTCCAGAGTCCGACAAGAAATACCTGAAGAAGACGGAGAGCACATCGGTCAACGTTGTACAGATAACAATGAAGGATAACAATAGTACGAATAATCCAAATAATACTAATTATGAAGCTCATCTCAAAAATTCAGAGAAAAAAATGTTTTATTTTGTGACTTATTACATTTCAAGACTGAAAGGCTTATGAAAATCAAAAGATTGTCTTCATGAAAGTAATTGGAATTTTAAAACATAACATTTTAAATATTTGACTTTGTATATGTTTATAAATAGTTCTACTGTATTTTTTTCCACAATGATATCATTAATCAGTAAGATCAGTTTAAAAGATAATGAATTCATGAATAATGAATTTTTTAACATTTTCATTTGACGGTCGGAATCTAATGCTTTGTATGTGGTTTAATTTGCTATTGAGTCCATTTGATGTCAGGGTTCAAGATGTAACATACATCTATCGTTATTTCCTAGTTGAGTAACATGATATTACAGGGTGACCAAGAAAAAACAGAACCCAAATTATTTATTTTCCCCTTAAACTAACCCTAACCCCAACCCCCCTAGTTGAGTAACATATTATTACAGGGTGACCCAGAAAAAACAGAACCCAAATTATTCATTTTCCCATTAAACTAACCCTAAACCCTAACCCCTCTAGTTGAGTAACATAATATTACAGGGTGACCCAGAAAAAACAGAACCCACAAATTTTGTAATAAAACTGTTAATTTTAATTTTTTTTTTTTAAAGTTTAGACCATCGTGAGACAGGTTAGTTTTATCCTACTGATCGGCATGTGTGTTACGTCGGCGTGGTCGTGCCACGGCTATCCTGTCCAGTACGAGAGGAACTGCGGGGATCGGAGCAACGGCTCGAACGACGGGCGGTGCAAAGCTGCCTCCGCGCGATAACGTTGAAAGCCTCTAAGCTGGAACCGCGACCAGGTGTCGCCACGGTATTACGAAAGTCCAACAAGGGTGGGGTTGGGGTTTAGGGTTAATTTAATGGGAAGAATAAATAAATAATTTGGTTTCTGTTTTTCTGGGTCACTCATGTTACTCAACTAGGAAATAAGCCATCTATCATTATACAGGAATTTAACATTTCTTTTAACTTATACCCTGTTAGGTGGAAATTTTGTTCCTACCTGTGAAAAGTTTATTATAATTCATAGATCTAATATCTGTAGGTTTTCATTGTGAAAATTGCCAATGCCATTCTGATTTCCTTATATATTGCTTGGAGCAACAGGTGTATTCTAAAAGGTAGATGATATTTCTGCTATTAACAGTTTGATTCAAAGGGGCAATTTTAAAAGGTCTTATTAATAGAAATAGGGAATGAATCAGTTTAGTTAATGTGTTTACAGCAGAATAGTCTCTACCCTTAAAAGATTTTACTGTTTTCTTTTGTGTATTTGTTTTGAATAGCTTTGTTATTTAACATTTTATCTCTTCCTTACAGCGTTCTTTAGGCCTATGATAGGTAAGGCATACCCAGTCTATATATATATAAAAATATTAGTTTGGTTTTGAATGTGTTCATTATTCAGTATTATATGGTATAAGTTATATAAATGCAATACTTTATCCCCCTTTCTTCTCTCTCTTCAACTATTTAAGTGTGTTCTTTATTATTTTCTTTCATAAACTTGAGTAAATCATAGGTTGAAACTGCTTACTTTAATGAATTGTATTGCTATCCAAACTGTTTTTTTCTCTGTTGCAAATGTAGTTTAAAGAGTATTTTTTTAAATATGAAAATTAATGGTGATTTGATGTAAACATTTGATCACATATATATATTATATTATATATATATTTCTTTTATATACTATATATACATGCACACAGACACACATACTTACATATTATATATATGATCATATACAGACACACATACTAACAATATATACCTACATATATATATATACGTCATGATACAAGATACAGCTTACTTAATATATCTAAGCTATATTATAATATGTATATAGTTGCGCACACAGATAACATCCATACTTACATATATATACATAATATATGATGAATATAGTTGCCAGACACACTATACTTAACATATATTGAATATCATATAATATTATATGCACAGACACCATACTTACATATATATACATATAAGTATATATATTGCACAGACAGCACATACTTCATTATATAATATATATTTATAAGCACAGACACACATACTTACATATATATACATATATATATATATGCACACAGACACACATACTTACATATATATACCATATACTATATATATGCACACAGACAACGATACTGTACATATATATACAGTATAGATGTATATAGTATGTGCACACAGGACCCAGTACATACCTTACATATATAGTAATATATATATATTATGTCACCACAGACACACATACTTACATATCTTAGTATAATATATTATATATATAATGTATGCCAAGCAGACTAACACATACTCTAACCATATATATATTATTTATATATATAATATATATTATAGCAACATAGACACATCTATTGTTAACACAGAACATACTTACATCATATATATATATATATATATAAAGGAAATTTTTTTCATCATTTACTCCCATATATATAGTAAGCTTATTCGCCCACATAAATATTCATATATGTATAGACTACCCATATATATATATATTATAATATATATATGAGTCCACAGACACACATACAATATAATATATATTAGTATATTCGTAGTAATAGATTCTCACACCACACATTAAATACAAATAATGTATCTATATCATGAAACACAGACACAGAAACACGTTATATATATATATGTATATATATAGTAGTAATTATATTATTGGTGGGTGTGTGTGTCTAATATAATTAGTATAATATATTATATACATACATACATACACAACACACACTCTCTTGAATGTACACATCTATATTTCTGCACTGCCACACAGAGAATATAATAGAGAATTTACCCAAATGGACACATATATAGTTTATATACTACAACTAGGGTCAATTATGATTTCGTGTTAAATACTTGATTTTATGGTGCCATTTATTTCTTATCTTTGGCTCCTGCTTCTTGTGGAGTAATTTACCAAGTTGTGAAAATTTCATAAAACATAAAAAGTGCCGCGATGGCATTGGGGTTTAAGTTGTCTTGTGGTTCCATCACCTAGCACTAAACCACTTATATAATGGCCATCTTCCTTAATAATTGTCCAAGACCTGTTGGTCTTTCCTTTCTTTTTACAAATTTGTTCATTATCTTTCGTTTCTCTCTTTGTGTTTTCTTTTCAGGTTTCTTCTTCTTTTTCTTAATGGCCATATTCCTAATAATTCTCCCAAGAATTTTTGGTCTTCCTCTCTTTTTTAGTTTGTTTAATACTTTCTTTTTTTTCTTCTCAGTTTGTTGATATATTCTTTCTTTCTCACTTTTTTCCATATCTTCTTCTTTCCCTTCTCTCTTTGTTAGTTTAATTCATATATTTCTTCTTTTTTTTCTTTCTTGTTTCGGTTTATTGCATATTTTCTTTTTTTCTTTCTTGTTTATTCATATATTTCTTCTTTTTTTTTTTCTTTATTAGTTTATTCATATATTTCTTTTTTTTTCTTTTTTGTTAGTTTATTCATATATTTCTCTTTTTTTTTCTTTCTTTGTTTATTCATATATTTCTTCTTTTTTTTCCTTTTTATTTAGTTTATCATATATTTCTTTTTTTTTTCTTTTTGTTAGTTTATTCATATATTTCTTCTTTTTTTCTTTCTTTGTTAGTTTATTCATATATTTTCTTCTTTTTTTCTTTCTTTGTTAGTTTAATTCATATATTTTCTTCTTTTTTTTTCTTTTTTTGTTAGTTTATTCATATTTCTTCTTTTTCTTTCTTTGTAGTTTTATTCATGAATATTTTCTTTTTTTTCTTTCTTGGTTAGTTCATTCTATATTTCTTCTGTTTTTTTTCTTTCTTTGTTAGTTCATTCATATATCTTCTTTTTTTTCTTTCTTTGTTAGTTTATTCATATATTTCTTCTTTGTTTTTCTTTCTTTGTTTATTTATTCATAGTATTTCTTCTTTTTTTCTTTCTTGTTAGTTTATTCATATATTTCTTCTTCTTTTTTCTTTCTTTGTTAGTTTATTCATATATTTCTTCTTTTTTCTTTCTTTGTTTAGTTGTTTATTGATTATTTCTTTTTTTTTTCTTCTTTGTTAGTTTATTCCTTCTTTTTTTCTTTCTTTATTAGATTCATATAATTTTCTTCCTTTCTTTTTTTTTTTTCTTTGTTAAGTTATATTCTTCTGTCTTTCCTTTGTTATTTATTCTATTTTTCTTCTTTTTTCTTTCTTTGTTAGTTTATTCATAATATTTCTTCTTTTTTTTTCTTTCTTTGTTTATTCATTCTCTTTTTTTTCTTTTAGTCATTTTCCTGTCTTTCAACTGTTTTTCATATCTGTCTTTTTAACTTCCTTTCTTTTACCCCTGTTAATATATTTCTTTTTTTTTCTTTCTTTTTACCCCTGTTAATATCTTCTTTTTCTTTCTCTTATTAATATCCGTCTTTCTTCCTCTTTTTCAGTTTGTTTATATTTTTCTTTCTTTTTTTTTTTCAGTTTTCCCCCATCTTTTTGTACATTCAGCCTCTAAGCATTGTTTTAAAATCTGTCTGCATTCAAACAAATGTTTATAATGATTTTAGGGAAGAAGAAATAGATCTAATGAAATATGGAACCAATTTAGGACAGAATAGTATTTTGAAATAAAAGACTTAGTTATTAACTTGTAACAGTACTTCTTTTAATTTTGATCTTGATGGTTTTCCATTAAAATAAATGTTAAGAATGTTTTGTCATAATTTCCTTAGAAAATTTAATTTGTTCAGCAAGACCATTTTTCTTTCTTTTTAGAATTATTTCTGAATATGTTAAGAAATTAGTTTCAGTGAATGATTTGAAAGCTAAAGTCTGTAAGATTGTTGAGTTTATAGTTTCCATAGTCTGAAAGATGATTGTGAAATATGATATCAGTGATATGCTCAAATTGAATTGAAGAGACTATTTTTGCTGGTGAGTTTTTAAAAGATACTACCTCAGTCTTATAATGGTTATTGAATTTGCATATAAATTTCATATACTTAGTGTAACAACTATAATCAATAAATCTTTTTACCATATCGTCTTCAATCAATCAGAAAGTATGAGACACCTGACAATAAAAATCAAAAACATGGTTTTTAAAAACAAGAATTCATAGGCATTTTGGATACCATAGCAATTTTCTATAAAACATATTTTGATAGTGTAATATAAAAAATATATGGGAACTTGGTGGTGCTGTAAAAATAATTCAGGTATATTTGTAGAGTTCCATCTCTGGCCTCCTGCCTCAAAAATCGCTAGCCAGTGGCTGCTGAAAAAAAAACACCAGCTACAATTGAAGTCTGTAGACAAAGCAGTGTCACTTGAAAAAAAAAACTAGGGGTTGGGGTTTCGGGTTTGTTTAATGGGAAAATAAATAAATAATTTGGGCTCTGTTTTTGTAATAAAACTTAATTTTAAATAGAGGGGTTTAGGGTTAGGGTTAGAGTTGGGGTTGGATTTTCGGGAAAAAATGCCTTAAGTTGGTTGTTTTCTTTTCAAGTGATACCGCTTCGGCTATGGACTTCAATCGTAGCTGGTGTTTTTTTTTTCAGCAGCCATCGGCTAACGGCTTTTGAGGCAGGAGGCCGGGATGGAACTCAGTGAATATTACCAATCATTCTGCAGAGACAAGACTTAAATGATGATGTTAAACAGATTGAATTTTGTCCTTGGTGGACTTCCGTAGAACCATAAAGTGGTAACCTTTAGTGTGAGTGATCAGTGTCTTAGATTGATTGAATGATTGATCTATATGTCTCCACTGATGAACAAAGTAATGACAGCATCATAATCTTCAATCAGTTGGAAACCTTTTATAAATTCATGGAGTGTTTGAGTGGTGTTTTGATTATTCTTTATTATAAAGGTCAGAGACTTATGGCTTTAGTTGTGAATGAAATGACCTTAAGATAATGAGACTTCTCCCAGTTGTACATCCTATGAGTTGACATCACTAATTTCTTCTCAATAACTGTGAGTGGTCGCTGTCTCCAATCAAATTAATGGTACACATACACATTTATAGAAGGTTTCATAAACATATACAAAGGATGTCTGAAAAGTAGTGTGTAGACAGGCATAAATCAACGGGAATTAAGCCATGAAATCTCTAAGCATAAAACAACAGGGGGCATACAATATTTCTTCAAACAGCTTCATAATTGAACACATGTGTAAGTGATGTCATAAAAAAGATTGTCAATATAATATGTTACAAACAAGATGGAGACAACTCTGCACTGGATGGTAGGCTCCTGAAATTAGTAAACCAGTAAACATACCTTGGTAGTAATATCTCATTTACAGAAAGTCAATATATGCATAAGGATGGCTTGGACAGCTATAAACAGATTATTGGGTTTTTTAGTGGCATTAATTTCTCCCATGGGGATAAACTTCTAATTCCACTGTACGGGTAAAATTACCATTCTTAATATACTGGGGAAAATTCCAAGTTCCAGTATATGAGTAAAGAACCCTTATCGAGTACAAAGGGAAGATGGTTAAAGGGAGGGAATTTCTGCAATTTCTAGTTTGGATGCTGATTTGAAAAGATAAGACAAAGACACAAATATACTTAACAATTTTAATCTAAAAACAATGGAAAGGAAAGATAGAAGAAATAGTAAGTAAAAGCTGGAGGAATGATATGAAAAATTATTGGTTGCAAATTTGTCGTTATTTGCAGGAACTTATCTTAAAGTCCAGTTAACAAAATTCATTGAGTTGAGTTCTTTTCAAGTTGTGTTGTGTTCTTTTAAAGTTGAGATGAATGACCCACCAACCTATCGGGTTGAATAAATTTCATATATTTTGCTGCCTCATCTTCATCCACTTGAGGGGGAATTAATTTTGATCCTAAATTTTCTGCTGTTGGCGAATTTTAATGGTTTCTTTTAGAGTTGCTGTCTTTGAATTGCAAACCCTAGTGAGTGCCGGCTATTAGTTGGTAGTAAAACTCAGAGTTCCTCATGGGACGATGTTGAACCGAACACTGAAGTTTTTGTTAAATCTTCCCCTGTCCCCAAACAGTCATGACATCAGTGTTCCATATATTGACCTTGCTTTACGCCGGTCAACATGATGAATGTTAGCAATGATGCAGCAAAAACATGGTAGTGGTTGACTGTCCATCAATGTAGGCCCTTAGTGTCAAAATCTGGGACAAAGAATTTTAACTGTGACCAGCCGATTGATTGGAGGGGGCCTCTCTGACTGCCCTTCTAGCCTAAGTAAGGTTCTAAATGGAGTGTTGCAGGTCATGGACTGCTCATCCACTCCATCCTTAAGCATCATGGGTCGTCATCCACAGCCAACGGGTGGCCACATTTGAGGAAACTTTACCCCTCTGCAGAGGTGCAGTCGGTGTATTCTAATGCCCCACCGACAGGGCGGTAATCAACCATGTTTCTACGGCATGTCAACCCTTGTTGGGCTATTTCATGTCGACGACATTTTATTTTATTCATTCTTGATGGGTATTTTATTTTCCAAACCCATATTTAAAACACATTTTGATACTCATTTTTTAAATCTATTTTACCCCTAGATGGGACACTAAATGAGCAGAATGAATATTGTGTAAGCTGTCCATGTTCCTAAACAATAGAAAACAACATTGCACAATAGGAGCTTTGATTCAAGATGATAGATAATACAAACTTTGTGATATGGATGCGGAATTTGATGTTCTGAAGTCAATGGTCCATAAAATCATCAATAGAGTGTTAGGCTATAACAAAGCATCATCTGATTGGGTCTCAAAATAATTGGTGCTATGTTCTTTAAGGATGTTATGTGCTTATGCACTGATAGAGAAAGTGGGTTATTTCCTATAAGTCTAATATGATCAAAGGGGAATCACTCTTGACTGATAAATGATTTATTTATTTATTGATCTACTAGGAAAAAAGAAGACAGGGTTAGGTTCAGGGTTAGTTTAATGGGAAAATAGATAATTTATCAGTCAAGAGTGGTTCCCCTTTGATCATGTTAGACTTATAGGAAATAACCAGAAAGTGTTAGTGTTAGTGTTAAATAGTCATTCTTAAGTTCTCTGCTATGTCTTCTAATGTCTGTTTTTTTTTCGAATTGGGCAGCATCAGGTTGTAGCTCTTTGTATTGGGTTCTCTTTTTTGGGGGTTATATCACTTCATCGGGGTCATCTCTCTCTGTGGTTCTGGATCCCATCTTTGTTCTTTAGTTAATTAAGAACATGGAGACTTAATTTGTGTACACATAATTTTATTCAATTCTCTGATGGCCACAACTCTGAATTAATTCTAAATCTTACTTTCTCAGGCTCATCTGATCACTGAGGTTCAAGGCGTGTCAATTAAACTCTATGAACTTTCCGAGTTATTGCTAAATATTAAATTCTAACTAGACTTCCTTACAAAATCGATAGGCTATGCGTATTCATTATGTAACATTTGTATCTAGATAGAAAAGGAGTTGCTGGTAACACATGCACACTATTTTATTTATATAGTAATATGTTAGATTAATAAATGTTTGTACCTGACTTTTTAAATATCCCATGCATGCAGACTACACAAATGATCTAATGCTTCTTAAAAATACACCTGCTCTTGCACAATCTCTGCCGCATGACATAGAACAGGAAACAAGAAACATTGGTCTGTACATGAACTCAGATAAAACAGAATTCATGTGCTTTAATCAAGATGGTGCTATCTCCTCATTAAATGGCAAGCCTCTGAAATTAGTAGACCAGTTCATATACTTTGGTAGCAATATCTCATCTACTGAAAGCAATGCCAATATATTGATAGGTAAATCATGGCCTACTATTAACATGTTATGAACCATATAAAGATCTGTTCTGTTATGATAAAACATGAATTCTTCCAAGCAGTAGCAATGTCAATACAACTGTAGGGCTGCACCACTTTGGACTCTAATTAAATGCTTTTAGAAAAAAGCTAGATGGGAACTACACAAGTATGTTATTAGCTGTCTTGAATAAAACTTGGAAGTAGCATTCTGCAAAACAGTATCTGTACGGCCACTTACTTCCCATCTCACAAACTATCCAAGAAAGGTGAACAAGACACTGCTGAAGAAGTAAGGACAAAGTCATAAGCAACATACTCCAATGGATTCTACATATGGACACATCCGTATTGGCCAACAACCAAAAACTTGCATTGATCAGCTGTGTAGATATATATATATATATATATATATATATATATATATATAAGGGTTTTATAATTTGCTTAAAGCATTGTGTTTATATTGGTTTGTTGGTTGGTTTTGAAGGCTTTCACAATGCAAGTGTAAAGAAAAAATAAGGTAACTATGGTGTTGTTTGTTAACCTGTAATATTTCAGGATATTAAGAATTAATTACAGGTTAACCAACAACACCATATTTACCTTCTTTTTTCTTTATACTTGCATTGTGATAGCCTTCAAAACTAACCACCAAACCAATATATATATATATATATATATATATAAAGAGGGAGGTGAAACATTCTGTAGACATTATTCCTAGCAATATTAGACAAATACTTATACGTATATAATATGAACTACAAATGTTGGTGGTAATAATTATAAAAGCAGAGAAAAACATTAGATGAAATAGAATTCAACTTAGAAACTAATATATATACAAACGCAAACTATAAATTATTGGAAATGATTCACACATATTGGAATGGCTGGCAATGTCATAAACACCTGAATCTTCAAGTTTTTAAGATTACAAATTGCTATGAAAAAAAAGAACCAAATACAAATATATCAGTTTCTATGAATTGAAAAGCAGTAACATTGCAAAATTGACCAGATGATGGCTTTAAAAAAATAGAGAAAATCTATATAAACTTGAACATATTATAAATAATATAAAACTCAGAAAAGTTTTCCCACTACTTGAGTTTCATGAATGTCAAGCAAAATGAAATAGATAAGAAAGTAATTATTTTTCCATTTTAATATTCAAAGCAATATTTTATTAATTCATTCAGGAAACTTAAGTACTAGAAAAACTATGCAATATCTATTGTATATTGCTCTACTTATAAAGTATTGAGTACTTATTTATTCAATTATTATTTTGCTCTATTGTGAGTTTTTCACACCAGTCTTAAGCATACTATTATTTAAAACACACACACACACACACACACACATATATATATATATAAGACTTTTTTCTTTATCCATATAAAAATGCATAAATAAAACGGGACCATATGACCTTTAGGCACCCCTTTTGCTTTGCTGATTCATAAGTACATTTTTTTATTTACACCATCAACATCCGGTTGTTTGTAAGAGGATTTTAAAAAATTATAAAACGAAACACTAACCCCTAACCCCTAACAAACAACCGGATGTTAACGGTGTAAATGAAAAAAATGTACTTATGAATCAGCAAAGCAAAAGGGGTGACTAAAGGTCATATGGTCCATAAAACGATTAGGCATGTGTGGCATATTAGTCATCATATTAGAAAATAGACTCAGCAAGACTTGTTCAAATTCTGGATGAGACTGTTTGCATTTAACTTCATGCTAATACCCTTGACATAAATTCATATATTCTATTATTTATAAGTTATGGATGAATATCAGAGTTGATTTAAACAGGTAGATCTTATATACATACATGGAGAAAGAGACAAAGAAAGTCAAAGATACTTTAAAACACACACACACACATATATATATATATATATATATATAGCATAGCAATAGCATAATCTTTACAGATCATTGCTATCCCTCACAATCCCACAACTCCACCACCAGAACCCTTCCTTGCATGAGCCCTCAAATGACTCATCAAAACTGCTGCAGATCCACAAAGTTTGATGCAAATATGACATTGAAAGGACTTCCTTCCCGTTTGAATAAGATGATTCAGATGATAAAATTTGATGCTTATGCACCACCATATGTCTCTTAAGACCAGAAGCCGACTTACAGACCTTGCCACAGATAGCACAAGATACATTGTTTATTCCTGGAATTTGCATGGATTGACCCAGGTGAGATTTCCTATGATTGACATATCCAGCCTTAGAAAGCAAAATTCGACCACATGTCTGACATTTCCAACCCTCCATGTTCTCTCCAATATGACAGGAGTAACCTTTTGAAGTTGACACTTTAGGTTTTCATGCACGATTCTTTCACTCTCAAAAATATGGTATATTTTTTCTACCATAACCCCTAGAAAAATCAAATATCTAACTTCTAACAGTCTATTTCAGCGTTCCAAATGGGATTTTAAAAAAATTCTATTCGAACATTTCAAAAAAAAAAAAAATTCTCCGTTGTTCCCCAACGAATTTTTTCATTCAAAATAAAATTTCACTCCGATGAAGGTCGAATCTTCTCTGTGTGCGAAATATTTTCACACAGATGAACTGACCGAAACACATGTGTAAGTGATATTGATTAAATTCATCTTTTATTACCCATTCTATTCTTTCTTTTCTTTATTCATTCTTCCTCATATTGTCGGATTCATTTCCAATTTCCATTTTTACACACACACACATACACACACACATATATATATATATATATATATATATATATATATACACATGTGGTTAATTAAAGCCTGAAGAAGATATCAGAAGATTGGAAACACACATGTCACATGTAAAATAATCAAAAATCTTTTTTTAAAACATAATCCATTTTGTGGACCTTCTTTTATATATATAATATATATATATATATATATATATAAACATACAGGAAGTGCAAGTGGTCTAATACTAATATTGATAATATGTTTGGTGTGGTTTTCTTGCTTACTATTTATCCTTATAAAGAAATCCCATTTTGGGCATTGAAACAGTTAATTTTCTTCTAAAAAGGACATCAAGGTTTTATAATTTCTAGTGGAATATTATATAATCAAAACAGACATTAATACGTCTTATTTATTACTAAACACTAAAACAATACTTTCAAAACTATCATGGCAGGATATTTTCCTCTTTGCAATGAAACGGTACTATATTTATGCCACATTATTATTTCATTTATTATCAAGTTCCAAGTATTTGTATGATATCACAACAGGTGAAAAGAATAGTATCAAAAACATCAAAGATTTTATGTATTTTCCTTTTCACATTACAGGTTACAACATTATATAATATATATATATAATATAATAGACAAGAACTACTCGTATACAAACCACACCAAACTAATGACCGAATCCCTATGGTATTTCACCATGGTCGACATATGCACAAATTGACTAAGCTACTCACTGAACAATATAAAACCCTACAAACCGACCCCACAACAAAGTCCATCTTCAAAACCCCGCCTATTAACGCAAAAAAACAACCACCCAACCTACGTAACATCCTCACTGCATCCAGGAAAAATTTACATAACACCGTACGGAAAGGTAATAAACGATGCAATAAGCATAGATGTCAAGTTTGCAGCCACATACATACGGAAACCGAAATAAAAATACCCTACACAAACATAACAATCCATCCGCCACACCTAACATGCGATAGCGCTAACATTATATACTATTTATACTGCATACAATGTAGAAATAGTGGATATGTGGGAGAAACATCAAACACCTTTAGACTAAGACTAAATAACCACAAATCCACTATAAATCTCAAATCCCCGCATAGTACAATAGCACTTCATTTTAACACCTTATCACACAACCTCACACAGCTCAAATGCATCTTATTAGAACACGCATTCCCAACAACGCAATCTAGAAAACAATCAGAATCTAAATGGATTCTAAAATTACAAACGCACGTGATGGGATTAAACGCAGATATCGGAATTCTCCGTTATTACAAATATTTTACAAACGCTGCCACTGTCGATAACAACAGAGACAAAGAAACCGTTGAACAGTAACATTTGACAAAGGGTATCTAACGAACCTGAAAATTTATGTAAAAAATAATTAAAAAGTAAGTGAATCCAATACTCCATAATATCGAGTTCATTCATTTATTTATTTTTAATGCTTCACAATAACGCCTAATTTAAAAAAAACATTTTTTTAAAAATATATATATATATTTATTTAAGAAATCGATATAAAGTAACCTACTCGAGTTTCATCATCTGAATCGTCAGGGTTACATCTGTTGAATTAATCGAGTTTTCGATTAATATCAGTTGGTACCACATATGTCTGTTAAAACGGGTCTTATCCATTTCTTAAATAAATTTTGCTCTACATTGTATTGAGCACTTTGTATTTGTTTTTTCATGGTCTTAACCCCTGGATACTGTGCGCTCCCAACGATCATATCCGTACCCACCGGTAAGCCACAACTCATACATAAATATATACATATATACATATATATATATTAAAGTTAAACTATTAATACTTCTCCCATTTTTAAACATTGGTATTTATATGAAATATGTCACACCTTTTCATCATCTCCTCGTGGGCCAATCACGTCTTGGCTTTTTGACTTCATGTGTTCCTATCACATTGATTTTTGTTTTTGCATGTAGCAATAACTTCATCAACATTTAATTATGAATGCCTATCAACAAACGGTAACAGACCTTTTTCTACACATTTTCCAAACTCAATGCATTAAAAAAAGCCATCATCTTTTACTACATAAATCCTTTTTTCTCCTTGAATAATTTTGTTGTCCTGAAGAAAATTTCCTTTATAAACCGAAATTTTTGAACATCGACTAATAAATTTCTATCAGTCATAACATCCAGTATTTGTTCTACATTTTCTCCAAATTACAGGTTACTTATATTATGATTATGTAAAACTGGACACTTACCAGTACCAACAGTACATGTACCACCACTTTGAGTAGCACAGCTCTACAACATTGAAACTCTGGAAAGAAAAAGAAAATTGTATAATCAAAACATGTATACTTATTTTTGGATTATGACATATTCATATTCTTGTTTACAGACTTTCAAAGGTGGAAATTTATAATAATATCTGAATAGAAAAATAAAATCCTGCTATCTCACAGATAAGATGTTGAAATTTTTCTGATATAAGATGTGTGCTAGATCCCCGCTTCTACTTATAGACTAGGCAAGATCATGTGATCTGTTCCTTGGCCAATCACTGGCCGTACTCTGAGGCTGATACAATACTTAACCGACCCTACTGGTCATAATTATTGCGGCATTCTTGGACGACGGACATAGGATTAAATCACTGGACCTTTACCAATAAACAGGATAGGACTTATAAGCTTACTACAGGATCACCAAAGTATTCCATAACATAGGACTTTCTTTAAGCCCTATTTTAACTGGCCAAGGATGGCACTTAAAAACTTTACAAAAGTGAAAATACTTCCAAGCTGTGGCTGTGTCAATGCTATTGTATGGCTGCACCACTTAGAATTTAACGAAACGTTTGGAGAAAATGATGGAAACTACACAAGTATGCTGCATGCTGTCCTGAACAAATCCTGAGAGCAGTTCCCCACAAAAAAAAATAGTTGTATAGCCACTTACCTCCTATCATAGAAACCATCTAATTAAAATGAATAAGACATGCTGGACACTGCTGGGTAATTTAAAGACAAACTTATAATTGATGTTATTTTGTGGACACCTGCACATGAACAAACCAGTACTGGCTGACCAGCTAAACATACATCCCTCAGCTCTGTGCAGATACTAGATGCCATGCAGAGGACTTGCTGCAAGCAATGATTGACAAGGATGGATGATGAGAGAGATAGTAATGGAAATCCATGCTGTCAGCATGACTTGATGATGATGATGATGATCTTGACTTTCAAAAATAACATTAAGAGTGTACTTATTTATAAGTATGGAGCACTCAGTGTGAAACTGTTGGAATATTTTGGTATATAAGGTGTGCTACAATACACCACTTAAATTCATAGACTAAGCGAGGTCATGTGGTTTAAACCTCAGCCTGAATAAGTGGCTGGTTAACTACTTAGTCGCTGATACTGAGAGACGTGCATTTGCAATCATTGACGGAGAACTTGCAAGACTGAGGGGCACCAAGGAACAACCAAAGGATTCTTTACCAAGGATCATGCTTTGCTTAAGACAAAGGATCTCCGCTGGATAAGTGCTTTTGCTTGAAGCCTACAGGATAGCCATTAAAATCGTAATAGAAACAAACTCATGGTCTGCTGGTTGAGCTTGTTAAACATTACTCATGTTTGAGGAACTCAAAAGCTTAGTGTATCTTAGATTTGGCACAAGGTTGCTGTAGAATAATCACACTAAGTTCCAATTACTGTCGAATTGGTAAGACAAGGCAACAAGCAGTCATAACTGAATATGAATCTAATCTTGTCACAATACTACTGCAAAATGTCAGGGTATTTATGAAGCCTCATAACATCATAGAGACCAAGCAGCCAATCAGGACACAAGGAGTGGAATCACCCAAATACATGAATGGACTATTCTTGACTTCCATAAATACCAGCTATCTTGGGGCACTGGCAGTGGTGCTTAGTTGCTGTTGTTCAAACCAACAGTATACTGTCTGACTTGATTTGGTTTGTTTTGTTTTACGGCATATCAACCTCAGTAGGTCATTTAATGCCGATAAAGTTTTGAAATAAATCAATTCTTAATGGATAATACAATTTTTTTATAAATACATTTTTCTATTTAAACCATAAATGGGACCCTAACAGGTACTACCACTCCGGGTCAGAGTGGACCAGGGAGCAATGGTGATGAAGGGGTGCTCCACATTCCCCAAACCTCCAAAACTGGAACCTCACCATCAGATAGAGTTTAACGTCATTCCCAAGACATGTAGACCTGCAGCCACCGCCTTCTAGCACCCATATGATAGAAAGGGGTAGTGGCTTGCTGTCTGACTTGACTAGTTGCATGTATGGATCCCCCTGTGAGAATCAAAGTTACTATAACTCGTCTCTATGACCAAGAACTGATTGACTTGATAAGCTTGCTAACCATATTGAGATGTTCAATATATAGGCTATTTGTACACGTAACTTCATTTACATGAGCCCACAGTTGCAGATATAGACATGCACCTGCTTAATATTTGGGAAGGAAAAAAATGAATATCATACAAATGAAAGTTTTGCTGTAAAAGCAATAACATATTAAAAATTGACTTTGAATAGACATTTATTTATTCATTTATATATATATATATATTATATAGAATGAATAGATGTAAGAATTTTTTTTTCTGTCCAAATCATTAACCCTTTTCAGACAGAATTCATTCCTCAATGTTGCCAGTTTTAAAATCAATACCAGGGATTACCAAATTTTGTTCATGGTGGCCCGGATATT
Organism: Doryteuthis pealeii; assembly: GCA_023376005.1. Classification (NCBI taxonomy): domain Eukaryota; kingdom Metazoa; phylum Mollusca; class Cephalopoda; order Myopsida; family Loliginidae; genus Doryteuthis; species Doryteuthis pealeii. The sequence continues at coordinate 30,896,759 of CM042160.1, read as the reverse complement.
TGAAAAAATAACAAGTATAGGCCACATTATTATTGTGTTCAATACTTGCTAATCAAACCCACTTTGGGAGACTGGAGATCAGCTTTAAGTAAGTCTAAAAATGAACAAGTCATTGTGTCCCACAAGACTAACGCACTCCTATATACCCAAACAAGAACAACAACCACAGTGTGAAATATGTCAAACACCTTTGACTGTTAAACACTTATTCATGGAATGCAGGTTTTTTGCTCACATCAGATACCATTATTTTAATACAAACAATATGAAAGATCTATTTGAAAATGTCAACATAGAGGACATTCTTTCCTTTTTGAGTGAAATAAAATTATACCATAGAATAGAGACATGAACCTAACCAATACCATACAACATGATCCCCAATGGTGCTAATACATTGTTAAAACCAATTACTACAAAAGTATAAATATATATACACAACATATATTACTTCCTAACCATTAGGCATGACATAACCACAGACAGGTTGATATGCCATTAAAATCAATCAATCAACCAACCTAACAATACTTGCTAGCCAGTACGAAATCTCTGAGAAAAAGATCTAAAACAAAATTTCTTTCCATGTTGAAATTATTTTTTTTTTTTTAATCAAAAGTAATTTATGAAATAAATAATTTTGTGAAAAATAAGTATACAGTGAATTTTAACTTTAAATTGCAATTATTTCTTTCAAAGCAGATTGCTTCAAATTAAACATTCTGATCAATTTTAACTTCATAAAAATCTTATATATATTAAAAATATAGGGTTTTCCTTTTCCAAAAATGTTTGTCTCATAACAGTTGACCAATTCGTTGCTAAACCGTAGCTCTTTGAACATTACCTGAGTTTTTCAAATAGTTGTTACAAGTAAAAATTCGGGATTGTGTAAGTGACAAGTGAAATGCTCACATGCATGAAATTTTGTAACTTACCTACAGTAGCCAAGTCCATGAAGATTTAGTAAGCTTAACATGATGTTTAAATTTGAATGGTATCAGAACATCTCGCATACCGTAAGTTTTAACAAACAAATTCAAGTACCATCGGCAGGCCTGACAAAATGCCTTTGTGGGCTGGATCCTGTAACCCCTGCTCTATACTATAGATATTTCAAGAAGATTTTGCTCCAACTATATATTAGAGGCATGGGCATCTCACGTAGTGGAATGGTATACAATGTTTGAGTCCAGTGTGTACTGATAAAAGTAGTACAAAATTTTACTTTGATTACTTAATATTATATATCTAGTATATTGGTTCTCAGGCTGAATATTATTTTATTGATTGTATATATTTACCAACCCTTCTGCATAAGCAGGATGTGATGGTAAATTTTTAAGCAAAGTTTAAAAGGTTTAAATTCAGAGTTTTCCTTCTCCTAGACAGGTTGCCATAACACGATTAAAGAGCCCAGTATGCCCAACTATTTACCCATTGTCAGAGGGAAAATAGGTGGATTCATATCTTTCCTAAGGGTTTTGAAAATATGTGAACTGCAAAGAGCCTCGTCCAGGATTTGAACTCAGATCGCCATGTCCATTTTGAATGATGTTAATTACTACACCAATAATTAAAAAATAAAATAAATTATCATCATTTTGTAAAACCATTTCCAATGCCTTCCCATAGTAAAACAATTTCCAATCACTCCCCATAATAAAACCATTTCCAATGCCTTCCCATAGTAAGACCATTTCCAATGCCTTTCCATAGTAAGACCATTTCCAATGCCTTTCCATAGTAAAACCATTTCCAATGCCTTCCCAGTAAAACCATTTCCAATGCCTTCCCATAGTAAAACCATTTCCAATGCCTTCCAATAGTAAAACCATTTCCAATGCCTTCCATAGTAAAAAACCATTTCCAATGCCTTCCCATAGTAAAACCATTTCCAATGCCTTCCCATAGTAAAACCATTTCCAATGCATCCACCATAGTAAACCATTTCCAATGCCATCCCCATTTCAATGCCATCCCATATAAAACCATTTCCAATGCCTTGATTCTCTCTTGATATGCATCCCTATTGGCTATTGATTTTGGTAAGTCCACTAGATAGCATCCATTGTCCATACAAAACTGATCAATGTAAGTTTTTTTCAGGATAGCCAACACTGGTGTGTCCATATGTAAGAGTCCATAGTAGAATGTTGTTTATGAGTTCGTTTTACTTCACCATCAGTGTAAAGCATATCTTGCTCATCTTATTTGGATGCTCTTTTGTTGGATACTGCTTCTAAGATTTGTTCCAAAATGTACACAGCATCCTTCTGTATTCCATTGAGGTTTTTTCTGAATGTTTTGTAAGAGTGCAAGTGGTGCAACCATACAGTAGTACTGACACAGCTACAACTTGGAAGAATTCCCATTTTATTTTTTCTGAGAGAACAAATTTTCATATTGACAGGTTAATGAAGATCATGTGGAAATCTGATTTCTTTGACAAAAGATATAATAAAATACAAAAATAAAAATAAAACCTATAATAAAATACAAAAGTAAAAATAAAGCCTATAATAAATACAAAAGTAAAATAAAGCCTATAATAAAATACAAAAGTAAAAATAAAGCCTATAATAAATACAAAAATAAAAATAAAGCCTATAATAAATACAAAAAAAAAATAAAGCCTATAATAAAGTACAAAAATAAAAATAAAGCCTATAATAAAATACAAAAATAAAGCCTATAATAAAACAAAAATAAAATAAAGCCTATAATAAAATACAAAATAGAAGAAATAAGAAAACACAAAATAAAATAAAATATCCCAAATCGCCACTGCCATTAAAGGTTTAACTTTTACTATGAAAAAAAAAAAAAGAACCAGGTCTCTTTGGTGCCTTGCCAGCTCACTGGACTTAAGTCTGCCTACAGATTCTAAAAACAAGCAATCCATCCTATATAACTTTTATAATACTAATTCATGAACTAAAGAAATAAAAACAAGAGAAATCCATATGATTCTATATTTTATGTTGATTGATGTAAGTTGTAATACTTTTGTCGGATATATTTCAAGTTAATCTATGTGATAATATTAGATTATGAATCAGCATAGCCTACAATTTTTAGCAGGAAGTGTAATTTGAAATAACAGTTAAATGATGGAAAAATACATTTGAGTCATTTAGTTTAATTGACAAGGTTTGAACTCTGAATCATTTGAAATGCGACTTCTAATAGACTTAGAGAACCACATGACCAGATTATACTGGGAAAATAGGATTAGGAATTAGTTGACTTAGAGTGAACACGGTAGATATGAGGTTCCATCTCTACTAAGGAACTCTGCACATGGGCAAAAATGTAATTAGGGTTGGGGAATAGAGATGGGCACATGAGAATATGTCTTCGAGTTGTTCCTTGATTAGGAACAGATTGATGATGAAGAAATGGAGATGGAACAAACAGAGAAACAACCTCAATCTGGAGATAAGATATGAGATTCAAGACGTTACCTGGCCTGAAGAAGAAGCAGAAACTTGATAAGATAAAAAGATATTAATGTATAATTAATATTGGTTCCAACATCCATCAGATATAGAAGCATAAGTGGACTGGCAAAATCATATATATAATATATAATATATATATATATATATATATATAGATAGATAGATAGATATAGATATGATTCTGAATGAATTTAACATTTTGAAAAAACAATTAGTAATTATTATCTGCTGACAGAATCTGTTTCGACACCTTAGTAGAAGGGTCATCATCAACGAGCAAAAATATATGAAAGAAAGAAGGGATAAAAAAACGGTGGAAGAGAATAGGGGGTACAAACACACGTTGGAATGCTTGAATTTTTTAAAATGCGCATACTGTTTCAAAAATAAAATAAATTATATTTTTAAAAATCAGAAGCATTTTTAATCCAAAAATAAACTCAAAAAGAGTTTGGTGTAAATATATAAAAAAGTGTAAGAGATTATCAAAAATGTTCAAAATATAATCAAGCTATTAAGTTGTTTACATGTCCACAGCACAATTGAAAGAAGATGTTAAGTTTCAAAAAGTTTGTGGTGTAGGTAAATTTTTTTTTTGTAGTGTTCGTAGAATAATCTTCGGAGGTGTAAAAATCCGTATATTTTGTTTTTTGATGAGACAAATGTGTAAATAAATGGAAATTAATCCGACAGAATGAATTTAACATTTTGAAAAAACAATTAGTAATTATTATCTGCTGACAGAATCTGTTTCGACACCTTAGTAGAAGGGTCATCATCAACGAGCAAAAATATATGAAAGAAAGAAGGGATAAAAAACCGTTGGAAGAGAATAGGGGGTACAAACACACGCTGGAATGCTTGAATTCTTTCTTTCATATATTTTTTGCTCGTTGATGATGACCCTTCTACTAAGGTGTCGAAACAGATTCTGTCAGCAGATAATAATTACTAATTGTTTTTTCAAAATGTTAAATTCATTCTGTCGGATTAATTTCTATTTATTTACAGATATGATTCTGTATGTTTGATTGTATAATGACCGAGTGAGCACATGTCCTTTTATAAAAATTTTAAAAAATGGTGGAGACTAGCAAAGACCAAAGTTCAATAAAATTCTCACCCTATTTTTGTGCAAAAGTAGGTCAAAAATTTTTACCCCTCATTTTCCATAAGAAAAAACGGAATTAAGAATATAAGGGTATAAAGACTTGAAAAATAGACTGGAGGAACTGAAGATCAGAAGAAGAGAGTATCCAGACCACAGCATTGGTAAAATCTACTTGGATACTTAGAAGAATCCTGGGGACCCCAGGAGACTAGCTGTCACTCAGACTTCAATGAAAAACCACCTGTTCGAACTCTCAAGAAATAAAAATAATACAAAAATGTCAAATATTTTATGTATTCATGCATCTCATAACTTTTTCAAACCAATGGAATGATTTTTTACCGTTCTTTATTTGAATAAACAATGTGATATGATGTCAAAAGATCTGAACTTGAAGAATGTGATTTTCCAAAAATACAATGCTTTTCTTTTTTCATCTGTCATTGGAATGAAAGATTTACCTAAGCACATGCCATCATTAGGTTTGGATAGATAAAAGATATTAATGTATAATTCAAATTGGTAAACTCACTGTTAGAAAAAAATTTAAATACATTACATAGATTTTTTGGACTGTTGTCTTCATCTTTAATTGTTTTATACACATTTTGTTGGACACATGGTACAATGGATACAATGGTTGAATTAATACAGTTCTAAGCGACAATCAACTATAGGCTGCAGATTTATTCCTGACTTTAGGGTGAAAAAAACCCAGAATACTCAGTCATGGTTACCGAAATTAGAACAATCCACTCCAATGGATTCAATAAAAGGTTTGGTTCAAAGTTCTTTGAAAGCTCCCATTTTTTACATGAAGGTTTCCAAGTTTGATAACAAGGTTTCTGTGTACCTGAAGAAGGCTGAAGAACACATTGGCTGAAATTATGTGTATATAACAATAAAGATAGGAACAACAGTAAAAGCTCAGTTGGTAGAGCGTTCAGATAGAAACCACAAGGTTCCTAGTTCGATACTGGCCCTCACCAACTCAGTGTATGAGTAGCACAGGGATCTGTGCGGTAAAGTAAGTAGCTGATGGTAAGTGTGGTGCTCCACCTCAGATGCAAAAACAATCTCCTTGGTCTAGCACTAGTGAAAAGGGGATAGACTCCCTCGCTGACTGGCTGATACCGACTTAAGTCCACCCCAACGACTTTACTTACTTTTTACTTATCTCAAAAATTCACACAAATAAAATTTAAAATGTTAGATAAGATTTAAAAAAGTGGTAAAACCAGTAAAATTATTACAGTGAATACATGCATATTTGAAATACAATGCAAGTGCAGAGATAATATCGTAATAAAAACATATTCAATATAAAATATTCATATAAATAAAACAAAAACAGCTCATGACTCTGAGTTTCACAAATTCAAGTGTCAGGTGAATTACTTTCAACTATGTTTAAATATACTGTACATTAATTAAAGAAAGAAATGAAGTTCATATCAAAATGTCACCCTGATAATAAAAATCTGCTTTGTAATTTGGTACCGGATTGAATTGCATAACACAAATAGAAAATCTTGGAAATCAGCTATTGCACCACTCATTAAAAAATGTTAGAGCTATTTTTGCATATGAATATCTAAGTTTTCTCATTTCTGTGGAAACTGAATGTGATAAAATTGCTGAAAATGCAAATTGTATTGCAAATCTTGAAATGATTTGTGGTAGGGAAGATGTTTAGCTGAATCCCTACTCTCCAATGACCAATATATCTATGATAAACGAACAACAGAACACAACAGATGGAGAAAAATATAAACTCATTTGCATATACAAGAACCTATAACCTTTTATATATAGAATATAAATACCATTAGTATCAAAAGAAAGAATACACAAACGTGTTCAAACAGTTAAAACAGTGTACATATTATTCCATGAACATGCAGTATATGGATGGGTTTTAAAACAGAAAAAAACATTTAGCTGAAAAGGGTAAATAAAAGATAGCCATGTGTTTTTATCCTTCCTTGACGGAGATGACAAAATATTAAAGAACAGAGGTAAAAATGAGTAAGAATAGGCTTCTGAGACAAATGTATGACACCCTGTGGGCCTTCTATATGTCTTTTATATTATTTGCATTAAAAAAGTTCTTTCTGATGAGAGCAAAAGCTTCATGTTGGGTCAGTAAAATGTTAATTCCTGTGTATAGAGTTAAGTAAGGGAGATGCTTTCTGTGATTGGATATACCAATCACATGATGAGCCCAGTAGTTTTGGTGGAAAATACCAAAATCCTCACAGACAGACCCTGGACCAGTTCCCATAAGGCAGCAACTTTAAAACCTCTCCAAGAAATCACCCTAAGATACTAGATATCTTCACCAGCATGCCGGTCAGTCCTTCAAACTCAACTTTATACACAGGAAGGACTTTATATTGTTACTCATTGTTTTATTTGTTCGTTAATAAATGGTTAGTTTTAATTCAATTATCTGTTGCTGTTAGTTTTAGGATTAAATGTTATACTAACACAATATCCACATTCTATGAAGAAGTGTTAAACAGTGCAATGTGTTTGACATGTTTCATACTGTGTTTGCTGTTTTTGTTTGAGTATAAAGGAGTGCATATGTCTTGTGTGACCAATGCATTATCAGGATATAATGACTTGTTCCATTCTGGACTTTCTAAAAGCAGGTATCCAGTCTGGCAAATGGGGTTTGATTAAGAAGAGTTTATTGTGGATGAAGGAAGTGAGATGAAAGATAATGATTGCAAGGAGATGATCATTCAATGAATCTCTACACACAAAAAAAATTATCTAAAATATATTCAAACAAAAATATTCCAATCCTGGTGGTTCACAAACATTTTCTGACAGAAGTCGACCTGCACTGACTATCAAATTTCTTCAAAGGCAACAAACTGATCCCATAAAAATACCATACCCAACAAACTAAACCCACCCCTCCCTTTTCAACCCCCCATCTCTATACCACACACACATACCCTCTCTTCTTTGTATCCCTTACCTACACCAAAAAATTATCTTTTCAGTCTAAAAGCAGAATGTAAAAGCACTTGTCTCAATAAATTCTGAGGAAGCCTTAACTAAATAAGGAGGCAAAATATCAATTTAATTTAGTTGCTGTGTTGTTATATCCACTTTTTCCTCTATTTTCAACCACAGAAATATAGGATGAAATTGTAATAAATTTAAGTCCAAGTTATCATAGGGACAAAATTTATCTATCACCTTAAATTTGATATCAGAATCAAAATGGTTAATGTTTGCTTTGTGCTGTGAACTAAAAATTGAGGTATGAGCAAGCTTCATATATGCTTATCTTAATAAGTTCACTAAAAACATCTAAATTTACAAATTCATTATGCCAAAGAAAATATCATTTATAAACAAATAAACATTAAAACATATTACAGCATATAATTCATTATATACTATTTATTTTTTTTTTGCTCACTGGATATCCGCCTTGGAACCACAATGTTTTTGGTTTGTTAGTGAACCTCGCCAACTCATCACATAAGTAACAGACATTGAGTAATCAGATCTGTATGGTAAAGTGGGAGTTGATGGTAGGTGAGGTGCACTACATCAGACACAACAACTATCTCCTTGGTCTAGTGCTAATGAAATTGGGATAGACTACCTGGCTGTTGAATCATACTCTCTATATATATTTAGCAACCCCTCTGCATGAGAAGGATGCGACACAAGGTCAACTTCTTAAGCGGAGTTTAACAATTTGAATTCAGGTTTCCTTCTAGAATGGTTACCAAATCAAAGTTAAAAAGCCCACTGTCCTACTATTTACCCATAGCAGGAGTGAGAGTAGTTGGATGCCTACCTGCCCCAAGGGTATTAGTCCTATGTGAAATGCAAACAATCTAGTACAGGATTTGAATGGGAGTTGATGAGTCCATTTCCTACGACTAACCATTACACTATCCGCCCCATGATGAGACCGACTATTGGCAACTCAGTTTTTTTTTACTACTTTTACAATACAGAACAATTTTTCTTAAAAAAAGAAATGGTTTCTATCTCTATACAACTATAGGATAAAATTGTAAGAAATTTAACAAGTCCAAGTTATCATAGGAACAAAATTGTCTATTTAAATGTTATATTAGAGTCAAAATGGCCTGACAGGCTTCTTAAGTTTTCCTAAGTTTATATCTGTCTGACATTGTATGAAAATTTAATCATCTATCAATGAAAAATTAGAAAATGAATTGCTAATTTTGAAGCATGTCACTGCTACAAGGAAGCTAGTTTGATGCTCAGACTAATTTAATAGAATATATCTATCTATGACCGAATGGTATTATTAGATTTGATTATGGACTAACACATTTATTTGGTTCACAAGATATGGACAGACTGTCTGGAAGGGGTTAAGTGAATTAATGCAAATGAATATTTAGGGATATGAAATTCAGGACATTTTTTTTTTTTTTTTTTTTACTTGTCTTTATCAGTATTTACAGTCCATGACACAACTAAGGCCTTTTTTTAAAACAATGCTTTGAAGTTATCAGAAGATAAATATAGCTTTGATGAGTGGAGGGAGAGAAAAATATATTTGATGCACAAAAGAAAGAGTTCAACAAGTTCTAGTTAGCAAACTAACAGTAAAAGCTTATTGTGTAAAACACAAAATGAAATTCAATGGTGTCACAGACTGTTGGCAATCTTACCCCATATTTAAAGCACTTGGTGAGGGTCAAACTCCAAACTTGAGTAGGTAAGCTTGGCAAATTGACTATAAAAGTTGAACTAGTCTGAAAGATGAATCATTAAATTATTGATAAGTAACTGAGAATGTTAATTATAAACCAGGCTCTTTTTAAAACATATCTTCACATCTAGATAAATCAATCATTAATAGATATAAAATTACATATCCCAGCCATTGCAAAAACAGGCCTGGTTTGTTGTTATTATTCACTCAACGTCCCCTTACCTATTATGGTAGAGGCGTGTAAGTATCATTGACAAGGTTAATTTCACAGGGATTGTTCGCTGTGTACTGTGGCTGAGGCAATATGGTCTTTGACTATGCCTGCTGAGGTCCCGGTTTCAATTTCTGTCGGAGGGAAGTCGTTAGTATACATAGCTGATGAGACTTAATAAAGTCGAAACAGTCTGTACGATGTTCTACACACCGAGCGATCCTTTGCTGGGATTACACTTGTCAAGTTTATTTTCTATAAAGTATTGAATTTTATGTGATACATGCATTGTAATTGCCTTCAAGCAAAAATATAATATAATATATATATATATGAAAGTAAACAAACAGGCTTATAGTCTGTTTGAGATGGCGATAGCCGAAAATTTGGGAGAATAAGTGCTTAACTGAAGTCATACCTAATTGAAAATGAATTAGTTGATAATTAATGAATTAGGTGAGCATATCAATTCAAATGTAAACAAATCGAGAAAAGTCAATCTCTGTATGTACATTTCAGCATATCATACCTCATCAGCAGACTTATACACAGGAGTCTGCTCTGTGTATGATTCGAACCCTGACTGCCAGGCTGACAGGAGGAGATTCTAACCAATAGTTAAATAATTAATACTTCTCTCGTTTTTAAACATTGGTATCTATGTGGAATTACATAACCCCTTTTCAACATCTCCTCACGGACTAATCATGTCTTGGCTCTTTGATTTCACATGTTCCTATCACATTTTGATTTTTGCTGTCACATGCACCAATCACGTCATTAACATTCAATTATGAATGCTAATCAATGAATGGTAACAAACCTTTTCTACACAATTTCCAAACTTGAGCATTCAAAATATCTATCATCATTTTAACTACATAAATCCTTTTCTCTCCTTGACAAGTTTCATTGTCCTGAAGAAGGTTTCTTTATAAACCGAAATGTTTGAACATCGACACTACAACTAATAAATTTCCATCTACTGTGTTGGTTCTAAGTTTTCTTCACAAATGCCTTGTTTTTTGTCATTATATTTTAACTATAAAACTTTTCTTTCTTACAAATGTGTTTCAAATCAAGTTTATATTATTATATAGTAAAAAAAAAAATAGTTAAGTTTGCTAGATGATCATGAAGTTGTCAGAGTGCACTGCTGAGTTAATCATAGCAAGACGAAAACTACTTCAGTTCCAGTGTTCTTCTGAAGAAGAGATTTTATCTCGAAATATTAAGAATAAATCACAAGTTAACAAACAACACCATTGTCACCTTATTTTTCCTTTACACTTGGATTGTGATAGCCTTCAAAACCAACCTCCAAGCCAATATATACACAATGCTTCAAGCAAATTATAAAACCCTGATAAATATATATATATATATATATATATATACACAAGGGTGAGTCAAAAAGTAATGCCATTTTGTTTAGGACATGTATGATTTCCAACACAGGAACATGTATCATACATCAAAATGAAGTGGGTCTGCTATGGATCCCATTCCTACTTCTCCACATCATCACCATTTTTCTCAATAGCAATGTTCAACTTTTGAATGCGAGCATGAATCCCTGCCCCGTAAAATTCTGTTGAATGTTCTTTGAGCCACTTCTTCCCCGCAGATCTCACTGTCATTGGAATAATGTTTGCCCCTCTTCGGCCCCATGAAAGAATGTTTGATTTAGATAACAATTTATCCATTGTACCATATATAAATAATGGGGGTGGTTTAGCTCAGTCGTTAGAGCACCCGACTAGGAATTGCATGGTTCCAAGTTCGATACCAGTCCCACCAACTCAGCATAAGAATAGCACAGACTGGCTAATCTGATTGGTGTGGTAAAGTGGGGAGTTAATGGTAGGTGTGGCGCTCCACCTCAGCAAAAACAACATCCTTGGTCTAGCACTAGCAAAAAGGGGATAAACTCCCTTGCTGCTGGCTGATACTGACAATAGGCCAATCCGTCAACTTTACTTTAACTTATATATATATATATATATATATATATATATATACGCTCCCAATTTCGGTTGAGCACTTTATTTAGGAGGGATTTAATTGCAAATTCACCGTATTCAGCGTTCAGCTAAATCTCACTTTGTTTACAAAGTTTGAGACCTCTAGGTGAAGTTCATTTCCGCTTAGAAATGTAGCGATTAAATAGCCTGCTATACTTGGCAGCTGACTGTGGCCGTATGAGTAAGAGGTTCATTCAGGTCTCGAACCTGGCCAGAAGTAGCTGCTAAAAATGGTATAACTGCACTGATGAGAGGTGATACCTCGAAACACGTGTCTGTAGTTTACTCTCTCTCTCTCTCTATATATATATATATATATATAATGTCTATAGGACCTAAGCAGATACTTCAGCTAGTATTTTACATATGGCAAAAGTTAAAAATCAACAAATAAAGTCTGAACTGAAATGGCATGATGGTTTTTTTTTTAAACTTGTATTGTTTTTGACCGACAGACACAAAGAGTGAAAGACAAAGATAGACAAAAATTAATTTATATTTTTAATGTCTGTTGCTGTAGAAATGAACAATATCATCATAATTGTGCTCTCAAAATTAAAATCCTGGATTTAATGAATTTCAATTTTCTTCTTCCTTTTTTTTTTTGTCTTTTACATAAATGGAAAAATAAATATTTTTAGCACTAGCTTTTAAAGCTGTGTAGATATGTATAAATATTGGAGGAAAAAATAAACAAACAAAACGACAAATAAAATATGGAACAAAAGAAGATTAGGAAAATGGAAAAAAAATGTAATTCATTAATTTTTAGATAAGCCATCATCAAACTCTTTTTATTTTTCTGTCCAACCAATCCCCCACTCAATGCACCGGTACTACTACCAACCCCACCTCCCCACTACCTACACGACCCGCCTCCCCAACCCCACTTCACAGCCAATCAGCCCTTGTCTGGTTGAAAACAAAAGTTTATTTCTGAAATTAATTACACATTTGATAAATCACAGATGACTATAATTAATCAATTTTCTTTGTGTCTTTTTTATTTTCAAAGATTTTGCAGGGTGGGTGGCTCAGTTTGAATGGCAGAGGATGGAATATTTGTAGTCTATCTGTAATATTCTTTTGAAAACTTGTTTCTCTCAACTTATGTGACAAAGATGTGTGTCTTTTTTTTTCCATCCTTTTATCTTGTTTAGGGCTGGTTGATATTTAATCAAACCAAAATTAATTTTTACACATAATTAAATTAAACATTCTAGAATCTTTTTTTATGAACAGGATTCTTATTTGATAAATTTCTATACACAAAGGATTTTGATTTTAACGTTTAAAAGGTTTCTTTCATCATAATACTAGATTGAGTCAAAAGTTTTGCAATGTTTGCATATGTATTAGTCTTTGGAATAAACTCTAATAATCTGGTCCTAACTCTCTCAGATTATTACTTGTTCTGGTTTATGGCCCATTTCCTGTGCTTGCAATGCTTCAACAACCAAGAGGATTGAGTAATTTATTGATTTTAATGGCATGTCAACCCATCCGTGGTTATTTTATGCCAAGTGGTAAGTTGTGAGGGATGGTCAGATTTGATATTTACAGATTTTGACAGTAGGTTGTTTGCAGTTGTTTGTTGCTAAGTAGATTGGTAATCAGTTTAATGAATAAGTTTATAGAGTAAAATTCAAGTTCATTACAAGCAACAGTTTGATTGAAAGTTGTTTTTTATAAACAATTTTTTTCTATTTAACCCATAGATGGGACCGTAACAGGTACTACAACTCTGGGTCAGAGTGGACGTGGGAGCAATAATGATGAAGGGGTGCTCCACATTCCACAGACCTCCAGAACTGGAACCTCACCATCAGACAGTTTAATATCACATGAAGACCCTGCCACTGTCTTCTAATACCCATATGATAAAACAGGTTGGGGCAATCATATAGGTGCTAGGGCTTGATGTGACCAGCCGATTGTTTGGAGGAGGCCTCTCCAACCACCTGTCTAGCCTAAGTAAGGGCCAAAGTGGAGCATTGCATGTCATGGACTGCTCAGCCATCTGGGTTCCATCCTTAAGCATCACAGATTGCCACCCACGGCCTACAGGTGGCTGCATTTGGGTGAGTCTTACCCCTCTGCAGAGGTATAGTCAGTATATTCTACCGCCCCAGCCGACAGGGCACAAGTAAATGGAGGTGGCAGCATCAGTGAGATTTTCATACAAGAACTGGTATCATTGGATTAAAGAACTGGCAGAAACATTGCTTTAGACAGTGCAACACAATGAACACTATTTTGAATGCTAGGTTGCTTTTGTTGTAACTTGGCCATTTATAATTTGCTGTGCTGTTTATGATATTGTTACCTGACCATAAGCTTGTGCTTGATCTATACCAGGTGTATGAAGGTGTGTGATGTTAAAAGACCCAAATCATCTAATAATCCTTGGATCCCATAACTGAAGATATGGTCAGGTGCATCTTTGAGATGTATTACTTGATATGAAGAATAAAGCAAATAAGCTACCAAAATATTGCAAAACTTTTGACTCAACCTAATATTATACTAAAAAACCTTGCCAAGACATGCCATTTCATGGTAACACAATTGACACTATATTGAATACTAGGTTGATTTTGTGGTAATAAAGAATAAAGCAAATAATATTTCTCAGAATTTCTGATACAAGGCTTGACCCGCCCTGTCAGTGGGGCATTAGAATGCACCAACTGCACCTCTGCAGAGTGGTAAGACTCCCCCAATGGGGCCACCTGTTGGCCGTGGGTGGCGACCCGTGATGCTTAAGGATAGAGCCCAGGTGGATGAGCAGTTCATGACATGCAATACTCCACTTTGGCCCTATCTTAGGCTAGACGGGCGGTCGGAGAGGCCCCCTCTGATCAATCGGCTGGTCACGTCAAGCCATAGCACCTATATGATTGCCCCCAACCCTATTGCCCTTATGGCAAGCCCAAACCCCTTTTTATCATATGGGTGCTAGAAGGCAGTGGCTGCGGGTCTACATGTCCTGGTAATGACGTTAAACTCTATCTGATGGTGAGGTTCTAGTTTTGGAGGTTTGAGGAATGTGGAGCACCCCTTCATCACCATTGCTCCCTGGTCCACTCTGACCCGGAGTGGTAGTACCTGCTAGGGTCCCATCTATGGGCTAAATAGAAAATGTATTTATAAAAAAAATTGTATTATCTATTAAGAATTGATTTATTTCAAAACTTTATCGGCATTAAATGACCCACTGAGGTTGATATGCTGTAAAACAAACAAACAAGGCTTGACAAATAGAAGGAGTTAGGTTAAGACAGTTCTAAGTGACAGTTATCTCTAGACTGCTGGTTCAATCTTGGTCAGGGGCAGCAGTAACATAGAATAATAATTAACAGAGCTTAACACCTGTACCCCAGCTATGGTTAGTGGAATGAGAACAGGTTACCCCATGGACTGAATAAAGGGTTAGGTTCAAAGTTCCGTGATGGCTTCCGATTATGAAAAGTAGGTTCCCGAGTCCGACAAGAAATACCTGAAGAAGGCCGAAGGGCACATCAGATGCAACATTGTACAGATAACAATGAAGATGAGGACAATAGTCCGAATAACTCAAATAAATTATTAAATATTGCAAAGCTTTTGAGTCGACCAAGTATTGCGCTAAGGAAACCGTACGAAGACATGCCAGAATGTACAAGGGTAAGTCAAAAAGTAATGTCATTTTGTTTAGGACAGGTATAATTACCAGCACAGGAACATGTATCATACATCAAAATAAAGCTGGTCCTCTGTGGATCACATCCCTATATTTCCCCATAGTCACCATTTCTCTCAATAGCAATGTTCCACCTTTGAATGAGATCATGTATCTCTGCCCCTTAAAATTCTCTTGACTGTTCTATGAGCCACATCTTCAATACAGATTTCACTTCCTCATCACTGGAATAATGTTTGCCTCTCAAACGCTCTTTCATGGGGCTGAAGAGAGGCAAACATTATTCCAGTGACGAGGTAGTGAAATCTGTAATGAAGAAGTGTCTCAAAGAAAAGTCAACAGAATTTTACGTGCGGAACATTGCTATTGAGAAAAATGGTGACTACGTGGAGAGGTAGGAATGTGATCCACAGAAGACAAGCTTCATTTTAATGTATGATACATGTTCCTGTGCTGGTAATTATACGTCCTAAACAAAATGGCATTACTTTTTGACACACCCTCCTATTTTTCAAGCTAGTGACATGCAGGCTATTTTTAGCCATCCATTGTGGTGTCATAGTTAGCAAGCTAGTCTCACACGTCCATTACTAATGAACAGTGAATTTGATCCTTGCTGGATGCCCCATACTTGTGACCTTGTGTCACATCCTACTCATGGCAAATGGATTGGTTTGGTTTGGTTTGTTTTGTTTTACGGCATATCAACCTCAGTGGGTCATTTAATGCCGATAAAGTTTTGAAATAAATCAATTCTTAATGGATAATACAATTTTTTTATAAATACATTTTTCTATTTAACCCATAGATGTAACCCTAACAGGTACTACCACTCCAGGTCAGAGTGGACCAGGAAGCAAGGGTGATGAATGGGGTGCTCCACATTCCCCAAACCTCCAAAACTGGAACCTCACCATCAGATAGAGTTTAACGTCATTCCCAGGACATGTAGGCCCACAGCCACCGCCTTCTAACACCCTACTCATGGCAAATGGATTGGTGTATGATACATGTTCCTGTGTTGGTAATTATACCGGTCCTAAACAAAATGGTATTACTTTTTGACTCACCCTCGTATTTCTGAATGTGTAGAGTGCTTTAAGTTCATCTGTATAAATCTAGCAGATTTATGTCATGCATTTACATATCTCTCTGCTGATAATAATCAGTTTCACGCCTAAAATTTTATTCACTTTCAAAAGAGTGTCCTTGAAAATAGAGCCAGCGGCATGTTGATATGAAACTATTTTAGTAAATAACTTGATATTTAGGAAATGTTTTATCCATTTTTTTGGGAGGGGAATTTTCCCTTTGCATATTTTCAGACATTTATCATTTTCATTTTTCATTCCAAGTGTTAAATCAAATTACAACCATCTTTATAGAAATAAGCCAGCAGATGAATGAAGAAGATCAAATACTTGAAAAAAGAAAAAAATCATTTCGAAATATCAAAAAGATAAAAAAGAAGATGTCAACATAGGACTCCAAAGACATGAAAAATAGTTGTGTCAAAAAAAAAAAATTAATATCGTTATTTCTGGTAATTTTGGAGTATCAAATTTTGTCAAAGAAATAAACACCTTGTAAAATACTCTGTACCAGAAAGAAACTCCACTATGTAGACCAAAGGAGAAGGATATTTAGGACAATGCACTAGGCATTACATCTGAGTAATGAGGTAGACAGATTCCTCATCATCATCCTCATTGGCAATTCAGTCTCGAAAGACTATGATAAAAGTTTTTGTAAGTCCCTGAAGTTGCAGCGCCTCCTGTGACTATGAAGTCCTATGTTTGAGAAACATTCTCGACCACAGATTTTGCATTTGTAGGTTGTCCCTGTAGATGATGATCTTCCGATGCTTTGTTGCCGTTGCTTTCTTATGGACCTCTTAGCTTCATGATGTTGTATCAGGGTGAATTCTGACATGTACAGTCGTCTATGGAGATTCTGCCACCACTGAGGGCGGTCTTGAGCCAAATTTTCCCAGCTGGAAGGGACAATGCCAAAGCACCTGAGAACATTTTTGCAGACATCCTTGAATCGCAGTAGGGGGTGACCAATCTGTCTTTTATCAGATGTTAGCTCTCCATACAGGATGTCTTTCAGGATTCGTCCATCATCCATCTGACGTTTTTATGATTTATGATAATGTTTTTAAAAAAAGGCATTGAGGCCTGTCTAGATGGAAAGACTCAAGAAATACACTAAAAAGAGTGAAAAAGACTAATTACAGCAGTGAGTAACAGCAATTGCAACATAAAGACACACAACTATATAGATACTTCCAGTGATAAACAGGGGAGATTGCACATTAGAAGACCTGGACATAACTAAGAAAGAGAAACCCCAAGAAAGCAAATGAATCTATTATAGTAAAGTCGGTGGAGTGACCCATTGTTAGTATCAACCAGACCACGAGCAAGTCTATCTCCTTTTTGCTAGTGCAAGACCAGGGAGATTTTTTTTGCATCTGAGGTAGAGTGCCACACTTACCACTAGCTCCCCACTTTATTACACAGAACTAAACTGTGCTACTCATGTGATAAATTGGTGAGGGCTGATATCAAACTAGAACCTTGTGGTTCATAGGCGGATACTCCAGTAACTGAAATTGATTAATGCCAATCTTATCAAAGCAAAAATTGATAATTTGCAACTAAATAGCAAGTGTAAGTTATGTGGAGACGGATGAGATGGTTAATCACATAATCGAATTTAACAAAAATACAAGACTAAGCACAACTGGTTGGAAAAGGTGATGGTTGGTTGGTTTATTAACTTTAATGGCATATCAACCCGTCCAGGATTATATTATGCCTAGCGGTTGGGGTGTTATACATATTGTGTATTCATATATATACTTCCAGTAATTGGCTCCAACAATGTGCTAGCATTATTGGGAATTATATTGTATGGCATTGATTTGTTTCATGTCTATATTCTATGGTATAATTTTATTTCCCTTAAAAAGGAGAAAATATCCCCAATGTTAACATTTTCAAATAGATCCTTCATATTGTTTGCTTTAAAATAATGTTTTCTGATGTGAGCAAAAAATCTGCATTCTATCAATAAGTATTTGACTGTTAGGGGTGTTTGACATGTTTCACATTGTGGGAAAGGTGATCCACTGGGAATTGTGCAAGAGATTAGAATTTGACAATACTATTAAATAGTATATGCACAAACTAGAATCCATTCTAGAAAATAAGATGCATAAAATTCTCTGGGACTTTGAAATGCAAACAGATTTCCAAATTAATCACATGATATACATCTTTACCTTCAGCACTACGAACATGACAGGAAGTGATATCACAGTGCTCAATCCTTGTCTTAGAAGCTCTAAGTGCATTTACACAACACTTCTGACCATGTGACACAATTTTCAAGCAGAGTATAACTGGTTTGAATTCAGAAATATCCTTCTCCTACACTGGCTACTATACCCAAGCTAAAGAAATTGGTCTTCCCTGTTATTTATCTATAGCTAGAGAGAAAAGAGATCAATTTATGCTTTTCCCAAGGACATTAGTGAGAATTAAAATGCAAAACGGCTATGTCCAGTATTTGAACTCAAGCTGCAAATTTAATTTTCAACAATGATAAATGCACTATCTTGGTATAATACCGACGAATACCGAAGGATTCCCTTTATGCAGAGCTTTTGTCTGGTAAGGGATAAATTGGTAACCCCCAGCAGCATTTCAAGGATGTTTGCAAGAACAATCTCAAGTGCTTTGGCATTGCCCCTTCCAGCTGGGAAAATATGGCTCATGACTGCCCTCAGTGGCGGCAGGCTCTCTGTAGAGGACTGTTCATGTCTGAAGTCACCCTGGAACAACACCATGAAGATAGGAGGTCCAGAAGAAAGCAGCGGCAACAAAGCGCCAGCACATCAACATCTTCAGGGACAGCCTTCACATGCGACATCTGTGGTTGAGAATGTTTTTCTAACATTAGACTTTACAGTCACAGGAGGCACTGTAACTTCAGGGGCACAAAAACTATATTATAGTCTTCCGAGACTGCAATGCCAATATTGGTATAATATTGATAAAGGAATTTACCCCAAAGACACTAGCAGCAGTGAACACCACCTATTTTATGATTGTTGTAATAAATATTAGTATTAGATCCACCCTCTTTTGATTTGCATGTGTTGTTATTGGGGGAGCCTTAAGAGTTAATCTGTAGCCATAATCGAGACGAATAGAAGATATTATACTAGCTGTTTGCACTTTGTTCATTATTTCCTGGTTTATTCTTATATTAACATAGAAGAAACCATTCAGAATAAAAAAGATAGATACTCAGCCCAAGAAGAAAAGCTGTTACTCAGGAAAGTAAAAAGAAATACGTAGACTACAAGATAAGTACAGACTAAGATTAAGATGTATACAGCCATGGGTATACTATACATACCATCTATGAGGTTGAAAATAGAGGGAAAATGTGGAAAAAACAACACAAAAACTAAATTCAAGTGATATTTTGTCTCAGTCTTTTGCAAAGATTTTTCTAATTTATTCTTGTAAAAGCTTTGCAAAAGGCTGAGGTGAAATATAATTTGAATTTAGTTGTTGTGTTGTTTTATCTGCATTTTTCCTCTATTTTCAACCACATTTTGTTGGATTCCCTAATCCTTTAGTCCTCATATATCGTCTATGTAAAGAGACAACTATATAACAATAAAACTTTAGACTCAGTCAAGGAAATATTGTGTTTTTATTAAACTATCTATAGATAATATAATATTAATGCAGGACTTTTATGTGGTACAATATTAATGCAGAATTGAACACTACCTTAGTATTATCTGCGTTATTCGGACTATTATCCCCATCTTCATTGTTATTTGTACAACGTTTCGGCCGATATACCCTCCGACCTTCTTCAGGTATTTCTTGTCGGACTCGGAAACCTTCTTTTCGAACTCGGGAACTTTCTAGTCGTATTCGGGAGCCATCATGGAACTTTGAACCTAACCCATTTATTTATTCCACGGGGGTATCCTGTTCTCATTCCGCTAACCATAGAAATACCTGAAGAAGGCCGGAGGGTATATCGGCCGAAACATTGTACAAATAACAATGAAGATGGGGACAACAGTCCGAATAATGCAGATAATACTAATCTTCAAGCCTCATCTCAAACATTCAGAGAATTGAACACTACCTATTTTATGATTGTTATAATAAGTATTAGTATTAGATGCACCATCTTTTGATTTGCATGTGTTGTTATTGGGGGAGCCTTAAGAGTTAATCTGTAGCCATAATTGAGACGAATAGAAGATATTAAAATAACCTAATTACATTATGCACACCTCTTAGAAGCTCTGCCATGAAACATCACAACATTAGCATACAATTTTTATTTACTTCTTAAATTGAGAACTTTTACATCTTCAATTAAATGAAGCACTTTATTGCTTCTCTTTGGTGTACTCATATTGCCAGCATCATTCCGAACCATTATTAAGTAAAAATTTTTAATTCTTTTTTTTATTTCTGGGATTTGCTACAGGTACCGGAAACTGTAAAAAGTGTGTACATAGATTGAGGAGAGCATTGTAAACCTGTGATTTTTAAAGACTACTACGCTGGTACACACATAGCAGTAATTACATGTGTATCTGTTTATACTTACATTACAAGATGTAAATGCTTCAAGAGGGGAATTTTTGAACTGGAAAACAGATAATTTTTTTCTTTTGTTTTAATGGTTTTAATGTAAGCAACAGGTTGTACATAATTGAAGTGAGACCACTTATAAGTACAAATTTTCACTGTAACTCTTTTTTTTACCCTAGATACCCAAAACCTCCATTTTGTTCCTTCCACAATCTTAAATTAATCAAGAGTTTCTTTTTAGTTTTCTGTTTGTCCTTTAGTAATACATTCAAGTGGAATATTTCTTTTGTTTTATTTTTTTGCTTTTTTTCTTCTTCTTATTTCCGCCATTCTATTCAAAACACTTTATTCTTGTTTTTGTCTATTCATCTATGAAGTAGTCAGGCATCTCATCTCATTCTTAACAATGGCTAACACCCTGCGGCTTCTTTAACACGAGTTTTCTATTAAAAGTCTAAAGTCTCTGTTGAAAATGTGTTGTACAAGTTAAAAGCTACAAGCAAATAAAAGTTACATTATTTTTCTTGGTGGGTAGTGGATGGAAGCGTGTTGCTTTCTTTACTTTCACTTTCCTGTAATTTCTTTAATCTATCAGGTGTGTGCAAAAGTTTACGGATTTTTTTTTCTTAATTTAAAAAATTAGTTTTTTCTATTTCAGTCTAATTTTCAGAAAAGAGTGTGATGAAAACATTTGTACACACCTAATAATTGTAATTTTTTCTCCTTTTCTTTTCACTTTCTTAGTTGCTTTTTTTTTTTTTCATTTATTTTTTATAATTTACATTTTTTTAATACCATTTTTCATTCATTCATACTATTTCTTTCTTTTTTCTCCTTTATTTAATTCCTTTCTTTTCTTTTTTGTTTATTTTATAATTCAAATTTTTAATAGGTTTTTTTTCATTCCTTTAGACTTCTTTTTTTCTTCTTTGATTTTCATTTTTTGGTTTTAGAAAATTTAAAAGTGTTTTTATCATTTTTAATTTCTATTTTCTCATTCAATCTTCTTTTACTTTTTTGCTTTAATTACACGTTTAATTATCTTTTCATCTTGATTGCTTGATCAATTGATTTTAATTTTCAACCTGTCTACAGTTATTTTATGCCTAGAGGTTAGGGAATCACATTCATATTTTTTGTATATTTATTTACCAACCCCTCCGCATACACATGGTCAATTTTTAAGCTGAGTTTAACAGGTTTAAATTCAGAGTTTTCATTCTCCTAGACTAGTTGCTGTAACAAGGTTAAAGGGTCTAATCTGTCCTATTTAACAAGCTGGAGGAAGAATAATTGAATTCATAACTTTCCCAAAGATACTGGCGCTATGCGAAATGAAGTTCAGGAATTGAACATGTGCTTCTGTATCCATTATACCACAGCTACCTCCACATTTACATTTTTTGTATTGATGTCTTTTAGGAGTTTTTATTTTGCAGATGCTCTTCTTGAATATGAATTAATTTTAAACAAATCTATTTGATTCATAGACAGTGATCATAATTGTTTTGCTATGTGAAACGCAACCAACCTCATCTAGGACTTGAACTCATGTTACCATCTCCATTTACCACTATGAGAACATATACACCATGGGCACATTATTATTTCATTTTTTGTGTAGATGTTTTTAGAGTTTTTTTTTTTTCATATGGTCCTCTTGAATATGAATAATTTCTAAACAGATCTCTTTGACTCATAGACAGTGATCATCTTAATTGTTTTTTGATGCGGCTTTGGTTTATGAAAGAGATTCAGTGCTCCACTTCTGTCCATCATCTTTAATTGGCCATTTTCAGTTGTAGAAATCAGTTGGTAGACCGCACCTATGATTTAAAGATGTCTGCAGGAGAGCTATGAGGATATACCATATTGACACAAACATAGGGGATAGATGCAAATATAGCGGCCTGGTGCCTCAATGTTAAGCAAGGTATGGAGAGGGGTGAGGCAGAGAGGAGAGTAGCATCAACAGAAAGAGAGGCAGAGAGGAGAGTAGCATCAACAGAAAAGAGAGGCAGAGCAGAGAGGAGAGTAGCATCGACAGAAAAGAGAGCCAGAAAAAGAGAGAAAAGAGAGCCAGAAAGAGAGAAAAAGCCAGCAGCCCCAGAAAGCATCACAGTTTGTATGCATTCAGTGCACCAAAGACTGTCACTCAAGAATTGGCCTGCAGAGTCACTTGCACAGATAATTTTTTATTTTTTGGACACTACACCATCATCCTTAGTGGAAGGAAATGATCCAATGCAGTTGTAGAATTATGTATGATGCACTCCTTGTCTTCATGGCTCATGTCACCTTTGTGAACATTTTGGAACCAATGTTTAGTGCTACATTTGTTGACTGTCCCCTGGTCAAATGTGATAATTGAAATGGAAATTACTTTATTCTTTATGTTAGACCATTGCAATAATTTCATCATATTGTAGAGTTTATGCTTTGTTAAGGGAATAAAATCACAAAGAGAAAGAAGACCATCATAAGATTGATAGCTTTGTTTTCAACTTATTTTTTCTCATTCATTAAAAAATAAATATTGAAGTAACATTTGTCTAGGTTTTTATAATTATTAACCTTAATCTCTATCATTTCTGAAGCTGAAAATGAAGCTTTTTACAATGTATTGACAGTCTGGTCTCATTACTAATCAATGAGAGATTCTTTTGTTATGGTAACCGGAATCTTATTCATAGTTAACAGAATTCAATTAAAACAATTTTTTTCTAAAAATAAGCATTCAGAAACACCAAGCATGTCTAAATAGTTTTGTTATGTCCTTGCAAAATTTTTTTTTTTTTTTTAGTCTCAAAACCAAGCAAAAAAAAAGCAGTACTATATGTATAGGTATTTTATATCGGAGAAAGGAATACAGGGCAATACATTGCTTTGAAACCAATGGTAACAAACACCTATTAATTGAATAGTATAACATAACACATCACTCAATAAGTCCTGGGCCTAACTAATAAAACAATTTGTTGGCAAAATTCAACTTTATTCATCAACATAGTCTCATTCTAGGGTGACACACTAATTCCAATGCTTTTCTAACAATTTTGATGCCTTTTCCATGGAATGATATGTCTTTGGCCTTTTGTCTGAATAACATATACCAAACCATTGCTTTGCTTGAACAGTATTTTTCCCCATCAGAAAGCAATGCTTTATCAACACATGAAATTTAGATTTTCTTGAAAATTTGCAACAGTAGCTTCACTTAAATAACTGTAATTTATAAACTAATAACTGGGCTCAAATTTTGACACGTGCCATTTGAAGGTTAGTTCTTTATAAAAATCATATGGATTTTTTATTAGTGGCACCATCTATATGTCAGGCCCGGGACTTATTGAGTGATGTGTTGTATATTTGATCATGTTATGTTTATATATAAATTGATAATATTAATCTCTATTATAGCAAATGTAAAACCAAAATCAGTCCATGAAAATGAAATGCATAAAATTCTCCAAGACTTTGAGACTGGCAATTCCATGTCAAAATTTCAGAAAACTTGAAGGGGTGGGTGACATGGCCTGGATTATTTGATATAGCAATACCCAGATAGAGATTACCTAATATAGCCCAGAAGACCAGAGCTAGTTTTAATCAACAAGAAAGAAACCTGTCATATAGTGATTTTTTCTGTGCTAACAGAATATAGAGTAAAAGTGGAAAAAGGTAAAAAGCTGGACAAATACTTGTATCTTGTCAAAGAATGGAAAAAGTTGTTGAACATTGTGATATCTTCTGTTTGTAATAAGAACGGCTAAAGATAATCTCTTAGGGCTTGTCAATAAGAAAACATGTTAACATGGTGGATCTGTTTGTGGTTTATTAACAATTGTACAACTGTTTCACTATGGACATTGTATACGGAATAAGCATGTTCTCTAAAACAGGATACTAGGAATCTACAAACATGAAAGTGATGATGATATCAATCATATATGGAGACCTTGGAACAGTCTCCAAGAACCTGGACAAAAGATTCGATAAAATAGAAATTAGAGGCAGAATTGAAAACATCTAAAACACAGCACTAGTAAAATCAAATAGAATACTTAAAAGTGTCCCAGAGACCTGAGAAGACTTGCTCTCATTCACTCCAGTGAAAAACCATCAGTTAGAGCCGGTGTGAAAAACTGACAAGGAGTAAAATAATAATAATAATAATAATGAAATATAAAATTCTCTGGGACTTCAAGATAAAGACGGCTCACCTTATCCCAGCCCAGAGACCAGACCTAGTATTGATTATAAAAAAAAAAGAACTTGTCAACTGGTAGACTTTGTAGTTCCAGCAGATTACAGGGTGAAGATGAAGGCAAATAAAAAGATAGACAAATACTTGGACCTTGCCAGAGAATTGAAAAACTTGTGGACTATGAGGGTAAAAGAGATACCAATTGTAGTTGGTGCACTAGGAACGATCCCAAAAATCTTGGAAAAAAAGATGAGGAACTGGAAATCAGATGAAGAATTGAGACCATCCAGACCACTGCATTGTTGAAATTAGCCAGAATACTCAGAAGAGCCCTAGAGACCTGAGGAGACTTGTCACTTGGTCTCCAGTGAAATACCATTAGCTAACACTGATGTGAAAAACTCACATTAATAATAATAGTAAATTAACAAGAAAAAAAGATCCTGCCATCTGGTTGATTTTGTCATTCCAACAGACCACAGAGTAAAAATAAAATAAAACAAAAAATAGACAAATACTTGGACCTTGACAGAGAACTGAAAAAACTGTAGAACATGAGGACAAATGTGTTACTAATTTTAATTGGTGCCCTTGGAAAAGTCCTGAAGGGTTTGGAAAAAAGACAGTAGGAATTGAAAATCAGGGGAAGAATGGACCATATTACCTTTAGGCACCCCTTTTTGATCTCGATTAAGAAAGGAAGTTTTTTATTTACACCGTCAATATCCGGTTGTTTGCTAGGGGTTAGGGTTTAGTTTTATAATCTAAAAAAAGTAAAAAGATCGTCTGTTAAAACAACCGGATATTGACGATGTAAATGAAAAACATGTCCTTTCTTAATCGAGATCAAAAAGGGGTGTCCAAAGGTCATATGGTCCGGAAGAATTGTGACTATCTAGACAACAGCACTGTTAATTTTGGTTAGAATACTCAGAAGATTGCGGGTGACCTGAGAAGACTTGCTGTCACTTGAACTCCTGTGATTGACCACCAGCTACCACTGGTGTGAAAAACTCACAAAGGGTAAGATAATATTAATAAAACCAACAGAAAAAAGTTGACAGAAACATTAGACAAAAATTACCCATAAATATAGATACTGTTTGAAACATAGTGATTGAACATGACAAATAGAATTATAGTCCGAGTGTAATAATGAAAATAGTTTATCTCAGTAATTCAGACAATCATAAGAAAAGGCAGGAGAATATATACTTTCAGAAGCATAATGATTGAAAATGACAAATAAAATTACCAGTCTGAACAATGTATGGGAGAATTGTCTCAGAAATTCAGACAATAGGAACATTTGTATTCTAAAATCTCTAGAATTCATTTAATCTAACTTTAGGCTTGGAAAAAACAAATTGCTGAAAACACATCACTTGGGAATGAAAATGTTTTATTTTTTATCTTTGAGATATTTGAAATATATTTTTATTCATTTTTTCCCTTTTCCCAGTTATAATCCTTTTAAAATTCTAAAAGGTTGCTTGTTTATTGAAATTCTCACCAGTGGTTGAAAAAAAAAAATGAAAAGAAATAAACAAAACTGACAAAAATATTTTTGGTTTGTTGACAACATTCCCTGACATGAAATTTGTAAATGTATATAAGTGTATTATACGGAGATTCTAATATATGTATGTATGTGTGTATGTATGAATGTAAAATAGAATAAAACTCACAACTGATTTTCAGGGGTCGTTAGGTAAGCTAGTATTGATAGCTTTACATTTAACTTCTATTTCCAGTGATGCTGATACCTTTTTGATTTAGTGCATCCTGGAATGCACATATTTGCTTTGAATGAGTCCACAGGAAAATTTATGGGTCACAACTAAAGCTGGCTAGCTCCTACCTTGTAACATATCCTGTGTAATTCATTTCTAAGAATTCTAATGTGTCCTGCATCCCTGATGAATAAAAATCTGAAAGGACACAGTAAAATCCTATTCATGCATCCCAATGTTTTTATTTTTTCTTCCCTCACCATTTCAAGCTAATTGTAAATACATTTCAATATTTTCTTAGAAATGAATTTCACAGGATAGTTGACAAGGTAGGAGATCATGAATAAAAACCCAACAGTTTATTAAGAAACTTTAGTTGGGACCTATCAAATTTCCTGGGGACTCAATCAAAGCAAATATATGCGTTCAAGAATGTATTAAATCAAAAAGCCATCAGCGTCACTCTACTTTTATTTTCATTGTTTATTATGGCTTTTAGTATCCAATCATATATATATATATATATATATATATATGTGAATATAAGTTTGAAAATTTGCGAGAAACTGTCAGTTACCATGTGCTGTTGACTTCATAAGTATGTACATTCCGGTTTTGGTTTGGTTTGTTTTATGGCATAAAAACAAACAAATGATGTTATAATTCGGTGATGTCTTTTGAAAAAACAAAATACCTGGATTTCTACATCTTTCCGGAGACTAATGTGGTCTGCATTGGCTGGAATCATTAACTTTTTTTATACTTTTTTATATATATTTACAACAAACTATTTTGAGTTTTCTTTGTGGATTATAATGCTTCTGATTTAAAAAAAAAAAATTTATTTTATTTTTTAAAACAGAAAATGCATTTTCAAAATTTAAAAAAATTCCGGCTCCGAACATGAACGTTCGTTTGTACCACTTTTGTTTGTAACGGTTTACTCACACCATTTT
This sequence comes from Doryteuthis pealeii, assembly GCA_023376005.1. NCBI lineage: Eukaryota > Metazoa > Mollusca > Cephalopoda > Myopsida > Loliginidae > Doryteuthis > Doryteuthis pealeii. The sequence goes on along the minus strand of CM042160.1, from coordinate 30,869,003 downwards.
TCTATCACAAACATTTCGCTCTTGATGAAGACCGCTTTGATAAAAGGTCGAAACAGATTTCTGTCAGCAAATTATAACATCATTTGTTTGTTTTTTCTAAAACTATTTATTTCATACTGTCGGATTCACTTCCATTTACTTTTCACACACACACACACATATATATACATACACCCCTCCACACACACACAGGGTGCGGCATAAGTAATGCCCTTTTTAATTTCATATCTTATAATGTAAATTTTCTTTATTATTTATTGAACATTATTAAACCGAATAAGCATTACATCAATTTTGTTAATATATTATATTAATCCATTAACCTGTGGCAATACATCCATGTTCGAAAAAATAAAGGATAATCAAAAAGGCTTTAACTTTGTTCCACTTAAACCAAGGGCGTTACTAATGCCGTACCCTATATATATATATATATATATATATATATATATATATATATGCTAGCTGTGTTCCATGCCTTGCCCATATTATATAGTATCCAGCTGAAATTAAGTATACACTTTTTAAGTCGCACATTGCTCACCATTAGATGGCAGCACCAATGTAACAAAGCAAAATGTTACAATGGAAATTTATTTATTTTATTTTTGAATTCTTTATAGAATGATGAAAGAAATTTCATCTTTATTTTATTCTGGTATGAAATAACTCTTGTTTTTTTTTTTCCTATTTTCTCATACTACAACCAGTAATTTGGTCCCCAGTGACCCCAAATGAATTCAGGGGTAAATATATGTACCACCAGTGGATTTCTCATAAAATTCTATCCTGGAAATTCTATGTTTGATCTTAGTACAGGCCTTTGTTTTCAATTCCCCCTCCAATCGGATGAGCAGACAAACAGACAGAAACACCATAAAGATAGTATAAGATTTATATCAATATATGTATGTATATTTATGTCATATAATTAATTGTCAATCCTATTTAGCTGTATCTTTTCTTTCAGCTTTTATATTAGTGGACACAAGTATCTTACACCTGAAATAATTAGAGGATATATCAGCCAAAATCACTTTCATTCTTATTCATTCATTTATATGACATTGTTCTTCTCACTCTTTTTTCTATATTTTTACTGTATTTGATGGCATAGATGACCTTCATCCCATTTATATTTAATATTATAGTGGAATTAGACTTGGTACAAGTACTGGTAGTCTATAGCATCTGAAAGAACATTAGCCTACTAAACTCATCTTTGTATATATGACCCAGAGGATATTTTTGAATCATTTTCTCTTATATGCTATCTAACGTGGTAATTTCCTTTTTGTAATTCTTTTTCTTCTTCTTCTTCTTCTTTTAATCTTCTTCTCCCTTTGATTATTTGTCCTCTTCTTTTTCTCTCTTTTTCTTTAAGATGTGCTTTCTTTTTCTTTTCTCATGTGATTTTTTTCACATTCTTCTTCTTCTTCTTCTTCTTCTTTTAATCTTCTTCTCCCTTTGATTATGTGTCCTCTTCTTTCTCTCTCTTTTTCTCTTAGATGTGCTTTCTTTTTCTTTTCTTATGTAATTTTTCTTCACATTCTTCTTCTTCTTCTTCTTGTTTTAACCCTCTTCCTTTCATTGTTTGTCCTCTTCTTTTTTTTCTCTTATATGTGCTTTCTTTTTCACATTCTTCTTCTTCTTCTTCTTCTTCTTTTTGTTTTAATTTTTTTCTTACTTTTATTGTTTGTCCTCTTCTTTTTTCTCTTATATGTGCTTTCTTTTTCACATTCTTCTTCATCATCTTCTTGTTGTTTTAATCTTTTTCATCCTTTCATTATTTGTCCTCTTCTTTTTGTGCTTTTTCTTTTTCTTTTCTTATGTGATTTTTTTCACATTCTTCTTCTTCTTCTTCTTCTTCTTATGTTCTTTCCTTCATCAGCTTTCTCTCTCTTTCTTTTTAATCTTCTTCAACAAAATCCTTCTCTTTGCTTCATTTTTTTCTCTACTAAATCCTTCCTCTTCAAGTCTTTCATTCTGTCTATTTTGTCTTCAGTCTAGACAGAGCTTATTTTTGCCAGACAAGCTGAAAGCTGTAAACTAAGATTGTCACAACAAACAATTCTTTTCCTTGGGGAAGAGTCATAAGGGTCTGCAAAAGTAAGCCTTTAATGTATTTGTCTAACGTACTGGAAGTTTATACATTTATGCCTTTCAAAGAGCCAAGCATCCATACACAATCACAGAACAATCAAATCTGTCTCTGATGGCATCAACATTGCATTCAATTCAGTGTCTTTTATCAATGACTGCCAAAATAATAAGTGTGATAAATACTACAGTTGCTTCTATTGGGTCTTATGAAATTGATCATTTAGTTAAAGGGCAAGTCGTAAATTTTGTCACCTTTTTATGTATATAGGTTGTAATAAATATTGCTCTATTGTACAGACTTTACACAAATATCTTCACCCATAAATAAGTACCAGCAAAACAGTTTTTTTTCTGAAAAGCTAATGTTCTTCTAAACCAAAAGATATTATTTCTCTGAAATTGAGATGAGGCTTGGTGATTAGTATTATCTGCATTGTTTCGGACTATTGTCCTCATCTTCACTGTTATCTGTACAATGTTTTGGCTGATATGCCCTCCGGCCAATTCGACACACAACCTAGTGGTTAAGGTAGTTAGGTTATGACAGTTCTAAGTGATAATTATCTCTGGACTGCAGGTTCAATCCTGAGCAAGGGCAGCAGTAACATAGGAGAATAATTAATACAGCTTAATGCCCCTACCCCAGCTATGGTTAGCGGGATGAGAACAGGATACACCCATGGACAGATTAAGGGTTAGGTTCAAAGTTACGTGAAGGCTCCCAATTATGACAAGAAAGGTCCCGAGTCTGAAAAGAAGGTTCCCAAGTCCGACAAGAAATACCTGAAGAAGGCCGGAGGGCATATCGTCCGAAACGTTGTACAGATAACAATGAAGTTGAGTCCTATTAACACAGATAATACCAAAAGATATTAGTATTTCTTAATTTCTAGTGGAACATAACAGAATCAAAATGAAGATTATTAGTTATTTTTTATTACTAAATAATGGTGTAACAATTATCATTGTAGGAAGTCGACTCAGTTACCTGAGTTCAAATTCTGAACAAGATTGTTTACATTTCACATAGCATTACCACACTTGGAAACGGTATGAATTCAACTATTTTTCCTCCAGCAATGGATAAATAGTAAAGCAGACTGGGCAATAAATCTAGGAGAAGAAAAACTGAATACAAATCAGTTGTAAACTTGGAGAGGGATATGCTCTACTAGAAAAAGACATGTTATAAGAATAACAACCCCATGACCAAAGCAGGTAACAAAACCAATGAATAAAATGATTTTTTTAAAAAAGACATGAAACAATTACCAAACTCTACAGCAATGAAATTACATCGACTTAGTTAAACATAGGGTAGAGTTCTGATAAATCATTTTCTCTCCATAGGCTGGAGGTATTGATACACTCTACTCATCATTTAACAGTGTGGACACTTCTTCATTCATATATATATATGATGACAGATAGAATGGATGACTGGAACCCACTTGAATCATGGAAAACAATAACTTGTATCATGATGATGTGTGCCAATCAGGTATGAACTGGAGAAATGCAATGGAGACTGCGGCTAGAAGAAAGCAACATAACAGATGATCTGATAGTGTTTGTACAGCAGAATTCCTCGAAAATCTGAAGAAAAAAGTGTTGAAGGACCTTGGTATTGGAATTCGGATTTTGTCACATGAATTGAATGTTTCAGCCTCTACCATGAAGCTTGCACTCAATGAAGACCTTTGCAACTATTCACTCAATCGTCACAGAGGTCAACTGCTTCCAGGAAAGGCCTGTGAAAATCGTCTGACAAAGGCAAAGAAACTTCTGAGCAAAGTGAAACATCCTGCTGGTTCTTTCCGATGAGAAAAAACTCTTGCCAGCATCAAAATAACAAGACACAGAAATATAACATACCTGTTACAAAAATTAAATTTCATAAATATATAAAATGTACTAATTTTTAGACTGCTATATATTGTTTTTTTTTTTTGTTACAGAACTTCAATAGTATAAATTTTGGTAATTTGTTCTGATTGTACAGGTTCTGACAGAATGATTTCTCAACATTGGAACAAATTAAAATAAAACTGCATAAATACTATTCAAAATTTAATCTTATAAAAAATAACAATATTTGCTACTTTGTTTTATTATTGTAAGGGGCCAGTTTGGCTCAGGTAGTAGAGCATCTGACTTGGAATTGCAAGGTTATGAGTTTGATACTGGTCCCCGCCAACTTAGCCTATGAGTAGCACACATTTGGTAATCTGATCTGTGCGGTAAAGTGGGGATCTGACAGCAAAAACAATCTCCCAGGTCTAGCACTCACAAAAAGGGGATAGACTCCCTCACTGTCTGGCTGATACCAAAAATAGGCCACACCACCAACTTTACTTACTTTACTTTTGTTATTGTTATCATTTTTGTTTTAAAGATTATAACACCCAAGTGCTGACCCTCATGAGCTCAATACTACTGAAATCTCACCCTGAAGTTCTGCAATACTCTGCTAGTCATTACCTCTTGTATTGCTGTGATTTCATGATGAATAATTTATTTCAGTTCATCAGTTGTCTATAGTCAAGAGTTAAAGACTTGAGCCTTTAGGTATCCCCAGAGGAAATAATCACATGGGGATATATCAGGTCATGGAATTTCAACATATAGTGAAATGTGATGTCCTGGAAAAATTAATCTCAACTGCATTTGCCTTGTGTGTAGTAACTTTGAAATGGTATAGCTGCTACTGCTCAAAGATATACCCCAGCACCTGCATGGCTGCTATTTCAAAACCATATCATTCTTCTCATCTCTCTATGATGCTCTATTAAAGTAAGTAAAGTAAAGTCATCAGGATGGCCTAAAATCGGTACCAGCCAATCAGCAAGGGAGTCTATCCCTTTTTCACTAGTGCTAGACCAAGGAGATTGTTTTTGCGTCTGAGGTGGAGCGCCACACCTGCCATCAGCTCCTTACTTTACCACACAGATCCCTGTGCTACTCATACACTGAGTTGGCGAAGGCTGGTATCAAACTAGGAACCTTGTGGTTTCTATCCAAACGCTCTACTGACTGAGCTAAAAAGTAAGTAATGTTCTATTAGAAATGATAAATTCCTAGTATTTTGGTTTTAGAACTTCGTTTTGTAAGTGGAAATGGTTCTAAGAAACAAACAGATGAATACACAATAAATTTTTAGGATTTATAATTTTTAACTAATAACAAAATTGAAAATTTATGTCTAAAAATCATATTGTTATATAGTACCTAAATAATGAAAATGGAATCATCTGTTTTTCCCATAAATAATGTCCGATGACACCTTGAAAGAGAGAAACGAGATTTCACAGGACTTATCAATTCAAATTAGCAATTGCTAATCACTTTGTTCCCCTTGTATCTTTGCTTAGCAAACCTTTTTCCCTATCCTTAATACTCGTGTTTCTTCCTATTATATTTCTGTTAATGAAAGTAAAAAAAAAACAAAAAAACAAATATGATAAAACTAAATTTTTACCTATAGAAATAAAGATAAACGAATATTAATACTGTAATTATTTCTGTATAATATGGACAGTTAAATTGTTTCAACTCTTCCTATCTAATATTAATAAATTGCCCAAAATTATAAAGATTCAATTATTTCAAGGATTTATATGGTTTCAAGTAACTAAAAATAATAGTCCTTTGTAAATAGTCATAGCTTCAAGTAACTAAAAATAATAGTCCTTTGTAAATAATCATAGCTTCAAGTAACTAAAAATAATAGTCCTTTGTAAATAGTCATAGCTTCAAGTAACTAAAAATAATAGTCCTTTGTAAATAGTCATAGCTTCAAGTAACTAAAAATAATAGTCCTTTGTAAATAGTCATAGCTTCAAGTAACTAAAAATTATAGTCCTTTGTAAATAGTCATAGCTTCAAGTAACTAAAAATTATAGTCCTTTGTAAATAGTCATAGCTTCAAGTAACTAAAAATTATAGTCCTTTGTAAATAATCATAGCTTCAAGTAACTAAAAATTATAGTCCTTTGTAAATAGTCATAGCTTCAAGTAACTAAAAATTATAGTCCTTTGTAAATAGTCATAGCGTCAAGTAACTATTCGTAATACTTAATACTTAACAATTTGCAAACATTTATGTAGTTTCATATTATTAATTTTCAAACGGACTTATTTTATCCATAGATGTGACAACTCTACATCAAAATGGACCTAGGAGTAATAATATTGAAGGCATGACTCCATTCTTCTCAGAGCTTCAGTCTGGAGCTTCACCACAGGATAGAGTTTAAGTTCATATGTAGGACACCCATTTTTTGTGGGGGTTCTGGAGGCAATGCACTTAGTGTATTTAATTATTATAATGGGTTTCAATATAATTCATTCTAAATAATAAAAAAACAACAAAAAAGAAAAATAATAAAAAGAAAAAATAATTAAAAATGTACTCTTTATAATTAATACACAAGTAAAAAGGATTTGAAATGCCTAGCAAACATTTTTTTTAAAGTTTATTTCTTGAGGAAATCTTCCTTCAGAATAACTATGCTATATAAAAATGTATCCAAACCAAAACAACACTAGAAGAAATGATCCTTTAGAGTAACTATACTATATTAAAATGCACCTTTATATATATATATATATATATATATATATATATATATATATATATATAGAGAGAGAGAGAGAGAGAGAGAGATTTATATGCAGCAATAGATTAAATAGTGTGGCTTTGTCTCTCTCTCTCACTATATATATATATATATACAGAGAGAGAGAGAGAGAGAGAGTAATGAGCTGATGGTAGGTTTGGCGCTCTATCTCAGACACAAAAACAATCTCCTTGGTCTAGCGCTATTGAAAAGGGGATAGACTCCCTTGCTGATAGGCTGATACCGACTTTAGGCCACCCTGATGACTTTACTTACTTACTTACTTTTATATATATATATATATATATATATAGCCTTACATTTGAATAGACATTCCCGCCTAATTAATTAATTATTAATTAATTTTCAAAAATTAGGTACGACTTCAATTAAGCACATATTCTCCCAAATATATATATATATATATATATATATATATGAGAGAGAGAGACTGAAAAGTTTCTATGATGAGGTTATATCTACATTATATTTTTTGGCCTATAGACTGCAAGAACTGCAACATCAATTGAAGAAATGTGTGAACCATAAGAAGGACTATATTGAATAATAAACCTCATTTGGTCACATTTCATGAGAGTATCTTGGTCAACCTCTGAAAGTTTTCAACTGACCCTTGTGTGTGTGTGTATATATATATATGGAGATAGTGTGCATTTAGACATCATTTTTTTTTTTTAGGGATTATTTATTCAAGATAATAGACAACAAGTATACTAAGCCATTTATAAGCTTTCTTGTTTCAATATGATGAAATTATATCAAAAAAATTCCAAACGTCATAATATCCCTAAATATAAAAGTTTTGATTACTTTTGGTCATCACTTGGTTATCAAGAAATAATTAAAAAAAAGATAATATCTTATTATAATGGAGATTGTGGGTTTGTCTGTCTGTAACCGAAACTATATTACTATACAAATCACAATTCCCTTTGTTATCTGCATCCCATTCTCCATGATTTTATTTTTATTTAAACCTCAATTATTAATAAAATTGTTTTACATCATTAAGACTGTTGACCATATCTACATACAAATAACATGCAGTTGTATTTATATATACAACAAAACAGCGGTTTACAATGTAAATGGGAAGGCTAATTTGCATATTGATCTTTAAAAAATTGATTTTAATAAATATGTGCTTAATATTATTGATTTCTAATTGTTTGGTTTTATCTTATTGAATATGAGCAAAATTCTCTTCAATAAATCTTAAAAGAAATCCCTTAACAAAAAGAAATAACTGTAATATTATTCTTTACTTCCTATTTTAACTAAATAGTTAAATTAGGAATAGGAGTAATTGAAAATGGTGGAAGAGTTAGTTTCAAAGTTGTTCTATTTTTCAATCATACCCCCTCTGTTCCAAATCATGTTATCTGCATTTTTATTCAGTTTCATTGGCCTTTCTAATTTAATATGATATTTTATTATATTAAAACTTAAATACTTGCACCCGGAGGGTGCATATATTTGCTAGTAATAATAATAAAAAAAATGTCCAATATCTTAATGTAGATGATAATATTTATAGAATGCCTTTAACTCCTGCAACGTCAATGATATCAAAGATATGTGGCACAATATACTGTTAATTTTTTTTTAATTCCATAATCCCATTTGGTCCCTGTTGTAAAATTGATCCATATTGATACTGATGCTTCTATTTTGGAAGAAGTGAAGATTATCATTAGCATTTCATTGTTATCATTGTTATACCAAGAATAACAATTGGACATATGGCCTAGTGGATAAAGGAGTTAGGTTAAGACAGTTCTAAGTGACAGTTATCGCTAGATTGCAGGTTCAATCCTGATCAAGCGCAGCAGTAACATTGAATAATAATTAACACAGCTTAATGCCTCTAACCCAGCTATGGTTAGCGGAATGAGAACAGGATACCCCCGTGGACTGAATAAAGGGTTAGGTTCAAGTTCCATGATTGCTCCCGATTACAACAAGAAAGTTCCCAAGTCCAAATAGAAGGTTCCTGAGTCTAAAAAGAAGGTTCCCGAGTCCGACAAGAAATACCTGAAGAAGGCTGGAGGGCATATCGGCCGAAACGTTGTACAGATAACAATGAAGATGAGGACAATAGTCTGAATAACGCAGATGATAATTATTATACTAAGAATTTAGATAATTTAAATCTAACATTCAGTGTAAACTCTGAATACTGAAAAATTAACATTCAGTTACAAACTGGAATGGAAATTCCTTTATTCTTCAATTTAGAACATTTTAAATATATTGCTCTAATGGAAATATTGATATGCTGTTTTCTCTGGGTTACAATTATATATATGTATGTGTGTGTATATATATATATATATATATATATATATATATATAAACTGTTGGTTCTATCAAGAACTTTACAAAATGCATTTAAGTGAATGAAATATAAAATTGGCCTAAAATGAATATTGGAAATGAAATGATAGGATAAGTTAAAAGTAAAAAAAAAAAAAAAAAAGACCCAAATCAGAAAGTGTCCTGAAGTAAAATCAAAATGGATAATAGAAGAAGCCAAGAAAGTCTACTTAAATGAATTAGTTGGAGTCTGGGGAAGTTGCACGTACATTTTCCAAGGTTCAAAGTTCTGTGTTAGGTTCTTCCTTACCTTGAAGGGAAGAATCTGTTTCTGAGAACTTTGGAATTGGATCTTGCCTGACTTTCAACTTTGATCTGAGGACACACGCTCTCTAAAAGTTCTTTTTATTAGATTCTACTTTTGCATTATGGAATGAAGAAGAAGAAGTAGAAGAAATAGAGAGAAAGTAATATAACAAGTGATAGAAGAAGAAGAAGAAGGAGAAGAAATCTGTGGTAAAGATGAAGAGAAACTATGATTTGCAGAGTGATAAAAGGATGATGATGATGATGATGACTTAATAGAATGAGAAAATTGACAAGCAGAGTGATGAAAAATGGAAGGAAACATAATTTATAGAATGAAAAAGAAATAACAAGAATACCAGAATAATGATGATGATGAAAAATTGATTTGTGACAGAATAAAGAAAAAGAGAAGGACACTTAATTTATAGAATGAAGAAGAAGCAAAATGATCAGAACAATGATGATGATGATGAAAAAGAAGAAATCTGAAGAAACAACACATACAAATCTTGCTTCTGGGGATCTCTACATTAAACCATTAAACTTACCTTGTATCATATCCTACCACTGCCGAAGGGAGTAGGTATATATATATATATATATATATATATACTAAAGTTAGGATAGCATAGACAATCAACTGCACTTGGTGACTGTTAGTTTCTTGACTATGCAATCATTGGTTTATATATTATATATATATATATATATATATATATATATATATATTTGAATAAAAAGGTCTTAAATACCATGGGTATCGTGATTATAGATCATTTCCACTCATGGTACCTGGGGCCCACCAAGCTTCATCAGACCACGTTTTTATTTTATTCAGGCAGGCAAATGGCCAAATTCAGTTTACATTTATACAAATAAATTTGCTCTGTTTATGAAAATTAAACATTGAGCTCTCCTACGGAACCTGAACTCTACAACAAACTACTGGTAGAGAATAGGACCAGCCTAGAATCACCTTGTATCAAGAAACTTGGTACCCCAACAAAGTATATATATATATATGTGTGTGTGTATATATATATATATATATATATATATATATATATATATATGAGGAAAAAATGAGTAAAGAAAAGAAATGTAGATGGATAAAAATGAATTTTATCGATATCACTTTTAATCGATAAAATTCATTTTTATCCATCTACATTTCTTTTCTTTACTCATTTTTTCCTCATATTGTCGGATTCATTTCCCATTCTCACATATATATGAAGAAATTTGAAAAAGGAAGTGCTCCAAAATAAGATGAATTTATTTATGCAAATAAGTCAACGCTTAAACGTTTCAGTTTATTTTAAACCTTTATTAGAACTGATTATGGGATGAAGAAAATTAATGGATGTTTTATATGGAGGAAGGTTTAAAATAAACCGAAATGTTTAAGCATCGACTTATTTTCATAAATAAATTCATTTTATTTTGGAACACTTTGTTTTTCAAATTTCTTCATATTGTCAGATTTATTTCCATATTTACTCCCATATATATAGGATTTTACAAAAATAAATTTATAGAAAATGGATATTTAAATTTATCATAAAGTGCTGGAAACTTTTGCATAAACCAAATAACAATCAAACAGTTTTCTCTGATTATGTCACTATTCAGATTTTATATTTTACCATTTTTAGGGTTCCACTTTTCCTTCTCTACTAGTTTTTCTGTTCTCTCAACAGATATGGGTAAAATAGTAGGGTAGACTAGTTTCTTTATTTTTGGTTGGGCAACCAGTCTAGGTGAATAAATCCTCTGAATTAAAACCAGCTTTACTCTGCTTAAAAATTGACCTTGTGCCACACCAGCTTATGGTGGAGAGGTTAGGTAAATACATACTTTTTCTTTTGGGTGGTCAATAGTACCATTTTCTACAAATTGGTTTGGTTTGTTTTAAGGCATATCAACTGCAGTGGGTCATTCAATGCCAATAAAGTTTTGAAATAAATTCATTTTTGATAGATACTCAATATTTTTTATGAACTCATGTGTTTCTATTTAACCCATAGATGGGACCCTAACCGGTACTACCAGTCCGGGTCACAGTGGACCAGGGAGCAATGGTGATGAAGGGGTGCTCCACATTTCCCAAACCTCCAGAACTGGAACCTCACCATCAGATAGAGTTTAATGTCATTCCCAGGACATGTAGACCCTCAGCCACCACCTTCTAGCATCCATATGATAAAAAGGGCTGGGGTTGCCATAATGGCAATAGAGTTGGAGCAATCATATAGTTGCTAGGGCTTGATGTAACTAACCGATTGATCGGAGAGGGCCTCTCTGACCGCCTGTCTAGCCTAAGCAAGGAGTGTTGCAGGTTATGGACTGTTCATCCACCAAGACTCCATCCTTAAGCATCACGGGTTGCTACCCACGGCCAACAGGTGGTCCCATTTGGGGGAGTCTTACCACTTGTTTTCTACAAGGGAAAATGGTTAGGGGTCTTGATTTAAATAAATGCTTAACACCAATTAAAATAAGGAATAATCATAATACATAAATGAATAGTATATCATGAAATCTTTGTGTAATAAATAGACGCAGTGCTTATTTATCTCTTGAGAAGACACTTTTCATTATATCTTTTATAGAGAAGTAAATAAACCCACACATGGTTCACTAGAATTTATGGCTTGGTTTCTTTACTTAATGGCATATCAACCTTTGTTGATTATCTAATGTCAAGACCATTCTTGTAGAATAGTGTTGGTACTATTTAATCCATAGCTGGAAGATGAGGGGCTTCATACCTTTCCCAAGAGAATTAGCCTGAAAGTGAAAATAGTAGTGTTCAAACTTGCTTACAACAATGTCACAGTCCAGTATGTTAGCCACTACACTATGAGGTTTCACTCCACACTAGACTTTTTCATATATATATATATATATGAACAAGTCTAGTGTTTTTAAATAGAATAAAAATATTTTTTTTAAATTAGAGAAAAAAAAATAAATAGAAGCTAAGTATATGAATTTTCTGTGACCGTTTTTATTTTGAATTCAACATGGCTACTTTATTGCAACATTTCACCAGAAGATAAGCAGAAAACATTGGATACATATACAAGTATAGAGGTTCAAACATTCTCAACAAATTTTCAAAAAATAAGAAATTACGGTTATTCGCCTATTTCATTCATAACATAAAGAAAAAAGAAAGGAGGAGAAAGAAGAAAAGAAGAGGAAAAAAAAAATAACCACACAAAAAAAGGCTTAAGCACGTACATTTCTGATATTCATCTCTGAAGATAAAGCTTTGCTTTGAAATCGATAAGACAAAAATAACATCTTTTTGTTTTTATTTTTTATACGCATTGTAATTGCCTTCAAATCATTAATATATTATAATATATATATATATATATATATGAAGATAGGAGGGTTGGAGTAAATCTGACAGAATGTGGTACGGATAAAGGAAAATGGACAATCATACTATTCCCCACTCTTCATACTACTCCCCACTCTTCATACTATGAATCAAAATTTCCTTATAACCAACCAAGAATTTTAACCCAACTTCTTCCTACCTCACCCCTCTCCCAACAGGCACCGAGCCACCTCCTCATCTTATCCCCCCGAACAAATCCCAATCTTTTGATCTTTCCCCCCTCTGCATGATAGATGTCCTCTGACCAGCCAAATCCTCACAAACCTTTCCCTTCCATCCTAAATTACTCACCAACCCCCCCCACTCACTTTCTCTTCTATTAATACAAATGTATGTACAGTGCTTTAATAAACTGACTGAAGAAGTACCCCTTAATGCGGAACAAAATATATCTCTCCACATCTAGTTGTTATATATATATATATATATATATATATATATATATGTTCATAATTAAATTCAAGTTTTTGTAGTGGTATATTTGGCTTTTAATTGAGTGATTTTAACTGTATGCCATGTAATGGTTATCACCATAGGAAATAGACAAGGTGACCTGAGTTCATATCCTAAATGAGGCTGTTCCAATTTCAATTCATGCTAATACCCTTTAGTAAGGCATAAATCCAACTTCCCCCTCCCCAACCATGAGTAAATTGTTCTTTAGCCTTAGGAAAAATAGGGGCATCCCATCGTGGTGTAATGATTAGCAAGCTACTCACCTAGGTCCATTACTACTGAATTGTGAGTTTGATCCTTGCTGGATGCCCATAATACTAGCAATCCTGTGTCACATCCTACTCATGACAAATAGGGGTTAATAAATATCTACCCTTGGGAAAGGTATTCATGCAACTATTCTCCTATTGCTATGGGTAAATGTTGAAATTATTTTGGGATATAAGGTGTGCTCTAGTTCCTCACCTAGATTTATAAACTAGCCAAGTCAGTTATTCTTGTAGCCAATCACTAGCAATACTGCGTGGCTGATAGAATACTTAAACCCCTCACGTTGGACATAATTCTAACTGCACTCCTTGCGGACAGACTTATACAATTACCAGAGTAACCAAAGGATTCATTATTGAAGGACTATACCCGGAACTGAGAACTCTTTACCAGAGTAAACAAAGGATTCATTATTGAACTATACCCGGAACTGAGAACTCTTTACCAGAGTAAACAAAGGATTCATTATTGAAGGACTATACCTGGAACTGAGAACTCTTTACCAGAGTAACCAAAGGATTCATTATTGAAGGACTATACCTGGAACTGAGAACTCTTTACCAGAGTAACCAAAGGATTCATTATTGAAGGACTATACCTGGAACTGAGAACTCTTTACCAGAGTAACCAAAGGATTCATTATCGAGGGACTCTTTATCAAGGATCCAATTCCACTGGATAAGTGCTCCTGCTTTAGGGCCAAAGAATGTCCCTTAATAACTTAACAGTAAATATTAGGGCAGACTCGGTTTTGTAACTTTGGTATGATAACCAAACGTAGAGAAAGAAAACTTTGAATTTAAACCAGTTTAACTGAAAAAAAAAAAGATCTTTTATCACATCCTACTTCTGCAGAGGGGTTGGGTAAATACATTCTTAAAGCATCAGATCACTTATTAATAGCAGCTACTGTAAGCAAATAACAAGAACTATTTTTTGTTTTTTTCTTGTGAAAAGCCCACCAAAAATCTTGCAGTGAAGAAATACAATGATAACAATTAAAATAATAAAAGCAATCATTAGGATAATTATAAAAATGCCTTAAAAAAAAAAAAAAAAGAAGTTGAAATATTTATAATGATTTCTATTAACTGCTGCCTTTTGATTTGAGATGTGAAAGAATTCTATTTTAATATGCAGGCAGGTTTTAATCTTCACTCAATGAAGGTGTAAATACTCTGCTAATGAAGAATCACCAATAATAGCTAAATTATAGATTTTGCATTTTCCATAATCACATGTTTACACAAGCACTATAACGGCAGACATTTTTATGGAAAGACATCTTTAGAACATGAAGAATTAGGTTGTCCAAAAGATGGTTACTAGAATAAGATTTAACCCTTAAACTTTCTTCTCTATCTCTCTTTTTTTATTAAACCTATAATAAGTATATTATAAGGTTATGATAATAACTGCTAACACTAACCCCTAACCTTAACCCCAGCAAAATCTTTTTTTAAATAGATACTTTTTAATATTAACTATCCGTAAAGGCGCATGGAAAATAAATAAACATGTCTTTCATTCTAAGTTTTATTTTTTTTTAAATAATAATATTAGTTTATCTTTAGTGCAAAATTAATTTTTTCACATATGCTAACGACAACAACATGAAATAACTATTTTTTTTTATTAAAATCAAAAACTATTTTAGTATACAAATGTTACTGGTTTTTATCGGCCGGCTGTTTTGTTTACTAACAACCTGTGAAAAGCAAAATTCAGTTCCATTTTGGGCTGGGGTACCTAATGGTGTCAAGGTCCGTAAAATCTTGCCTACAGTGTCAACAGTATAAAATCACAGACCAAATCACATAAAATCATCATACCAAATTGCCACTTGGCAGTTTGAGCAGTACTAAGTTTTATTTAGAATGTGCTATTTGTATCCCCTGTGGAGGGATAAGACTCCCTCCTAAAATGGGTGTTCTGGGTGTGGCGTTATTTTCGTATTTGCCTGGAGAGTTGTCTGCCTGTTTAGTTTCGCTGGTTCCCGCTAGGGGCCTCGGGTGTATTTAAGCGGCTGATTTGAACTTTCTCTCTCTCTCTTTGCCGCTGCTCAACCTACGAGACACTATGGGTTAGACTCTGGTCTACCCCACTCTTGTTGGGGCTTTGGCCCCCCTTACATTACTGTAAGTGATTCATACAGCATAGACTATTCCTAGTCTCATGTCTGTTGCTTTTACATGTAACTTTGTATCACTTAAGTATGTATGTTCATGTACATACTCTATGTATTATGTACCCTGTTTATTCTGTGCTGTATATAAAATGTTTTGTCTATCAACCTTTGTTGGAGTTTTATCTTCAAGTATTATCACTTTGAATCTTACAACTGGTGACCCCGACATGATGAAAACGTTTTGTGAAGGCTTTGTTTTGCATTTGGAACTTTAATCCTTACATGGGTATTGACCTCATCCTAGGTGTGATAGTATGTACCTTTCTCACTCCATATATAGTCTGCCATACCAGATTTAAAAAAAAATTCTCCTTTGGTTGTATCTTTTTTTATGCTCCTTGAGTCTGACTTTAAGTGGATTGATAGCATCAGAAAATGTTGTATTTTAACAAATCCTTTTTATGGCCTTCATTCATTCCTCTAGTTTAATTAGACGTCTTGTCTGTTTAGCTTCAGCTAAAATCATTAAACAAAATTTGATTAGCACTAATTACAATTTAAGTTATCTAAGGTTCTGCAATGAAGTATTTTCATTATTGAAATCATTTTATTTTTTTATCAGTATCTTTTTTTCTTTTTTTTTTAAAAACTTTTTATAGAGTCTTCCTAATTTCCACCTGATGACTCATGCCATATAAACAAAGCTTTTTAACCCTCACAAAATAAGGTGCTATTTAACAAAACGATCTGTCAAGTGGTAATTAGTTTAAATTGTCAAAATTGGTCTGTAATTAGGTACACTACATTTTATTATAACACTTGTCAAAACAAAAGCAGCTGTCTGTCAACAGGTTTGACAGCTAAGATCATACAAATATGATACAATAAGTTCACTTAGTTAAGAATAAAAGTTTAAGTTTTGTCTAAATTTGTTTCTCTGGATTGAAGACGGTGTAGAATAATCAAACTAAGTTCCAATTACCATCGAATTGGTAAGAAATGGCAACAAGCAGTCGTAACTGAATACAAACCTTTCTTGCTGCAACCCTACCGCAGAATGACTGGGTATTTATGAAACTCCTCAACATCATAGAAACCAAGCAGCCAATCATAACTCAAGGAACAGAATCACCCAAATACATAAATGGACTATTCTTGATTTCCATAAATACCAACTGTCTTAGACACTGCTTCAGTTGTGCTTATCCAGTTGCTGTTGTTCAAACCAACAGTAGACTGACTGACTGACCTAAATATGGCGCTGCGAACAGGATTCGAACCTTTGAGGGAATATCCCATTGGATTTGCAGCAAGAAAGGTTTGTATTCAGTTATGACTGTTTGTTGCCGTGTCTTACCAATTCAACGGTAATTGGAACTTAGTTTGATTATTCTACAGACAGAAGGTGTGTTGGTTGGCTGGTTTAGTTTAATGGATATCAACCCTTGTGGGTTATTAAATGCCAAATCTTGTTTTTTTTATGAATATGATTTATATAAGAAATAATTTTCATTAAATTCATGTGCATTAATAAATTGATAGACATTATTTTATTAACTTTGTGTGTATTAATAAATACTAGTGGTTGACCATCAGCCACCATCTTCTAGCACCTATATGATAAAAATGGGTGGGTGTTCGTCAAAAAAGTAATTAGAAGATTATAGTTTGGACAATCATTAATTTGCTAGGGTTTGACATGACTAGCTGATTGATTGAATGGAGCCCTTACCTAGCCCAAGTAAGGGCTAAAGTGACATGTTGCAGGTAATGGGACCACTCTGACACTACAATCCTGGCCTCAGGCATTATGGGTTGCCACTCACAGCCAACATGTGGCCTCCATTGGGGGGGGGGTCTTAGCCCTCTGCAAAGGTGCATTAAGTATATTGGCCACAGTCCCAAAATGATTTCTGAGCTAAGTAGTTTTTTACGTATTTTACTCATTTAACACTTAATTAATTATGAAACCAAGAAACCTATGTGCGAAAAGTAACTATACTCTTTTTGTGATTTTATTTTAATCATTATGTAAACATTATTGAGCCATCTTTTACATCCGATGGATTTTAAAAAGTAGAGCACTTTTTGCCTCTGGGACTGTAGCCTAATATTCTCTACAAGTCCAGCTGAAAGAGGTATGTATGCTATTCAATCACAGAAACCATCCAAGTAAGACAAAAAAGATATGCTGGACACTTTTGCAGAATCAAGGACAAACTCCTGTGTACGCCTACCAGTGTAGACCGACCAGCAAAACCATACATTGATCAGCACTGTGCAGATACTGGTGCTGTATGGAAAACCTTCCAGGGGCAATGATTAATAGGGGAGAGCCATGAGAATCTGTAATGTCAGCACATTCTGATGATGATAACTGTTTATGAAGGATTATCAATCGGCGGGGGGAGGGGTCCGGTGGTTTGGGCCACTGGAATATTGGTGAAGTTAACGGCATCATCCCAGGGGACCACTCCCCAGGCAACACCTGCCCCCCTTGACATGGCTAGGTTTATTGCCCAGTGCCTGAGGCGCCCCCCCCCCCCCGAGTGGAAATGATGATGGGATTGACACATTTTTACACCTGCCATCCTATGAGCTTCGCTCATGGGGTCCCACATTTAAATGACTTTGTGTTATACCCGCATACATGGGATGCAAGATAAATATTACTATTAATTACTGTCTTTTTTTAAGTCCAATTTAGAGGTTGAATTTGAACATTTATTATTGGCTAAAATAAAATAAAATACTAACCAAAATTGACAATAATAATATTGATGATGATGATAACAGTTTACTAAGGATTATTATTATTAGTTACTGGTCTTTTCTTTAGTCTTTTTATTGGCTGATACTTTGTGTTAATGACACCAAGTATAAATAGTAATGTTTCAATTGACCTGAAAGGTTGCTAAAATAAAATATTAACCAACTTTAACAATCCTAATATTGAAGAGTTTCAGTAGTCCAAGCAATTTCTGGTATGTTACCTACCTAATTACTTGTATATTTTTTTAGCATGCAGAAGAAGCTGATTTAGATGTATACAAAAGAATCTAAAAATTGGTGAAAGCTGAAAGAAAGAAAGTTTTAACAGAAAGAAAAAATAGAAAGAAAAAAGAAAAAAAGTAGCTTAGAATAAAAAGAAAAAAAAAGAAAAAGCCAAATTTAAGTATCGGTTCTTTGATTATTCTACCAACTACACTGATGAAAATGGCAATCATGGAACCAACCTTGGAACTTTGTTTATTGTCTGGAATTAATTTAGACCTACTTTTGGAATATACCCGACAGGCATCTGAGCAAAAAAATCTGTTTTTCTCTTAGACGTTTTCCTTTCTTTGAAAATATAACTTTTTTTTTTCATAGCCCACAGTTAGTAAACACCAGTTAAACTTGGTATCATTACTATATTTAGATGTATTGCCTTTAACGATTCATCTCATTTAAGTTAATTAAGAGTTCCTTCCCCTGTTTAGTTGCTTGCCCTTTAGTACCAATTTCAAAGCTAATCATGTTTTAACACAGAATGCCATTGTTGCAACCAACTATGTGATTACACCATTGCTAAAGCACCACTGTTTAGACAGATTCCATTTAATTGCTGTTTCTAAAGTTTATTCAAATCATTTACACAGGACACAGTGTATGACTCATCCAACCCAAACTGATTCTTATTCATACATTTTCTTTATCAATTTCGAGTATTGTCTTGATTTTAATCTTTATTTATGAATAAAAAGCAACAGTACTATTGTATATTTCATTTTCTTTTTCTGTGTTTAAGCACAAATTCTAAAAATACAACCTTCATTTCATCAAAAATACCTCTGAATCAATCTCTCTCTCTCTGTTTATATATATATATATATATATATATATATATATAATTTAATATACCAAGCGTGTTGGTAAATCCTTGCGGTGAGAAAAAAACCCAGCAAATAGTTTGATTGTAAAAATATACTACCAAACATCAACCGGGGAGAAAAAAATTTTTGAAAAAAAGAAAAGACCAAGATAGTCGTACCAACAAAAAATAATCTATTGGTACAGTATTTGGCCAAAAGAAAAAACAATTTATATGTATATATATATGTATATATGATATATATTCATGTAACCGCTAGGAGAATAGCTACTAAGTAAAAAGTGCTCAATACCTAAGTAGACAAATAATAATATGTATATATATATAAAGATAAATCTAATGAGTCAGACGAACCTACTATTAGTTTCGCTTAATGCTCTTAAGGGCTCAGATCTTAGCCCTGAAGAGCATTAAGCGAAACTAATAGTAGGTCGTCTGACTCATTAGATTTATCTTTATATATATATATATATATATATATATACACACAAGGTGTGTCAGAAAAATATCGAATTTTTGTACTTTTTAACACACCTTGTATTCTGAAAAAGAATAACATTCCATTCATTATTTTTTTTAAGAATATAAGACGTGTCAAAAAAATACAAAAAAAATCTCGATACTTTTTTGACACACCTTGTATTAAAAAAGTGGACTCTCGCGTAGATTCGATGCATGAGGGTTCATCCAATGAACAACCTACACAGTGTTTTGTTATAGTGGTGAAGGCTTGTTTTCGACCATCCACACTTTTTGGCACAGTTGATAGGAAAGAATTGGTGCGCAATGAGTGCCATAAACCCAATCAACAACTGACCTCAGGTTTTTCAAATTCATAGTTTTCCTTCTGGACTAGTTACATATCAAAGATATTATGTAACATTATTTGCTTGAGAAGCTATTTAGTCCCAATTCCCATAATGTTTAAAAAGTTCATTAGGGTTAGGGTTCTATGAGTTAATATTGCAAAATATATGACTTCAGGTACATTTCTAGTGAAAAAAATAATATGGTGCTTCGTTTGATTGTAATATCAATTACAAAAAGTCCTAAAACATAATTATTTGCCCTAAAAATGTACAATACATTGGCCTTGTGAGGTGCGGGTGAGTTGGCAACCCCACATACCTTATGCCTATCTTTGAAACCATATAACTATATGCAAACATATGATTATTATTAAACTAGAATATCTAATTTAAACAATAGAATTGTGTATAAATGATTTATGTTAGATAGGAATAAAAAAAAAAAGTAAAGTCGTTGGGGAGGCCTAATGTTGGTATCAGCCAGACAGTGAGGGAGTCTATCCCCTTTTCACTTGCGCTAGACCAAGGAGATTATTTTAGCATCTGTGGTGGAGCGCCACACCTACCATTAGCTCCTCACTTTACCACAGAGATCCCTGTGCTATTCATACGCTGAGTTGGCGAGGGCCGGTATCGAACCAAAAACCTTGTGATTCCGAGCCGAACACTCTACCGACCAAGCTAATCTGTGCAAACAGATTATTATAATACTCATATAAAAAAGTAAGTTTTAACAAAATTATATTGTCTGCCAATTTGTAAAGATAAAACCAGGTAAAATGTTTGAATCTGTATTTGGCTCGAGATGATATATATGGTTTATATAAAAGATTAGGCTCTGTCTTAATTGGATGAGCTGAAAGTTAATTCTTTTAATATCTACAAAGAAAGCAGTGCACCTATCATATAGAAATGGAGATGAGTTTATTTTTTATATTAACATTTCCATAAATGATTTCATAATTCTAGTCTGAATTAAAATACAAATTGGCATTTTATTAAGTTTGTGACAAATTAGCTGCCATTTTTGTAGAAGCAGTTAAAGCAGAGTTAAGTTGAATAAAGATTAATGATATTTAGAATCACTGAAGACTAATGTTACTACAAATAATACTACTGCTACTATAATCATTATTATTTGTGTAGCACCATAAAAAAAAGATAGCATTATTTATATTTGTTTGGTTTGGTTTGTTTTATGGCATATCAACCTCAGTGGTCATTTAATGCCGATAAAGTTTTGAAATAAATCAATTCTTAATGGACAATTTTTTATAAATACATTTTTCTATTTAACCCATAGATGGGACCCTAACAGGTACTACCACTCCGGGTCAGAGTGGACCAGGGAGCAATGGTGATGAAGGGGTGCTCCACATTCCCCAAACCTCCAAAACTGGAACCTCACCATCAGATAGAGTTTAATGTCATTCCCAGGACATGTAGACCCGCAGCCACCGCCTTCTAGCACCCATATGATAAAAAGGGGTTGGGACTTGCCATAAGGGCAATAGGGTTGAGAAAATTATATAGGTGCTAGGGCTTGACGCGAGTATTGCATGTCATGAACTGCTGATCCACCTTATCCTTAAGCATCACGGGTCGCCACCCACAGCCAACAGGTGGCCCCATTGGGGGAGTCTTACCCCTCTGCAGAGGTGCAGTCGGTGCATTCTAATGCCCCAGCCGACAGGACAATTATTTATATTGTGTTTAATATTTGTTGAATCTTTAAAAAAGACTGAATTCCTTTTTTAAAATCTTTTCTTTCTTGAAAAAAAAAAAAAAAAAAAAAAAGAAAAAAAAAAGAGAATAATATATATATATATATTTACCAACCCCTCTGCACGAGCAGGGTGCGACACAAGGTCAATTTCTTAAGCAGAGTTTAACAGGTTTGAATTCAGAGTTTTCCTTCTCCTAGACTGGTTATCTAGCCATGGTTAAAGAGTCCAGTCTGCCCTACTTTTTTTTCACCATCTGAATAGGAAAACTGTGACAAGTGTATTAGAAAATGCAAACAGCCTCATTCTGAATTTGAACTCTGGTAACTGAGTCCACTTCTTATGATAATAACAGTTATTTCACAGATACCTTCAATATTTCATAAAAATAAGTAAAGTCATCTGGGCAGCCTAATGTCAGTATCAGCCAGACAGCGATGGAGTCTATCCCCGTTTCACTAGCGCTAGACCAAGAAGATTGTTTTTGCATCTGAGGTGGAGCACCACACCTACCATCAGCTTCTTACTTTACCACACAGATCCCTGTGCTACTCATACGCTGAGTTGGTGAGGGCCGGTATTGAACCAGGAACCTTGTGGTTACTTGGCTGATGCTCTATCTATTTAGCTAAGCTGGCCCTTAGAAGCTTTCCTCTCTGAAATTAATATCTTCATCATCATTGATTCCCATGACTTTCTCGAATATCACTCCTAGCAGTTCTTTTCATGACATCTAGTATCTGCACAGAGCTGATCTACTTAAGTACTATTTGACCTATTCTGGTGTGCCCATGTGTTGGTGTCCACAGGAGAACATCACTTACTTCTCCCACAGTGTTCAGTGTGTCTTATTCGGGTGGTTTGTGGGCATACATTTTTTGTGGTGTGTTGTTTAATAATAAAATTAATTATTATTTGAAAAAATGCCAACTGTAGCATATTGGTCACTGTCATGGCTACACCACTAAAATAAATTTTCCTTTTATTATTATAGAAAACGTAACATTTAAATGCAGAATGGAACATGCAGAATATCATTACTTCTCATTTAAAGTCTACTAAAAGGTGGCCATTAAATTCAATGTCAACTTATTTCCTATTTATTGAATTTATATTTTAATTTTTTAAAAATAACTCAATTACAAAACTGTTGGCATATTGACAAGACTTGAAGAACATTTTGCTTAAAAGCAATGAAGAGAATAAAACTCTTTTAAAGGTTTTGGTTCACTTCAGAATATGAAAACTCTTTTCTTTGATCAATTTAAAAATTCAATATGATGAGTGTTCAACGATATAGTTTGCATTTTAATTTTTTCCTATCATTTCAATCAAAGCTGAAAAAAAAAAATTGTGATGGAAGAGAAAAAAAACAGAAAAGAAGGATACTTATGAAATAATGCTACCATTAAAATAAAATAAAAATATCATACCATTTCTCTGAACGTTTGAGATGAGGCTTGATGATTAGTATTATGTTCATTGTTATCTGTACTACGTTTCGGCCGATGTGTCCTCTGGCCTTCTTCAGGTATTTCTTCTCGGACTCAGAAACCTTCTTGTCATAATCGGGAGCCATCACGGAACTTTAAACCTAACCCTTTATTTAGTCCATGGGGGTATCCTGTTCTCATTCCGCTAACCATAGCTGGGTAGAGGCGTTAAGCTGTGTTAATTATTATTCTATGTTACTGCCACTCTTGACCAGGATTGAACCTGCAATCTAGAGATAACTGTCACTTAGGTTCCAGAGTTCAACAAGAAATACTGAAGAAGGCCGGACAGCACATCGGCTGAAACGTTGTATAGATAACAAAGAAGATGAGGACAATAGTCCGAATAACGCAGATAATACTAAAAATATCATAGTTTTATGTAAAAGTGTTAAGTCGTCGGGGCGGCCTAATGTCGGTATCAGCCAATCAGCAAGGGAGCCTATCCCTTTTCAATAGCGCTAGACCAACGAGATTGTTTTTGGCTTCTGAGGTGGAGCACCACACCTACCATCAGCTCCTTACTTTACCGCACAGATCCCTGTGCTACTCATAACGCTGAGTTGGCGAGGACCGGTTATCGAACTAGGAACCTTGTGATTTCTAGTGTTTCATAATCATTAGATACCTAATGATTATGACAATAGTGTAGAAATCATATTAGTGCAGCTGATGGCCTTGAGGGTGAGTGACAGTGCTTGACCTCGATCTCACCTTGCATTCTGGGGAGAATCGTGAGAACGGAACCCCAATAGAAGCCCTTTCTGGTTTAAGGGTAAGCAACTCAGTTAGAACTTAGAAGCGAAGCTAGCAAAATGTGAGTCTCACTGCGCAGTTGTCTGGTCTGGGGAAACTACGAATAAAGTAACATCATCGTAAATCGAAGTCTTGTGGTTATTACTAAAAGCTAACAATGACACAGGGCTTCTGATAACAAGAAATCCCTAGCAACAGAAACCAGACCCGGAATCCTCAATAGAAGACCAGACGAGACCTTAGAAGATATACCAGACCAAGATAGAAGATAGACTATCAGAAGAAGCAAAGCTGGCCAGAAGAAGATATGACCAGAGTAAGAAGTAAGAGAAGTATATAACATATATATATTTAGCGCCGGTAAAGAAGGCTATGCAACACTAGCTGAATGATCTGCGGACTGAGCTATCCCAGCCCTTAGTAATAATTTCAGTTATTTTGTCTTATTCATGGTCTAGTAATGCGGAAAACATCCATTTCTGGTTGATCATTAAAGTTAAGCAGGTTGGCTGGTTTAACTTTATCGCATGTCAACCGTTTTTTTTTTTTACGCTGAAGATGTTTTTTTTTTTTTTTATCCTTGTTGGGTATTCAAATTTTTAAAAAACTAATATTTTGATCTATTTAACTTATAGATAGGACCTTAACAGGTACTACCATAGCAGATTAGAGTGAACCTGGGAGTAATGAAGGGATACTCTACACTTCCCAGAACTCCAGGATTGTCAGAAATTCCATGTGAACTATCTTCCCCTGCTACTAGGGGGACAAATCGCCAATGGGATATTGGCGCGAGAATCAAAACCCCAGCACTAGTCTGTGGGCCCTCGTCCGGGACGGATGTACTTATCAGGGAACCGTTAACAATGAGAGACATAAAAACAAACACTCTCACTCACTTAGCCCCAAAACAGGGTCCATTTATCACAAGAACCTTAAAACCAGATTCTGTCTAAGGCATCGTTCCAGCATACTACAGAAAGGCCGGTACGAACGCACACTGACCAAAGGAAAAACAAATACCGAGACAAAGCGTCTTAACTACATTTCCCACCGACGAGAAGAAAACTGTGTTATCTCCAGTACTACAAGAAATCCCTCCACAGATGAGTCTCGTAGCAAATACCATTAAATTTGCAACATTTTATGTAATTTTGTGTCAATACAGTGTCTGCATTTACTTTTGTGTTATTCCTTCTTTGTCGACAATTTGCCTTCAACTACGGAGAAATAAGGGCTCCTTCAAATCCGTAAATACTCTTAGGATTGGAATCTCACCACTAGATGCAATTTAATGTCATACCAAGGACACCCAATAAGCTCAATTGGGTAACCAGAAAATACTGTTAGTCACTTTATTGGGTTTCCTTTATTTTTGCTGTATTTTTTTATGCATGTCTGAGAGAAACAGGGAGAGATGTCTGTTTGTTTGTGCTGCATGTTACCCTGCGTTCGTGCATGACTGTGTGTAATTTAACGTTAACATCACATAAAAGAAAGAAAAATAAGTTAATATAAGCACAAACGATCTATTATGTGTTTTGTTGTAAATCAGTTCGTTGTGAGGTTAACCATTTTAATAACATTTTCAAGATGGTTATTTTTTTTTTTTGTGAACATATGCCCTTCGAAAAATAATTGAAATTTTATAACCGTTTTTCAAAGGATATTAAAAATCTCTTTAAACTTAAAAGAGGTGAGTTCAGCAGATATGTGATATTTTCTTATCAAAAATGACTTCATTTGGCATTAAATGACCCAAAAGGTTTTATATGAAGTAAAACAACCAAACATTTTGCCTTTCAATATCTATTAATAATGGAGATTTGGTCTCTCTTTGTTTGTAACGAAAACTACGTCAATGCTTACATTACAGTAATTTGAGAATTAGAATTAGTGGGAATCGAACTAACTCACACTGGCACGATAATCTAGTTTTCTAAATATTTCACTAATTACATATTTGCCAACCCAACCGCACAAGCAGGATGTGACACAAAGTCAACTTTTAGGCAGAGTTTAACAGGTGTGAATTCAGAGTTTTCCTTCCCAAGACTGGTTGACTAACTAAAGTTAAAGGCCCAGACTTCCCTGCTATTTACCCATAGCTGGAGGGAGAGACGGTGGATGCATACCTTTTGCAAGGGTATTAGCGCTATGTGAAATGTAGATAGCCTCATCTAGGATTTGAACTCGGTTGAAATTCATTTCCCACGACTCTAGCCATTACACCATGTGCGTCGATAATTTCCTAAGTAAGGTGCTCACAATGACTCATTGCTGGAGGAAGAGATAGTGGATGCATACCTTTTGCAAGGGAATTAGTGCTATGTGAAATGTAGACAGCCTCATCTAGGATTTGAACTCGGTTGACGAGTCATTTCCTATGACTCTAGCCATTACACCACGTGCGTCAATAATTTCACTAAGTAAGGTGCTCAACAACAACGATAATGATTATATCTTTGATTGTTGGCTCAAGTCCACCTCTTTTGACTGCTGGCCAAATATCAATGCTTATATCTCTTTTTTCTTTTTTTTTACATTTAAATTTGTTTATATCATGCAATTGGAGTATTTGCGAATACAGGTGAATTTTGAGCAAAATAGCAATTAGGTTTATCTTATTTATCTATTTTTTTTTTTTTTTTTTTTTTTTTGTCTAGTAAATTCTCTCAGGTATCAGTCAGGGTTAATAAGATTTTGTTCTGTCTAATAAGGTTCTTACATTTCAGGTGTGGAGGTTTTACCTGGCAGAATAGCCTCAAGCCTTGACATTCTTTAGCCTTTATTTTGTTGGCAGGATTCACCATTTTTCTTCACCCTTCTCCCTACCCTGCCATTTCGCTGTCCTGTCGACTTTCATTTAAGAGTTTCCCAATGTTGACTTGAAATCTGTGGCATGGGGGAGGGGTTTTTCTTTTCTTTGTCTGGTTTGTTTATTATGATTAATTAGAAGTAATGCTAATAATTAGTGATTGTATATGTATCTGCTGAACACACACAATTTCTCACATTGCAGCAGCGTTATTCAGCATTGCCTAGATCTAAATAATATTCAGAATCTTGATTAAATATTTTTAATATTTAATATTTAAGATACTTCAAAATTAATTAGACATTGGACAGTATTTTATATGCATTGTGATTGCCTTTAAAATATAAATAAAAATATTTTTGTATTTTATTTATGCACACACATGCATACATACACAGACATTGATATATAATCCTTTTAGATTATAAATACACTGGTTTCTAATTTGTTTTGTTTTACGGCATATCAACATCAGTGGTCATTTAGTGCCAATAAAATTTTGAAATAAATTCATTTTTAATGAATACATTTTTTCTATCTGACCCATAGATGGACCCTAACAGGTACTACCACTCTGGGTCAGAGCAGACCGGGAGCAATGGTGATGAAGGGGTGCTCCACATTCCCCAAACCTCCTGAACTGGAACCTCATCATCAGATAGAGTTTAACGTCATTCCCAGGACATAAGACCCCTCAGCCACTACCTTCTACCACCCATATGATAAAAAGGTTGGGGCTTACCATATGGGCAATAGGTTTGGGGCAATCATATAGTGCTAGGGCTTGACATGACAAGCTGATTGATCAGAGGAGGCCTCTGCAAACGCCCGTCTAGTCCAAGAAAGGGCCAAAGTGGAGTATTTCAAATCATGGATTGTTCATCCACCAAGACTCCATCCTTAAGCATCAGGGGTCACCCCCCACGGCCAACAGGTGGCCCCATTTGGGGGAGTCTTACCCCTCTGCAGAGTGCAGTTGTGCATTCTAATGTGCCAGCCGACAGGTTGGATAAATACACTGATTGATTGGGATCATGTCAAGGCTGATGACAACGGTAACAGCTTTATGCTACTAATGCTTGGGAAAGTGAATGGTTTGACCAAGTATTTATTCTCTCTTCTGTGTCAATATTTTACTATTTCCCTTTGGCAGACTGGGCTCTTTAACCTTGGTATAGGAGAAAGAAAACTTAATTCAAACCTATTAAACTCCGCTTAACAAATTAACCTTGTGTCACATCCTGCCCGTGCGAAGGGGTTGGGTAAATACATTCATTCCTTTGAAGGTGCGTGGTGCAATGAATATTGTCAAAGAAATGGACCGGCAATCTGAGTTCAAATTCTGGACAAGGCAGGCAATTCACATAGCCCAAATGTCCATTCCTATGAGTATAACCATTACACCACAAACATCTACCACAACTAAATGCAAAATTCTTAATCTCCATGACAAGCATCAAGAAGGTATCAGCCTTGTCTATTTATTGTACTTTTTTTTCACATTCTGAGAGAGATGAAAAGTTAGCTCATCTTAAATCCACACAAAAGGTCAAGAAAAAATTGGTTGGTTGAATTTCATTGCATGTCAATCCTTTTTGGGTTATTTTATGCTTACAGTGTTTTGTTTTATTCATTCTTAATGGTTATTTAATTTTTAATTTAAAGTCTTTTTTTTTAAACACATTTTTTTAAACTCATTTTTTTTCTCTATTTAACCCATAGATGGACCCTAATAGGTACTACCATTGTGTGTCAGAGTGGACCTAGGAGTAATTATAATGAAGGGGTACTCCATATTCCCAAGAGCTCCAGAATTGGAACATTACCATTAGATACAGTTTAACAGAACCCTCAGCCACCACATTTTAGCAAATGGATTTTAAGTAGGATTTTTAAAAAGAGCAATTCGGGTTTGGACAATCATATGGATGCTATGGCTTGGTATAACCACCTGTCTAGCCTAAGTAAAGGCCAAAGTGGAGTGTTGCATGTCATGGACTGCTCAGCCACCAGAATTCCATCCTCAAGCCTTACAAGTCGCCACCCATGGCTAACAGACACTATTAGGGGTATGTTACCCCTCAGCAAAGGTGCAGTCAGTGTATTCTACAACCCCAGTCAACAGGGTGGGGAAAATTGATTGTACCTCTTCTGTGTCAAGCATTGTGGTCAGCCAGTGAGGAAAGAGGGAGAAATGGATTTATGCCTTTCTTAAAAGCTTTTGTGTGCAAACTAAAAATAAGCAGTTTGAGCTTACATTAAAATTCATTTCAGTGATTCGATTTTCTGTTTGTTTTAGTATAAAAACAAAATAAAATTGTAATAATTAGTTATACATTTATACAGTTATACATGTGTCCTTTTAAGTTTGAAGAATGAATAGTAAATGCATATTAGAATAAACATCTTCTAACATTTTGTTATGTAGCTATGTTTATAGGTTTGATACGGTTACTCTTCCTAGCTCTTTGATCATGTTAATATCAGTGTAATTAACTCCACATAAAAGACATTAATCCTCCCCATATCCAATTCTTATATTTCTTTATGCAATGTTTACTTCTGGTTGTAATATCTCATACAGAGAACATACTACCAACTAGTCATCTATTATCAACATCATATAGCAACAAAGTTTCTTAAAAAGGAAATCTTATAAATAGAATGAAGAGGTCAGAACTTGAAGTGTTATATTGTTCAAGTGGAGGCACAAGTTGTAACAGTTATCATCTAGGAAATGGATACAAAAACACGTGTTTAAATCTGAGACAAGTCTTTAGAAAAGTTTGGTTTAGTTTGTTTTGTTTTACGACATCAACCTCAGTGGGTCATTTAATGCCGATAACATTTTGAAATAAAGTCATTCTTAATGGATACTTAATTTTTTTTATAAATACATTTTTCTATTTAACCCATAGATGGGACCCTAACAGGTACTACCACTCCGGGTCAGAGTGGAGCAGGGAGCAATGGTGATGAAGGGGTGCTCCACATTCCCCAAACCTCCAAAACTGGAACCTCACCATCAGATAGAGTTTAACGTCATCCCAGGACATATAAGCCCGCAGCCACCGCCTTCTAGCACCCATACTATAAAAACGGTTGGGGGTTGCCTTAAGGGCAATAGGTTTGGGGCAATCATAGGTGCTAGGGCCTGATGTGACCAGTCGATTGATCGAAGGTGTTCTATCCAACCACCCGTCTAGCCTAAGTAAAGGTCTAACTGCAGTGTTACAGGTCATGGACTGCTCATCCACCAAACTTCATCCTTAAGCATCATGGGTCACCACCCACAGCCAACAGGTGGCCCCATTTGGGGGAGTCTTACCCCTCTGTAGAGGTGCAGTCAGTTATGACAACCTACTTTATATATGGCAGGTGTATATAGGTTGCCATTTTAAAAATTTAAAAACTTTTGAATAAAAAGAATGTTAAGAAATTTTAAATTTAATCATGTTTATTTTAACTCTTAAAAATTTCTTTGAACTAAAAAAAATACCACCACACCTTCCCCCTACACCACAGACCTTTAACCCTACCAACCAACATACACAACAAACCACTGTATGACAAACTAACCAGTCCAGGAATAAAAGTCATACAAAGTACCTCCCAAACAATTAGGGACCTCACCAGCTCCTCCACACACACAAACACTTTTAAAAGCAGGCATTTACACAATTCCATGCAATGACTGCAACAAAAGCTACATCAGAGAAATCCAACAAACCCTTGACAAATGTATCTATGAGCATAAAAGATCAATAAAGACAAATGACACTCAAAATTCCCTATTTACACACACAGCAGACTTCAATCACACATTCAAGTTCAACCTGGCATCAAACCCATACATAATAAGAGCCTGCACCATCTATGCAAATCAGCATTCACTGCAAACTGTAGAGTGGTGAAGCAAAGGCAAGGTTTCTTCAGCCTTGACATAGCTATTGCAAAAATTGCAAAAAATAGAAAATGGATAAGAACAAAAAAAAACAAATAAATATTCCACTCCTAACGGTTCACAAATCTCAGCTGACAACCATGATCATACACTGACCTACATTCTGACTATCAAATTTCTTCAAAGACAACACACTGACCACCACACCCCACATACAAAGCCCCACCTTCCTCTCTCACTTCTCCTCTGCCCTTCCCTTACCCAATTACCTTTAAATATAAAAGCAGAAAGTAAATGCAGGATATCAACAAAATCTTTAAGGTATTCTCTAAACTATATTCAAACAAAAATATGTCAGGCCTCTTGGTACACAAGCCTTCCTAAATTGACGATCAAATTTTCTTTAAAGTCAACCAAAATTTTGCTCAATTGCATTTTCTACTGAAGGACATTTTCATTTTCAAACTCATCGATCTGACAAATAAATGGCTAGAAATTAATGAAATTCAGTACCCATACAGATTTTTAGTCAAGGGGTATCTGAATTCTTAGACTAAAAGTCTATAAGGATGTAAAATTTCATTAATTTCTGGCCTGTGAATCAGAAGATCTAAGGATTTTTGTGAGATCATTAAGTTAAAAAAAAATTAAAGCCCATCTGTGAAAAATACTGATTCAGCAAAATTTCAATTTATCTTTAGAATGTTGAGGAATTTTCACTTTAAATTTTCAGGATTTTCTAATAACTATGAGATGTACAAAATGAAAAAGAATCTTTTTTGGAGGGTGATTACATTTTTCCATTTTTTTTAGTTGAATTGATATGGAATGAACCGACTATGTGGATACCAAATAATCTGTTAACCCCATAGTTAAAAAGTTTAATTCTATAAGTATCATAAATTTCTTTTGTCTAGACATCATCACTTTGTTATGTAAATTGCTCAGCTGTGCACATATTTTCATTTAGAGAGATTTTTTTTTCATTGTGTTGCATTTTCTCATGACAGAAAATGCTGCATTAAATCTTGCCAAAACATTTGAAAATTTTGAAAGAAGCTTATGATGATGATGATGATGATGATGCAATTAGTTGTGTTAGGATCTTTGACTAGCATGACTGTAGAATAATCATACTAGTTCCAATTACCATCGAATTGATAAGACAAGGTAGCAAGTTGTTGTAACTAAATATGAACCTATCTTGCTGCTATGCCACTGCAAAATGCCAGCTCAAAATGAACATCATAGAAACCAAGCAGCCAATCAGGATCAGGGAATGGAATCACCCAAATGCAAGAATGGACTATTCTTGATTTCAATAAGTACCAATTGTCTTGGCACTGGTTCAGTTGTGCTTAGCTAGTTGCTGTTGTTCAAACCAACAGTACGCTAACTCACTTCAAGTAAGGAAAAACATTAGTTAAAAGTTATAAGAATCCAGGTAAGCATTTCACCTGCAGAAATGCTGAAATGGTTAAGAATGTGTACATGCTGGTGAAGATGAGTAGAAGACTGAATATCAGTGAACATTATGAGAAGATGGGTGTATATATTTACCAACCCCTCCGCACGAGCAGGATGTGACACAGGGTCAATTTCTTAAGCAAAGTTCACAAGTTTGAATTCAGAGTTTTCCTTCTCCTAGACCGGTTGCCTAACCAAGGTTAAAGAGCCCAGTCTGCCCTACTATTTACCCATAGCTAAAGGGAGAGTAGGATTCATACGTTGCCCAAGGGTATTAGCGTTAAGTGAAATGAAGATGGGTGTATCAGTTGATTCATATCAAAACATTTACCCAAGCAGTTAAATAGATCACTAATTAGGACTGAGCCTATTCTAGTAGTGACCACCCCAACCAGAGTTTAACAGGTTTGAGTTCAGAGTTTTCCTTCTCCTAAACTGGTTGTCTAACCAAGGTTAAAGAGCCCAGTCTACCCTACTATTTACTCATAGCTCAAGGGAGAATAGTTAGATTCATACCTTTCCCAAGGGTATTAGTGCTCTGTGAACTGTAGCTTCGTCCAGGATTTGAACTCGGATTGACGAGTCCATTTCCTACGACTAACCATGACACCATGGCCTCCAACTTACAAATCTTCTTAAGTTTATTTAGTGAAGAGACAAGTTGCAGAATAACAAAATAAAAATGTGATCTTGTTGTTCATCCCAGTAAGAACTTGAAGCAGCATGAGGTCTGAAGACAACATGATGGCAATGAGAAGCACTGACTAGCCAATAAAGAGAGAAGATGGGTGAGCATAGAAGAGACGAGAATATATATATATATATATATATATATATATATATATTCTCTTTGCAGTCTGTAAGAGCTGATGATAGCTGATCAGTAGGGAGCCTGACTGATGATAAATCAATTGGGTTTCCATCCCAGCTGGAGGTAGCCTGCAAATGTCTAGCCACACTGAAGAGACATCAGACATCAAAACATGGTGTCTGTGGATGACTATATATATATATATATATATATATATATATCCCACCAAGCTTGCCTGGTGAGAAGGGTGGCTAGACACCCAGCAGGATGAAAAACAAAACCTGTGAAAGGGTGGAGGAAGCTTCTCGCTCAATGCCTGTCTAGCACATTAACGCGAGAACACAGAAATACCTGGGCTGGTATCCAGGTGTGTAATAGTCTAAATAACCTTCTCTACCTTGTGGTTATCCCCTAGATAGGAAAAGGCTAAGGGAGAAAACCCTGACAGAAATCACGACTTGGACTCCGTTAGGCAAATCAATGTGTAAAACATTATCTGGCAACTCCTGGTGCTAAACTGATGCCGAATGTATTGGTTCATCATTCCTTTGGATCATGCCAGCGAGGCAGAGAGGGGGGCCCTGTCACTTGGGCAACCCAGGGCCTCCATAAATCTTGCACAGGCTCTTTCTTTTTGTGCCCCGGAGGAAACCCCATATGAGTTAAAGTAAGTAAGTAAGTAAAGTCGGGGCACCCTAAAGTCTATTCAACCAAGGCAGCCAATCAGAACTCAAGGTGGACCCAAATCACCTTGCTTTATGAATGGACACTCATTCCTATTTATACCGATTGGACACTGCTTTAATTCTGTTTAGCTGATGTCTACCAACAGTAGGCCTGACTTCCCCACAAAAGTTGATATGCCATTAAGCAAAGAACCCAAAAACTCAAACCCATTACCTTTACAGGAATGACAATGGCTTTTGATTGCAATTTGGGAGCAAGCACCAGCAAGACAACTGCACGCAATGTTTCATCTTAGCTATCAAACTTGTTTTTAAAGATTTGCCAGCTGCACATTAGGAAATGCAAACATTTTTTTTTTCTGATCTAAGATTTTGAGTGCAGTTCAATAATTTCAGAGATTAATGATTTTGCATGGACAATTCAAAATGTCAAAACTTGTTTCGATTAAATTTGAGCTGCATTGATCTTCTGGGATCTCGATGTATGAATATTATTGATTATTGGAATTTTCAAACAGCTGTATTTGTGTTGAATAAATTGAATTTATAGTACAAACGGAAAGTGGAGCAAGCTAAATAATTGTGGATATATGTATATATATATAGTGGAGCAGAAATATTAGGGCAATCTATAATATATGGATTGAGGATTGATTTTTTTTTCCCTCAGCCTATGGATAGTGTGCATCTAAATTTATATGTGTGCATGTGTATCTATCAAGAAATAGGCATGTATATGCATGCTCGTACAGTATTCATATACGTGTGTCAATGTAGATATCTTCTAAGCTTATGTTAGTCTAGGAAAAAAACAGAAAAAATGGTAACTACCTTGAAGCAAACCTGGTAACCTCTGCTAGACATATATATATATGCACAAAAAGTATCCAGAGGGAAGAATTAAATTTTTTAAATTCAAAATTTAAATGAAGATAAGTTCACAGCTGAGCAACTTATTTAAGGTCTGGCCTATGTTGGTATTGGATTGACAGTGAGGGAGTCTATCCCCTTTTTGCTAGTATTGGACCAGGGAGATTGTTTTGCTGAGATGGAGTAGCACACCTACTGTCAGTTCCCAGATTTTTACTGCACAGATCAGATTACCCAAGCTATCACCATTTATATACCTGATATAAAAGTGGTATATGACAGTGTGGCTTGGTCCCAAAAGGATATGTTCTGAGTGTTATCCATGCCTGGTCATTAAAGACAAGTTTCTTAAAGACACATTTCTTGTGTCCTAATTTGAAAATTAACCTGAATTCTTTGAGATAGAAGCATGATTCCATAAGTTTATCCTGACCTGTGTAATCTACTATTATTATATACTCCATATATGGAAGCGCATGGTGTAATGTTTAAAGTCATAGGAAATGGACTCGTTGCCCCAAGTTCAAATCCTGTAGGTGGTAATTGCACTTCACTTTGCGCTAATACCCTTGGGAAAGGTATGAATCCTACTCTCCCTCCAGCTATGGATAAATAGTAGGGCAGACTGGGCTCTTTAACCTTGGTTAGGCAACCAGTCTAGGAGAAGGAAAAACTCTGAATTCAAACCTGTTGAACTCCACTTAAGAAATTGACCTTGTGTCACATCCTGCTCATGCGGAGAGGTTGGTAAATATATATACTCATATATACCCACATCATATGTCAGCCATATAATAGATAGAGACTCATCTCGGATATATAATGAAGAGGTTGGTAAATATATACACTCATATATACCCACATCATATGTCAGCCATATAATAGAGAGAGACTTATCTTGGGTATATAATGGATAGACAGGCAGATTAGAGATGATAGGTGCTCTTACTTGGTAACTTCTGCTTATTGCTGTTTCCTGCAAACTCGTCTGCTGGTTCTATCTTGTCACCATTTTCTCTGGGCTTCTGTTAAGGGTTGGTTCTTCTTCATTTATTCTTCTTTGGGCTGGGCTTGTTTTAACATTTAATTAACGCAACAAGACTTAGTTGTTTCTTTATCAAGTTTTATTTCCATCCCTGCCCATTTGATTTCACCAGTTGTGAACACTAGAGACATCCTCTCTGATAGGGTGCCCACTTGCATCTAAACTAAAACCTATTCCCACGCGTCAGATTGTGTGCTTTCAAGGGGTCAAGTAAAAGATCATTACCCATCACAACTGTGGGTAATTTTCCATGGACCCCGTCATTTTAATTTAACAGACCCTAATTCAAAATTCTAACTACATAATTTATAACTGCTCATAAATTATGTAACACTATCTATACTATCATCTGAATATTTTCATTCATATCAGATGATTATATATATATATATATATATAAGTAATCCACTGACACATGTTTCGAAGTTTACTTCTTATCAGTGCGGCTCGACTTTTTAAAAGCTACATCTAGTCAGGATCGAAACCGACAGAATTTTCATCTGCCAAGTTCCTTACCCTTGTGGCCATCAGCGGCTGTCAATCTGGGGGGAACAATTAATTGATACATACTTTACAGGGGTATGTTTCTACAATCACCAGAGAACTCAAATCTGTAAACAGCGACAGATGGGTAACGGCTTATGCCAAACGGTGAAATTTCAATTAATGCCCCCCTCCCTACAGTGCTCAACCATGGGAGTGGGAAGTATAGGTTTATACAGTTGGCATTGAAATTTACTTATCATGTGATTATCGCATTGACAGGGATGTAGTTTATTTTTAAATATCCAGATGGAATCATTCCTAAATTTTTAAGTGAACTATCAAGTTCATAATTCTTACCATTTCTTTGATATCTTCCAAGAACCTCTGAAAGTGCAATGTAGCTAGTTCAAAGTTGAAATACCTTGTCACCTCATCACAAGGATTATTTTCAGGAGAGCCCACTTAGCAAGCATTGTTTACCAACCATATGTAAGATTATAAGTGAGACTTACTGATTGAATAACTCCTCAGACGAATTGGATTTTCCTCTTTCCAATCAAAAGATTTGTCTGAGTTTGCCAAATGGCCCTTAGCCCAATATAATCTATTTGTCCAAGTTGATTTTCTACAGGGTTAGCCATCTGGTCTTAACAATTACATTATTTCCTAATGTGCCACTTATTCAGACCAGATTAGTGAGGGTCAGGATTTTGTGGTGCAGTGAGTAAAGCATCCCTGAAGATTTATCTACTTTAATACTTTAGGCTTCTTTACATAAATACAGATCAGTAAATACAAAGAAGGATGGGAATGATCAAAACAACAACAAGGAAGACATGAGTCTGAACAATTTATGGAAATGACAATATGAGGAAAACTGGTGAGTGAAATTGATCAAATGGTAGGGATCAAAACAACAATGATAAAGATACTAGTCTTAACAATTAATGGAAATGACAATAGGGGATAATTGGAGAGTGAAATTGATCAAATGGTAGGGATCAAAACAACAATGATAAAGATACTAGTCTGAACAATTAATGGAAATGACAATATGAGGAAAATTGGAGACTGAAATTGATCAAATGGTAGGATCAAAACAACAATGATGAAGATACTAGTTAGAACAGTTAATGGAAATGACAATATGAGGAAAACTGGAGAGTGAAATTGATCAAATGGTAGGGATCAAAACAACAATGATAAAGATACTAGTCTGAACAATTAATGGAAATGACAATATGAGGAAAATTGGAGACTGAAATTGATCAAATGGTAGGGATCAAAACAACAATGATAAAGATACTAGTTAGAACAGTTAATGGAAATGACAATATGAGGAAAATTGGAGAGTGAAATTGATCAAATGATAGGGATCAAAACAACAATGATAAAGATACTAGCTAGAACAATGGAAATGATAATATGAGGAAGATTGGAGACTGAGATTGATCAAAGTGTACGGATCAAAATAACAATGATAAAGATGCTAGTCTGAATGATTAATGGAATAATGACAATATGAGAAAGGTTGGAAAATGTATTGGTCAAAATGTGGAGATCAAAAACAACTTTCTTTTCTTTCTTTAATGGCATATCAACCTTTGTGGGTCATTTAATGCCAAAACAATCCTTGTAGAAGAACAGTAGTGGTACTATTTAACACATAGTTTGTGAGATTAGGGGGTTCATAACTTCCCCAAGGGTATTAGTCCAAAAGTGAACATAGTAGCGCAATTGAAATTTGAACTAGCTTCCTATGATATCACAGTTCAGCATGTTATCCACTACACCATAAGACTCCCACCAACCGAAACAACAATAAAATAATGTATTATCAATCAATATGAGGAAAGAAGAAAAGGGCACTGGCTAAAATGCAATGATGAAACAAGATAAGGATGTTTATATTATCTGCTTATTTGTAAGATACATGAAAGGAGAAATATTTTTAGTCTTTTCATTGTAGCATTTACCTAATACAAGCCTAGGAAATTTTAACTATGTGTTTCCTCAACACTTTCATAATGTGATGTAATACAAAGTAATTTTTTATTTTGATTGGTTTTGTTGAAATAATGAAATATGAACGTCATTTAGGTCAATATTCATGCATTCATGTATTCAAATCTGTTAAACGTCACTTAAAAAATTGACCGTGTGTCACATTCTGCACAAGAGGAGGAGTTGGATAAATACATATGTGTATAAAAGAACCCGAGACAGATTGACATGCCATTAAAGTCAATCTAAAACTTCTATTAAATCGTTTAGAGAAAGCTCCGGATATTTTATCACATAGAGTATTCATATGTTTATGACTTATTATTATCATTTCTATCTCTTTCCTTTTAAATGGAGAACTGCTGGTTTGATTTCAGAGTTTTCCTTCTCCTAGACCAAGGGTCACCAAACCAAGGCTCATGGGCCGAATCCGGCCCATGAAGGCATTTTATAAGCCCTGCTGACAGTACTTGAATGTGTTTCTTAAAACGTACAGAAAGCAAGATGTTCTGATACCAATTAAATTTAAATATCATGTTAAGCTTACTAAATCTTCATGGACTTCAGTACTGTAGGTAAGTAACAAAAATGTGTGTGTGTGAGTATTTTACTTGTTACTTACGTGATACTGAATTTTCACTTGTTACAACTGCTTTAAAAACACAGGTAATTTTAAAAGAGCTACTGTGAGACAAACATTTTTGGAAAGGCAAACCCTATATTTTCAATATATATAAGATTTTAATAGAATTACAATTGATCAGAATGTTTAATTTGAAGCGATCTCAATAATAATGTGGCCGCACTCATTATTTTTCGATTATCCAGCCCACTGTGAAGAAAGTTTGGTGATCCCTGTCCTAGACTAATTGTGATTATGAACAAACAAACATAAATCTGTATCAAATGAATGTAGAAATTCTTTACAAAGTTCAGGGTCTTGAGCACTTTTGGTTATGTATCTAATTTCAAGAATGGTACAATTTGTTTTTTTATGGATGTAAAGATTTTGATTGTGTCTCAAGCTATTTTAAAGGATGATTTCAACTGGTTTATTTTTACCTATTTGTTTTCGTATTATTTTAATTAATTTTGTTTAGATTATCCTAATTGTTCTAATAGGAACCTGAACTATGTTATTTCTTGGAATTTTTGAGATGAGGCTTGATAGTATTTGGATTATTCAGACTATTGTCCTCATCTTCATTGTTAGCTGTACAACGTTTCAGCTGATGTGCTCTCTGGCCTTCTTCAGGTATTTCTTGTTGGATTTGGGAACTTTCTCAGATTCAGGAACCTTCTTTTTGGACTCAGGAACGTTCTTGTCATAATCAGGAGCCATCATGAAACTTTGAACCTAACCCTTTATTCAGTCCACGGAGGTATGCTGTTCTCATTTTGCTAACCATAACTAGGGTACAGGTGTTAAGCTGTGTTAATTATTATTCTATGTTACTGCTGCCCTGACCAGGATTGAACCTGCACTCTAGAGATAACTGTCATTAGAAGTGTCTTAACCCAACTCCTTTATCCACTAGGCTATGTGTCCAATTGGAAAGTTCCAGAGTCCAACAAGAAATACCTGATGAAGGCCAGAGGGCACATCAGCCGGAACATTATGCAGATAACAATGAATAGAGTATAATAATCCAAATAATACTGAACTATGTTGTCATTTATTATGCTTAGCTTAGCTTTGTACAAGGCCATAACTATAGGGTAATCAATAAAATCTCTCTAATAATTGTCAGCTAGACTAGATCTCTAACCATTACTCTACCTGAGGCATCTAACTGAACAATGTTTTTAGCATATTAGATTTTTTAATTTTCCAAAGTTTTAATGGGGAGTTTTTATGCAATGTAAGTATAATGTTCAACTGGACTTTACTTTGTGTTTATCAGGTGAGCTAAACCAAATCTTTATGCTTTTTTAACCATATAAAGTAGACATCTAGCTGAAAATGTATAAGCCTGAAAGCACATTTATAAATATTTTATTAACTTTTTTCTTATAATATTTTACCAGTTACCAGAAGATCAAGATTTAAAATATCATGTTCGTGTGCTTCAACTTTTAGTACAAACACCACTATTAAATGTCAAGGTATGAATGGTATAGTTCCTTCAGGCATTTACTAGTTCAGTCCCAATGGACAAACTGCCACAGATTAAGTAGTTGTTGCTACTACTGCTAGGGAACAGTCCACTAAGTTGAGGAGGTGTTTGGCTTGTTCCATTAACTAATAGTTAACACTATGCATTATAAACATTAAACTCTTGACACTACTGATTAACTTGTACATCTTCATAAAATATAGTTTGTGTTCTTAGTTTAAAATCCCTTGTGTAAAATGGATTTTCAACTAGTTATTATTAATTTGGATCTTTTTGTTTGTTTCCAACTAAAGCTAATACTCATAATTTTTAATGAACAAAACTTAAATAGCAAAAATAAAACAAAAATGACAGAAAATGCTTCTGGAGAATGGACAAGGAAATATTGAAGTCAGTCAGTCAGTATACTGTTGGTTTGAACAACAGCAACTGGTTAAGCAAACCTGACCCAGAGCCCAAGACAGTTGGTATTTATTGAAATCAGGAATAGTCCATTCATGTAAGGAGCTGATGGTAGGTGTGGCGCTCCACCTCAGATGCTAAATACAATCTCCTTGGTCTAGCGAAAAGAGAAATAATATTAATAAGCATCCCTACATAATAAAACAAATCTAACTCATTTCAATGTGCAAAATCTCAAGAAAGCCCAGATAGAACTAAGTAAAACTTACAAAAAAGAACCAATAGAATATATCCAATGCTTTAAATAAACAAAATCAGAAACTCTGTAGAAGACAGACTATTTGAATTAATATGGCAAACAGTAAATGAAGTTAGTGGTATGAAAAACACCTCAAGAATAAAGCTAAATGCAGCTAGCCAAGAAGATAGACTTTTGAAATGTTAAGGACACTAAAAGCCTGCTGGGAAACCCTCTTAAAATCTCAGAAAATCATATCAAATAAACCGTTGATTACCAACTAGACATCAATCTAGAAGACTTTATAATAGACAAATTCAACAAAGTCCTAAAACGATATATAGTAGAAAAGATACAG
This sequence comes from Doryteuthis pealeii, assembly GCA_023376005.1. Taxonomy (NCBI): domain Eukaryota; kingdom Metazoa; phylum Mollusca; class Cephalopoda; order Myopsida; family Loliginidae; genus Doryteuthis; species Doryteuthis pealeii. The sequence continues at coordinate 30,827,507 of CM042160.1, read as the reverse complement.
GCCTCAAAGTACCCCCTGAAGTATGGAAAATAAGGAAATTTGACAAAATTCTTCTTCAATTATGCAATGCAGTGTATAAACAAAATACAATAGAGAAATGGACAAGAGGCTGCATTCTTCCATTCACCAAAACAAAATCACCTCAGAATCACTAAAAACTACAGAAGTATAACTCTTACTGCCATAGCTGCTAAAGTTTTAAGTTCCTTCTTAATTGCATTCCACCTGAAGTAAAGAAAATTCTTAGGAAAAACAAAATAAAGTTTTGTAGAAATTCATCAACAGCTTCTCAGATCCTTATTGTTTGCCAAATCGTAGAAAGAGTTTGAGCAAAAATTCTCGAGGCAACACAACTGTTTGTAGATTTCTCCAAGGTATTTAAATCTATAAACAGAAAAAAGATAGAGAAAATACTACTAGCATATGGTCTCTCAAAAAAAAAATGGTTAATAATGATGCTCTACAACAGGGGTTCCCAACCAGGGGTGCTCACATCATTCCAGGGGGTGCAAGAAGCATCTGTTCAAATTTAAATTATTTTTTTCTTTTTTAATTAATATTATTTATATTTTTGTTTCTTTATTTCAGATTATTTTCATTACCCTTCATCATGTTTACATATTAAATTAGATTTAGAGAGTGAAATATATATATGATCATTTGATAAACCTTGTATGGATTCACATTCTATATTTTTGAACAAAAGTATAAATTGTAGGGGTGCCGAGCAAAACTCTTTTAAGGGTGTGGGAATAGAAAAAGTTTGGGAACCACTGCTCTAAAAAGATGCAAAAGCAATGGTCTGTTCACTTGTTGGCAAAGATTTGACATTGCTGCTGGAGTCCTAGAAGGAGATTTATTAACACCATATATGCTGATGATATGCCTTGATTATTACTTTGAAGAAAAAAAAGGCTTCACACACACAAAAAAAAAGAAAGAAGAAAAAGCAAGAAGCTGGCAATATTTGCAGGGATATTACAGATGCAAAACTACACAAATGATCTAGTGCTTCTCATAAATACACTTGCACAAGCCAAATCGCTACATAACATACAGAAGTTGGCAAGAAGCATTGTTTTCTGAGTTAACTTGTTTCAAACAATATTGAGGTATTTCCTCACTAGATGGTAAGCCTTTGAAATTAGTAAACTATTTCACATGCCTAGGTTGTAATATCTCACCTACAGAAAGCAACGTCAACATATGTATAGAAAAGTCAGACTACTATATGGGCAATTCCATGTTAAATCATCCAGAAAAAAAATACAATTTTCACCACCCCCTTCAATTTTTTTGAAATTTTGTACATGTGTGGATTGTCTTAAAGTTATACATTCCCAAAGTTTGAGTTTCCAATTCCAAAAATTGGCAGAGTTATGTCGATTTTTAGCTCTCAAAATGTGGTGGGGTTCATGAAAAATGGTACTTTTTGTAATCTATTTTTATCTGTAAAATGAGTTCTAGAGCTTCCCTACTCCTAAAATTGGTTTATAAAAGCATTCTTACCCAAGAAATCCAAAAACGCCTGAAAGTAAACCAATTTTAAGTTATTGATGATTTCTGAATTTTTTCATAGCAATGTAGGTTGACCAGCAAAAACCAATATCAGTCAGCTCTGTGCTGATTCAGGATGCTGCATGGAGGATTTCCTAGGAGGGATGGTTAGAGAGAGAGAGAGAGAGAGAGAGTCATGTTTATCTATGTTGCCAGTATGATCTGATGAAAAGGCATAGATTTATGGTTTGAGGAATAATGATTTTGCCAAGCATTTCATATTAAAAATATCATTATAACAGAAACATATAAAAAGGTACATCAAAAGTATTTTCATTTTTTGAGATCTTTACTTCAATATCTATTCCTTTATACATCTAAAAGATTATGACTCGACATTATGGCACACTGGTGTACCATTATTCAATTATCACCTCTTTGTGGCTGGTACTACACAAATCCGAATGATTATCATAGTGTAATGTTAGAGAATTTTCACTGGGTATCCTATAGTTTTGGACTTGTGCTAAATTAAGCTAAGCTTACTAAATGACTTTATGGTTCAGGTTCTCATTTGTAACCATAGATAATTTGGTGGCTATGGTTCCAGCAGTGGTTTAGGAAACAAAATTTAATTTTTATTATATTATTACTAAGTAAGATGATAATGCTTCCTCTAAGATTTATAGAATATTACTTGAAATGAAAAATATTTAATCTCAGAACATTAGATACCTTAAAGTACTATTGTTATGATAATGCTGAATATTACTTGAAATACTTGAAATGAATATACTTGAAATGAAAATATTTAATCTCAGAACATTAGATACCTTAAAATACTATTGTTATGATAATGCTTCCTTGAGAAATTCATAGAATATTACTTGAAATGAAAATTTAATCTCAAAACATTAGATACCTTAAAATACTATTGTTATGATAATGCTTCTCTGAGAAATTCATAGAATATTACTTGAAATGAAATATTTAATCTCAGAACATTAGATACCTTGAAATACTATTCTTATGATAATGCTTCCTCTAAGAAATTCATAAAATATTAATTGAAATGAAAATATTTAATCTCAGAACATTAGATAACTTAAAATACTATTCTTATGATAATGCTTCCTCTAAGAAATTCATAAAATATTAATTGAAAGGAAAATATTTAATCTCAGAACATTAGATACCTTAAAATACTATTCTTATGATAATGCTTCCTCTAAGAAATTCATAAAATATTACTTGAAATGAAAATATTTAATCTCAGAACATTAGATAACTTAAAATACTATTGTTATGATAATGCTTCCTCTAAGAAATTCATAGAATATTACTTGAAATGAAAATATCTAATCTCAGAACATTAAATACCTTAAAATACTATTGTTATGATAATGCTTCCTCTGAGAAATTCATAAAATATTACTTGAAATGAAAATATTTAATCTCAGAACATTAGATACCTTAAAGTACTATTGTTATGATAATGCTTCCTCTAAGAAATTCATAGAATATTACTTGAAATGAAATATTTAATCTCAGAACTTAGATACCTTAAAGTACTATTGTTATGATAATGCTTCCTCTAAGAAATTCATAGAATATTACTTGAAATGAAAATATTTAATCTCAGAACATTAGATAACTTAAGATACTATTGTTATGATAATGCTTCCTCTAAGAAATTCATAGAATTACAAATGAAAATTTAATCTCAGAACATTAGATAGCTTAATACTATTGTTATGATAATGCTTCCTCTAAGAAATTCATAAAATATTACTTGAAATGTAATATTTAATCTCAGAACTTAGATACCTTAAAGTACTATTGTTATGTCTAGATAAATAAAGTTTTGTTAATACCTTCAATTATGTTCGCCAAGTTGATTTATATTAGGCTATTTTAAAGTCGGACAATATTATTAAAGTGTTTACTACTTGGATTACATTGGAAAAAAAACCTCAGTGAGAAAATCAAGAGAATATCATGCCCTACAAAACAAAAATACCAAAGAAATAAAAGGGTCTCAGTAAGGTTTGTTTTTGTCATTTCTATAAAAAAAAAAACTAAAATAATATGAAAGAAAAAGAAAATACATTCGACTATTTTGGTTGAACAGTCGGAAAAATTAATGGAAAACATTTGTTACAGATGACCTCAGGGTCAACTGAACCAGAAACTGGACAAGAGATAAAGAAAAATTCTTTCTCTTTTCTTAGCACCAACCACCTGATAATTCACATACAACTGCTTAAATATAGAGTGAGGAAATAAAAAGGCAGAAAAAAAGAACATAATAAATTGGTAAGCCCTTTTGGTCTGATTGTTTATCTAACCAAGAACTGACCATCAGCAAATTGTATTTAATGGTAGAGAGATAAGGCCAAGGTGTCAGGTCTTGTCTCTCACCACCTGTCTATTGTTAATAGACTTAACAAGAATCCAAGGAAGAGGGGCGTCAAGTAACCAAAGCGCTATCACTTCTTCTTATTCCTAACTCCATTACTCACATTCTGAATCTTGAAACAGTTCCAAATCTAAGATGGGGTGTAAACAGGGTCAGATTGAACACTAAGTGGCCAGTATTAAAGGAAACACTTTCTTTCTTTTTTTCTTCTGATTTTGTTTGTTTATTTGTTTGTTTGTTTGCGTATGTGCATTCTTTTTATGCCAAATTCTATCATTTTGGGATTTTATTGCCTTTCTTTTACTACTAACCATTATTCTTTAATTCTTCCTTTCATTCTTCTTCTTCTTCTTCCTACATCTTGTCTTTTTCTTCTTTTTATCTTTTTGTTCTCTCTTAATTTTTACTTTCTTCCTCCACTTCCCTTAATTAGTGCTCACGAGCATTCTTTCTTTCTCACTAGATCTTTTTTTTCTTTTTCATTCAATTTTTTGTCATTTTTCATTGCTTTTTATTTATTTATTTTTTCCTTCCTTCACATCTTTATCTGATTCTCGTTTTTCATTTGATTCTCATTTTTCACTTTTTTTTTCTGATTGTTTTTATGTATTTTTCCGGCATTCTTCTTTCCTCTTATTTATCTTTCTATTTGCTGTTATTTCTTTTTTTTCTCCAATACTTTTTCTTTCACATCTTCCTTCTCATAATTTCATCCAAATCATCCTTGTTATTGTTTTTTTTTACTATCTTGATCATTTTCCATAGTTTGTCAATCTTTTAATTTCTTTTCAATACTTTTTAATTTCTGTGTCTTTTTGTCAATCTTCACATTTTTTTCTTTTCATCTTTTTCAACATCATTCTTTTCATCTATTAGTTTTCTTTTTCTTCTTTCCTTCTGTCTGTCTGTCTGTCTGTCTGTCTGTCTCTCTCTCTCTCTCTCTCATTTCCCTTTCTTACTCTCTATCTCTACTTCTTCTTACTTTTCCTACACACTTTCTTAATTCTTCAACCAACTTTCCTCTTCATACTCTCTCTTTCTCTCTATTTATCTATCTCCTATTCTTTTTTTACACTCACTTTTCTCTTCTCTCTTCTCTCTCTCTGACACACATTAACTGATTCTTTTTCCCTTTTTCATTTTCTTCCAACATTTTTTCTATTTTCACATATTTATCAGTTTTCTTTTTTCTGTTCTTTATTTGCTTCTTCAATTTTTTCCTTTTTTCCTATCCAATTCTTTTTATCTCTTTGATTTCCCTTCTTTTTTATTTTCTTCCAACATATTTCCTTCTTTTCCAGTTTCTTTCTTTCCACCCATTTATCTATCTGTCTTCTCCTACTTTATTATCATCTTTAACCAATTCTGTCGTTTCTTTATCTCTGTTATTTTCTTTCAACGTCTTTTTCTTCTTTTTCAATATTCTTCTTCTTCTTACATATTCATTAGTCTTCTTTTTTCTGCTTTTTTATTTGTTTTTCTATTTTCCTCCTTTCCTTCTTCATTTTTTCTTCCTACCCGTTCCCATTTTTCATCTTTTTAATTTTCCTTCTTTTTTCTTTTCTTCTAACCTCTTTCTTTTCCTTCCTCCTTCCTTCCACTCATTTATCAGTCTTTTCCTTTTTTATTTGCTTCCTCTTTTTCCTTTATTCCCACTTTTATCAGATTCTCATTTTTTACATTTTCTTTCCTTTTCCTTTCAATTCTTTTCTTTTTTCCTAACATCATTCTTCTCACCTATTTATCAGTTATTTTTTTCTTTTTCAACTTCCTTCAGATCTGATTACCTGATTCTGATTTTATATATGGCTCCCTTTTCCTTCTCAGTTTTCTCTTTCTTTCCACCAATTTATCAATCTTTCTTTTTCTTTTGGATTTGCTTCTTTATTTTTTCCTTCACATCTTTATCTGATTTTCATTTTTCATCTTTTTCATTTTCCTTCGAATAACTTTTCTTAATTTCCAGCATCCCTCTTTCTACTGATTCACCAATCGTTTTTTCTCCTATTTGTCATTATTTTCTTCTTTTTTTTTCTTCACATCTTTTCTTTTTCTCCTCATTTTTTTCTTAGACTATTCCTTGTTGTTTTTAATGTATTTTCTTCAGAAAGAAAAAAAAAAAGGGAAAGAAGAATCACTCCAATCCAGATAAGAGAGAATTACTAAAAACCATGAATTTTCACTTCCACATGGTCTGATTTTCTTCTGTCCCCCGCCACCCTTACTTGCAATCAAATCTCCCTCCATCTTTTCTTTTTGATTTCAGTACTTGCCCACATTCCACCTGACAATTTGGTTAATGTCCAGAAGGAACCTGCTTCTCTTGCTTTTTATTTTCTTTCTCTTGAGAACTACAAATCATGATCTTTATCATCCCAAAAATCCCTGCTTTCTCCAGTTCTTAGAAGCATCAAGAAAGGATTCCTTTTTATCAAAAACTCCAAGATTCTGTCCACTAGCCACCGCAAAAGCTAATTCTGCTTTTACAATCTCCCACCATAAATAAAGAGAAGGTGAGAGGGCTTTTCTATTCTACCTGTGTTATTGCTTAATAATGTGGTTGGCTTCACTATTGGTGCGACAGTCTATGAAGGTTAGGGCAAGTCTTTGAGGTTCTCTACAGCCATTGTGATCACAGTTGCAATTCTGGTACTAAAGGATGAATGATATGACACTGTCAGTGTCTGAATAGAGAGGCCGATGCTTTTAATGGATGACCCTAGGGTTTCTTTAATGTTATTCTCCTTTACATCAATCTCAACACAATAAATAAAGGTTCCAAATACTAATTAATATCTATCAGTACATATATTAATGGATCAATCTCTCTCCTGCTCTTTCATTCCCCCCACAGTATATATTATTCATGTGAATGCATATATATATATATATAATATATATATATATAAATGTATGTATATATGTACATACAAATATTCATGTATAAGTGCACACACACACATATATATAGATGAATCAATCCCATTCTTACTATTTCTCTCTCTCTCTCTCTATATATATATATATATATATATAAAGTTAGGACAGTGAAGACATAAAATCAATGGGACTTGGTAACTTATAGAAAATCTTATAGTCAAGAAACTGACAGTTACCAAGTGGTGTTGACATTATATCTTTGCCATCATAAGATAGAAATATATGTTCTATCAAGGATACTGACCACTCTTTACTTATCTAGCAAATTATACTATCTATCTATATATATATATATATATATCTAGTGGATCAATTGCTCTTCTGCTCATATTATATATATATATATATATATATATTTATTTATATGTGTGTGTGTGTGTGTGTGTGTTTTTGAAAATCACAAAGGCGAGAAATTGTCAGTTACCAAGTACTATTGACTTAATGAACATGCTACCCTTATATATATATATATATATATATATATATATATAAGGGCTGGGTTATCTCAGTTGGTAGAGCGTTTGGCTAGAAACCACAAGGTTCCTAGTTCGATACCAGTCCTCACTGACTCAGTGTATGAGTAGCACAGGGATCTGTGCGGTAAAGTAAGGAGCTGATGGTAGATGTGGCGCTCTGCCTCAGACGCTAAATTAATCTCCTTGGTCTAGCGCTAGTGAAAAGGGGATAGACTCCCTCGCTGATCGGCTGATACCGACATTAGCCCGCCCCAACGCCTTTATATATATATATACATTCACACGTGTATATATATATATATATATATATATATATATATATGTGGTGTGTGTGTGTGTGTGTGTGTGTGTGTGTGTGTGTGTTGGTGTATACATCTATTAATGTATCAATTTCTCTCTGTGTCTTCTCTATACCACAATAATCCAATTATAAAATAATTTTCAGATTTAAAATATGACCTCTTATAAGCACCTCATTGCAAGCATATAAAATAGACCATTTAACTTTTGGGTCTTCACCATATTTTTGTATATGCTGCCAAATATATTTATACAGTCTTGTACTATTAGTACATTATTTATTCCTAAAGGTAGCTTTGTGGTTATTGTATCTTTTCTTTCACTATAACTCTGTGGATCCTAAGTAGATCATACTTGTTTTTTTATTGTTATTTACAGTGACTCCATGAAAAATCCGTTGATTATAGTTTTCCATAGAAAGAGTTGATAAATACATATTTCACTTTTATTTCATGGCGATAGTCTCTGGCAGCTGTGGATGAAGAGGGTCTATGTCTAAGCATTTTGGCTTCCACACCATTTCCATGCTTGTTTCTATTTTAATGTTTAGCTAAATAAATTGTAGTAAAGTAAAACAGGCTCAGAACAGACGTAAAAGTACTAAGCTTTATTTAGCTCAAACGAAACTCAGCTACAAAATGAGGAGGGGAAAATCATTGTTTATATAGCCTGCATGGGCGAGTCTATTGCTTGTAAAATGTGAGCGTAGGATACTACAATTTCTTTAGACTTTCATTTTTCAGGCCAGCTGTTAATTGTGGGTATGTCTTCAAACTCATTTCAAGACCGAGGAGAAATACTCAGTTAAAATCATATTCCTATCGGTCAGAATTTTGTCTTCAGTTGAATGGGATAAGATGGTTGGTTGGTTGGAATTTACAACTTGTCATTGTTCGGCTATTTTATGCCAAAGATGTTTTATTTTATTCTTTCTTGTTGAATATTCAATTTTTAAAATTCAATTTTTTCAAACACATTTATTCGATCTATTTTGATCTACTTAAACCATAGATGTGACCGACCCTAACAGGTAGTACTACTCCAATTCAGAGTGGAGCTGGAAGTGATATGTATGAAGGGTTACGACACACTCACCAGAGCTCCAGAACTGAACTTCACCACTAGATGCAGTTTAACATCATACACAGGACACTCAGCTACTGCTTTCTAGCACATATTAGGTAATAAGATTGGGACAATCATATAGGTGCTAGGGCTGGATGTGACCAGCTGATTTATTGGAGGTGGCCTCCCTGACCTAAATAAGGGCCAAAGTGGAGTGTTGCATATCATGGACTCCTCAGCCACCAGGATTCTGTCCTTAAGAATCATGGGTTGCTACCCACGGCCAACAGGTGGCTCCATTGGAGGTATTTTACCCTTCTGCAGAGGTGCAGTCGGTGTATTCTACAGCCTTAGCTCAGCAGGAACCAAAGTTTCATTGAGAAATGAAGTCAATCTGCCTTGTTGTTATCTTAAAACCAATTCACTAAAAATTCAAAATTAACTTTTTAAATTTCTTCTGTTTTCTTGTATTACACCATATATATCAACTGACCATCTTCTCAGACCTGCAATCTAGAGATAACTGTCACTTAGAACTGTTATCTCTAGATTGCAGGTTCAATCTTGATCAAGAGCAGCAGATTGCAAGTTCAATCCTGATCAAGGGCAGCAGTAACATAGAATAATAATTAACACAGCTACCTATCCCAGCTATGATTAGCAGAATGAGAACAGGATACCCCCGTGGATTGAATAAAGGGTTAGGTTCAAAGTCCCGTGATGGCTCCCGATTACGACAAGAAGGTTCCTGAGTCTGACAAGAAATACCTGGAGAAGGCATAAAAATTGGGCTCTTTTAGTATTTATGTGTATAGATTTTGTATGCTTCTTTTCCAATAATTTTTATTGGGCACTGATTTTTTTTTTTCAAGAGTATTTATCATTAGTAGGAGTTGTCAAAACTCCTTTTTTGAAGCAAATCAGAAGTGTTCACATTGACTATCATCACACATATGATCATATGACAAAAACAAACCTTAATCATGACCGGCTACATGCACCCACTTCTGGGACAAACACAAGTGCATTGCTGAGTAATTTACATATTAAAGTGATGTCTAGACTGCAGTTTAAAATTTAAATGTAGATTTATGCACAGATGAATAACATAATAAAGTGATAATCTTTAGACTTCTAAATTTCTCTCTAGATTGGTAAATGCCAATTCTTGAAACTTGATCAGCAGTTCTGAACAGCAATTTTTTTGATGAAACACAGGATTCTGAAAGTGCAACACTCTCCATACTTATCAGACTTGGCTCATTGTAGCAACTTTTTTGTGTTCTAAGCTGAACATTTATTTCCAGAGTAAAATTTGATGATGTAGAGGATTTTAAAAGAAATACAGTGCGGTAGCTTTACATATTAAAAGTAAAGTTTCTAAGATGCTTTAACCAGTAGAAAACTCACTGGTATAAGTATGTCAATTGAAAACAGGAATATTTCAGAGAAAAAAAAATTTCATTCATTGTTAATTTTTGTCGTGGTAAATACAGAACTCCAGTTGCAATAGGTTTTTTTAACACATTTTATATTCAAACCATTATAATTTGAAATAATGTTGTAGGCATGAAATATATGTATATATATATATATTAAATTGGATTAAATTACCCTGACCAGAAACACACACACACATATATATATATGTATATGTGTATGTATGTATGATTATATGTGGATATGCGTATATATGGATTATATGTATTTATATATTGTTTTAATCTTCTTATTTTCTAACATTAATATTCCATATGAAATACGTCATATCTTTGTTAACTTTTCGTTCTCTGCCTATTCATGTTCATGCATGCATCATCATATGATCTTCACCTTCCATTTTTGCACATGCATTGATCATGTCATTGGCTTTCGTAAACAAATGCGCATATAAAAATTAACGGTTAATAACATCATATTCACACATTCACTATACACTTAACATCTTTCATTTTGTCCCTCACAAAAACATTACTTAACAGTGTCCTGAAGATGGTACAATATACCGAAATGCTTAAGTATTAACACATAAAATTGTTTCCCCTAATCATAACATCCTGTGTTTGTTATATTTTTAAAATATTTTCTTCTCATATTGTCAGATTAATTTCCTCACTGTCTATATATATATATATTATATATATATATATATTAATTATATATAAAAATTGCATAGCTCTCCTTAAAACGGATAGAACTCTCCCTAGAGGCCTAAATATATTTATAAATGTAAAATTCCATTTCTAAAAAGTGGGTGTGTAGATGACACGGTGGTAAGATGTTTGACTCATGACAATTTGGTCAGGTTTTGAACACAGCCTGAAGCAGCCTGCCTTGTCTAGTCACACTCATGAGCCATGAAGTGTCGAAATAGGACTACATATCAATGACTATATATATATATATATATATTTTCTCTCCTATCTTGTTTCTCTCCCTCTGTACTTAACCACCTTACTCTGCATATCCTTTCCAACTCTCTCCTTACTTTTGATCTTCTCTCCCTCCCCATCCACCAAAGATTCCTTCTGACCAATCAAATCCTCACAAATGCCTTCTCATTCACCCAACTTCATCCCCAAATCCACCCCTCTCCTGTCCACTTTCTCTTCTATAAAACACATGTATGATGCTTTAATGATTAAATAAACGACTGATGAAGTCAAGCTCAATGCACAGCAAAATATATCTCCTACATATACATGTCTGAGTTTTGTTCCTTTGTCCACATTTTTCCTCTAATCTTTACTATATTCTGTTGGATTTACTCCTATCCTCATTATATATAATATATATATATATATATAAATTGTAATGATATAGATTGCTATATTTCTGAAAGATAGTAATTTATTAATTTACATTTTTGTGTCTTATCATCAGAATCTGAATTAATGATACTCCCTCCCCCGACAAAATTTATTATGCCTTTGATGGTTGCTAATTAATATATAGATTAGGAATTAAACCCTAACTAATTTATCTTATCTCGGTTCTTTTTTTATTCATTTAGTAATAATCACTTAATCTGTCTTATAGAATTGTTTTATGAGTCAATGTCTTCAAAAAGCCTCCATTCATTGTCACATTTGGCAGCTTTGCATTGCGAATATTTCTCTCCTTTTCCTGAATTTAATGCTATTACCACAATTTACTAACTCAATTCGGAACTTTTGCTTATATAATCTTATTTGCATAACCAATTCTCTTTCTTTGTCATGAGATTTTTCTAGTCTTTTATTATTCTATACTCTGTTTTCTGCACTTCTACCATCAGAGTATGCATTAGAAAACATAGTGCTAATACTCTTTGGAAAGGTATGAATTCTATATTCTATACTTCCACCAGCTCTGAGTAAGTCTGTGCTCTTTATCCTATGTATGGCAACCAGTCTCAGGGGAGGAAAACATGAAGAGGAACACTGGGTAGTACTATAGATTTTTTGGACCATATTACCTTTAGGCACCCCTTTTTAATCTCGATTAAGAAAGGACATGTTTTTCATTTACACCGTCAATATCTGGTTGTTTGTTAGGGTTAGGGGTTAGTTTTATAATTTAAAAAAAGAAATCTAAAAATCTTCTGGATATTGACGGTGTAAATGAAAAACATGTCCTTTCTCAATCAAGATCAAAAAGGGGTGCCTAAAGGTCATATGGTCCGATTCTTTTTATTTAAAGTTTAATTTTTACCCTTTAATTCTCAAATTAATGTTTTTCACGACTAACAGTTGTCTTTTTTTATGTCTAGACTCGTCTACCAGAGTTCAAATCCTGAGTGAGGCTGTTTGTATTTCACATGGCGCTAATACCCTTAGGAAAGGTAAGTATTTAGCCCATGCATTTGCATGGTTACGATGTGATACAAAGTCACAAGTATGGGGGCATCCAAGAAGGATCAAATTTGCTACTTAGTAGTAATGAATCTGCGATTCTAGGTTGATAAACATTACACCATGATGCAATGTGGATCCAACTATTCTCCCTATATAGTACAGCAGACTGTGCTCTTTAACCTTGGTATAGCATTTGGTCTAGGAAAATGAAATCCTGGAGAGGGAGAGATTCCATTAGGCTATTCCTTCCCAAGACATGATATATGTTTCACAACAAAAATATGATTTAAAAAATATAGTAATTATTTTGAACAAAAATAAAAAAATACAGTTGGAAAACCATCTCCATTTTTTTTTTTTTTTAATTTATTTGTGCTTGAATTTCTTCAGGTTATTTTTCTAAGTACAGATTCAAATTATGGAGAAAAAAAATTTGAAAAGTTATTATATTAAGTTTGCAACATGCTAAACCAGACCTTGGTTTTGATTCTCTTCAAGTAAAGTCGGCAGAGTGGGCTATTTTTAGTATTAGCTGGACAGCAAGGGAGTCTATCCACTTTTCCCTAATGCTAGACCATGGAGATTGTTTTTGTATCTGAGGTGGAGCACCAAACTTACCATTGGCTGCTTACTTTAGCACACAGATGCAAGCTGTGATACTTATCTGCTGAATTGGTTGGTCTGTATCAAACCTAGAACCTTCAGGTACCTATCTGGCCAACCAACCGATTGATATATATATATATATATATATATATATATAATTATTATTAAAATAAATATATAGATATATTCATATTAATAGTATAGATGGCTATATTTTTATATTAAAATCTATTTACTATTATTAATACTAAAGAAGGCTGGTTTAGCTCAGTTGGTAGAGCATCTGGCTAGGAATCACAAGGTTCCTGGTTCGATACTGGCTCTCGGCAACTCAGCGTATGAGTAGCACAGGGATCTGTGTGGTAAAGTGAGGAGCTGATGCTAGGTGTGGCACTCTGCCTTAGACACTAAAATAATCTCATTGGTCTAGCACTAGTGAAAAAGGGATAAACTCCCTCGCTGTCTGGCTGATATCAACATTAGGCCGCCCCTACGACTTTACTTACTTATTATTTTGAGGCACACTTTCTTTCTTTCTCTCTATATCTATAAAAATAAAAAAAAAAATAAAAAAATGGACTCTCCCGTCGATTATCGACACACAATGAACTCCCACACAGGGATGTGTTTATAGTGGTAAAGGCTTGTGTTGGACCATCCACATTTTTGGCACAGTCGATAGGAAAGAATTGGTGCATCAAGGGTTGCCACAAACCCAATCAACGACCGACCTCAGGAATTTTGAATTCAGAATTATCCCTTTCTTAGACTGGTTACCTATCCAAGGCTGAAGAGCGCAGTCTGCCCTACTATTTAACCCATAGCTGGAGGGAGAATATATGGATTCATACCTTTCCCAAGGGTATTAGCGTTATGTGAAATGCCAACAGCTTCGTCTAGGAATTGAACTCGAATTGATGAGTCCATTTTCCACGACTCTAACCACTAGCCCACGCGCCTCCATATCTATATAGATATATATTAATAGTTAACAATATAGATTGCTATATCTATCAATAAAGAGTGCTCAGTATTGGTGATAGAGCATATATATTTAAATTAGGATAGTGTGGACACAATCAATTGTGCTTGATGACAGTTTCTCACCTATCTGACCATCAGTTAGAGTAGCAGTCAACAAGCACCAGTGACTGCGTGTCTACAGTACGCTAACTTATATATATTAAAAACATCTTTTGAAGAACAATGTATTTTGTGAGGATTATAATGAAAGCAAAAGTATTTTAAAAAACATCACAAATATTAATGTTCGTCATTTCCCAATAATTGCATCTTGCAATGTCTCCGTAGTGCAGGAATCCCTAATAACTTAATATTTTCAGATGACACGGACAGCATTATTTTCCATTTAAACATTAAGCTTTCATTACCTTGCATAGAAAATGTCTTCATAGGTTTTGTGCAGCTCAAAAAAGAAAAAAACATGAATTAAATGTTTACACTGTTGCACAGAGATATAATACAACCAGACATACAAGGTATGTCAGAAAAATTCCAGGACTGGTGTCATAAAAAAATTATTTCATATCCAAACTACAAGTTATGCCCTTACAACGTAATGTCCCTGGAGTCTAATGCACTTTCCCATCCTTCTCTGCCATGCTTGCATGCACTCCTGGAAGGATTCTTCCGGGATTCTCCATGCTCTGTTGTCACGCTTTTTGATGTTGTACACATACTCAAAATATTTTCCCTTGATGACACCCATAAGCTTGGGAAAGAGGGAAAAAATCATATGGAGCCAGATCGGGTGATTAGGGAGGTTGCTTCAACACAGTGATGATGTTCTGGGCCAGAAACTCTTTGATACTCAGGGAGTGTAGGAAGGTGTGTTGTCATGGTGAAGCACCCACGAGAGGTCCTGCTGAATCTCTCACCTCTTCTCGTGCACTGAACAAAGCAAACGCCGCAGTATCTCTTGTAGACATGCTAGTTGATTCATATGACCCTGTAGCAAGAACTTGCAGTGGGACGATGCTCTCACATTAAAGATGCAAGCAATTTGGAACTTTTCTGACATACCTTGTATACATAAGTTTTTAATGGCAATAATTGTTTTTCTCTGTAAATATTGCACAGTAGCATCTGTTGTTAAATTCTTCAAATTGCCATTAATATATAAATTCATTTAAAATAAAATATTCAGATTTTAAGTTTAAATGTTATATTTTTAGATTCTAGAAATAAATATCTATTCAATGCAACCTTATTTTAGATACATAAAGTAATAAGTTTTGAAGAAAAACTTGATTGAAAATGTACCCCTCCCTCTTTAAGAAATATCGATGTATAATTTTTCTTTAATAGATAATAGCCAATTAAATAATTATCTAAATGAGTAAAAAGAAATCTCCAAAAAATTAATTATTTATTATTTTTTTTACATTTTATTTTTCGATTTTCGGTACTTATTTTCTCATAGAACAGCAACCGTAAAAATTTTTTTTTTTTTGTTTCTATTCATAACTTCGGTCTTTTATCTCTTTATTTATACTGTAATTAGTACAATATAAGACCAACTCGAAACAATTTTACGCCCCCAGCATAAGGGGTCAAATTAAGTGACCTGAAAAAAAATGAGAAAGTTTTTGAAATAAAATGAATAATGCATTATAAAGATCATTCATTGATAAATAAACACTGAAAATTTCATTAAAATCCGATAATTCCCTGATTTTTGGTAAATTATTTTCTGTAGGGGGGCTAAGTCATTTTTGTCAAAACGCATTTTAGGCTCAGTTGCAGTCCCTATAATGGACTGTTCCTAGCAGTAGCAACATATGGTGATAGAGGCAAATTGTTTGGTTTAGCTCAGTCGGTAGAGCATTTGCCTAGGAATCAAAAGTTTCCAGCTTCATACTGCTCCTTGCCATTTTGAGCTGTTGGCACTTCAACTCAGAAAAACAATCAACTCCCTCACTGTTTTTTCTACACTAGTATGTTCATACGTAGGTCTCCACTGGAGAATATCACATCTGAGTTCATCCTTAATCTCCAGCAGTGTCCACCATGTCTTGTTTTCTTACTTGGATGGTCTGTCTGATAGGAGGTAAGTAGCAGTACAGGTGCTTTTTTGTGAGGTGCTGCTTCCAAGATTTGTTCAAAACATCATGTGTAGTTCCATCTAGCTTTTTCTCAGTGTCTTGTTTAGAGTTAAGTGGTGCAGCTATAACTGTAGCACTG
>CM042160.1:30739294-30811064 GCA_023376005.1 Doryteuthis pealeii | reverse complement strand
CTTTTTGAACAACCCTTGTATATATAATTTGACTGGTTGTTTGTTTACAGCATATCAACCCTTTTGGGTTATTTAATACAAAATAGTCATTTGATAAACAAAGGATGATGGTTTCCTACAGTACCTGCTATTGCTAGATTAAGTATTGAAACAGGCTCAAGTGTTACTTGACTGTAACTCATATATTTGGCGCATGGTCTAATGGTTAGAGTCATAGGAAATGGACTCGTCGACCCGAGTTGAATTCCTGGACAAAGCTGTTTGTATTTCACATAGCGCTAACACCATTAGGAAAAGTATGAATCCAATTTTCCCTCCAGCTATAGGTAAATAGCAGGGCAGACTGGGCTCTTTAACCATGGCTGGGTAACCAGTCTAAGAGAAGGAAAACTGAATTCAAACATGTTAAACTCTGCAAACATGTTAAACTCTGCTTAAAAAAATTGACCTTGAGTCACATCCTGCACATGCGGAGGGGTTGGTAAATACATATATATATATAAATATTTGTTTCTCTCTCTTCTCTCTCTCTCTCTCTCTCTATATATAATATATATATATATATATATATATATATATATATATATATATATATATATATAAAGGGTGGTGCTAAATTACTTACGATTTTAAGTTGTAAAGTTCGGTGAAGCTGAAAAATTAGGGCATTTGGTGGATATTGTATTTCACAATTACTACAAAGTAATTTTCAAGAGTGAAATAGATATAATTAAAAGAAAAATTTATTCTATTTAAATGTTGTTCAATCATTAAAATATTAAGTGTGCCACCCTGTATAAAGCAGGCATTCAGTTGGTATTATTTAAACACAAAAGGTGCTTACAAAGTGTGTATGATTACCATATTATTACTAACCCAATAGGTTCTATCATCATTTTACAAAAGTGGGACAGATCTTTTTACACACACACACACACACACACACAATATATATATATATATATATATATATATATATATGTACCAATTTTAAATTCAATATACATTATTTTTGGAAGGCCTCCACACTCAATTACCAAAGAAAAGGTTAAAATTTTCCACTCAAATTATTTTGAAAGAAGAACGATATTTAAATAATAAAAGAAATAATTAAGAAATTTGCACCAAATAACTGTATTTTCATTTTTTTGCAATAACTGTATATCTATTTTGGCACCCCCCTGTACACATTTCTGTGTGTGTGTGTATATAATATATATATAATATATATATATATATATGTGTGTGTGTGTGTGTGTATGCACTGCCTCTCTCTCTCTCACACATTCAAATGCATATGCTTGGATAGCCTTTACTTGTCATATTTTTTATTTTGTAATAAAGAAATGAAAAATTAATATTTAAATTTCAAAATGCCTTTTCATTTGCCATGAATTATTGAATGATCATTTATTGGAAAATTCAGAAAAATGAATTTTTTCATTTTTCTTTTCTTTCTTTCTTTCTTTTAACCTGTGAAAATGTTGAATATTTATTCAAAGAGAAGAGAAAACATGGCATTGAAATTTGCCTTCCATTTGAATTTTATTAAAAAAAAACAAAACCAAAAAAAATGTTATGTTTAATTCCAATAGCCACAGATTATGGGCCACTTAATGACTCAAAGAATTGTTTTCTACTTTTATTTTTTTGTTTGTTTAGTGATTTTAATGCATATGGCTTTGAATATGATTGCCACAACCAAGTGGATACAGTTGCAGACCAGTTCTAAATCATTAACATATTTGTGTATTTATTTATTTATTTATAATTATTGTTATTACTATTATTAATTATTCATTATTATTATTAAATTATTATTATTCATGGTTTACATTACTGCTATATTAAATATGGATTAAACAAAAAAGTTATCCAGTAAATGCTTTATGATAGTCTTGGAAGCTATTTAACTGCTACCACTTCATGTATGTGTGTGTGTATATATATATAATATATATATATATATATATATATATATACTTCACCACTATAAACAAATATATATATATATATATATATATTTCAACACTATAAACAAATCATTGTGTGGGTGTTCATTGTATGAACCCTTATACGTCAAAATCGACAAGAGAGTCTATAATATATATATATATATATATATATATATATATATATATATTATGTTTTCTTAAACTCAACTGACAATTCTTGTCGGACCCTTTCTAACTGTCTGGCCATCTTTTTAATATCCAGGTGGAATTGGTGTAGCAATCCACTAAAGGTTCTTTCACAACCGCTTTCTGCACGTCTTTGTGCCATCATCAGGTGTGAAACTGGTGGAATAATTCCATTGTCTCGCTTTTAAAATGGTAGGAGGGGCTCACTAATTCCGTTTAAATGAACAGTGGCAGTAGAAATTTGTTGTAGTGGGAGGCTCACAGAAAGCGCTTGGGAAAGAACCTTTGGTGGATTGCTACACTACCCGGATATTAAAAAGATGGCCAGACAGTTAGAAAAGATCGAACAAAAACTTGTGCAACAAGAATTGTCAGAGTTTAACAAAACCTCTTTAAAAGAAAAAATGCTGCCAAAATATACTTATTTATATATATATTTAAATATATATATAGAGAGAGACAGTGATGCTGATAGCTTTTTGATTTACTGCATCCTGGGACACGCATATTTGCTTTGAATGAGTCCTCGGGAAAATTTATGGGTCTCAGCTAAAGCCGTCTATCTCCTACCTTGTAACCTATCCTGTGTAATTTGTTTCTAAGAAACTAATGAAATGTATTTAAAGTTAGCTTGAAATGGGGAGGGAAGAAAAAAGACAAATACTGGGATGCATGGATACAATTTTACTATGTTCTTTTCGATTTTTGTGCATCAGGGACGCAGGACACATACCTATCAGCATCTCTGTGTGTATATATATATATATATATATATATATATACACACTTGGTTTAAAAATTGCATAGGAAAGAAACTGTCATTTACCAAGTGGATATACATGTTTTATCAATGATACTGAACACCCTTTAGTTCTAAAAAGTTGTCTGGTGACCTAAAATCAGTATCAACCAGACATCGAGAGAGTCTATCCCCTTTTCACTAGCACTAGAACAAGGATATTGTTTTTGCCAACTGAGCCAGAGCGGCACACCTACCCTCAGCTCCTCACTTTACTGCACAGATCCCTGGGCTACTTATACGTTATGTTGGCCAGTGCCGGTATCAAACCTGGAATCTTGTTTCCAACTTGGGCACTCTACCAGCTGAGCTTCATCGGCCCTCATTAGTTAAACCAACCCTCTATATTGTGTGTATATATATATATATATATATATATATATATATATATATATTTAGTCTTGAACAGTAGAGATAGATATAGTCGTTGGGGTGGCCTAAAATCAGTACCAGCCAGACAGCGAGAGAGTATCCACTTTTTAATAGCACTAGACCAAGGAGATTGTTTTAGCATCTGAGGTGGAGCGGCATATTTACCATCAGCTCTTAACTTTATCGCACAAATCCCTGTGCTAGTTATACAGTAAGTTCGTGAGGGCTGGTATCGAACCAGGAACGTTGTAGTTCCTAGTCAGACACTCTACCGACTGAACTAAATGGGCCCTATTGTGAAAGCTGTAAACACAAAGCAACTGTGGATATGCAATACTTCTGATTTAATACTTCTGAGTTAATACTGCAGCAGCTGCCACTGATTGGCCCCTTAAGAAACAATGTTTTTCTTCATCCCAGATATTAAAGGATGAATCTATCTTCAGCTGGTCAGCAAATAGACCTATTTTTCTTTTCTTTTTTTTTTTTCAAATTTATTACACATGTAGACATTTTTATTCTAACCCCTGTATAAACAAAAGATGAATGAATGTTTTCCATAACCAAACTTTTATTTCTTATTTTATTTTTATGAAATGAATATTACATTAACCAGCTGTGTATTTCATTTTATATTTCATTTAACCAGTCATGTATTTGCTTTTGTTCTATCGTGTTTTGTTGAAAACATTTTATAGATGGCATAGATACCTCCACAATAGATATCCATGCTTCCTAATTAAAGAAAAATAATACATTTTCTTTCTGTTTTTAAAGCTTTGATATATTACTAAAATTCACATCATCATCATCAGGTTACACTGGTAGCACAGATATCCATAACTCTCTCTCTCTCTCTCCAACCATACCTATCAGTCATCACCACTGGGAGGTCCTCCATGCAGTATCCAGAATCTGCACAGAGCTTATTAATGTAAGCTTTTGATGCCTGGCCTACATTGGAGTGTCCATGTGTAGGTGTCTGCAGGAGAATGTCACTTATAAGTTCATCCTTGCTGTATCCAGTATGTCTTACTCGGATGGTTTGTCAAATATGAGGCAAGTGGTTGTAAGCTGCCCTTCTTTTTTTTTTTAAGAACTCCTTCCAAGATTTGTTCAAGACAGCACACAGCATCCTTGTGTAGCTCCTGTAAGAAAAGATTCAAAGTTATATTTACTTGATACATAACTCTGACAAAGGTTTGATAAATAAAACATTTAATACGTATACAACACATGGATATAACAAGGTACATAATACATAGGTAAAACAAAGTTACATGTAGAAAGATAAACATAAAAGTACAGACATGAGACTAAGAATAGTCCATGCTGTAAATAACTTACAGTATGGTAAGGGGGGCCAAAAGCCCCAACGAGAAGGGGTAGACCGTGTCTACCCCATGTGTCTTGTGGATACTGTAACAGGAAAAGAGAGAGAAGCGTTTGAACCAGCCGCTTAAATATAAAACGGACCCCTAGCGAGAACCAGCAAACGAAATGGGCAGACAACTCAATGGGAAGATAATCCCTACACTCCCATCTATCTTCTTCTCAAAGCTTTTTGTTAGAGTCCAAGTGGTGCAGCCATAGAGTAGCATTGACATAGCCACAACTTGAAAGAATTCTTATCTTGTCAGTGAGATCAGATTTCTATAAGATTGATACCATAATTCTGTTGAAATTGTCTTTATCTTATCTTATTATAATGGAGATTGTGTGCTTTTTTGTCTAACCGAAACTATATCACTACTCAAGTTACAATTCCCTTAGTTATTGACATCACATTCTCAATGATTTTATCTTAATTTTAACCTCTATTATTAATAAAATTGTTTTACATTATTAATACTGTTAACCATATCTACATGGTATTTACCGCGTACCCCACTTGTACGGGTCAGGCACAAAGTCCCTATTAACGTGGGACCACCCACGAGCCGAAGCTCATGGAGTGGCAGGTGAAAAATTGCGTCGATCCCGTCGGCATTCCCCCTCAAGGGGGGCGCCTCAGGCACTGGGCAATAAACCCAGCCCTGCCCCTTTAAATCAAGGGGGCAGGTATTGCCTGGGGGGATGGCCCCCTGGGATCGACGCTATTAACTTGTAAAGATCCAGGGCCGAAGCCACTGGACCCCTGGTGTTGACCAGGTCTACATACCAACAACATACAATTATGTTTATATATACAACAAAATAGCGGTTTACAGTGTGAAGGGAAAGGCTACTTTGCATATTGATATAAAAAAATCGAATTTAATAAATATGTGCTTAGTATTAATGATTTCTAACTGTTTGGTTTTATTTTAATGAATATAAGCAAAAATCTCTTCAATAAATCTTAAATGAAATCCATTAACAAGAAAAAATAACTGTCATTTTATTCTTTACTTCCTCTTATAACTAAATACTTAAATTAGAAAAAATAACAATGAAAGATGAGAGTGATGGAAGAGTAAGTTTCAGTTGTTCTATATTTCGATTATACCCCCCTCTGTTTCAAATATTTTTATCTGCATTCTTATTTAGTTTCATTAGCCTTTCTAATTTAATATGATATTTTATTACATTAAAACGTAAATACTTGCACCCGGACGGTGCATATATTTGCTAGTAATAATAATATCCTTTAGGCTAGTATATTAGGTCTGAGGCCTGTCAGCTCTTCCTTATAAACATTCATTTTAATTCCACAGAATATTAATACTCTTTCCACAGATTATCTGACATTGCCTTAAAGAAGTTTAGTGATGGGGCATTCACTATTGATGATGGTAGTTTATTCCATGTATTCACCACTCTGTTAACCACTGGTATTGATATTCTGAGCAATGTTAAATAGGTCAAAGTTCCTGGAATGAAAACCATGTATATATTTGTAGACTTCAATCATATCCCCTCTTGTACATCGATGAACCAAACTTGGTAAGTCAATGTTCCTAAGTCTTTCTTCATATGAAAGGGTTTTTAAATCATTCACTACCTTAGTAGCTCTCCTCTGAACTCTCTCAATGAGTTTTATGTCCTTGAGTAGTCTTGAACTCCAAACCACATTAGGAAATTACAAATTAGGTCTTACCAATGCAATGAATAAATCTTTCAGCATTTCTTTATCCATATGACCTCCGTATTAATCCTAAAAAATTTCCCTGTTGGCTGGGGTGTTAGAATGCACCGATTGTGTGGAGGGGTTGGTGAATACTGTAGAATAATCAAACTAAGTTCCAATTTCCATCGAATTGTTAAGAAATGGCAACAAGTAGTCATAACTGAATACAAACCTATCTTGCTGCATTTCTACTGCAGAATGACAGGGTATTTATGAAACTCCACAACATCATAGAAACCAAGCAGACAATCAGAACTCAAGGAATGGAATCACCCAAATACATGAATGGATTATTCTTGATTTCTATAAATTCCAACTGTCTTGTACACTGCATAAGTTGTGCTTAGCCAGTTGCTGTTGTTTAAAAATTAGAAATAAACAAAATACACTTCAACGATTACGAATTATTAGAGATATGAAAATTGAAAATACAGAATAATAGAATTAATTATTTTTCATATTGCCAGTTGCACTAACAGTCAACACTATAAGTCAATTTTTGAGAAACAATTTTTTAATACATGAGGGAAAATTACAACCTCTAACCCCCCAAAAAGGGGGAAAAGAACAAAATAATAGAAATAATGATAAATGTAGAGAAGGAAAAGATGGCTGCTGCCAATGTTTTGACATATGCATATAAAATTATTACTGTGTATTTCAAACATATAATGAACGAGTATTAGTCTTATATAGTGTTTTTAAAGAGGGACATACAAATCTGCAGGAAAAACCACTTCAAGAACAGAAGACATCACTGCACACATTAAAGCTTTGATTCAAGATAATCTTATTCACAAAGTATAAATATATGTGTGAATCTGTGTGTGCACTATGTCCCATTGCCAGTCATCTTGCATCATAGTATTGACACTGATATGCTACAGTGGTGGACTCAAAAATAGAGGTGAGTAAATATATGGAAAAAGTGAAATGAAAGAATGGAAAGTTTTTTTTTATTGTAACATTCCTAAAGATACATTTTATAGATGAACTGTAATGCATCATCAAAGATGCTTCTGGGTTGATTAGGGGTTTCAGGTCTTTCAATATCACATCCTCTTGCCCAGGTAACCCAACTGGGATTGATTACCTTTAATACCGGCAAAGTTTTGAAAGATTTGTAGTGATAGTTTGGAAGAAAATTTTTTTAAACTCATTTTCTTTTTCTTTTCTTTTTTTTTTTTTTGTAAACAAATTTTCTATTTAACCCATAGATGGGACTCTAACAGGTCCTACCACTCTGGGCCAGAGTGGACCTGAGAGCAAAGGGGTGCTCCTCATTCCCCAGACCTCCAGAACTGGAACCTCACCATCAGTTAGTTTAACATCATACCCAGGACATGAAAACCCTCAACTGCTGCCTTCTAACACATATGATAAAAAGGGTTGGGGCTTGCCATAAGGGCAATAGGGTTGGGACAATCATATAGGTGTTAGGGCTTGATGTGACCAGCCGATTAATCGGAAGAGGTCTCTCCAAACATCCATCTAGCTAGATGAACTGTAATGCATCATCAAAGATGTTTCTGGGTTGCTTAGGGGGTTCAGGTCTTTTAATATCACATCCTCTTGCCCAGGTAACCCAACTGGGATTGATTACCTTGCTTCCCAGTAGAAACAGACAATGGGGTTACCCTCTTTATTCAAAGTGACCTAGTGTATTTTTTTTTGCCAACTCCATGATTGTTTTAATGGACCCCATTAGAATCATGAATGATTGTTAAAGAGCATAAAACAAAGGGCAAATAACTCTCGGTGATATGGTAGGGATAAGTATTTTATCATTTGATGTGAGAATAATATAATTTTTATTTCATCAATAATTTAGTATGATCCCAATATTCTAATTTGTTATCAAAATCAATGTGTGTGCTAAATTTCAACTTAATACATCCATTATTAATATCATCTTATCATCCATAGAGAGATATTGTTTTTATTCTAAATATACAATGTGTGTCTAAAAAGAAGAACAACATATGTGTATCCCCATGGTGTAGAGGTTAATATGCTGGACTGTAATATTGAAGTGAGCAAGTTTGAACTCAAGTTATACTATTACATTCACTTTTAGACTAATACTCTTTGGAAAGGTATGAACCCCTTATCTCTCCAGCTATGGATTCAATAATACCATTACTGGTATTCTACAAGCATGGCATTAAATAACCTGCTAATTAATTCATCATTATTCTATGTTACTCTCACCCTTGACCAGGATTGAACCTAGAAATGACTGTCACTTATAACTGTCTTAGATTGTTAACTATTGTTTAGTGGAACAGGCAAACACCTCCTCAACTTAGTGGACTGTTCCCGGCAGTAGTGGCAATAACTATTTAATATGTTGCAGTTTATTCATTAACACTGGAACTTGTAAATGCCTGGAGAAGCTATAACAGTGAACACTATGACTTTTATTTATAACCTATTAAGGTTGATATGCCATTAAACACTAAAAAAAACAAAGAAAATTTATGACTGAAATGTTATGTAATTAAAAAATAAAATTTAAATGATAACATCATGGTTTTCTTTTTTCATTTAATATTTTAGATATTAGATATTAACATTTCTTTTCAGAGTAGCTGGATCAATGCATGGCCCTTTTTTTTACATAGGGATTAAAATGGGGCATCCCACGAGGATTCAACTCACGATTCAGTAATAATGGATCTGCGGCACTAATTTTAAAAAATCCTCCTCTACCCAGGCAACGCCGGGTAGCCACTGCTAAATAAAATAAACCCAAGCCTGTTGTGAACAAGGCTTCTCAAAATGGTCCACAGATTCAGCAATTGATCTAACTCTGAGCAACAAATTTCCAGATACATAGAGATATATAGTTTACATTGTCTTAAAATATAACAAAAATTGGTTACTTCCTATAAATCTAACATAAACAAAGGGGAACCACTCTTGACTGATAACTTATTATTTATTTATTTATTGATCTATTAGGAAAAAAGAAGACGGGGTTAGGGTTTTACGGTTAGTTTAATGGGAAAGTAAATAAATAATTCATCAGTCAAGAATGGTTCCCCTTTGTTTATGTTAGCCTTATAGGAAATAACCAAAAATTGTATTTTGTATTAAGGAACTAAATGATGCCACATATGTTAGTATCAAGCTGCTAGTATTAAAATGACTTTGTGTTGTGTAGTTCTTTTTCATGTCCTCTATGTTGAATGACAGAGGTTTTTGAAGAACAACCCATTTGTTTCAAATCAGGAAAACTTTTACAAAGACATTTCTAAAGTTCCAATAGGCTTATGAGGAGGATTATATGAGTTGTATGCAATGTCATAAGTGATACTAACATTTCAAATCAGAAAGAACATCCCCCAAAGACAATTCCCGATCTGATAATGATAATCACATTAAGAAAGTGTGTGCAGTGATCCACGGAAATTGATGCCTGACTTTCCAATAAATTTTGAAAGAGGTAGGAATCTGTTGAGTTGCTTGTGGCCTAATGGTTGCTGTTGGTTTTAGGAACTGGGAATCAGCTGCCTGAGTTCAAATCCTGAGTGGGTCGCCAACACTTTTTATCATATGGGTGCTAGAAGGCGGTGGCTGAGAGTCTACATGTCCAGGGAATGGCGTTAAACTCTATCTGATGGTGAGGTTCCAGTTTTGGAGGTTTGGGGAATGTGGAGCACCCCTTCATCACCATTGCTCCCTGGTCCACTCTGACCCGGCGTGGTAGTACCTGTTAGGGTCCTATCTATGTTTTAAATAGAAAAATGTATTTATAAAAGAATTGTATTATCCATTAAGAATTGATTTATTTCAAAACTTTATCGGCATTAAATGACCCACTGAGGTTGATATGCCATAAAACAAACCAAACCAAACCAGGTCTGTTTGTATTTCACATAGTGCTAATACCGTTGTGAAAGGTATGAATCCAACCATGAGTAAATAGTAGGGTTGGATCTTTAACCTTGGTATGGTGAAGGAAAACTCAATTCAAACCATTAGTAAACCTAGAGCAGGAGGGACTCTGATAAGCTATTTTATACCATATGCTTTAAAAAATAATGTTTATGGAAAAATAGTACTGACTAAATAGTTATCATATGTGAGTTTTTGATAAAGCATGAAAAATCTCTTCAACCAACCGCCCTAATGGTGGGGTGTTAGAATATACCGTCTGCACCTCTTCAGAGGGGTAAGACTACCCTAATGAGGCCACCTGTTGGCCATGGGTGGCGACCCATGATGTTTAAGGACAGAACCAGGTTGTTGAGCAGTCCATTTGCAATACTCCACTTTGGTCCTTACTTAGGCTAGATGAGCGGTCGGAGAGGTCCCTCCAATCAATCGGCTGGTCACATCAAGCCCTAGCACCTACATGATTGCCCCAACCCTATTACCCTAATGGCAATCCCCAAGCCTTTTTTATCATATGGATGCTAGAAGGCGGTGGATGAGGGTCTATATGTCCTGGAATTACATTAAACTCTATCTGATGGTGAGGTTCTAGTTTGGGAGGTTTGGGGAATGTGGAGCACCCCTTCATAACCATTGCTCCCCGGTCCACTCTGATCTGGAGTGGTAGTACCTGTTAGGGTCCCATCTATGGGTTAAATAGAAAAATGTATTTATAAAAAAAATTGAGTATCCATTAGGAATCACTTTATTTCAAAACTTTATCAGCATTAAATGACCCACTGAAGTTGATATGCACACTCTTCTTCAAAACAACTTCATAAATACACTCCAGCATTGAAAAAAAAACTTAGATTATTTCCTAGTTGAGTAATCTGATATTACAGGGTTACCCAGAAAAACGGAACCCAAATTATATTTTTTCCATTAAACTAACCTAACCCTAACCCAACCCTAACCAGTTTCAAGAAACTTGTTGGACATAAACTTTAAAAAAAAATTAAAATTAACTGTTTTAATAAAAAATTTGTGGGTTCTGTTTTTTCTGGGTCACCCTGTAATATCATATTACTCAACTAGGGTGGTTAGGTGTTGGGGTTTAGGGTTAGTTTAATGAGAAAATAAATAAATATCTTGGGTTCTGTTTTTTCTGGGTCACCCTGTAATATCATGTTACTAAACTAGGAAATAACCAAAAATTACCTTCTAGAAATGGTGTATTATATTGCCATATAAATTTCTCCCGTACTTTAAATGAATAAAGTGCATTCTAAAAATATTTTCCTAATTGCGAGTCAATAGAAGATAATTCAATTTATGTTCCATTTTAATTGCAGAAAGCTGATATCAACAAGTGTGAGGTTCCATCAATAGCATTTTATTTGACAAGTCTCAGCATAACTGCTGAGGCTCTCCAATGTCATGCTCAAAGATTGAAGGAATATCATTCCAAATTGATCATCTTTCTCAGAAAACTGAGCCAGCCTGGAAAGATCAATTCGCCTGTAAGTTTATTTCATTTTCTTTTCTCATTTTTCTCCATTGATATTGGCTTTTAGATAAACTTGCATGTTCACATTTGATTTTGACCAAATGTAACTAAAAGTGGCTTAACTTGCCTAATGAAAGAAAAGTACATGGAAAGTTTGTTTAGGTTTGTTGGATTTTTGTATATAAGGTGTGCTCCAATTCCCACCCTGAATTTATAGACTAGGCGAGTTCACGTGGTCTATTCTTTAGCCAATCACTGGCTATACTCTGTGGCTGATACACTACTTAAACACTGATTCTTTCACAGTATACTTGCGACCATTGATGAAGAAACTTAGGATTCTTTACCCAAGAGGATTACTGTTATAGGTGATATACCCTATAGATGATAGTGGAATGCACCGACGGTTACTATAAGTAACAGGAACAATTATGGTTTGAGGAAGCCAATGCGAGTCAGCTCGTAACTCTATTTGTCGGACGCAATTCCCACTTTTCTTTACTGTAATTGTCTACTCTTTTGTTAATACATTTTCCTACATTTGTAACCCGTCGTTTTGTCTTATTTTGACCCCTTGAAACCCCACAACAATTACCAAAGGATTTCTGCTGGACAAGTGCTCTTGCTTGAACGCTAGATGATAGCCTATAAAAACTTAGCAAGGTTTAATTACAGATATTTTTTTTTAGCCAAATTTTCATCTTCCCTAAAAATGCAGTTATGGGTGTATTCACATTACTCAGAACCAATGCACAGATTGTACCCAGGTCAAAATCTATATCCTCATTCAGAGTGTTAGAATTGGTTTATTTATCTTAATAAATAGATAATTGTCTTAGTATATTATAGTAGAAATGAAAATCAACACAGAAGGGTATTTAAAGATTTTGGTAAAGCAATACATTTTTTTTTGAAAATTATTTTTTTTGCCTCATGCTGTATATTTCTTTATTGGCCAGGCAGTCAAATATTTTTCACATTGCTGGCCAAAATACTATTTCATACTTGCTCCTCTTGTCCCTTTTTTCTTCTTCATGCATTTTGCATATCTAACAATAATTGAAATTCAGTGTCTGTCTGTAGCCAAAACTATAACACTGCTTACATTACAATATCCAAAATTGATAATACACAGAATAAATAACAACTCTGTATTATATATCTTTTTATTTATTTTTTAAAAAATTCAATATTAATATTAATAACATAAATAAAAGCCGTTCCTTAAGATTCCACATTTGAATTCTTTCCATTGTAATAATGATAATTTAAATAAATAAACTACAAAATTGATTAAAAGATTGTATTATTGGGAAAGATTATTTGCGAAATTTGTAATCAATTTTAGAAATTATTTTTTACTTTCATCTTTTTTCAGTTACAGAAGTTAACTAAAAGTTTACAAATAAATAAATACCAATAATTTTGTGTGAATTATTTAATTAAGAGATGCATGCAAGATTTCATTTGAGAGAGACAAATCTAAGTTTCCATTTCAAATTGTTTTATTTCTTTAGTACTATAATACATTTGCTGATTTTACTCTGTTATGATACAAACCCACTGATATTGAATTTTTAACTCTCATCCCCTCAGGCAATATCTTTCAAAAATTAATTTTTACAATGCCCTGAGGGCTTTTTTTCTTTTCTTTCTTTCTTTTTTTTTTTTTTTTTCTAGTATAAAATCATTTCATACAAATCTGCATTCTCTTTTTTTCTACATTTCATTTTATTATAAAATGGAAATGCTCTTTATTTTTTGTCTTGTGCAAATATTATTTTTTTATGTACACTCTACTTAAATAATCAGATAAAAAAATTCCATTAATGATTATATACTGATAAAAAAATTTATTGCATCTCTTTGAATATGTCTTTTAGTTTATCCACAATTAAATATACAGGTGGCATTTTCTTATGTAATGCTCTCCTCATTAATTTGTAGATAAATCAATATAGTCTTTTTACTTTTTAAGTATATTTCTTTTTGACATACCTTGTAAAGCCAACAAAAAACAATATCATTTTCCAATTGACAGATTGTATATTTATTTCTTAAAGATGTGTTGGCATATGAAAAGGAAACCGCTAAATCTGAGATTAATAACAGAATTTATCTTCTGCATTGTCTCAACAAAACCATTCTGTGCACCTGTTCAATAGTGTTAAAGATAAGATTTACCGATTCTCTTGGAAATTGTTTCTGTCATATTCTTCTGATGATGAGAAGGAAACATGCAAAACAGGTGGTTGGGGCTAAGAGCAACCTACCATGCACTATCAAGTTTTAAGAATTCATTTTATTTATTAGCATTAATTCAGTTTTACATTATTTGCAATTCAAAATAACCCATACAAAGGATTTTAAAAAGGAAAAGGAAAAAAATATATATCTTCATTGCTTACATCATGAGGAGAGAAAAGAATGGAAAAGGAGAGATGCGTGCTCGTGTATCTGTAAAGAAATACCACAAGGCTTGGAAATCATAATTAAATCAATGTAGATTAAATAAAATCATGACGATTTTATGGAAATCCTGTCGAAAGATCTGGAATCGAAATTAAAATTAAACTTAATCAGTTGGAGAAAAGGGAAGCCTCGTGATAATAAAAGCTATATTCAGAATGCTTTGGTTGGACATATAATTGAAGACACACACACACACAACACACACACACACATAATATATATATATATATATATATATATATGATGCTACAACAAAAAAGATGCAACAGTCATTTTGACAGATATATATATATATATACACATATATACGCTTCAAAAATAAATGGATTAACATTTTCAGGGTATTCTTTGTCTTACCATCGGCCTGTATTTATAACTGGGTTGTACCCATTTTCAATACAGTGGGTATGCTATATACCCTCCTTTACCCCTATGTAATGCTGGAACTTACTAGACTGAGCCTATGCTTGTTTTTGTGCCTACATCTATTTGTTAACTCTGATCGTTCAATATCCTCTCTGGGGCCCTGCATTCAGCTATTTTCAGTTTTTCTTGTAGGCACAGCATGCACGGGTTATCATTTCCTTTATGTGATGGTGCTTTCTTAATAATTCTTCACTCCACCTCTGGATCTCCCCAATGCTTTTCTTTCAAAGCCCACACGTGTTTTGCTAGTGTTGTCATTTCACTATATTTTTTTATCCCTAAATGATAACCTGTGTTGCGCTATTCTGTTTTTTATAGATTGCTGCGTAGCTCCTATGTAGATCTTAGATTTCTTTGTAGTTGGTGACATTACCACTGCTTCATATACTACGTCTTTTAGCAAACACATTTTCTGTACCGGTCTGATTTGTGACCTACAATTACAGGTTGGTTCATTTTATTTTTATTTCACTCTTTCCCCAGAACTTTCTTGTGGCTGCTAATTATTTTTCATATGTTGTTCGTGCAGTTGTAGCTTACTTTTAAATTATCAAAATATAATAAAATATATATATATACATATATACACACACACATATATATAAACCTCTGCATCCAGTAATTATACGTACATGTAGTCTACAATAAACCATTTGTCCATCTCTAGAAAATGGACAAACTGTTCCCAATTATGGATACAGATTGTTAGTTCCACTCTTGATGATAGCTCCTCTTTTACACAGTAAGTATGCATTCCAAATTATATCAAAAGAATTTGGCTATCTACGAAAGACAAACAAATTCTTCCCAATGATTTATATTTAGGTACCTTACAAAATAATTTTATCAGAGAGATCAGATTTCCATATGATCAATAATCTGTCTATAGCAGTTCATGCCTTTCCTGTGCATATATAGACATTGCTGTCTATAAATGAGATATTACTCATTATCAATAGGTATGTGAACTCAGCTAGGCTTACCATCCAGTGCACAACAGGTACTGTAAACAACTTAATATCAAAATGATTGGATACAGCATTAAATGACCCAAAAAGGGTTGATAGGCCCTAAAACAAAACAACCACCAACCGTCCAGTGTGGAGATATCTCCTTCTTGTTTAAAACATGACACCTGGTTTTATTTGAGTTCACATAGACACTAATTCCTCTCACTGTCTTCTCTAGGTTATGGAGCAGTGTTTCGGCTTGTGCAGGTGTATTTGTAAGAAGCACTAGATCATTTGTGTAGTCTGCATCTGAAATAGTTTCTGTGTGATAATATCTGCTTCTTGCCTTTAGAGTGATAAATCTCTCAAGCTGTAGCTGTGTCAGTGCTACAGTATAGCTGCACCACTTAGACTCTAACAAGACACTTGAGAAAAAGCTAGATGGGAACTACACATGATGTTTTGAACAAATCTCGGAAGCAGCACCTCACAAAAAAGCACCTGTACTGCTACTTACCTCCTATCAGACAGACCATCCAAGTAAGACAAATAAGACATGGTGGACACTGCTGGAGAATTAAGGATGAACTCAGATGTGATATTCTCCAGTGGAGACCTACGTATGGACATACTAGTGTAGAAAAAACAGTGAGGGAGTCGATTGTTTTGCTGAGTTGAAGCGCCAGCAGCTCCAAGAATTATCAAGGAGCAGTATTGAAGCTGGAAACTTTTGATTCCTAGGCAAATGCTCTACCGACTGAGCTAAACCAAACAATTTATTGCCTCTATCACCATATGTTTGCTACTGCTAGGAACAGTCATTATAGGACTGGCAAACTGAGCCTTAAAAATGCGTTTTTGACAAAATTGACTTCTTTAGCCCCCCCTACAGAAAATAATTTTACCAAAATCAGGGGAATTATCGGATTTTACATGAAATTCAGTGTTTATTTATCAATGAATGATCTTTATTAATGCATTATTCATTTTATTTCAAAACTTTCTCCATTTTATTCAGGTCATCTTATTTTGAACCCCCTTATGCTGGGGGCGTTAAAATTGTTTCGAGTTGGTTCTTATATATGTACGAATTACAGTATAAATTAAAGGAGATAAAGACCGAAGTTAATGAATTAGAAACAAAAAAAAAAATTTTCGCGTTGCTGTTCTATGAGAAAATAGTACCGAAAATCGAAAAAATAAAATGTAAAAAAATAATAAATAATTAATTTTTGGAGATTTCTTTTTACTTCATTAGATTAATATTTAATTGGCATTATCTTATTAAAGAAAATTATACATCGTATTCTTAAAGAGGGGAAAGGGGTTACATTTTTTCAATCAAGTTTTCTTCAAAACTTATTTAACTTTATGTACTAAAATAGGTTTGATTGCAATAGATTATTTATTTCTTAGAAAATCTAAAAATATGAACATTTTAAACTTAAAATCTGAATTTATTTTTATTTTAAATGAATTTTTATTTATTAATGGCAATTTTGAAGAATTTAACACAAGATGCTACTTGTGCAATATTTACAGAGAAACAATTATTGCCATATAAAAAACTTTATGTTACAAGTATGTCAGAAAAGCTGCTCTCTACACATTGCTTGCTTGTGCCTTTTAATGTGAGGAAGCATCGTTCCACTGCAGTTTTTCTTGCTTACAGGGTCATATGATCAACTAGCATGTTACAAGAAAGATACTTGCGGCGTTGCTTTGTTCAGGGCACGGAAAGGTGAGAGATTCAGCAGGACCTCTCGTGGGCGCTTTCACCATGACAACACGAACCCTTCCTAACTTCCCTGAGTATCAAAGAGTTTCTTGGCCCAGAACATCATCAACTGTGTTGAAGCAACCTCCCTATCACCCGATCTGGCTCCATATGATTTTTTCCCTCTTTCAAGCTTAGGGTGTCATTCAGGGAAAAAATATTATTTGAGTATTGGTGTTACCACACAAAAAGCCGTGACAACGAGCTTATGGAGAATCCCGGAAGAATCCTTCCAGGAGTGCATTGCAAGCATGCAGAAAGAAGGGAATGGGAAAGTGCATTAGACATCAGGAACATTACGTTGTTAGGGCATAACTTGTTAGTTTTTGGATATGAAATAATTTTTTATGACACCAGTCCTGGAATTTTTCTGACATAACCTTTATGTCTGGTTGATTATATCTCTGGTGCAAACAGTGTAAAACATTTAATTCATGTTTTTTTTCTTTTTTGAGGCTGCACAAAAAACTATGGAAGAACATTTTAAACATTAAGCTTTCATTACCTTGCATAGAAATGTCTTCATAGGTTTGTGCAGCTCAAAAAAGAAAAAAAAACATGAATTAAATGTTTACACTGTTGACAGAGATATAATACAACCAGACATACAAGGTATGTCAGAAAAATTCCAGGACTGGTGTCATAAAAAAATTATTTCATATCCAAACTACAAGTTATGCCCTTACAACGTAATGTCCCTGGAGTCTAATGCACTTTCCCATCCTTCTCTGCCATGCTTGCATGCACTCCTGGAAGGATTCTTCCGGGATTCTCCATAGCTCTGTTGTCACGGCTTTTTGATGTTGTACACATACTCAAATATTTTTCCCTTGATGACACCCATAAGCTTGGGAAAGAGGGAAAAAATCATATGGAGCCAGATCGGGTGATTAGGGAGGTTGCTTCAACACAGTGATGATGTTCTGGGCCAGAAACTCTTTGATACTCAGGGAAGTGTAGGAAGGTGTGTTGTCATGGTGAAGCACCCACGAGAGGTCCTGCTGAATCTCTCACCTCTTCTCGTGCACTGAACAAAGCAAACGCCGCAGTATCTCTTTGTAGACATGCTAGTTGATCATATGACCCTGTAGCAAGAACTTGCAGTGGACGATGCTCCTCACATTAAAGAATGCAAGCAATTTGGAACTTTTCTGACATACCTTGTATACATAAGTTTTTAATGGCAATAATTGTTTCTCTTGTAAATATTGCACAGTAGCATCTGTTGTTAAATTCTTCAAAATTGCCATTAATATATAAAATTCATTTAAAATAAAAATATTCAGATTTTAAGTTTAAAATGTTATATTTTTAGATTCTAGAAATAAATATCTATTCAATGCAAACCTTATTTTAGATACATAAAGTAATAAGTTTTGAAGAAAAACTTGATTGAAAATGTACCCCCTCCCCTCTTTAAGAAATATCGATGTATAATTTTTTCTTTAATAAGATAATAGCCAATTAAATAATTATCTAAATGAGTAAAAAAAATCTCCAAAAAATTAATTATTTATTATTTTTTTACATTTTATTTTTCGATTTTCGGTACTTATTTTCTCATAGAACAGCAACCGTAAAATTTTTTTTTTTGTTTCTATTCATAACTTCGGTCTTTTATCTCTTTATTTATACTGTAATTAGTACAATATAAGACCAACTCGAAACAATTTTACGCCCCCAGCATAAGGGGGTCAAAATTAAGTGACCTGAAAAAAATGAGAAAGTTTTGAAATAAAATGAATAATGCATTATAAAGATCATTCATTGATAAATAAACACTGAAAATTTCATTAAAATCCGATAATTCCCTGATTTTTTGGTAAATTATTTTCTGTAGGGGGGGCTAAAGTCATTTTGTCAAAAACGCATTTTAGGCTCAGTTTGCCAGTCCCTATAATGGACTGTTCCTAGCAGTAGCAACATATGGTGATAGAGGCAATATTGTTTGGTTTAGCTCAGTCGGTAGAGCATTTGCCTAGGAATCAAAAGTTTCCAGCTTCAATACTGCTCCTTGCCAATTCTTGGAGCTGTTGGCACTTCAACTCAGAAAAACAATCAACTCCCTCACTGTTTTTTCTACACTAGTATGTTCATACGTAGGTCTCCACTGGAGAATATCACATCTGAGTTCATCCTTAATTCTCCAGCAGTGTCCACCATGTCTTGTTTGTCTTACTTGGATGGTCTGTCTGATAGGAGGTAAGTAGCAGTACAGGTGCTTTTTTGTGAGGTGCTGCTTCCAAGATTTGTTCAAAACATCATGTGTAGTTCCCATCTAGCTTTTTCTCAAGTGTCTTGTTAGAGTCTAAGTGGTGCAGCTATACTGTAGCACTGACACAGCTACAGCTTGAGAGATTTATCACTCTCAAGGCAAGAAGCAGGTAATATCCCACAGAAACTATTACAGATGCAGACTACACAAATGATCTAGTGCTTCTTACAAATACACCTGCACAAGCCGAAACACTGCTGCATAACCTAGAGAAGACAGTGAGAGGAATGTGAACTCAAATAAAACCAGGTGTCATGTGTTTTAAACAAGAAGGAGATATCTCCACACTGGGTGGTTGGTGGTTGTTTTGTTTTATGGCATATCAACCCTTTTTGGGTCATTTAATGCTGTATCCAATCATTTTGACATTAAGTTGTTTACAATACCTGCTGTGCACTGGATGGTAAGCCTGGGTGGTACGCCTAGATGAGTTCACATACCTAGTGATAATGAGTAATATCTCATTTATAGAAAGCAATGTCTATATATGCACAGGAAAGGCATGAACTGCTATAGACAGATTATTGATCATATGGAAATCTGTCCTCTCTGATAAAATTATTTTGTAATCTATCTATATATAAATCATTGGGAAGAATTTGTCTTTCGTAGATAGCTAAATTCTTTTGATATAATTTGATTGAATTTGGAATGCATACTTATTGTGTAAAAGAGGAGCTATCATCAAGAGTGGAACTAACAATCTGTACCCATAATTGGAAACAGTTTGTCCATTTTCTAGAGATGGACAAATGGTTTATTGTAGAGTACATGGATGTATAATTAATGGATGCAGAGGTTTATATATATGTGTGTGTGTATATATGTATATATATATATTTTATTATATTTTGATAATTTAAAAGTAAGCTTCAACTGCACGAACAACATATGAAAAATAATTAGCAACCACAAGAAAGTTCTGGGGAAAGAGCGAAATGAAAATAAAATGAACCAACCTGTAATTGCAGGTCACAAATCAGACCGGTACAGAAAATGTGTTTGCTAAAAGACGTAGTATATGAAGCAGTGGTAATGTCACCAACTACAAAGAAATCTAAGATCTACATAGGAGCTACGCAGCAATCTATAAAAAAAACAGAATAGCGCAACACAGGTTATCATTTAGGGATAAAAAATATAGTGAAACGACAACACTAACAAAACACGTGTGGGCTTTGAAAGAAAAGCATTGGAGAGATCCAGAGGTGGAGTGGAGAATTATTAAGAAAGCACCATCACACAAAGGAAATGATAACCTGTGCATGCTGTGCCTACAAGAAAAACTGAAAATAGCTGAATGCAGGGCCCCAGAGAGGATATTGAACGATCAGAGTTAACAAATAGATGTAGGCACAAAAACAAGCATAGGCTCAGTCTAGTAAGTTCCAGCATTACATAGGGGTAAAGGAGGGTATATAGCATACCCACTGTATTGAAAATGGGTACAACCCAGTTATAAATACAGGCCGATGGTAAGACAAAGAATACCCTGAAAATGTTAATCCATTTATTTTTGAAGCGTATATATGTGTATATATATATATAATCTGTCAAAATGACTGTTGCATCTTTTTTGTTGTAGCATCATATATATATATATATATATATATATGTGTGTGTGTGTGTGTGTGTGTGTGTGTGTGTGTGTCTTCAATTATATGTCCAACCAAAGCATTCTGAATATAGCTTTTATTATCACGAGGCTTCCCTTTTCTCCAACTGATTAAGTTTAATTTTAATTTCGATTCCAGATCTTTCGACAGGATTTCCATAAAATCGTCATGATTTTATTTAATCTACATTGATTTAATTATGATTTCCAAGCCTTGTGGTATTTCTTTACAGATACACGAGCACGCATCTCTTCTTTTCCATTCTTTTCTCTCCTCATGATGTAAGCAATGAAGATATATATTTTTTTCCTTTTCCTTTTTAAAATCTTTTGTATGGGTTATTTTGAATTGCAAATAATGTAAAACTGAATTAATGCTAATAAATAAAATGAATTCTTAAAACTTGATAGTGCATGGTAGGTTGCTCTTAGCCCCAACCACCTGTTTTGCATGTTTCCTTCTCATCATCAGAAGAATATGACAGAAACAATTTCCAAGAGAATCGGTAAATCTTATCTTTAACACTATTGAACAGGTGCACAGAATGGTTTTGTTGAGACAATGCAGAAGATAAATTCTGTTATTAATCTCAGATTTAGCGGTTTCCTTTTCATATGCCAACACATCTTTAAGAAATAAATATACAATCTGTCAATTGGAAATTGATATTGTTTTTTGTTGGCTTTACAAGGTATGTTCAAAAAGAAATATACTTAAAAAGTAAAAAGACTATATTGATTTATCTACAAATTAATGAGGAGAGCATTACATAAGAAAATGCCACCTGTATATTTAATTGTGGATAAACTAAAAGACATATTCAAAGAGATGCAATAAAATTTTTTATCAGTATATAATCATAAATGGAATTTTTTTTATCTGATTATTTAAGTAGAGTGTACATAAAAAAATAATATTTGCACAAGACAAAAAATAAAGAGCATTTCCATTTTATAATAAAAATGAAATGTAGAAAAAAAGAGAATGCAGATTTGTATGAAATGATTTTATACTAGAAAAAAAAAAAAGAAAGAAAAGAAAAAAAGCCCTCTGGGCATTGTAAAAATTAATTTTTGAAAGATATTGCCTGAGGGGATGAGAGTTAAAAATTCAATATCAGTGGGTTTGTATCATAACAGAGTAAAATCAGCAAATGTATTATAGTACTAAAGAAATAAAACAATTTGAAATGGAAACTTAGATTTGTCTCTCTCAAATGAAATTTTGCATGCATCTCTTAATTAAATAATTCACACAAAATTATTGGTATTTATTTATTTGTAAACTTTTAGTTAACTTCTGTAACTGAAAAAAGATGAAAGTAAAAAATAATTTCTAAAATTGATTACAAATTTCACAAATAATTTTTCCCAATAATACAATCTTTTAATCTATTTTGTAGTTTATTTATTTAAATTGTCATTATTACAATGGAAAGAATTCAAATGTGGAATCTTAAGGAACGGCTTTTATTTATGTTATTAATATTAATATTGAATATTTTTTAAAATTAAATGAAAAGATATATAATACAGAGTTGTTATTTATTTTATGTATTATCAATTTTGGGTATTGTAATGTAAGCAGTGATATAGTTTTGACTACAGACAGACACTGAATTTCAATTAGATATGCAACATGCATGGAGAAGAAGAAAAAAGGGACAAGAGAAGCAAGTATGAAATAGTATTTGGGCCAGCAATGTGAAAAATATTTGACTGCCTGGCCAATAAAGAAATATACAGCATGAGGCAAAAAAAATAATTTTCAAAAAAAAATTTATTGCTTTACCAAGATCTTCAAATACCCTTCTGTGTTGATTTTCATTTCTACTATAATATACTAAGACAAATATCTATTTATTAAGATAAATAAACCAATTCTAATACTCTGAAGGAGGATATAGATTTTGACCTGGGTACAATCTGTGCATTGGTTCTGAGTAATGTGAATACACCCATAACTGCATTTTTAGGGAAGATGAAAATTTGGCTAAAAAAAATATATCTGTAATTAAACCTTGTTAATTTTTTATAGGCTATCATCTAGCGTTCAAGCAAGAGCACTTGTCCAGCAGAAATTCTTTGGTAATTGTTGTGGGGGTTTCAAGGGGTCAAAATAAGACAAAACGACGGGTAACAAATGTAGGGAAATGTATTAACAAAAGAGTAGACAATTACAGTAAAGAAAAGTGGGAATTGCGTCTGACAAATAGAGTTACGAACTGACTCGCATTGGCTTCCTCAAACCATAATTGTTCCTGTTACTTATAGTAACCGTCGGTGCATTCCACTATCATCTATAGGGTATATCACCTATAACAGTAATCCTCTTGGGTAAAGAATCCTAAGTTTCTTCATCAATGGTCGCAAGTATACTGTGAAAGAATCAGTGTTTAAGTAGTGTATCAGCCACAGAGTATGGCCAGTGATTGGCTAAGGAATAGACCATGTAAACTCGCCTAGTCTATAAATTCAGGGTGGGAATTGGAGCACACCTTATATACAAAAATCCAACAAACCTAAAAAAACTTTCCATGTAC
Organism: Doryteuthis pealeii; assembly: GCA_023376005.1. Lineage (NCBI taxonomy): Eukaryota > Metazoa > Mollusca > Cephalopoda > Myopsida > Loliginidae > Doryteuthis > Doryteuthis pealeii. Next base: position 30,787,196 of record CM042160.1, on the reverse strand, counting down.
TTTTCTTTCATTAGGTAAGTTAAGCCACTTTTAGTTACGTTTGGTCAAAATCAAATGTGAACATGCAAGTTTATCTAAAAGCCAATATCAATGGAGAAAAATGAGAAAAGAAAATGAAATAAACTTACAGGCAAATTGATCTTTCCAGGCTGGCTCAATTTTCTGAGAAAGATGATCAATTTGGAATGATATTCCTTCAATCTTTGAGCATGACATTGGAGAGCTTCAGCAGTTATGCTATGACTTGTCAAATAAAATGCTATTGATGGAACCTCACACTTGTTGATATCAGCTTTCTGCAATTAAAATGGAACATAAATTGAATTATCTTCTATTGACTCGCAATTAGGAAAATATTTTTAGAATGCACTTTATTCATTTAAAGTACGGGAGAAATTTATATGGCAATATAATACACCATTTCTAGAAGGTAATTTTTGGTTATTTCCTAGTTTAGTAACATGATATTACAGGGTGACCCAGAAAAAACAGAACCCAAGATATTTATTTATTTTCTCATTAAACTAACCCTAAACCCCAACACCTAACCACCCTAGTTGAGTAATATGATATTACAGGGTGACCCAGAAAAAACAGAACCCACAAATTTTTTATTAAAACAGTTAATTTTAATTTTTTTTTAAAGTTTATGTCCAACAAGTTTCTTGAAACTGGTTAGGGTTGGGTTAGGGTTAGGTTAGTTTAATGGAAAAAATATAATTTGGGTTCCGTTTTTCTGGGTAACCCTGTAATATCAGATTACTCAACTAGGAAATAATCTAAGTTTTTTTTCAATGCTGGAGTGTATTTATGAAGTTGTTTTGAAGAAGAGTGTGCATATCAACTTCAGTGGGTCATTTAATGCTGATAAAGTTTTGAAATAAAGTGATTCCTAATGGATACTCAATTTTTTTTATAAATACATTTTTCTATTTAACCCATAGATGGGACCCTAACAGGTACTACCACTCCAGATCAGAGTGGACCGGGGAGCAATGGTTATGAAGGGGTGCTCCACATTCCCCAAACCTCCCAAACTAGAACCTCACCATCAGATAGAGTTTAATGTAATTCCCAGGACATATAGACCCTCATCCACCGCCTTCTAGCATCCATATGATAAAAAAGGCTTGGGGATTGCCATTAGGGTAATAGGGTTGGGGCAATCATGTAGGTGCTAGGGCTTGATGTGACCAGCCGATTGATTGGAGGGACCTCTCCGACCGCTCATCTAGCCTAAGTAAGGACCAAAGTGGAGTATTGCAAATGGACTGCTCAACAACCTGGGTTCTGTCCTTAAACATCATGGGTCGCCACCCATGGCCAACAGGTGGCCTCATTAGGGTAGTCTTACCCCTCTGAAGAGGTGCAGACGGTATATTCTAACACCCCACCATTAGGGCGGTTGGTTGAAGAGATTTTTCATGCTTTATCAAAAACTCACATATGATAACTATTTAGTCAGTACTATTTTTCCATAAACATTATTTTTTAAAGCATATGGTATAAAATAGCTTATCAGAGTCCCTCCTGCTCTAGGTTTACTAATGGTTTGAATTGAGTTTTCCTTCACCATACCAAGGTTAAAGATCCAACCCTACTATTTACTCATGGTTGGATTCATACCTTTCACAACGGTATTAGCACTATGTGAAATACAAACAGACCTGGTTTGGTTTGGTTTGTTTTATGGCATATCAACCTCAGTGGGTCATTTAATGCCGATAAAGTTTTGAAATAAATCAATTCTTAATGGATAATACAATTCTTTTATAAATACATTTTTCTATTTAAAACATAGATAGGACCCTAACAGGTACTACCACGCCGGGTCAGAGTGGACCAGGGAGCAATGGTGATGAAGGGGTGCTCCACATTCCCCAAACCTCCAAAACTGGAACCTCACCATCAGATAGAGTTTAACGCCATTCCCTGGACATGTAGACTCTCAGCCACCGCCTTCTAGCACCCATATGATAAAAAGTGTTGGCGACCCACTCAGGATTTGAACTCAGGCAGCTGATTCCCAGTTCCTAAAACCAACAGCAACCATTAGGCCACAAGCAACTCAACAGATTCCTACCTCTTTCAAAATTTATTGGAAAGTCAGGCATCAATTTCCGTGGATCACTGCACACACTTTCTTAATGTGATTATCATTATCAGATCGGGAATTGTCTTTGGGGGATGTTCTTTCTGATTTGAAATGTTAGTATCACTTATGACATTGCATACAACTCATATAATCCTCCTCATAAGCCTATTGGAACTTTAGAAATGTCTTTGTAAAAGTTTTTCCTGATTTGAAACAAATGGGTTGTTCTTCAAAAACCTCTGTCATTCAACATAGAGGACATGAAAAAGAACTACACAACACAAAGTCATTTTAATACTAGCAGCTCGATACTAACATATGTGGCATCATTTAGTTCCTTAATACAAAATACAATTTTTGGTTATTTCCTATAAGGCTAACATAAACAAAGGGGAACCATTCTTGACTGATGAATTATTTATTTACTTTCCCATTAAACTAACCGTAAAACCCTAACCCCGTCTTCTTTTTTCCTAATAGATCAATAAATAAATAAATAAATAAGTTATCAGTCAAGAGTGGTTCCCCTTTGTTTATGTTAGATTTATAGGAAGTAACCAATTTTTGTTATATTTTAAGACAATGTAAACTATATATCTCTATGTATCTGGAAATTTGTTGCTCAGAGTTAGATCAATTGCTGAATCTGTGGACCATTTTGAGAAGCCTTGTTCACAACAGGCTTGGGTTTATTTTATTTAGCAGTGGCTACCCGGCGTTGCCTGGGTAGAGGAGGATTTTTTAAAATTAGTCCCGCAGATCCATTATTACTGAATCGTGAGTTGAATCCTCGTGGGATGCCCCATCTAAATCCCTATGTAACAAAAAAAAAAATAGGCCATGCATTGATCCAGAAATCTTGAAAAGAAATCTTCTATCTAAAATATTAAATGAAAAAAGAAAACCATGATGTTATCATTTAAATTTCATTTTTTAATTACATAACATTTCAGTCATAAATTTTCTTTGTTTTTTTAATGTTTAATGGCATATGAACCTTCATAGGTTATAATAAAAGTCATAGTGTTCACTGCTATAGCTTCTCCAGGCATTTACAAGTTCCAGTGTTAATGAATAAACTGTAACATATTAAATAGTTATTGCCACTACTGCCAGGAACAGTCCACTAAGTTGAGGAGGTGTTTGCCTGTTCCACTAAACAATAGTGAACAATCTAAGACAGTTCTAATTGACAGTCATTTCTAGGCTGCAGGTTCAATCCTGGTCAAGGGTAAGAGTAACATAGAATAATAATTAATTAACAGGTTATTTAATGCCATCCTTGTAGAATACAAGTAATGGTATTATTGAATCCATAGCTGGAGAGATAAGGGGTTCATACCTTTCCAAAGAGTATTAGCCTAAAAGTGAATGTAATAGCATAACATGAGTTCAAACTTGCTCACTTCAATATTACAGTCCAGCATATTAACCTCTACACCATGGGGATACACATGTTGTTGTTCTTTTTAGACACACATTGTATATTTAGAATAAAAACAATATCTCTCTATGGATGATAAGATGATATTAATAATGGATGTATTAAGTTGAAATTTAGCACACACATTGATTTTGATAACAAATTAGAATATTGGGATCATACTAAATTATTGATGAAATAAAAATTATATTATTCTCACATCAAATGATAAAATACTTATCCCTACCATATCAGCGAGAGTTATTTGCCCTTTGTTTTATGCTCTTTAACAATCATTAATAATTCTAATGGGGTCCATTAAAACAATCATGGAGTTGGCAAAAAAATACACTAGGTCACTTTGAATAAAGAGGGTAACCCCATGGACTGTTTCTACTGGGAAGCAAGGTAATCAATCCCAGTTGGGTTACCTGGGCAAGAGGATGTGATAATGAAAGACCTAATCAACCCAGAAACATCTTTGATGATGCATTACAGTTCATCTAGCTAGACGGATGTTTGGAGAGACCTCTTCCGATTAATCGGCTGGTCACATCAAGCCCTAACACCTATATGATTGTCCCAACCCTATTGCCCTTATGGCAAGCCCCAACCCTTTTTATCATATGTGTTAGAAGGCAGCAGTTGAGGGTTTTCATGTCCTGGGTATGATGTTAAACTAACTGATGGTGAGGTTCCAGTTCTGGAGGTCTGGGAATGAGGAGCACCCCTTTGCTCTCAGGTCCACTCTGGCCCAGAGTGGTCGGACCTGTTAGAGTCCCATCTATGGGTTAAATAGAAAATTTGTTTACAAAAAAAAAAAAAAAAAAAAAAGAAAATGAGTTTTAAAAAATTTTCTTCCAAACTATCACTACAAATCTTTCAAAACTTTGCCGGTATTAAAGGTAATCAATCCCAGTTGGGTTACCTGGGCAAGAAGATGTGATATTGAAAGACCTGAAACCCCTAATCAACCCAGAAACATCTTTGATGATGCATTACAGTTCATCTATAAAATGTATCTTTAGGAATGTTACAATAAAAAAAAAACTTTCCATTCTTTCATTTCACTTTTTCCATATATTTACTCACCTCTATTTTTGAGTCCACCACTGTAGCATATCAGTGTCAATACTATGATGCAAGATGACTGGCAATGGGACATAGTGCACACACAGATTCACACATATATATTTATACTTTGTGAATAAGATCATCTTGAATCAAAGCTTTAATGGGTGCAGTGATGTCTTCTGTTTTTGAAGTGGTTTTTCCTGCAGATTTGTATGTCCCTCTTTAAAAACACTATATAAGACTAATACTCATTCATTATATGTTTGAAATACACAGTAATAATTTTATATGCATATGTCAAAACATTGGCAGCAGCCATCTTTTCCCTCTCTACATTTATCATTATTTTCTATTATTTTGTTCTTTTCCCCCTTTTTGGGGGAGGTTAGAGGTTGTAATTTTCCCTCATGTATTAAAAAATTGTTTCTCAAAAATTGACTTATAGTGTTGACTGTTAGTGCAACTGGCAATATGAAAAATAATTAATTCTATTATTCTGTATTTTCAATTTTCATATCTCTAATAATTCGTAATCGTTGAAGTGTATTTTGTTTATTTCTAATTTTTAACAACAGCAACTGGCTAAGCACAACTTATGCAGTGTCCAAGACAGTTGGAATTTATAGAAATCAAGAATAATCCATTCATGTATTTGGGTGATTCCATTCCTTGAGTTCTGATTGTCTGCTTGGTTTCTATGATGTTGTGGAGTTTCATAAATACCCTGTCATTCTGCAGTAGAATTGCAACAAGATGGGTTTGTATTCAGTTATGACTACTTGTTGCCATTTCTTAACAATTCGATGGTAATTGGAACTTAGTTTGATTATTCTACAGTATTCACCAACCCCTCCACCCAATCGGTGCATTCTAACACCCCAGTCAACAGGGGAAATTTTTTAGGATTAATACGGAGGTCATATGGATAAAGAAATGCTGAAAGATTTATTCATTGCATTGGTAAGACCTAATTTGTAATTTCCTAATGTGTTTTGGAGTTCAAGACTACTCAAGGACATAAAACTCATTGAGAGAGTTCAGAGGAGAGCTACTAAGGTAGTGAATGATTTAAAAACCCTTTCATATGAAGAAAGACTTAGGAACATTGACTTACCAAGTTTGGTTCATCGATATACAAGAGGGGATATGATTGAAGTCTACAAATATACACATGGTTTTCATTCCATGAACTTTGACCTATTTAACATTGCTCAGAATATCAATACCAGTGGTCAACAGAGTGGTGAATACATGGAATAAACTACCATCATCAAGAGTGAATGCCCCATCACTAAACTTCTTTAAGGCAATGTCAGATAATCTGTGGAAAGAGTATTAATATTCTGTGGAATTAAAATGAATGTTTATAAGGAAGAGCTGACAGGCCTCAGACCTAATATACTAGCCTAAAGGATATTATTATTATAAGATAAAGACAATTTCAACAGAATTATGGTATCAATCTTATAGAAATCTGATCTCACTGACAAGATAAAATGAGAATTCTTTCAAGTTGTGGCTATGTCAATGCTACTCTACGGCTGCACCACTTGGACTCTAACAAAAAGCTTAGAGAAGAAGATAGATGGGAGTGTAGGGATTATCTTCCCCTTGAGTTGTCTGCCCATTTCGTTTGCTGGTTCTCGCCGTTTTATATTTAAGCGGCTGGTTCAAACGCTTCTCTCTCTTTTCCTGTTACAGTATCCACGAGACACATGGGGTAGACACGGTCTACCCCTTCTCGTTGGGGCTTTTGGCCCCCCCTTACCATACTGTAAGTTATTTACAGCATGGACTATTCTTAGTCTCATGTCTGTACTTTTATGTTTATCTTTCTACATGTAACTTTGTTTTACCTATGTATTATGTACCTTGTTATATCCATGTGTTGTATACGTATTAAATGTTTTGTTTATCAAACCTTTGTCGGAGTTATGTATCAAGTAAATATAACTTTGAATCTTTTCTTACAGGAGCTACCCAAGGATGCTGTGTGCTGTCTTGAACAAATCTTGGAAGGAGTTCTTAAAAAAAAAAAAAGAAGGGCAGCTTACAACCACTTGTCTCATATTTGACAAACCATCCGAGTAAGACATACTGGATACAGCAAGGATGAACTTATAAGTGACATTCTCCTGTGGACACCTACACATGGACACTCCAATGTAGGCCAGGCATCAAAAGCTTACATTAATAAGCTCTGTGCAGATTCTGGATACTGCACGGAGGACCTCCCAGTGGTGATGACTGATAGGTATGGTTGGAGAGAGTGAGAGAGTTATGGATATCTGTGCTACCAGTGTAACCTGATGATGATGATGTGAATTTTAGTAATATATCAAAGCTTTTAAAACAGAAAGAAAATGTATTATTTTTCTTTAATTAGGAAGCATGGATATCTATTGTGGAGGTATCTATGCCATCTATAAAATGTTTTCAACAAAACACGAGAGAACAAAAGCAAATACATGACTGGTTAAATGAAATATAAAATGAAATACACAGCTGGTTAATGTAATATTCATTTCATAAAAATAAAATAAGAAATAAAAGTTTGGTTATGGAAAACATTCATTCATCTTTTGTTTATACAGGGGTTAGAATAAAAATGTCTACATGTGTAATAAATTTGAAAATAAAAAATAAAAGAAGCAAAATAGGTCTATTTACTGACCAGCTGAAGATAGGTTCATCCTTTAAGATCTGTGATGAAGAAAAACATTGTTTCTTAAGGGGCCAATCAGTGGCAGCTGCTGCAGTATTAACTCATGATCAGAAGTATTGCATATCCACAGTTGCTTTGTGTTTACAGCTTTCACAATAGGGCCCGTTTAGTTCAGTCGGTAGAGTGTCTGACTAGGAACTACAAGGTTCCTGGTTCGATACCAACCCTCACGAACTTACTGTATAAGTAGCACAGGGATTTGTGTGATAATGTTAAGAGCTGATGGTAAATATGGCGCTCCATTTCAGATGCTAAAACAATCTCCTTGGTCTTGTGCTAGTAAAAAGGGGATACTCTCTCGCTGTCTGGCTGGTACTGATTTTAGGCCACCCCAACGACTATATCTATCTCTACTGTTCAAGACTATATATATATATATATATATATATATATATATATATACACACAATATAGAGGGTTGGTTTAACTAATGAGGGCCGATGAAGCTCAGTTGGTAGAGTGCCCATGTTGGAAACAAGATTCCAGGTTTGATACCGGCACTGGCCAACATAGCGTATAAGTAGCCCAGGGATCTGTGCAGTAAAGTGAGGAGCTGAGGGTAGGTGTGCCACTCCGGCTCAGTTGGCAAAAACAATATCCTTGGTCTAGTGCTAGTGAAAAGGGGATAGACTCTCTCGATGTCTGGTTGATACTGATTTTAGGCCACCAGACATTTATTTAGAACTAAAGAGTGTTCAGTATCATTGATAAAGCATGTATATCCACTTGGTAAATGACAGTTTCTTGCCTATGCAATTTTTAAACCAAGTGTATATATATATATATATATATATATATATATATATATATATACACACACAGAGATGCTGATAGGTATGTGTCCTGCGTCCCTGATGCACAAAAATCTAAAAGGACATAGTAAAATTGTATCCATGAGTCCCAGTGTTTGTCTTCTTTCTTCCCTCCCCATTTCAAGCTAACTTTAAATACATTTCAATAGTTTCTTAGAAACAAATTACACAGGATAGGTTACAAGGTAGGAGATAGACAGCTTTAGTAGAGATCCATAAATTTTCCCGAGGACTCATTCAAAGCAAATATGCATGTCCCAGGATGCAGTAAATCAAAAAGCTATCAGCATCACTGTATATATATATATATATATATATATATATGTATGTATATTTTGGCAGCATTTTTTCTTTTAAAGAGTTTTTGTTAAACTCTGACAATTCTTGTCGGACAAGTTTTTGTTCGATCTTTTCTGTCTGGCCATCTTTTTAATATCCAGGTAGTGTAGCAATCCACCAATGGTTCTTTCCCAAGCGCTTTCTGTGAGCCCCCCCCCTCCTACAAATTTCTACTGCCACTGTTCGTTTAAATGGAACTTGTGAGCCCCTCCTACTACTAATTCCTACTGCTTGTTTTAAAAGCGAGACAACAGAAACATTCCACCAGTTTCACATCTGATGATGGCCCAGAGATGTGCAGAAAGTGGTTGTGAAAGAACCTTTGGGGGATTGCTACACCAATTCCACCTGGATATTAAAAAGATGGCCAGACAGAAAGGATCGAACAAAAACTCGTCCGACAAGAATTGTCAGTTGAGTTTAAGAAAACATATATATATATATATATATATATATATTATAGACTCTCTCATCGATTTTGACGTATAAGGGTTCATACAATGAACACCCACACAATGATTTGTTTATAGTGGTGAAGTATATATATATATATATATATATATATACATATATATATATATTGTTTATAGTGGTGAAGTATATATATATATATATATATATACATATACATATATACAAAAGTTTATTTATAGTACAAAATTTAATGAGACGCGTAGAAGCATATGCATTATGTAAAATAAATTGATAGTATTGCCCCTCATCACAAAAAGCCACCTTATCTATAAGTTTACTTGCAAATGCGAGATTTGCTACATCGGCCGTACTACCTTGAGACTGGAGTCTCGAATCAAGCAGCACATACCCTACAACATCCGTTCTGGCAACGTGGACTGTCCCACAGCTGCAGGCTTAAATACTCCTTCCACCATAGGACAACACCTATTAAGAAATTCTGCTTGTGCCCGCTCCTACCATCCTGCGATGTTCTCAGTCCTTTGTAGTTCCAATAGCGAACTACAACTTCAAATCCTTGAGTCTCTCTTCATTTCTCGCACTCAACCCATCCTGTGCGTGCAGAAACAGTCACAACAGCTACTCCTTTTCGGCATTTCAAGCCTCAGTTTATCGAATGGGGCACCCGTAATTTCGAACCCCCACGTGAGTTTTAAGTTTCGGATATTTTGCGAATTCTCTTTCTGAGAGATAAAAAAAGAACAAACTTTTTTCCTTGTTCTCACTGCTTCCTGTCTTATTCGTTGTCTTCAACTACACTTTTTTTACCATCTTTCAATGTAATTTTCTCTGAGGAGTATTGAGCGAAAAAAGAGAAATTCATTTCTGATTTTAAATCAAAACTAGGGTACCCTTTTCCTTTCTTTTTAAGGAAAAAAAAAAAAAAATTTATTTTACATAATGCATATGCTTCTACGCGTCCTCATATACATATATATATATATATTTGTTTATAGTGGTGAAGTATATATATATATATATATACATATATATATATATTTGTTTATAGTGGTGAAGTATATATATATATATATATATATATATATATACATATATTTGTTTATAGTGGTGAATATATATATATGTATATATATATATACATATATTTGTTATAGTGGTGAAGTATATATATATAATACATATATATATATATATATATATATATTTGTTTATAGTGGTGAAGTATATATATATATATAATATATGCATACATATTTGTTTATAGTGTGAAGTATATATATATATATATATATATATATATATATAGTGGTGAAGTATATATATATATATATATATATATATATATACACATACATGAAGTGTTAGCAGTTAAATAGCTTCCAAGACTATCATAAAGCATTTACTGGATAACTTTTTTGTTTAATCCATATTTAATATAGCAGTAATGTAAACCATGAATAATAATAATTTAATAATAATAATGAATAATTAATAATAGTAATAACAATAATTATAAATAAATAAATAAACAAATATGTTAATGATTTAGAACTGGTCTGCAACTGTATCCACTTGGTTGTGGCAATCATATTCAAAGCCATATGCATTAAAATCACTAAACAAAACAAAAAAATAAAAGTAGAAAACAATTCTTTGAGTCATTAAGTGGCCCATAATCTGTGGCTATTGGAATTAAACATAACATTTTTTTTGTTTTGTTTTTTTTTTAATAAAATTCAAATGGAAGGCAAATTTCAATGCCATGTTTTCTCTTCTCTTTGAATAAATATTCAACATTTTCACAGGTTAAAAGAAAGAAAGAAAGAAAAAAGAAAAAATGAAAAAATTCATTTTTCTGAATTTTCCAATAAATGATCATTCAATAATTCATGGCAAATGAAAAGGCATTTTGAAATTTAAATATTAATTTTTCATTTCTTTATTACAAAATAAAAAATATGACAAGTAAAGGCTATCCAAGCATATGCATTTGAATGTGTATGAGAGAGAGAGAGAGAGAGGCAGTGCATACGCACATATATATATATATATATATATATATATATATATATATATATACACACACACACAGAAATGTGTACAGGGGAGTGCCAAAATAGATATACAGTTATTGCAAAAAAATGAAAATGCAGTTATTTGGTGCAAATTTCTTAATTATTTCTTTTATTATTTAAATATCGTTCTTCTTTCAAAATAATTTGAGTGGAAAATTTTAACCTTTTCTTTGGTAATTGAGTGTGGAGGCCTTCCAAAAATAATGTATATTGAATTTCAAATTGGTACAAATATATATATATATATATATATATATATATATATATATGTGTGTGTGTGTGTGTGTGTGTGTGTGTGTGTGTGTGTAAAAAGATCTGTCCCACTTTTGTAAAAATGATGATAGAACATATTGGGTTAATAATAATATGGTAATCATACACACTTTGTAAGCATCTTTTGTTTAAATAATACCAACTGAATGCCTGCTTTATACAGGGTGGCACACTTAATATTTTAATGATTGAACAACATTTAAATAGAATAAATTTTTCTTTTAATTATATCTATTTCACTCTTGAAAATTACTTTGTAGTAATTGTGAAATACAATATCCACCAAATGCCCTAATTTTTCAGCTTCACCGAACTTTACAACTTAAAATCGTAACTAATTTAGCACCACCCTTATATATATATATATATATAATATATATATATATATATATATATAATATATATATATATTAGAGAGAGAGAGAGAGAGAGAGAGAAGAGAAACAAATATTTATATATATATATGTATTTACCAACCCCTCTGCATGAGCAGGATGTGACTCAAGGTCAATTTTTTTAAGCAGAGTTTAACATGTTTGAATTCAGTTTTCCTTCTGTTAGACTGGTTACCTAGCCATGGTTAAAGAGCCCAGTCTGCCCTGCTATTTACCTATAGCTGGAGGGAAAATTGGATTCATACTTTTCCCAGTGGTGTTAGCGCTATGTGAAATACAAACAGCTTTGTCCAGGAATTCAACTCGGGTCGACGAGTCCATTTCCTATGACTCTAACCATTAGACCATGCGCCAAATATATGAGTTACAGTCAAGTAACACTTGAGCCTGTTCAATACTTAATCTAGCAATAGCAGGTACTGTAGGAAACCATCATCCTTTGTTTATCAAAATGACTATTTTGTATTAAATAACCCAAAAAGGGTTGATATGCTGTAAAACAAAACAACCAGTCAAATTATATATACAAGGGTTGTTCAAAAAGTTTCAAGTCTCACCCAGAAGAAGAGCAACTTTGTATATTAACTGGAAGCACGTGGTGTAATGGTCAAAGTCCTAAGAAATGGACTTGTCGACCTGAGTTCAAATACTGGATGAGTCTGTTTGCATTTCACATACTGCTAATACCCTTAGGAAAGGTATGAATTCTACTCTCCCTTCAGCTATGGGTAAATAGTTGCTTATGAGTTCATCTTTACTTCTCCAGCAGTGTCTGGCATGTCTTGTTCATCTTACTCGGATAGTTTGTGTAACAGGGGGCAGGTGGCCGTATAGCTGCTTTCTTGTGGGATGTTGCTTCCACGATGTGTTCAAGATCACATGCAGCATCCTTGTGCAGCTCCCATCCAGTCTATTTTCCAGGCGCCTTGTTAAGGTCCACATGGTGCTACCATTCAACAGCACAGAGACGTGATTTTCATTTGATTATTATAGTAAGTATAGATGTGTGTCTGTGCATGTGTGTATATAAAAGCGTTGTTACTCAAGATGTCAGTATTCGAAAATAACAATATATTTTATTGCAGTGTTTCAGTTCAACATCAGAAGTACAATTAGTTATTTTTTAATGCCATATCATTTAGTTAAGAACAATTTGAAAAATATGTTTGGGTATTTAATCACATAGCGCTAATAATCTTGGGAAAGGTATAAATCCAACTATTCCTCCTCCACCTATGAGTAAATAGTAGGGCAGATTGTGCTCTTTAAACCTGGTTAGGCAACTAGTCTAGGAAAAAGAAAACTGAATTACAAGCTTGTTAAACTTCACTGAAGAAATTGACCTCGTGTCACACACCACTCATGCGGATGCATTGGTGTGTGTGTGTATGTGTATATGTGTATGTATATATATATATATATATATATCAGTGTGTGTGTGTGTGTTATGGTGATTAGTAACTAAATATAATGTCTATGCTGTTTTGTAATGACTAGCCAACTGATCAGTTCGAGTATCTCCAATCACCTGTCAGAAATACAGATTTTATCATAACCATTATAGGTTCTTAAAAACTCATCAGTAATTCCTTATTTCAAGGACTGTTCAAGCTTTGAGCTTGTGGCTGTGGCTTATGCATGTGACTAAGTGAGTTGTTCCATGATACATGGCCACAAAGACTGTCCAGGTTCATGACTGTGGCTTACTAATTGGCCTCTGCTGGGACACATAACCCTAAGGACTCCAGGTTTGGGCTTATGCATGTGGCTAATTGAGGTGTGGTGAAATACAATGACCAAAATTCATGCAAATTATATTTTCTTGATATCCTTTTGAATGTCGAAGTAAATCTGGTTGTATAAATATATATTTATGTATGTATTTTTACATTGAATTATGCATTTACCTAAACCTTCTCTCAAGATCAGTATTTAAGTGAAGTACAAATTGTTTGAATTCATTGTTTTTATTCTCATTGACTACTTACCATACCAAGACTCAGGGGAAGGCAAATCTATGCCCTATACTTAGAGGTGATAAAATTTTTGATGATCATATTTAAATAAATCTAATGTACATTTGTTATATCCTCACTGGAAAATGTAATTACAGTCTGAACTCTCTCTCTCTCTCTCTCTCTCTCTCTCTCTCTCTCTCTCATATATATATATATATATCATGACATTTTCATTTTCTAATAAATTTGAGATATATTGATGCATACAGATTTTATATTTAGCTGTGTTTGTTTTTATGTACATACTCCTAACATGTACAATTCCCATAAATTTTCCAGCTATCTACACCAGTTATTCCCAAAATGTCTGCCACAACTGCTGAATACTTGAATTCCCTAATTAAGGCCTAATTCATTGTCACAACAAAACCACTGATTTATATGAAATTAATAAGTTGAAAAAATGAAATGATTTTAAATAATACAAATGGAGTGAGAAACTAGCAGCATGCCACGCAAACACTTGCAAACATTTCCAATTTCTACAATGCATTCCTATTGAAAATATTACATAATTATTTGAAGATTCATAGTCATTTTTTATTCAATTAAATTCTTTTTTAACGAGAAAGTTTATCAAAAGTAAAGAATAAGATATTTTAAAATTAAAAAAAAAAAAAATGTCAAAATAGAAAATTTCAGTCTCATCAGTCAGATATACTTTGAGGATTAAGAAAATAATTAAAGTAGATAATTTATATTCTTATTAGCCTGTTTTGTTTTTCAAATTGATTGATTTTAATTAACGTATTTGACAGCATATAAAACACATGGGCATATAAGACGCACCCCTATTTCAGCAGGTCAGATTCAGGAAAAAGAATTTTTAGTGTATTTAAGCATATATTGTTGAAAACAGTCTACCATACACTCCTGTTAACCTTGATTATAACAATACCAGCAATAAAATAAGGATACATGGAGTTTAGTGGAGGTAAAAGTACTGAGCGTAAGCTGGGTTAGTGAGAATCATAGAGAAGATTAGCTTAGATCTACGGGAGGTCTCAAACTTCAACTACGATGTATAAGACACCAGGCAATTTTTTGAGCCAAAATTTTGGAAAAAAAGTATGTCCTATATTCCGTCAAATATGGTACATGTCAACCCATCTAGGATTACTTTATACCTGTAAGTTTGTTTATCATACATTTAAATTTACAATTTTTTGTATGTATTTGACACATTGATAGGAGGACACAAACATATACTACTATTTCAAGTCAGAGTGGACCTGAGAATAATAGCAATGAGGAGCTACTCTATGCTCCCCTCTCAACTATAGGTAAAATAGTACCACTACTGTTCTTCTACAAGGATGACTTTGGCATGAAGGTTGATATGCCATTAGACAAAAAAACTAAACCGTCAGTGTTTTCCAAGGCTCCAGAACTGGAACCTCACCATCAGATGCATTTTAGTGTCAAGTAAAGACAATTTAATTTTAGAGCAAGTGGACAATAATTCTTATTTTAGATAATGACAACAGATTTAAAAAAAGAATAATTCTAGAAATAGAATTCTATATGTCATGCTATTTTTCAAAATAAATTTTCAATTCAATTGAATTTTAAATAATTTAAATTCTTGGAGATAACTCAGGCAAAGTTTTTCCTACTGAGATAAGATTTTTTTGATTTTTTAAAGTTTTAGACTATTTTGAATAAACTGGTTCTAAACTTGTGTTTAGAATTGTTCTATCATGTCAGGATTTTGTAAAATATACATCTTATGCCACTGGTAGATCTGTAATATGTCCTCTTTCCACCGATTTACATTGAAATCAGCTTCCTTAAGAATTTTTCAAAAGCAATGATGTAATATCATTAATATAATGATACAAAATAATTAGAGAGTTGAACACTTAACAAATAAAGTTTGGTGCATAGAAAAGGGTGAGAAAATGGAAATAAAGCATTTTCAAAGAATTAATGTCTGACTGCAAGTTTAGGGGCAAACTAAATTCACATGAGTTGATGATTGGAGATTTATTTGTATCAATTGTACAGACCTTTCTTGGGTCTCATTCAGCTGGAAACAATGCTGATTTAAGAAACAAGCTAACAGTACAATAAACAATAAAATAGTTTCGTTTCTTTGTTTAATGGCATAAAGACCTTCATAGGATATTTGATGCCAAATTCATCCTTGTAGAAGAACAGTAGTGGTACTATTTAACCCTGTGCAGGAAGATGAGAGGGTTCATACCTTTCCCAAATTAGTCCAAAAGAAAATGCAATAGTATTACTAGAGTAAATTCACTTACTACTATGTTGCAGTGCAGTATGTTAGCTACTATGCGATGGGGACTTCATCAGAATAGAATGACTTTCTCATCGTGATGAGCATGGAGAAAGACTTCACCAAGATATTTTGGTTTGGTTTGGTTTGGTTTACGGCATATCAACCTCAGTGGGTCATTTAATGCTGATAAAGTTTTGAAATAAATTGATTCTTAATGGACACTCAAATTTTTAATAAATACATTTTTCTATTTAACCCATAGATGATACCCTAATAAGTACTACCATTGCAGGTCAAATGAAAGGTGATGAAGGTGTGCTCCACATTCTCCAGAACTGGAACCTCACCATCAGATAGAGTTTAACGTCATTTCCAGGACATGAGGACCCGCAGCTACCACCTTCTAGCACATATAAGATAAAAAGGGTTGGGGCTTGCCATAAGGGCGATAGGGTTGGGGCAATCATATAGCTGCTCGGGTTTGACATGACCCGCCAATTAATGAGAGGAAGCCTCTCAGCCCACCTGTCTAGCTTAAGTAAGGGTCTAAGTAGAGTGTTGCATGTCATGGACTGCTCATACTTCAGAATTCCGTCCTTGAGCATCACGGGTCAACATCCACGGCTAACAGTGGCCCCATTAGAGAGTTCTTACTCCTCTGCAGAGGTGCAGTTGGTGTATTTCAAAGCCTCAGCCGACAGGGCTGCAAGATATTTTGGGGATTGAAACTAGATATCAAGTATGCTTCAGCCCAAATATGATAGGTGATTACTGCTGGTTACTATTGTAGGATACCAGCAACCTCTTACCAGTGTAAGAATAAATATCTCAAATCTATTAATAATGGAGATTCGCTTTCGATTTTTGTCTCTAACAATAACTATGTCACTGCTTACGTCACATTACCCAAAATCGTCATAACATAGAATAAATACACTCAAAATTTGAACATGCAACATTAGACAGTCCTCATTGTTTTTTAAAACAAGTTTTAATAAATACATGACTGGTATTATATATCTATATATAGTTTGTTTTATTTCAATACATATTTAAAGTTTACATTTCAAATTGTTTTATTTTTTAATCCTTTAATGAATTTGACGATTTTACTTACTTAGGGTACAAACTCGCTGACATTGAATTTTTATTCCCACCTCTCAGGCAATATGTTTCAAAAATCTATTTTTACTTCCTTTTTTATTTTGCTAGTACATTTAAAGGACCAATGTTTAATTTGAATATACTTGAGGGTACATGAAGAGATATTTTTAATCATTGAAATTCTTTTTTGTAAACTGATGTAATATCATTAATATAATGTGAATACAAGAACATGATATATATATATTTACCAACCCCTCCACACAAGAAGGATGTAACAGAAGGTCTATTTCTTAAGTGGAGTTTAACAGGTTTGAATTCAGAATTTTCCTTCTTCAAGACTGGTCACCTAACCATGATTAAAGAGTTCAGTCTGCCCCGCTATTTACCCATAGCTGGTGGGGGGGGGGAGAATTGGATTCATACCTCTCCCAAGGGTATTAGTGCCAAATAAAAATAAAAACAACTTCATCCAGGAAGTGAACTTGGATCGAGGAGTCCATTTCGTATGACTCTAACCATTAGACAATGCGCCTCCATAAGTACATGATATAATAAAGTATTTATGTTTGAAAACACATTTTTCCTTTCTAATGTGACAATATGATATTCAGAGTTAGATTGTGTATATAACATTTAGATATGTATAACTTTAAAAAAATATTTGATAGTTATGTTCTGGCTGCAGGGCTAAATTGAGGGGCCAAGATTCAATTAAGAGAACAATTTTTTTCAGCGGATGATTATTTTTTTGTCTTTTAATGAAATAGACAGCAGATTTTCAAAATATAATTTTACAAATAAATTTTGTACACAACCTTTTTCCAAAATAGGTTAGCTGATTTAAATAATTTTGAATTCTAAATAATTAAAGATTTTCTTAGAGAATAGTCAGATTTTATCTAACTGATGCATACTCAAATAATAGCATCATTTTCTTTTTACTGGTAAGTAAGTAAAATTAAGTCAGCTGGGTGGCCTAATGAGATTATTTTAGCATGTGAGGTGGAGCGACACACCTACTATCAGCTCCTTACTTTACTGCACAGATCCCTATGCTACTCTCACACTGAGTTAGCAACTGCCAGTATTGAACCAGAAACCTTGTGATTCCAAGGCAGATGCTCTATCAACTTATATATATATATATATATATATATATATATATATATATATATGTGTATGTATATGTACATGCATAGGTTTTAGAGTTGTTGTGTTGAGCGAGTCAAATATATTTTTGTATGTCATCATACAGTATAGTTTTAGAACCATCAATATTTATCTTTCTCTCTCTCTCTCTCAAAATATATATATATATATATATATATATATATATATATATATATATATATATACACTCATATATGAAAGAGAGATAGAGACAAGTGATTCATGAATGTAAATATTAATTTGTATGTGATACCTTCCACCCCACTTGTATGCATACTTACATAACTTTATATATATTTATATTTGTATATTGGAAATTTATTGAGCTCAGGTGTGTTTTTTCCATACGAAACTAAATTTCCATTCACCCCTACCCCTATCAAATGATATACATTTGAGGAGAGAAAGAGAGAGAGGGGAGGAATGTAGATGTAATTATATATAGGCATACATATAGACACACTCCCAGGAGATGGTATGAAGACTTTTCCCAGATTGTAGAAAAATGATTGAATTATAACATCTTTCTTTATACAGACTGTTCTTCTGGCAATGTGTCTACATTTCTATATTAGGAAATGGACACAAAAATGTTTTTACAAAAAGATAAATAAATAAATGAAATGAATAAAAGAAAGAAATGAGATGCTAAAAGGAAAGATGATTTAATATGAAATTAATCAAGCCAGAATTATGAATCATTGCACTTTTGTGTGGCAACCAACAGAAAAAAAACCAATGCTGTTGGTGGAGCCAAGAATTTGCTGATGGTATCACCTGCAGAGGGGTAATACCCCCACCCTTAAAGGGTGTCCTCAGCATGTCACTAAATTATATCCAATTGTAAGGCTCCAGTTCTGGGGTGCTAGGCTCACTTCTTTCATGCCTTTACTCAAAGTTCTACTTAGAGTGGTAGTAGCAGATAGGAAAATCATTAGTATTAGATAGAAGTACTTGACACTATATAATAGTGTGCAAATTATTAGTATTATATAGGAATACTTGAAACCATATAATAGTATGCAAATTATTAGTATTATATAGAAATACTTGAAACCAGATAACAGTGTGCAAATTATGTGTATTATATAGGAATACTTGAAACCATATAACAGTGTGCAAATTATTAGTATTATATAGGAATACTTGAAACCAGATAACAGTATGCAAATTATGTGTATTATATAGGAATACTTGAAACCATATTACAATGTAAATTATTAGTATTAGGAATGCTTGAAACCATATAACTGTGTGCAAATTATTTGTATTAGATAAGAATACTTGGAACCATATAACTGTGTGCAAACAAATTATTGTAAAATAGGAAAAGTTACTAGAAACCACATAATTGTGTGTGTGTTTATATATATATATATTCACACACACACACACACACACACACACATATATATATATATATATATTCACACACACACACATCCTAGGCATACATTGGCAGGACAAAGTGCCAAACACAGAAGTGCTGGAATGAGCAAATATGAACAGCATGCCCGCCATCATCTGTGAGAGGCGCCTGTGTTGACTTGCCACGTCAGGAGGATGGACAAAGGCCACATCCCCAAAGACCTACTGTATGGCAAATTAGTGGAGGGCACCAACCAGTAGGGAGACCACGCCTGCGCTTTAGGGATGTCTGTAAGAGAAGCATGAAGACATGCCCCATTAACACCAACACATGGAAGGCTTGTGCAGAAGACCATGCTACCTGGTGACTCTTTATCAGACAAGGAACGAAAAAGGAGTAAAAAGAGAGGAAAGAAGCTGCCATGGAAAAGAGAGCCAAAAGGAAGGATAGACGACAGCAACTCCAGCAAGCATCACTGTTTGTTTGCAGTCACTGCTCCAGAGACTGTTATTCAAGAATTGGTCTGTTCAGCCACTCATGCAATTGCAGATAAACAAAAAAGTAATAAATTAAAAAAATGGACACTACGCCATTGTCTTCAGTAGATGGAAGGATGCCAACAACAACACACATAAAACTGACTTTATATCAAATATAACCCAACTAGGGTTGACATGCCATAAAACCAACCACTCAACCAGCAGAAGAAATCTTTCAGAAATTCTGATACAGAGAAATGAAATTCTGCTGCTTAATTTTCAACTTGAACAACATCTGCTCTTTACAAAAATTTGTACAATAGAAGAAAGGGTGTTTCACATGGTTCAATGCTTAAAAAGCTAGTCTAACATTATTGCTAGTGAGTATGATTCACACTGGGTGTCTTGTACTTCTGACATAACTAATAATTTAAGCTTAGTAAATAATTACAATTGAAGAAATCCATTTATATATAACATCAGGCACTTATTTATGGTGCAATAGTTAGCAAGCTAGTCTTTCAATTTGTTATTACTGATAAGCGAATCAAACCTCACAAAGATGCCTCGTTTCTAATGATCTCATGTCACATCCTCCTTTTGTGGTGGGGGTAAATGTTTACATATATGCTTGTAGCATAGCCGTTATCTTCATATGAAATAGAATTGATACCCTGATTGTTTGGTTTCTTTGTTTTATGGCATGTCAACTTTTGTGGCTTATTTAATGTCAAAGCCATCCTTGTAGACGAACAGTAGTGGACCATTTAACCCATAGTTGGGAGACATGAAGGTATTCATACGTTTCCCAAGAGTATTAGTCCAAAAGTGAACATAGAAGCGTGACTGGAGTTCAAGCTCGTTTACTTCAATGTCACAGTCCAGAATGTTAGCCACTATATCACAGGACTCCTTCACCCTATAATTAATATTTACCACTGGATTAAGTGCATTTGCAAGAAAGTGTATAACTTGCTCAATATTACATAAACCACAGTTCTGGTTCTAGATGTTATTTGATCAAATAGAAATGCGTTTCTTCCATCATGAACTTGATTTTTACTGTGCTTCTTCATTACGTTTTATGCTCAGTAATTAAATTTAAAAATTAAAATATTAATATAATCTGAAATACACAGGATTAAAATCATTGAAGGATGAAAAGTTAATTATTTGCAGCAGTTTTTTCATCTTCAGTTAAATACTAAAAATTTGAATGATTTCTCTTCATGCAAATATTGAAATTTATTGATTAAAGTGCATATTCTTTATCTAATCATTTGTGGGAGAGTGACAAAAACAAGGGCTGAAGGGTGATAACGACATTCCTGTAGTACATATCCTGAGTTACTTTCAGATATATAAATATTAGTGTCTCAAAATGATAATGGGAGATAAAATTCTCCAGATGCATTTGTCCAGGTTGTGAAAGGTATAAACAGCACTGGACTTTGAGATGCTGTGCTTGCCTGATACTCTCCAAATGCTACTTATTTTCTCCTATGGCCTGGAGCATGGCCTCAGAATCCACAGTTTTAGATCTACCTGACCTTGCTTGATCATTAAGGTTCTTGCAGCCTGAGCAAAGTTTCTTGAACCTTGTACTATGATGAAGAGGACTCTCACCTTTTGTACAATAAATGTTTTTGTTATTATAGCCCAGTCCAAACTTGTAAAGTTCCAGAATTAGACTACATTGCACATTCATCCATGCGACTTTCAAATCACACATGAAATGAATCAATGAACAATGTGTCAGTGCACTAACAACCATGACAACCAACTATAATAATATCCTATATGGCATGAACTGCTTTTGTCACAATGCAGCAAACTAGCACATACAAAAATATTGTAAAACTTTTGACTCACCATAGTATTTAAATGATTATTTCAATTTTATTTGTCTGAATAATACATATGTCAAATCATCCAGAAAAAAGTAAAATTAATACCCACCCTTCAATTTTTCTGAAATGTTTTCCAGATGTGGACTATTGTAAAGTTAGACAATCCCCAAAATTTGAGCTTCCAATTCCAAAAATTGGTGGAGTTATTTTGATTTTTAGCTCTCCAAAGTTGGGGGAGCAGTTGCAAAAAATGGCGATGTTTTGTAATTTGTTTTGTCTGTAAAATGAGTTCTAGAGCTTTCCTACTACTAAGAATTGGTATATAAAAGCATTTTAGCCCAAGAAATCCACAAATGCCATCAAAAAATCTTAGTTAACTAATTTTAAGTTATTGAGGATTTCTGATTTTTCTGTAGCAAGATCAATATCCCAATGTAGAATGCTTCTATGACAAAAAATTTTGTCTATCATTATTTCACATATATTGAACGTTATTTGTACCAAAAAGATAGTTTGGTTTTTGCTCAGAATAGGAAGCTCAAATTTTGAGGATTGTCTAACTTTAACATAATACACACCTGGACAAAATTTCAGAAAAATTTAAGGGAGTGAAATACAGGGCCTGGATGATTTAACATGGAATTCCAGTTTTGTTTTATTCTTCTTATAATTTATTCAAATTAGATTTCCACAGGTATTATGATTCTAGTGTTTAATTGCCTATGTATAAAGATGAATAAGATCAAAAGGTCAGTTTAACACATGAAGACAGGATGAACTTGCTCCTCTGTGATTGGTGTCACTACAACGATTCTACCCTTACAGTGCAATAGAAAGCGTTGTCTTAGGGTTGGATTCTCCAGAGCCAAGTATGCATCATTAACTGCTGATTTAATTTGTTTTTCTTTTCTATAACTTTTATTAGGATGAAAGTGCAATCTCTATGCAACCTGCCTATGATCAATGTATTGTTTCCAGCACTTCTGTCTTGGATAAAAGTGAAGTATCTATGCCCTTTGCCTATGATCAATGTAGTGTTCCCAGCACTTTTGTCTTGGATAAAAGTGAAGTATCTATGCTCTTTGCCTATGATCAATGTATTGTTTCCAGCACTTCTGTCTTGGATAAAAGCGAAGTATCTATGCCCTTTGCCTATGATCAATGTTGTTTCCAGCACTTCTTCTTGGATAAAAGAAAGTATCTATGCCCTTTGCCTATGATCAATGTATTGTTTCCAGCACTTCTGTCTTGGATAAAAGTGAAGTATCTATGCCCTTTGCCTATGATCAATGTATTGTTTCCAGCACTTCTGTCTTGGATAAAAGTGAAGTATCTATGCCCTTTGCCTATGATCAATGTATTGTCCCCATCAATTCTGTCTTGGATAAAAATGAAGTATCTTTGCACTTTGCGTAAGATTTAAATCTAAACATAATCAATATGTCCAAACATATAACTAACTTAACACATTTTAAATTCAACAACATAACAAAAAGATCCAACAAAAAGATTGCCTCCCAATGGGTAACCCACTAGTGACATTCTAGCTTGCCTATTCCTAGAATTTTTAGAATCAGGCCCCTTCAAATATAGAATACCCAATAACTGCATATGTTTTAGATACATTGACAACATACTGATCTTCCTTCCCTAAGAAACAAAGATAGAACACATCACCAACAAACAAAACTCAGCAGAACAGTCCATAAAATTCACTTTTGAAGAAGAATCTAATAGCATCTTACCATTCTACTAGTTAAATCTCAAAACAAATTAACCTACAAAGTCTACCGCAAACCAAGCAACAAACATGAATACATACACTTCTACTTCCAACACAGCAACAAAATCAAAGCGGGCCTTATATAGGAAGCATGTTGTGTAATGGTTAAAATCATGGGAAATGGACTCGTCGCCCCGAGTTCAAATCCTGGACGTGGTAATTGCGTTTCACTTAGCGCTAATACCCTTGGGAAAGGTATGAATCCTACTCTCCCTCCAGCTATGGATAAATAGTAGGGTAGACTAGGCTCTTTAACCTTGGTTAGGCAACTGATCTAGGAGAAGGAAAACTCTGAATTCAAACCTGTTGAACTCCGCTTAAGAAATTGACATTGTGTCACATCCTGCTCGTGTGGAGGGTTGGTAAATATATATATAGGTGTTTTCCTAGAACTGGAATAGGTGTGTAATATCTGTACAGGTGTAACGTAGCGGCGGTGTCACGGTACCAAATAGATATATTTGTTGCGTAGTGCCTTTTCTTGGACAGCACTAAATATCTATACGTTATATACTTCTTACGTCTTACGCTGGTCGTCTATTCCTGCGGCCGTCTTCTGACCATCTAGTCTTCTGGCCGGATCTGGTATATCTTCTATCTTGGCCTGGTATTTCTTATCTGTGGATTCTGAGTCTGGTTATGTTGGGGACCATTCCTTATCAGAAGCCTTGTGCTGTTGTTAGCTTTTAGTAATAACAACAAGACTTCGATTTACAATGATGTTACTCTATTCATGAACCCCAGACCAGACAATCACGCAGTAAGCTCGCATCTTGCTAGCTTAAGTTCTAACTCTGCAACTGACTAACTCCAACTGTCACTGCAACTAACTGAGTTGCTTACCCCTTAAACCGGAAGGGCTTCTATTGACTTCCGTTCTCACGTTCCATCCCCAGAACGCAAGGTGAGAATGAGGTCAAGCATTGTCACTCACTCTCAAGGCCATCAGCTGTACTGATCGCCATAAGGATTTCTATACTACCTTAAAAAGATATTAGGGATCCATAATTATGTAACACAGGAAGATATATTGAGTTCAATTCTAGAAAGAGTAGAATAAGTGAAATAATCCATTCATTTTTTTCAAGTCTAATTTTCACCTTAGTTTACAATTTGGAAAAGGAAAAGGAACAGATAAAGAGGACATATTACCTATCCACTCCAAATAACTTACTTGAGTTATTTTGAAGTGTAATAATTAAAGAACTTAAACAAGTACTTATTTTTTTAAGTGGTCTGCAACAAACTCTTTCTGTACTCTTTCTATAATGTCATGTTTAATTGTTGCTCTAAACCAAAACCAATAAAAAAACACACCCTGACTTAAATAGAATTTTTGAATAACATTTGTCTGGAAGTGTAGATTAACATTTGTCTGGAAATTGGACCATAATTCTCTTGAACCCAAAACAAAAATGAAAAATGAAAAATACAGCTGAGATATCAGTATTAATATCATTAAGCAATGTTTGATTAAATTTGTGAACTTTGCAGAAATCTGCAAGAAACATTAATGTCTTGTCTCTTAAGAATTCTGACTTTGGTTGTCACTGCTAACAATATAAATTATTCTTACAATTTAGCAGCATTAACCCTTTGTATAGAGAATAATAAAGTTTTCATGTAGAACAAAAATGGAAGATTTACGTTAATGTTTTTATTATCCTGGGAAAAACCTTATGCTGATAAAAAAGATTTATGCAAAACTACTGATACTGGCTGGTTAGCGCTCAGTTGGTTAGAATGTTGTGCTAATAACGTGAATGTCATGGGTTCAAGCCCCATACTGGCCATAAGTGAGTTTAATAGGGCCGGTTTAGCTCAGTCGGTAGAGTATTCGGTTGGGAACGTCAAGGTTCAACTCAGTGTATGAGTAGCACAAGGATTTGTGCAGGACAGTGATAAGCTGATGGTAGGTGTAGTGCTCCAACCCAGATGCTAAAAACAATCTCCTTGGACTAGCACTTATGAAAAGGAGATAGACTCCCTTGCTGTGTGGCTGATACTGACTTTAGGCCACCCCAACAATGACTTACTGATACTGCAATAAATATTTCCTGTTTAAGAAGCACAAACTATAATTTTTAGAGATACCGACATATATATATATATGTGTGTGTGTGTGTGTGTGTGAGGAAAATATGGAAGTAAATCTGACAGTATGAAAATAAAAAAAGAAAGTATTCCCAAAAATATATATTAGATGGTGAAATCAACATTAAAACGTTTCAGTTTTTTATCAAATCTTCAGCAGGCAATTTGAATGCAAAAAGTCTTGTCTGAACAGTGATGGAAATTAAAAAAAAAAGATTTTGCCCGTCTAGCCCAAGCAAAGGCCAAAATGGAGCGCTGCATGTTATGGACTGCTCAGCCATCAGGATGCTGTCCTTATACATTTTGGGTTACCAATCATGGTAACTGCAGAGATGTTGTCAGCATATTATACTGCCCCATCCAACAGGGCTCCTCAATTTGCTTTCCTCTCAACTAAGTTAAACTTATTAATGAACAATCTTAGAGAGTTAAAGATTATGATATATTTTGAAGTGAGACATAATTCAGCAACTTCAGATGCATTTTCCAAAGTTGTTTTGTTTGTTTTGTTTTACGGCATATCAACCTCAGTGGGTCATTTAATGCCGATAAAGTTTTGAAATAAATCAATTCTTAATGGATAATACAATTTTTTTATAAATACATTTTTCTATTTAACCCATAGATGGGACCCTAACAGGTACTACCAGTCTGGGTCAGAGTGAACCAGAGAGCAATGGTGATGAAGGGGTGTGCCACAATCCCCAAACCTCCAAATCTGGAACCTCACCATCAGATAGAGTTTAACGTCATTCCCAGGACATGTAGACCCGCAGCCACCGCTTTCTAGCACCCATATGATAAACAGGGGTTGGGCTTGCCATAAGGGAAATATGGTTGGGAAAATCATATAGGTGCAAGGGCTTGACGTGACCAGCCGATTGATCGGAGGGGGCCTCTCCAACCGCCCGTCTAAGTGGAGTATTGCATGTCATGAACTGCTCTTCCACCTGGGCTCTATCCTTAAGCATCATGGGTCGCCACCCACGGCCAACAGGTGGCCCCATTGGGGGAGTCTTACCCCTCTGCAGAGGTGCAGTTGCTACATTCTAACGCCCCACCATCAGGGCGGGCCAAAGTTGTGAAAGTAGCAAACCACACTGGACTGTGAAATACCAAGCTAATCTGATACTCAGATCTACTTGCCTGAATTGCCTATATGGCTTGGAGCACTATGTTGTAATCCACAGGTTTAGGTCTACCTAACCTTGGCTGATTGGAGAAGTACTTATAATCTGAGAAAAATGTATTGAATCATCTGTTTACTATGATCAACAGTGCTTTTACCTTTTGCACAAAAAATGTTTTTGGTTGATTCCATAGAGTCATGGCCCGGTTTGAACTTGTAAATCATGTTCCCAAATTAGACTGTTGCACATTCATCTGTGCAGCTTTCAAATCAGACTGAGTGAATCAATGCACTGTAGAATAATCAAACTAAATTCCAATTACCGTCGAATTGATAAGACACGGCATCAAGCAGTCGTAACTGAATACAAACCTGTCTTGCTGCAACCCTACTGCAGAATGACAGGGTATTTATGAAACTCCACAACATCATAGAAACCAAGCAGCCAATCAGAACTCAAGGAATGAAATCACCCAAATCAAGAATGGTCCATTCATGTATTTGGGTGATTCCATTCCTTGAGCACTGATTGGCTGCTTGGTTTCTATGATATTGTGGAGTTTCATAAATACCCTGTCATTCTACCAACAGTAGACTGACTGACATATGCACAAAGTGTCAATGCAAATGCACCAACTTACTACACCACAGTGGGTACCTTCCATAGCATGAACAGTTTTGGTCATTCTAGAATAAACATCATACTGATAGAAGAGTTCCAATTACCATCGAATTGGTAAGACAAAGCAACAAGGAAGCTGTAACTTAATACGGATCTTACCTGTTGCAAACCTACTGCAGAATGCCAGAGTATTTATGAAGTATCATAACATCACATAAACTTAGCAGCCAATCAGGACTCAAGGAATGGAATCACCAAATACACAAACAGAGTATTCCTGAGTTCCATAAATACCAGCTATTTTGGGCACCGATAAATAGTGCTTAGTTGCACTTGTTCAAACCAACAACATACTCAGCTTGCAACACAGCTAGTGCTAATCACCCAACAAATTTCTACAGTCATCTGATATAGCTCACTTCAACATACTCAGCTTGCAACACAGCTAGATGCTAATCACCCAACAAATTTCTACAGTCATGTGATATAGACACAGCAAACTAGTACATACCAAAATAATACAAAACTTTTGACTGATAATCTGAATAGTTACAAACAAAATTAGTATGTAAGAAAAACACAAGAAAAGAAATATGTAAGAAAACACAAGTTCAAACATTATAATGATTAATAATAGTTTACATAATTAAAAGAAATAATATTACAACTACTAATATTATACTGTTTTTTTCTTGTTTTATTTCTTTAGTCATATGGAAGGAAAGTCTACTCTCTCCCATGAATTTCATGGGATTGCTGAAATATGGATGGCCAAAAATGATCAAATCTGATATTATACATAATGGGAAAAGTATATTCCCAACATGAAAACACCATAATATTATAAATATGATCTGACATACTCTGTAAAATTTCATATGCAATACAAAGAAAATGTTCCATCATCTGAACAACCCTGGACATATATTGACTATTCCCAATATTATAGGAAGAATCAGATGTTTGTATTATTCAAGTAATCCAATAATATAAATGAACCCAGAGATAACTGTCAAACATTTGACTCTTTTATTAAAAAAAAAAAAAAGCTTGTATTATATATGCCTCTAGGGAAAAAAACTATTTATCTCTCTCTCTCTCTCTGTTTTTCCTTCTCTCTCTCTCTTTTCATCTTTCTCTCTGTTTTCCTTCTCTCTATTTCCTTCTTTCTCTCTCTCTTCTCTCTCTCTCTCCTTTCTTTCTCTATCTCTCTCTCCTTCTTTCTCCTTCTCTCTCTCTCTATATATATATATATAAAGTAAAGTCTTTGGGGTGGCCTAAAGTCGGTATCAGCCAATCGGCGAGGGAGTCTATCCCCTTTTCACTAGCGCTACACCAAGGAGATTATATTAGTGCTTGAGGTGCAGCACCACACTACCATCAGCTTCTTACTTTACTGCACAGATACCTGTGCTATATGCTGAGTTGGTGAGGGCCGGTATCAAACTAGGAACCTTGTGGTTTCTAGCCGAACACTCTACCGACTGGGCTAACCCGGCCCTTGTATATATATATATGTATATATTTTGATATATAATTTTCTTTTAATGAGTGGTTATGCTATATTACCAGTTCATTCTTCTTTTGTGGCATATCAACTAAAAAAAAAAAAAAACATTTTTTCCCAAAAACGTTTCTCCTGATGATGAACTAGGTCGAAACAAGTTGAGAACAATTTTTTTTAAAGTAAAAAAATATTCATAATATATATATATATATATATATATATATATATATATATATAGAGAGAGAGAGAGAGAGAGAGAGAGAGAGAGAGACTTATATAGAGGTGACTAAGATTAACAATTCTTTATTTCAGAACATATTTGACAATGTTAAAGTACAGAGGAACATCTAAAGTAAAAAAAAAAAAAGAAAGAAAAATAAAACCAGAAATGTTTGTGTCTATATATGTCTATATGTGTGCATATACCAAGTAATTGAGAATCAATTATAAACCTTAACATTAGTTAAAAATCATAAAAGCATACAACACAGTAATTGCTTAATTCTTTTCAATGTGGATTAATTTCTAAATTTTGCCAGTTTTAAGTTTACTCAAAAATGATTTCTCCTTTTGACAAATTGCAATTAGTTGATGTAGGTCTAAAAAATATGCAGATCTGACCAATCCTATGTTGAAAGGGTTAAGGTCTAAAAACAATAATGAAATAAACGTGTATGTATGCTTCTGTGACAATATACATATATTTGTCTATATATATAGCTTTTATAAAACTTAAACTTGCCTAAGATCTAGAAAACCACATGTGTATGTGTGAAATATATATATATATATATATATATATATATTATATATATATTGGTGTGTGTGTGTAAAGTATTCATTTATAAACTTTAGGAACTATAAAACATAATATATATATATATATATTTATAAGTCTGCTAATGAAAATATTTTATGCTTGAATGAAAGTAACTTTCCTTATTAATTGAATGAATTATTTTTTTCTGTGATCACTCATAAAAACTTAAAGGTGTTTTTGATGTTTTATTCCAGCCAAATTAAATCATCTCATCCAATCTCTATAAAGTCTACCATTCTGTCTCGGCAATGTCCATTTTGATAACCTTTCCAGACTGAAGATTATAATGAAGCTAACTTCACATTTGAAGAGTAATTTATTCGGCTTTTAAATTAACTTTTCTTTTTGCTTTTTCTTTAATGATTTCTATTTAGAATGAGATAAACTACCTTTAATTGTTTCCTCTGTTACAGAGATAAAAAGAATAAGTGTCTGTCTGGAATATGTAGGTGTGATAAAAAACAGCTACTTCCCTTGTAAACATAAATGTGTCTGTTTTACTTGAAGGAAAAAAAAATCTTTTTTTTTGTGATGGAAGATTTTATCATTAATTGTTCTTCTAATGGAGATAGAGAGAAATTTTTTTGGCTTCCAAAATTCACCATTCCATTCAAAGATGAGAATGTAAAGGGTCTTTTAGTGTGGATTAACATGCGTAATTACTATTTATACACATTCATCATCCTTCTTTTAAGTTTTTGCTGTCAGAACCTCTACTTATCATAAACAGATATTTGTCAGTATTGTTTAGGTAGAAGAAGAGAGAACTAAAGATTAGGAAATTGAGGTTTCTCTACCAATGACAAATTTGTTTTGTTTGTAGCAAAAAAGTGCAAAGAAATTCTGGTTTCAACTCATTTTTGAAAATTGCAAAAAAAAAAAAAATGGTATTATCTGCGTTATTTGGACTATTTTCCTCATCTTCATTGTTATCTTTACAATATTTTGGCCAATGTACCCTCCGGCCTTCTTCAGGTATTTTTTGTCGGACTTTGGAACCTTATTTTCGGCACACATGGCCTAGTGGTTAAGGTAGTTAGGTTAAGACAGTTCTAAATAACAGTTATCTCTAGATTGCAGGTTCAATCCTGATCAAGGGCAGCAGTAACATAGAATAATAATTAACCCTAGCTATGGTTAGCAGAATGAGAACAGGATACCCCCCATGGACTGAATAAAGGATTTGGTTCAAAGTTCCATGATGGCTCCCGATTACAAGAAGGTTTCTGAGTCCGAAAAGAAGGTTCCCAAGTCCGAGAAGGTTTCTGAGTCTGTAAAGATTCCCGAGTCCGAAAAGGTTCCCGAGTCTGACAAGAAATACCTGAAGAAGACCGGAGGACATATCAAGGGCAGCAGTAACATAGAATAATAATTAACACAGTTTAACGCCTCTACCTCAGCTATGGTTAGTGGAATGACAACAGGATACCCCCGTGGATTGAATAAAGGGTTAGGTTCAAAATTCCGTGATGGCTCCTGATTATGATAAGAAGGTTCCCGAGTTTGAAAAGATAATACTAAGCATCAAGCCACATCTCAAACATTCAGAGAAATAAATAAAAAATGTTTCTACATTATATATATACAAGTAAGAATATGTGCCTTCCGGCTTTTAGTATCTAAGTTTTAATGTAATGAAATTTATTAAATTAAAAAGACTAACCAAATTAGATAAGAATACATATAAAAAGATTACTTATTTTAATTATATTTTAATTGGTTTCTCCATAAAAATCATTCATAGGATTGATTTTAATACATTGGAGAATAAAACAATAATATTAGAGATCAATAACACCAAATAAATATTTATTAAAGCTGGCTTTGTTAAAACAAGTATGCAAATTAACCACACCATATATTATGTAAACCTTTATTTCTTAGTGAGTTTAAACACACTAATAACATGAGTTGTTTTAAGGCAAATCTAACTCAGTTTTTATAAAGATATTGTTAAAAAATAAGATTTATTCTATATATCAATGATTTTAACTATAATATATAAATCAAATATACATTGATAAATTTACGCAATTCCTAAAAGGTAACTGTGATATAAGCCATGGCATAATTTTGGTTACAGACAGAAACCAAATCTCCATTATAATTACTAGCACCCTCCGGGTGCAAGTATTAAAGTTTTAATGTAATAAAATATCATATTAAATTAGAAATACTAAATAAGAATGAAAAAAAAAGATTTGAAACAGAGGGGGCTATAATCGAAAAATAGAACAACTGAAGTTTACTCTTCCATTTTTCATTACTAAATTTTCCTAATTTAACTATTTAGTTAAAATAGGAAGTAAAAAATAAAATTACAGTTATTTCTTCTTGTAAATCATTTTATTTTAAGATTTATCACCGAGATTTTTGCTCATATTCATTAAGATAAAACCCAAACAATTAGAAATCAATAATACCAAGCACATATTTATTAAAATCAAATTTTAAATATTAATATGCAAATTAGCCTTCTCGTTCACACTGTAAACCGCTATTTTGTTGTATATATAAATACAATTGCATGTTATTAGTACGTAGATATGGTCAACAGTATTAATAATGTAAAACAATTTCATTAATAATTGAAGGTTTAAAAGAATGAAATCATGGAGAATTTGATGTAAATAATTAAGGGAATTGTGACTTGAGTAGTGGTGTAGTTTCGGTTACAGACAGAAAAACACACTATCTCCATTATAATAAGATATATATATATGATATATATATCATATATATTTAGATGAGAATTTATGTGACCCTCGGTTTGAGGCAGTGGTGCATTTGTTAGACAATCTAATGGTTGCATCATTGCATGAAATCCAAGATCACATAAATTATGATAAAATATTATATATATATATATATATATATATATATATATAACAACTTTATCACTAATAATGAGCACTCTACTACTAATACCACAAAAAACTTGATCCACCACTAACTCACTAAGTAAGCTTGTGATAACCATTTATCATTACCATATATATATATATATATATATATATATATATTTACCAACCCCTTCATGCAAGTAGGATGTGACAAATGGTCAATTTTTTAAACTAGAGTTTAACAGGTTGGAATTCAGGGTTTTCCCTCTCCTAGACTGGTTGCCTAACCAAGGTTAAAGAGCTCGGTCTGCCCTACTATTGACCCATAGCTGCATGCATACATTTCCCAAGTGTATTAGTGCTATGGAACTGCAACAGCCTCATCCAGGGTTTGAATTTGTGTCGACTAGTCAATTTTGTATGACATTAACCATTATGTTTGCATAATATTTATGTTTATATATCTATTTTATTCAACTTTTGGACAAATAAATTGATCATTTTGAAGGATATCAAATTATTTATTCATTATTAACATAAAATTGTTTTATCAATTTCCATGTTAAATAGTATTTGAATAAAATGTGATTTCTTCCTTGTCAAAACTGAAACTTTTCTGATTATCATTTGATAAATTGTGGTATTTCACTATAACAGAACTTGCCATTTGTACTACTCTCCATTAACGACGCATCTGTGTTTATACAAAGTGTGTCAAAAAAAGTATTAAGATTTTTGTACTTTTTGACACACCTTGTATTCTGTTTGTTTTGTTTTACGGCATATCAACCTCAGTGTGTCATTTAATGCCGATAAAGTTTTGAAATAAATTCATTCTTAATGGATACACAATTTTTTTTTATAAACACATTTTTCTATTTAATCCATAGATGGGACCCTAACAGGTACTACCACTCCGGGTCAGAGTGGACTAGGGCAATGGTGATGAAGGGGTGCTCCACATTCCCCAAACCTCTATAACTGGAACCTCACCATCAGATAGAGTTTAACGCCATTTCCAGGACATGTAAACCCTCAGCCACCACCTTCTAGCACCCATATGATAAAAAGGGTTGGGGCTTGCCATTAGGGCAATAGGGTTGGGTAATCATATAATTGCTAGGGCTTGACGTGACCAGCCGATTCATCGGAGGGGGTCTCTCCGACCACCGTCTACCCTAAGTAAGAGTCTATGTCGAGTGTTGCAGGTCATGGACTGCTCATCCATCTGGACTCATGGGTCATCACCCACGCCAACAGATGGCCACATTTGGGGGAGTCTTACCCCTCTGCTGATGTGCAGTCAGTGCATTCTAACGCCCCAGCCGACAGAGCAGTTGTGTAGTGTGGTATGATAAAGAACAATGAGAGATTGAGTTAAGAAGATATCTTTATTTGCCAGCCGCCATTTCAGCAAGTGAGTCACCCAGAGAAATTTTCTAGAAAGAGCTTGCAAGACAGAAGACATAACCCGGAGCAGCCAGTTACTTATATACATAACATCTATCATATTTGGTAACCTTGTAAGAATTTTAAGCTGAACGATTTATTCAATCTGTGGGATTAGATTGTTCCCTTTACAAATCCTTTATTTAATCCATGGGACTAGATTGTTCTCATTCCATTGTCCATGCAAGAGAATATCTCATATCAGTTAATTCTTCTTAATTCATCTTTCTAATGCCATTCATTACTAAGAAGTAATTGATAAAGTTAAAGGAATTGTATGCAGTAATCTTAAAAAGATTGCTGCTCAAAAGAGCTAATGGGTATCTGCTGTTCCAATTCCCTAAACTTTTGAGTGCATAACTATATATATAAGGATATCAGTCTGTTCATGTTCTATCTCTGTGTCTATTTATGTCAGTCAATTTCCTATCAGTCAATTATTATCTATTTTTTGATGGCTATTTCAATGTATTTCTTCCACTATTTTTGTCTACCTATAATATATTATTCTCCATGAATAAATACACTTCTACAATAAAGTGTTTTTTTTTTTTTCAAATCAAAAATACAAATTAGATTATTTTCAATTATTACCCAATGAAACATATTAGGTTTTATTTATTAACAAACTGTAATGAGAGATAAAATTGCATATATATATATATATGGGAGTAAATATGGAAATAAATCCGACAATATTAAGAAATTTGAAAAAAACAAGTGTTTCAAAAATAAGATAAATTTATTTATCAACACTTAAACGTTTCGGTTTCTTTGAACCTTCATCAGGATGTATCAAGGGGTGAAGAAATTGATGGATGTTTTATAGATGACAGGAGATAAAAAAAATTTGTGTGCCTAGTCAGACGTTCTACCGACTGAGAAAGATTAAATCAAATATCAAATGCATAACATCAACCTCTGAGCATAAATTTGAAAATAAAATTTTAAAAATTCAAATTAGTTATACTACTGAATTATAAAAATATTCTGTTTTCATTATTAAATTATTTATGTTAATGTCATATCTAAAAAAAAAAATGATAATAAATAATGAATTAAACTGAAATTAAATTTAAGACAAAAGAATTTGAAAGACACAACATGTATTGAAGCATTTTTTGATACAGTTCAATAACCTCTGACAAAAGTCAGTACCCAGATTTACAACATATTTCACCCGTCTAGCCAAAGAAAGGGCCAAAGTGGAATATTGCATGCCATGGACTGCTCAACCACATGGGTTCTATCTTGGTTTGAAGTCTTACCGCTCTGCAGAGGTGCATTCAGTGCATTCTAACATCCCACCGACAAGGCAACTACATGTATTGAAGCATTTTCTGAAACAGTTCAATAACCTCTGACAAAAGTCAGTATCCAGATTTACTACATATTTCATTGATGACTGTGATATCACATTTTACTGAGGAAAAAGATTTGAGCAAATTTAATTTTGCTTATCAGAGGTACAAGTTTTCAAAGGTGAATGTCTGCTAAAAGTTTCAGGTGTTCATTACAACATTTATAAATTCACTGAGTTTCACTAGAATAATTTATGATACAACTGAAATTAATAGTATGTTAATCTTAAAGATATTTTTGATTTTGTACAGATTAATTTTTATTGGTTAAGTTATGTATATTTTAGGATATATATATATATATATATATATATATTGAATTAATAAATATATAAATATTAAATTAACTTTCACTACTAAGCTCGCAAACTAGATCTCTCTGTGATTGTAAAATATATAAACAAACCTATGTATTTAATAGTTTAAAACACCAGCCTCGCTACATAAGCTGTCAGTGGCCGAAGGGATAATAATTCAGGCTGGCAAACAGTCAGTTGGAGTTCAACCCTAGCCAAAGATAGTTGTTGTGTCTGACCATATTGAAGAGGTGTGAAACGCTGAAACAGGTGTCTATGGATGACTTATATATATATATATTACACAGGGTGTTCCAGAAATCAGACATCATCCTGGTTTTCAAAAAAAAAAAATAAATGAAGGAGTGTTTTTAAAAAATAAATAATATATTTTTCAAAAACCAAGATGTGCACAAATTCTGGGACTCCATACTTTGGTTTTGTGGCATATCAACCTCAGTGGGTCATTTAATGCCGACAAAGTTTTGAAATAGATTAAATCTTAATGGATACTCAATTATCTCATAAACACACTTTATTATTTAATCCATAGATGGAACCCTAACAGATACTACCATTCCAGGTCCGAGCGGGCCAGGGAGCAGTGGTGATGAAGAGGTGCTTCCCATTCCCCAGACCTCCATAACAGGAACCTCACCATCAGTTAGAGTTTAACGTCATTCCCAGTACAAGAAGACCCTCAGCCACTGCCTTCTAGCACATATATGATAAAAAGGGTTGGGGTTTGCCATAAGAGCAATAGGGTTAGGGCAATCATATAGGTGCTAGGGCTTGACATGACCAGCCGATTGATTGGAGGGGGCCTCTCTAACTGCCCATCTAACCTAAGTAAGGGTCTAAGTTGAATGTTGCATGTCATGGAGTGCTCATCCTCTAGGATTCTATCCTTAAGCATCATGGGTTGCCACCTACAGGCAACAGATGGCCCCATTGGAGGTGGGGTCTTACCCCTCTGCAAAGCTTCAGTTGGTGTATTGTAAAACACCAGCCAACAGGGCTTCTGGGACTCCATATATATATATATATATATATATACAATCAGAACCAAAGTAGTAATGTCATCATCAATTTTATTGTAATCAAATAAATGAAACTATAGACAAGATGAATTGGCTATTAGAAATATAAATAGATACATATGGGGTGGAATGTTTTTTTTATTTGTCTAAAAAGCATATTTTGATTAAAAAATAATGTAAATTTTATTTTTAAACCTAAAAGTCTTTAAAGAAAAACTCAACAAAGTGTATAAAAGATAAAAGGTGTATAAAAGTTGTTCAGGTATAATCCAGCCATGAAAATAAGTATAAATGGGAGTCCGCAGTACAATCAAGAATGATACGGAATGATCCAGGGATTTACATGGTCAATAGATCCATGGTGTTGCAGCTTTTGTCATATCAAAATATGATACAAATATAGCTACTCCCATTAATCACAATGAAAATCCATCATCTATTATAAAAAAATTAAACATTTAATAGTCACTATTAATACTTTTTTTCTTTTCTGGTATCTAATGATGTTCGGAGTACATAAGTAAAGTCGTCAGGGCAGCCTAAAGTCGGTATCAGCCAGTCAGCGAGGGAGTCTATCCCCTTTTCAATAGCACTAGACCAAGGAGATTGTTCTTGGCATCTGAGGTGGAGCGCTACACCTACCATCAGCTCCTTACTTTACCGCACAGTTCCCTGTGCTACTCATACGCTGAGTTGGCAAGGACCGGTATCGAACTAGGAACTTTGTGGTTTCTAGCTGAACGCTCTACCGACTGAGCTAACCATAGTCCAGGCATATTATAAGTATATATGGTGCTAATGTATCTCCTTGTAGGACTCCAGCGGCGATGTCAAAGAAATCTGTGTCGCCATTAGGTGAGTGTACCATTGCTTTAGTGTTTTTGTAGAACATCATTATAGCAGCAACTGTTTCTTTGGGGAGACAATATGCTAGTAGTATTTGTTCCATTTTCCCTCTGTGTATGGAATCAAATGCCTTGGAGAAATCTACGAATAGTAGAGTAACCTCTAGATTCTTTGTTTTAACCCCTGAAAAAACACTTTTATAAAATACCAATGTTATTCATTAATTACCTACAAGGAGAATGTTTTACCCAAATTCTTATATTGGTAATTAATCCATTGTAGAATAATCATACTAAGTCCAATTACTGTCGAATTGACAAGACAGCAAGCAATCGTAACTGAAATACGATTCTGGTTTGCTGCAAAGACTACTGCAAAATGGCAGGATTTATGGAGCCTTAGAGGATCATACAAACCAAGCAGCCAATCAGGACTCAGGGAATGGATTCACCCAAATGCATGAGTGGACTGTTCTGAATTCCCATAAGTACCAGTTGTCTTGACACTGGTTCAGTTGTGCTTGGCCAGTCACATTGTTCAAACCAGTTGTTGACTGACTGATTTCAAAGATGACCAAAGTCAAAGAATACCACTTATCCAAAAAAAAAAATCAAAATATTCCTACCAGATGAGAATGTTCTTATAATATTTAGAAGGCTCATAGTAACCTTCCGATGTAGGTACATATATGTACATAAGATAATTTGACAAGGAAATAAAACATAATAAATGCAGACTTTATTTTGTCAGAGCACATAGAGAAGGGCATACATACATGACCAGATACTTGGATACAGAAAGAGATAGTCCTAAGTCCTTAAGAAGTGATACAGAATTCATGGAGAAATAAGTCACTTACTGCTAGTTGGGAGGGAGGCAAAGCCCTCTGCTAAATAGACATTGACATCATGTGTTTAGCCTATGCGTAGTAGTTACAGGACCGAAGGAAAGAGAGAGACTTTTCCCGGGCTGCTACTTAAATACTCTAGCCCCCTACTGGTGAAAACTTGGCAACAATATAACTCTTTTGGACTCACATCATATACAATATTAACTTATGGAAGCGCATGGTGTAATGGTTAAAGTCATGGGAAATGGACTCGTCAACCCGAGTTCAAATCCTGGATGTGGTAATTGCATTTCACTTAGCGCTAATACCCTTGGGAAATGTATGAATCCTACTCTCCCTCCAGCTATGGATAAATCGTAGGGCAGACTGGGCTCTTTAACCTTGTTTAGGCAACTGGTCTAGGAGAAGAAAAACTCTGATTTCAAACCTGTTGAACTCTGCTTAAGAAATTGACCTTGTGTCACATCCTGCTCATGTGGAGGGGTTGGTAAATATATATATACAATATTAACTGCAAATCCACAATGACTAAGATAACTTTTACCTTGAGAAATATTTCTAATAATTAATGAATACATTGGATCGAAGGAGATATCTTTCAAAAAAACATTTTGAAATTATAACAATGATGTGAGACATTG
The DNA here is from genome assembly GCA_023376005.1 of Doryteuthis pealeii. Classification (NCBI taxonomy): domain Eukaryota; kingdom Metazoa; phylum Mollusca; class Cephalopoda; order Myopsida; family Loliginidae; genus Doryteuthis; species Doryteuthis pealeii. The sequence continues at coordinate 30,748,034 of CM042160.1, read as the reverse complement.
TTATGTAAACACAAACTCAATAGATTTCTTTAATCTAAATCAAATCATTCAATTTGTCTGAATTTTTGAGATGAGGCTTGATAATTTGTATTATTTGAACTATTGTCCTCATCTTTATTGTTATCAACAAGAAACCCTTGAAGAAGGCTACGGGGCACATCGGCCAAAAACGTTGTGTAGATAACAATCAAGATGAGGACAATAGTTTGAATAATTAAGATAATTTAGATTTTGATATATAAGAAGAGAGGTGCAAAGACAGTTCAACATCTTCCCCATGTTTCCATTAATAATCGCTAGAGAATAGTCAAAAGCATCAAAAGAGCATGGAGAGTTTTACACTTTCATAATCATTCTATCTTTTCTGAGGGAAACAGGCTCAGAACAGACGTAAAAGTACTAAGCTTTATTGAGCTAAACGAAACTCAGCTACAAAATGAGGAGGGGCAAATCATTGTTTATATAGCTTGCATGGGCGAGTCTATTGCTCGTAAAATGTGAGCATAGGATACTACAGTACCCACTATAGTTGGTAGTGTTGTGTAAGTTGGTGCACTGACACGTTGTGCATTGCTTTGCTCCATGTGTGATTTGAAAGCTGCACAAATGAGTATGCAATGTAGTCTAATTCAGGAACTTATGCTTTATCAGATTGAACAAGGCCCTAAGTCTAAAAATGAACAAATTGTGCCCCGATTACACATTGGTCATACAAGACTAATGCACTCCTATTTACTCAAACAAGAACAACAACCGCAATGTGGAACATGTCAAACACCTTTGACAGTTAAACACTTATTTATGAAATGCAGGTTTTTTGCGCACATCAGAAACCGTTATTTTAGAACAAACAATATGCAAGATCTATTTGAAAAAGTCAACATAGACGATATTCTCTCTTTTTTGAGTGAAATAAAATTATACCATAGAATATAGACATGAAACAAATCAATACCATACAACATAACACCCAATAATCTTAACACATTGTTAAAACCAATTACTAAAAGGTATATATATAAATACACTATATGTATTACATCATAACCGGTAGGCATGACATAACCCCGGACGGGTTGATATGCCGTTAAAATCAATAAACAAACAAACAAAGCATTATATTATCTCTTGTAAATAAACAAAATGAACAGAAATTTAACAAAATGCTCTTTATCCTTTATATTCCATGATGAACAAAATTGATGAGACAAACATAATAAATAATATGTAATCACTTACTTTTAATTGAAATGACGGCTATAGTCTTTATAGCTTTTTATGATCATATATATATATATATATATATATATATTACTTAAGCTATATACCCACTAATACAAATATATACATTTGCATGTTTTTATCATTTATTAGCGGTTTTCTGATGTGCTTATCTAGAGATACTTATATTCTTGTAGATAAAGGATACAATGATATATGTATACATACACGCATATAAGTGTTTGAAGACACATACATACATACATATATATAAGTACAGATAAAAAGTTATCTTTTTGAATATTTGTAGTCATATCAGGATTATGCCTTTTTCTTGGATTACTGATTATGTTCATAGTTATTGCCATATATAGTGTCTCTTTGATCTTCCATACATTCCATTGTCATCTGTATTGACTATTGATCTATAGATGATTTAACTTCTTTGTAGATTTATTGAAGTCTGACTTGTTTCATTATACAATGTAAAAGATATTATTTACTTACATCAAAAGAGATAATCAGTTTTATCATTGCCTGCATACGTCTATATATATATATATATATATATATATATATATATGAACATATATTCATGTGTGTATTTATGCATATACATTCCAATATATAAATGCTGATGTTTGTGCATAACTGATAAAATATCAATATTTCAATAAACATTTAATATATATTGTATTATTTTTGACAATATATATCTAATTTTCTATTGCAGGATAAGCATAGATAATTATATACATTTTTATAGCATCATTATGTATTTTCCTTTTTTACTACATATACACACTTATATGTTTATAATTGTCCATACTTGTATGCAAAATATCTGTTGAATCGAAGTATATATGCATGCTAATATATATATGTATACATGTGTGTATATATGCATATGTATGTGATTATGTTAGCATGTGTGTTTGTATTAAAACAAAATGATTTTGATTCGATAATACTTTGTTTACAAGAATGTTGTTTGTTAGTTAATTATATGAAAGATTACTGTGTTATCCGATCGTCTCACGCAATTGTGAATCTGAGCTGGGTTCTATGAATGACAGGCAGTTTCAAACAGAGCAAATCTTTCCTCTTCGTGTTGTGTAAGGGGAAACACAAGGTCCAATACAGCATAACACAAATGACAGAGCAAAGTATCCAAATAAAGTTAAAAACAGCATCAGACTGCTTTTGATTTTTGGTTTGTTTTGTTTACGGCATATCACCTCAGTGGGTCATTTAATGCCGATAAAGTTTTGAAATAAATCAATTCTTAATGGATACTCAATTTTTTTTATAAACACATTTTTCTATTTAACCCATAGATGGGACCCAAACACTACCACTGTGGGTCAGAGTGGACCAGGGAGCAATGGTGATGAAGGGGTGCTCCATATTCCCCAAACCTCCAAAACTGGAACCTCACCATCAGATAGAGTTTAACATCATTCCAGGACACGTAGACCTGCAGCCATCACCTTCTAGCACCATATGATAAAAAGGGGTTGGGGCTTGCCATAAGGGTAACATAATGGATGACCTGGAACAGATTTAAATTGAATGTAAAAAAATGGGAATGTAATTTCGGGACAAAGATTAAGAGAAACAAAGAAAAAAAGAAAAAATGTTTTAAGAAGATACAGAGTCACAAAAACCTTTTAAAATTGTCCTCTGAGTGAATCAGGTCAGAGCACTCGGCTTTGGTCAGCTAGTTACAGATGAATGACTACTAGCAATTAAGCCAAAATAAATAGATAAAACCAGAAGCTTCAAATTTACTGGGCAAAGGAAGAAATCCAGAAATGGAATTATTTGATACTGCAGGAATCAATTCACCAGAGTCAGTATTGAGTTATGGACAAATGTGAATAGCTCAGTCAGTAGATCATTCAGCTAGAAAACACAAGGTTCCTAGGTCAATACCGGCCCTCGCCAACTCAACGTATGAGTAGCACCGGGATCTGTGCGGTAAAGTAAGGAGCTGATGGTAGGTGTGGCGCTCCACCTCAGATGCAAAAACAATCTCCTTGGTCTAGCACTAGTGAAAAGGGAAGAGACTCCTTCACTGATTGGCTGATGACAACTTTACTTATGTTGAACTAAAACAAAGTAGAAGAAATTTGAATATTCTAATTGGTAACAAAAATCTAACACTGTGTGGGTGTATTGTTACTCATTGTATATATTGTATTGTATAGAGGTGTGTGGCATAATGGTTAGAGTCATGGGAAATGGACTCGTCCACCCAAATTCAAATTCTAGACAAGGCTGTTTACATTTCACATAGTGTTAATATCCTTGGGAAAGGTATGAATCCATCTATTCTCCCTCCAGATATGGGTAAAATAGTAGGGCAGACTGGGCTCTTCAACCTTGGATTTTAATCTGTCTACAAGAAGGAAAACTCAGAATTTGAAAAACCTGAGGTCAGTTGTTGATTGGGTTTGTGTCATTCCTTGCACACCAATCCTTTCCTATCGACTGTGCCAAAAAGTGTGGATAGTCCAACAGAAGCCTTCACCACTATGAACAAAACACTGTAGGTTATTCATTGGATTAATCCTCATGTGTCTAAATAAATGAAAGAGTCCAAAATTTTGGTATGAAAGCATCTCCCCCTTTCTTTAAACTTTTATAACAAATTCAAAATTGGAAATTCTCTCGGTTTTTTTTCTCTCAAAAACAGTGCCTGAATATATATGTAAACAAAATTTTCTATGAAATTCTTAAAGGAATCAGGTTAAAAAAAAAAATCTTCAAGAAAGAAAAGTAAATAACGTAGGCAGTGGCCTATTGTTGGTATCAGCCAGATAGTGAGAGGGTCTATTCCTTTTTCACTAGTGCTAGATAAGGGAGATTGTTTCTGCATCTGAGGTGGTGTGCCACAACTACCATTAGCTCCCCACTTTACTGCATAGATCCAAGCTGTGCTACTCCAGTGCACAGTTGGTAAGGGCAAGTATTGAACCCTGAATCTTGTGGTTCCAAGATAGATTCTCTACCAATTGAGCTAAATTTGACAGTTATGGATTTTAATTTATAAAATTCTCTCATTTTAAAGACTGTAAAACATACAGTAAGAATTACGTTTAATTCATGAGTGATTCAAAGAGATGATAAATTTTGGCCATACCTAAGATATTTCATATACAGGGTAGCCCCCAACCCCAAAATCAGGTCGCACACACTTTTTTTTTTAAAGTCAAAGAAAATTTATAAAACACACTGTGTGTGTGTGTGTGTATATATATATATATATATAAGTAAAGAAATAACAAAAGACTCGGAGATTTAGCATTATAGTCTATTTCAGGTAGCTTAGACAAAGTGTCTAACTCTCCCGACTCATCAGATATATATATATATATATATATATATATAATAAACGTTTGCACCAGCGCAGTAACACACCTACCTCCAAACCTCTGATGATGCAATTTTATCCCAAAAAATATTTAGGAAACAGGTAAATAAACATTTTCATCACCTATTCCATTGTATTGACAATTGCCTTCTAATTTCTATTTTAAACACATACATACAATGCTTCAAGGAAACTATAAAACCCTCATATATATATATATATATATATATATATATATATATATAAGCATGTGGTGTAATGGTTATCATCATAGAAAATGGACTCGGCAACCTGAGTTCAAATCCTGGACAAGGCTGTTTACATTTCACTTTCCCAAAGTGCTAATTCTCTTTAGAAAGTTATGCATCTAACTATTCTCCTTCCAGCTATGGGTAAATAGTAAGGTAGACTGGGCTCTTTAGCAAAAGAGTGTAGGAGAAGGAGAACACTTTATTTAACCTGACCATGTGTCATAGCCTCCTTGCGTATATGGGGTTAAGAATGAGTGTATGTGTGTTTATGTGCATATATATAATACAAATATACATATCATTTTAAATAGACTGACTGACATAAAACAAAAGTGTCTCGAAATTTCTTATTTTCTGTGATACATTTATTTTTTTCCTCAAAAAAAAAACACTGCAGCATAGGCAAAATAAACATTACATGTTTATTAACTTGTGTTTTTCAATTTTTTCATAATATTACATACTGTCGGATTCATTTCCACTTTTTCCTCACACACACACACACACATATATATATATATATATATATATATATATGCATGCATATAAAAGCTAAAATTTTTTTTTAAGTTCACAAATTGAATCAAATGCCATTTCTATGTATATAGATTATATATGTATTTCCATGGTATATATAAAAAAAAAAGATCATATAGAAAACAACATAATTATTTTGTATAATAATATGCTTATGATACATGCACTATTTTTTGTATTGAGAATTGGCTCTGATTTCTAAAGACTTTTTCCTCATTTTCTTATATAAGTTGCACAGTTGGGTCCACATCTTCATTAAAATTACAAATTTTGAGGATGTTGCACCAGAAATATTTTTTTTTTTGTGTGTATACTATGACTAGAATTTCAAATTCTATCATTTCAAATGAAAAAAAAATCTAAAGTTTCAGTCTCTATACTCTTTAGTTACACTTAACACTGTTACACACAAGGTGTGTCATAAAAGTCTCGAGATTGAAGCTGTATTTACCAAGATATAAATGAACAATGAATAGACTCTTAATTTTTTTTCAGAATACAAGGTGTGTCATAAAAGATTGAAGCTGTATTTACCAAGATAGAAATGAACAATTAATAGACTGTTCATTTTTTTCAGAATACTAAATGTGTCAAAAAGAGCTGAGTTTGAAGCTTTATTTACTAAGATAGAAATGAACAATGAATGGAACGTTAATATTTTTCAGAATACAAGGTGTGTCAAAAAATACAAAAAAATCTCAATACTTTTTTGATACACCTTGTGTGTGCATATATATATATATATATATATATATATATATACACATACACACACACACACACACAGATGAGTAAGTAAAGCAAAGCATGTGTTTTCATTTTACACAAACACACTTAAATATGTATTAAACTTTATGATCTTATTTATTACTTAGAGTTGTAATTACCCTATGTTAGAGATAGTTGAAAAAAGTTTTTCCTTTGTCAGCCACTGTTAATCTTTCCAAAACTTCCAGCCAGGATTTATATCTGAGCTTTTCATCATCGTCTGATCTTTGGGCACATCTTTTTTGCATGACATTTTAATCACTTATAAAACCTTCTGATCCACCTCCCATCCCTTTCAGTAGGTTATTATATTTGGCATCTAATATCTAATAAATGTCATATATATATATATATATATATATATATATATATATATATATACATGCATGCATATATATATATATATATATATATATATATATATATATATATATATATATATATTTGCATGCATGCATATATATATATACATATATATTTGCATGCATGCCTATATATATATATATATACATATATATTTGCATGCATGCATATATGTATATATGCACATACATATTTGCTTATATATCATAATATACATATACTTATATATATATACATTATATATATATATATATTTACACATATTTGCTTATATGTCCTTATATATATATATTTACACATATTTGCTTATATATCATAATGTATATATACATACATATATACTTATACATAATAATATCTAAACATGTACACACACACATATGTGATCATATATTTGCTAATATAACATATATACATTTACACAGATTATAAATCAGACACATACATACATATTAACACTCATAGAATATATATATATACACACACACATATGTACATATTAACTCATAGAATATACATATATATATATATGTACATACATGTATAATGTTTATATGTGTGCATTTGTGTGGTATGAGCTAAACATATATGCGTGTATTTTAAATATGTATGTTTATGTTATGTTTGTGTATATGTGCAAATACATAAGAAATCCAAGTCAATATATCATAAAAACTTTCAAGATGAAGCATTTTTTACTATTATCATGTTATTACTAATTTTACACATCTTCTGATGAGATCTAAACTTGCATCCTACACCTAGGGGGCCCATCTTTCAAGGATATCACCTGGATCAGTTTGGCCATGAAAGCTTCAATATATAAGCTAAGTCACAGCAGAATACAAAGGCAATAGATATGAGTACTTACTTTCTTGCACAATTTGCCAGAACAAATTAGACACTTTGTTTACTATCTGATATATGTAGATGAATCAATGAAAAAAGCGAACAAAATATTTATTTTTCAGTATAATTACTTCATCTCACAAACCAGCATGTTCCTATGAATTGTATATATTTACCTAACCCCTCTGCCACGGGTTATAGTGCTAGATAAGGGAGATTGTTTCTGCATCTGAGGTGGTGTGCACAACTACCATTAGCTCCCCACTTTACTGCATAGATCCAAGCTGTGCTACTCCATGCACAGTTGGTAAGGGCAAGTATTGAACCCTGAAACTTGTGGTTCCAAGATAGATTCTCTACCAATTGAGCTAAATTTGACAGTTATGGATTTTAATTTATAAAATTCTCTCATTTTAAAGACTGTAAAACATACAGTAAGAATTACGTTTAATTCATGAGTGATTCAAAGAGATGATAAATTTTGGCCATACCTAAGATATTCATATACAGGGTAGCCCCCAACCCCAAAAATCGGGTCCCCCACACTTTTTTTCAAAAGTCAAGAAAATATTAAAAACACACTGTGTGTGTGTGTGTGTGTATATATATAATATATATATATATATAAGTAAAGAAATAACAAAAGACTCGGAGATTTAGCATTATAGTCTATTTCAGGTAGCTTAGACAAAGTGTCTAACTCTCCCGACTCATCAGATATATATATATATATATATATATATATAATAAACGTTTGCACCAGCGCAGTAACACACCTACCTCCAAACCTCTGATGATGCAATTTTATCCCAAAAATATTTAGGAAACAGGTAAATAAACATTTTCATCACCTATTCCATTGTATTGACAATTGCCTTCTAATTTCTATTTTAAACACATACATACAATGCTTCAAGGAAACTATAAAACCCTCATATATATATATATATATATATATATATATATATAAGCATGTGGTGTAATGGTTATCATCATAGAAAATGGACTCGGCAACTGAGTTCAAATCCTGGACAAGGCTGTTTACATTTCACTTTCCCAAAGTGCTAATCTCTTTAGAAAGTTATGCATCTAACTATTCTCCTTCCAGCTATGGGTAAATAGTAAGGTAGACTGGGCTCTTTAGCAAAAGAGTGTAGGAGAAGGAGAACACTTTATTTAACCTGACCATGTGTCATAGCCTCCTTGCGTATATGGGGTTAAGAATGAGTGTATGTGTGTTTATGTGCATATATACAATACAAATATACATATCATTTTAATATAACTGACAATAAAACAAAAGTGTCTCGAAATTTCTTATTTTCTGTGATACATTTATTTTTTCCTCAAAAGAAAAAAAACACTGCAGCATAGG
>CM042160.1:30729294-30736794 GCA_023376005.1 Doryteuthis pealeii | reverse complement strand
ATGACAGCACGTGGAGAAGATACATATAAGATACATCAGAAACAACATGGAGGATATATGAGTAACACATACATGAGACAAGATATATTTGATCATTTGTTGTCGGTAATTTGTTAGGAATTTCTGTTAAATCAATCTATTCCAGATTTCAACTAAGGGACCACCCCAGTTCATTTAGATTTCATTTATTTACTTGTTTATTCATTTCTGCTATCTTCCTATTTTCCTTAAATTTTTCTCCAATTATATATATATATATATGAAGATCATTGTTTAAGCTCCCTGAAATAGACTATAATGCAAAAATTCTAAGTCTTTTCTTGTATTTTTACTTACACACATATATATATATATATATATATATATATATATATATATATATTGAATACTATAGATCAAAAACTGCACAATGAACATTTTAGAGTAATATTCAGCTTTTAGGAAGAGGAGTTATTGTTCCTCTTTTGTATGTATAAAACTGTTTCCATCTAGTCATATTTATCTCTCATAGTCTGTTAACATTTATCTATTAACTTGCTGAGCCTTGACAAGACTTTGCATTTTATACAAATACTCTTAGGAAGACATGAATTCCGATCATTTTATTCAAGCTATGAGTAAATATTAGGCAGACTGGTCTTTATAACTTTGATAAATCAATTGGTCTAGAAGATTAGTATTATCTGCGTTATTCAGACTATTATCCTCATCTTCATTGTTATCTGTAAAATGTTTCAACCGATGTGCCCTCCGGCCTTCTTCAGGTATTTCTTGTGGAACTCAGGAACCTTCTTTTTGGACTTGGGAACCTTTTTGTCAAAATCGGGAGCCATCATGGAACTTTGAACCTTAACCCTTTATTCAGTCCATGGGCGTATCATGTTCTCATTCTGCTAACCATAGCTGGGGTATGATTAACACAGCTTAAGGCCTCTACCCTAGCTGTGGTTAGTGGAATGAGAGCAGGATACCAGGGTTAGGTTCAAAGTTCTATGATGGCTCCCAATTTTGACAAAAAGGTTCCAGATTATTCAAGAAGGTTCCTGAGTCTGAAAAGAAGGTTCCCGAGCACGACAAGAAATACCTGAAGAAGGCTGGAGAGCACATCAGCCAAAACGTTGTACAGATAACAATGAAGATGAGGACAATAGTCCGAATAATGCAGATATTACTAATCATCAAGCCTCATCTCAAACATTCAGAGAAATGGTCTAGAAGAACAAAAAAAAAAAATTAAAAGTGGCATATGGCTATCAACTTATAAAATAACTACATGCTACTGAAATTGCATCATCATCACAGATGTGGTGTGCCTATTGCCCTATACTACTCAAGGGCAGAGGAGACATTTACATTTTACATCAAACTAAATCATCTCATTTTATGTATATCCCAGTTTATCTATCTAATGATTCATTTCTGCCTATTTATCTTAACCAGTTTTTATCTACATCAGTTATTTCATACCTATCTATTCATATTCCAATGTTTTTATTTCTTACTCTCCTTCAGAAAGTTTGTAACCTTCACTGTTCAATCTGTGATATTCACAATACACAAACATTTTTAAATATACAGTGTATATACCATACTAGATGATGATGTGTAAATTGTCATCTAAGTTATGCAAAAATTAACTCTGACTTTATCAGTTTATATTTACCAAAATTACACAAAAACATCTTAACATACTATAGATTAATTTATGTAAAATTAATTACAATTAGATTTAATTAGAGACATCCAAATCAGGTGTGTGACATTTTGACCTTAAAATTTAAAAGGATTTTAAAATATCCAAATAGATTCTTTCATGAAAAACCATAGCTTCAATCGCTAGATAAAAGCATAGAATTAATCAGAATTAAAAGAAAAAATGCATCTTTCCATTCAAACCAGTTTTGAAAGAAACAATTACTATACATTCATTTGTTTTCAGTATTTAACAACTTAAAAAATAATTGTGTAATCATTGTTTTAAATCATTTTCTATACAATTTTTGCTAAGTAAAATGATTTAATTTTTTTTAAAATATTTTTAGTCAAACACCATGGTGTAAACTGTGTGTTTGCTTTTTATTACTATCAGTATATTTTGTGGGGACAGAGCAAGCCAACCTTTCTTCTGTGAGTTTACAATCTGTTCCTGGCAGAGATTTTTTTCTCTTTTGAGAAAAAAAAGCATGTTCAGATGGAGGGAATGCTTGAGTTTGTTGAAAAGCTTTGCAGTGCGCTCTTTCATATTGTCCTTCATGGTTTGTGATAAAAATTGTCCCTTTCTCATCTTGTATGAGAAATACAGAAAGTTTTCATACACTACCAGTCTAATAAGAAACTCAGACACACCCTGTCTATGGACCTGAATGACTTGCTGAAATCTTTGTCAATCAAGACCCATAATTCATCAAGAAATTTGTAGGTACTTTCCTATCAGAATGATTGGTGTGAGACTTCCAAGCTGCTATACCTTCGTAATCACCATTGGACACATCCAACTCTTTTCAAATCCTCTTCAATATCCTCAGCTTCTGATTTGAATTCCAAGTAGTACATTATGCCATTTTCAAATTTCTGGAGGAATGAATTGCATCATGGTGCTACTTTCCTTACAGTGCCCAACCAGTGATGCTGATAGCTTTTTAATTTAGTGCATCCTAGGATGCATGTATTTGATTTGAATGAGTCCTCAGGAAATTTGATGCGTCCCAACTAAAGTTTCTTAATAAATTGTAGAGTTTTTATCTATGAACAACTAAAGCCATCTAATTCCAACCTTGTACCCCATAGCCTGTAATTCATTTTGAAGAAAATATTGAAATGTATTTACAGTAAGCTTGAAATGGTGGGGGAAGGAGAAAAACACGTATGGATACAATGTACTGTGTCCTTTTAGATTTTTATGTGTCAGTGATACAGGACACATACCTATCAGCATCTCTGTCCAACTGACTAATTTACTGCACAGAGAAAACATCAAGCTGGTTGGGTGTTTTGTTTTATGGCATATCAACCTCAGTGGGTCATTTAATGCCGATAAAGTTTTGAAATAAATTCATTCTTAATGGATAATCAGTTTTGTCTATAAACATGTTTTACTATTTAACCCATAGATGGGACTTTAACAGGTTCTAACACTCCGGGTCAGAGTGGACCAGGGAGCAATGGTGAGGAAAAGGTGCTACACATTCCCCAAACATCCAAAACTGGAACCATACCAGCAGGTAGAGTTTAACGTCATTCCCAGGACATGTAGTCCCTCAGCTATCACCTTCTAGCACCCATATGATAAAAAGGGTTGGGACTTGCCATAAGGGCAATAGGTTGGGGTAATCATATAGGTGCTAGGGCTTGACATAATCAGCCGGAGGGGCCTCTCTGACCACCTGTCTAGCCCAAGTAAGGACCAGTGGAATATTGTATGTCATGGACTGCTCAATCACCTGGGTTCTATCCTTAAGCATCACAGGTCACCACCCATGGCCAACAGGTGGCCCCATTGGGGGAGTCTTACCCTACTGCAGAGGTGCAGTCGGTGTATTCTAATTCCCCAGCCGACAGGGGGGAGACAAATCAGAAGCAAACAAATGTCTGTCTATAACTCTTGTGTTGATTTGCATACAAACTTGAATTTCCTTTCTCCTCTTTCTTACACTCTCACATTTTTATATTTGGTTGAATGTTCTATATATGTCTTTATTTTAATGACCCTAAAGATAAAAACAAATTGTCTATTTATTTTTATTTAGATTTTTTTTATAAATTGCGAATAAATGTAAATTGGGAATATTCAAATTTGCTTTATTTTTTTATTGTTGAATAGTTTTTATGAATTTCATCAGTTCTTGCTATCAGCTGGTCTAAAGCTTGGAAGAAAGAAATGCTAATATTGAACATTTTCACTTATTTGAATGGATGATCATTTATTTCCAACAGTTATTTTTCACCACTTTGGCCTTATCTTGGGCTAGACGGGCGGTCGGAGAGGCCCCCTCCGATCAATCGGCTGGTCACGAAGCACCTATATGATTGCCCCAACCCTATTGCCCTTATGGCAAGCCCCAACCCCTTTTTATCATATGGTTGCTAGAATGCCGAACTACATGTCCTGGGAAGACGTTAAACTATCTGATGGTGAGGTTCCAGTCTGGAGGTTTGTGGAATGTGGAGCACCCCTTCATCACCAAGTGGTAGTACCTGTTAGGGTCCATCTATGGGTTGAATAGAAAAACGTGAGTTGTAAACAAAATTGTATTATGCATTAAATGAATATATTTCACAAGTTTGTCAGCATTAATGACCCACTGAGGTTGATATGCCGTAAAACAAGACAAACCAAACCAAAGTTATTTTTCAGAATTATTTGGATTATTTGGACTATTGTCCCCATCTTTATTGTTATCTGTACAACGTTTCGGACAATGTGAAGGTTCCGATTACGTCAAGAAGGTTCCCGAGTCCAACAAGAAATACCTGAAGGAGGCCAGAGGGCACATCAGCCAAAACGTTCTACAGATAACAATCAAGATAAGGACAATAGTCCAAATTACCCAAATAATACTAATTATCAAACCTCATCTCAAAATTCAGAGAAATAGTTATTCTTCATTTCAGAACTCGTAGAAAAGACATGTAGTTAATGTAAAGAGAACTTGTTTTTATAAAAGTCGTCTTTACTAAGTAATAATAAAATTGCTGGGGAGGGTGCATGGTGCAGTGGGTGACATACTGGACTGTGACATCGTAGTAAGCGAGTTCAAACTCCAGTCATGCTATTTGTTCAATTTCAGACAAATACCCTTGGTAAACATATGAATCCCCACATCACCCCAGCTGTGGATTAAAGTTAAAGAGTACCACTACAAGGTATTAAATAACCCACAAAGATTGATATGCCATTAAACAAAGAAACCCAACCAATAAAGCTTGATTTTGGAAAACAGTTTATTTTCCAAGCAGAGAAAAATGAATAATTATTACATACTATTCTTTATGTTCAGGCATCCTGTCATGGTGTAATGGTTAGCAAGCTAGTCTTGCAGATCAATTACCAATGAATAGTGAATTCAATCCTCACTGGATCCCCTATACTCATGACCTTGTGCCATATCCAATTCATGGTGAATGGATTGGGTAAAATGCTAAAATTCTTTATGTTCTTTAGATCAGAAATATGACTTGTAAGTGTTAAAGAGTTTGTGTTTTTTTAAAAAAAACTTTTCAGGAAAACATCAATCTTATAATTAAACTGAGATTTTCTGTTAATTTTTTATGCAAAGAGACCATTTATAAGATGGAAGAGATCAATTTATATGAATGTTATGTAATGGGTCTTTTTGTATTATGTGTGGGCTCGTTTCTTCTTGCGCAAAATGTCCCTTCCCTCAGTGCGTGGCAACCCATGTTGTTTAAATACTACACCGCACGCAACATCTTGTCAACAAATATTTATTTTGGCCAGGACAAATTCTAGCAGTTGTTGATGCAGAGAGAGATAGAAAGAAGGTTACAATAACAGAGTTGCTTAAATTAGGTACACTAAGCTTGTCATTTGCATGTCAGCTGTCAGCTTGGAGAGGAAGAAAGAAAGGTTGTTTTTTTTTTCAATAGGCTAAAGCAGACTCGTTGCATGACTCTTCAATAGACTGTTTGGTCTGGAGTTCAGTCTCTCTCCTTCATTTCCTATTGATTATTCACTCCATCTTTTATATTACAGAATAATCAGCTGATTATTTTCTTTTGTCATATTTCAACTCCGTTGTATATTGTCATTTTGTATAAGACTAAATTTTAGTCAAACAATCCGACATTTCTCTGAGACAATATGATTACAATTCTCCCGAAAATATTCAACCCCAGCAAATCTGTGACAGAATTTCAACAAACATTTTAAACAGATACATTCAAAATTAATTCTTTCTTTCAAAATATTTTTTCAAAACATTTCTTTCCTTCTTCAATCACAACTTATTTTTACTAAAACTGATCCTTTTTCGATTCTTAATCATCCAAGGCCCCCTAATAACGTAACAGGAATGGTTCTATGAAAAAAAGATGCTCGGCATGAAAGACTGGGTCACATTAATGGTTACTTCAGACTTATTAACATATTAAGCTAAATCATTTATTTTTCTTATGCAAACAAATATTCAAGACCAAAAATGTATGTTTGCAGGTAGCAATATTCTCAGAAAGTGATGTTAATATATACATAGAAAAGGCATGTACTGAATTTGTCAGATATCAATCATATGGGAATTAGATCTCTTAGTAAATAAAATGAGAATTCTTCAAAACTGTAGTCGTATCAGTACTACTGTATGGCTGAAATACTTGGAGAAAAAGCTTGATGGGAACTACATAAGGATGCTGTGTGCTGACTCAAACAATTTATGGAAACAGAACATCACAAAAAAGCAGCTGTATGTTCACTTACCTCCAATCACACAAACAAGACAAACTAGGCATGCTGGTCACAGCTGAAGAAGTAAGGAACTTATAAGTGATTTTCTCTTGCGGACACCTACACATCAACACACTAGAGTAGGTTGACCAGCAAAAACCTACATTCAGCATTGAACAGTGGATACTGGGCTTAGGCTTTCCCATGCTGGTTGAGTTTTACAGCACATCAACCCATTGGCTTGTTTTATGTTGAAGATCATTTGTTTCATTCATTTTTTATGAGTATTCAATTTTTTTATTTAAAATCTTTCAAATGCATTTTTCTACAATTTAATCTATAGATGGGACTCTAACAGGTACTACCACTCCATGTCAGAGTGGACCTGGAAGTAATGGTGAACACATACAAAAATCAATACTCACACAATATAATTTTTGTAAACTATTGCTCATTACCAAAGAAATAATACATAAAAATACATTTATTTCAACTCAACCTCCTGTTATTTGTTTTATTCCTTTCAGCATTAACTTGTTTTTATTACAGTACTAGGAAAGAAATGTTATCATATTGAGCTACATTCTTATTACTAACTTATTACACATAATTCCCTACAACATTCATGCTACCCTCATAAAAGATCTCTGTTGCCTTATTTCTGCTAATGATTGGAAGTATATATTTGGAATGTATTTTGCAGGCTACCCTGTTTTGCAATAAGTATATCATCCATGGAGAAAATGCTGCACGTACACCATTCATAGTGTAAGTAAATATGACCCCTCATTTTACTCCCTTGCAAATGACCTGTTAATCCATTGGGTGGGTCATAGAAAAAAGTTAATTCCCTTGATACTACTACATGCTCATGCATACAATACTAAAGCTAGATAAACAGATTTTTAACATTAAATCTGCCCCCTCCCCCAAACCCCCTAAAAGACAAAATTTACCACCAAAAAGATACATATACTGCAGACCACATTGAAGTAATAACTAACCAAAAAAATAGCTGCAACCAACAAGGTTATAGATCTTTTTCCAAGTTTAATTTCTATTTCTATTTTTGTCATGAGCCCTTGCTAGGAAAAAAAAAA
>CM042160.1:30684294-30726794 GCA_023376005.1 Doryteuthis pealeii | reverse complement strand
ATATATTTGTAATGGTTTCTTTTTTTTGCTTGTGAGGACAATTTTTGTGTTGTTCTCTTCTGTTCTTCTTTCTAAAATGTCTGCCAAAAGATCTTCTCTATTTTTGTTTCATTTGTTTGCTTGGAATTATATTTTGGAGACTTGAAAAAGTTGAGCCGATTTTGACTTGTTTAAGAATATAATTCCCATTGGGCAATGGAATTGTTAGTTTTTCATGCAGGCTGCATACCATTTTTTCACACCTAATGACCAAGACACATAAATCATAAAGAATTTAAAAAAGAAAAAAAACAAACTTTATTTGTAAATAAATATTATGTTTTTCTAACTATATTTTCTAAATATTGCATAGAATTATTATCTGTTTTTAACTGTCTTCATATTCTGAAAATAATATTTATCTAAAATTTCATTTTTTGTTTTAAAGAATCTCATTCATTCTAAACTTAATTAAAATTGTTTTAAGAAAATAATCTCCATTAGATTAACTGGTTTATGTATTTATCTGTTGAAAAAACTGTAGAACATGAAGTGACAGTGATTCTGTTACATAATCTATGTGGTTGCATAAGATTATTGTCAATCCCCTGTAATTCTGAGGGGATGACCCCTTTCATACCATGGCCGGGTCCTTCTATGGAAAATTACAGAAGCCCGCCAAATATGTGAAGTCACGTGGGACCTTTTTCAGAGTCCCCAGTTTGTATTTGGACGTCAGGCAGAGCAGTCGGCCATTTTGTGCTCTGCCTAAGGCTGGGACTCGCGCGCGCTATGTTAGTCAGATATTTAGTTACGTGAAATGTATAGTTAAGGAAATAACAGTTTATATAAGTAAAATGTTCTTGTGGTTGATGAATGTCTTGGTAACAAGACTAAGAAATGAATCCAGGATGACCAGCCAGAAGGAACATAGCAAGAAGACCAGACCTTAGAAGATATACCAGACCAAGATAGAAGCAAAGCCGGCCAGAAGAATAGATGACAGAGTAAGAAGTAAGAAAGGTATACAACATTATATGCTGATTGGGTAACGTGAAAACTCCAGTATGTAACAATTCCAATCATAATCAGAACCCTTGGAGGAGCTCATAGAGTAATGATTATCATCTTACGAAATTAATACAGGAACCTGATTTCAAATCCTGGATGAAGCCATTTGCATTGCACGTTGTGCTAATACCTTTGATATGTGTCCAACTATTCTCCCTCCAGCTATAGGTAAATAGAAGGGTAGACTGGGTTTTTTAATCTTGGCATGGCAACTGGTTTAGTAGAAGGAAAACTCTGAATTCAAACCTGTTAAACTCCTGTTGGGAAAGGGATAGAGTCCATTTGAGTAAAATAACAGAGAAGGCTAGGCTCTCTAGCTTTCATGGAAAACCAATCTTGGAGAAGGAAAACTTTGAATTAAAAAACAGGAATTAACTTAAAATACACTGACTGCATCATATGCACAGATGTATGACCCCCACCCCTACTAAAAAAGAGGAATTTCCTGAGTATGACATTAAATTAGATATTTTGAGAAATATTTTTTAGTTTGGAGGTACTGGAGATCAGAAGAAGGATTTGAAACCAACCAGACCACAGCACTGTTGAAATCACCCAGAATACTGAGAAAAGCTTGCTTGTACTGTTATAAAATCTCACAAAAAGTAAAATATCAATAATCTATAGTATATTTTTTTTGCAATAACATTAAAAGAAAGAAAAAAATGGCACATCATAGTGAGAGCCCTGTCAGCAGGAGCTTTAGAATACACCAACCGCACATCTGCAGAGGGGTAAAAACCCCCACCCCAATGGGGCCACCTTTTGGCAGTGTGTGGTGACCCATGGACTAAATCCTTGTGGCTGAGCAGTCTATGACATGCAACACACCACTTTGGCCCATACTTAGGCTAGATGAGTGGTCGGAGAGGCCCCCTCTGATCAATCAGCTGGTCACATCAATCCCTAACACCTATATAATTGTCCCATCCCTATTGCCATTATGGCAACCCGAACCCTTTTATTATGTATATACTAGTAGGCAGTGGCTGAGGGTCTTCATGTCCTGGGTATGATGTTAAACTAACAGTTCTAGAGGTCTGGGGAATGTGGAGCACCCCTTAATCACCATTGCTCCCAGGTCAACTCTGACCTGGAATGATAGTACTTGTTAGGGTCCCATTTATGTGTTAAATAGAAAATTTGTTTATAAAAAAACTGAGTTTAAAAAATTTTCTTCCAAACTGTCACCACAAATCTTTCAAAACTTTGCTGGCATTAAATGACCCACTGAGGTTGATATATCGTAAAACAAACAAACAAAAAATCATGGTGAGATTTCTTTGCTTTTGAAAAAAAAAATTTAGAGAATAATTTGATTGATTGATTTCAATGGTATATCAACCTGTCTAGGGTTATTTCATGCCTAAAGGTTAGGGAATTGCATTCATTATACATTCATATTTATATTAATTCTTTCTTAGTATCTTTTCTGCATACAGTGTTATTTAATACTAATAATCTTAAAACATCTGTTTGACCTAGAGATGAAACCCTACATACCATCAACACTGGGTCAGAGTGGATCTGAGAGTAATGTCAATAAAGAGTTCTCCATACTCACTAAATCTGCAGAACTGGAGCCTCACCATCAAATACAGTTTAGGTTCGTTACCAGAAAACCAATTCAATTTAATAGTAATTCGTTATCCTCTTCTTTAAATCAAGATGATGTTTTAAATAATTTTTACCTCTAATTTTATTATTGAAGTTCTGTCTAATTTTAATGAGTCATCAAATTTGTACATCTTTCACTTTGTTCAGTTTAGAATAAAGCTACATGAATTTTTTAATTGTTATTTTCTAAATTATGATATAATAGTTACAAATAAGTTCTTATGCCAGACTTGCCTGAATGCAATTTGTGAACACACAAACTTACAGATGATAGCGTTTGCATGTGCACGCAGGTGTCTTTTTTCTGAAAGTCAGTACAAATATATCCACTTGAGAAAAAACAGACATCTTGATCGAATAGAAGATAAAAATGGACCAGAAAGAGAATTTCAGCTCTTATCAACTTTTATGATGCAAAACAATCAGGTGTCTAACTTTTTAAAATAATTGATAGTTTTATATAATTTAATTTATTGTTCTTATGACTTAGGATTTAAAAGTTGTATGTTAGGTAAAGAAGAAGCAGTTTGATTTATCAGTTTTTGATATTTATCAAGTGGTTAGAGGGGTTGGGGTGGCACAATAGTCAATTTCTGGTTGAGACCATTTGCATTCACTTTATTCTACTAGGTTTGGTTTGGCTTCTTGTTTAATTGCATATCAAACTTCATAGGTTATTTAATGCCAAAGCCATCTGTAGAATAAACATACTGAGTTCCAATAACTGTTGAATTGGAAAGACAAGGTAACAAGAAATCTGTAATTTAATATGGATCTTACCTTGTTGCAATCCTACTGCAGAATGCCAGAGTATTTATGAAGCATCATAACATCATAGAATAAACATAAATCCTGATTGGCTGCTTGGTTTCTGTGGTGTTATGGTGCAACAAGGTAAGATCTGTATTGGTTATGGTTGCCTTGTTGACTTGACGGTAATTGGAATTCTTCTACATCTAGCTTTTTCTGCAAGTGTTTTGTTTGAGTCAAAGTTGTGCAACCATACAATAGTACTGACATGGAAGAATAATATTCTTATGCTGTAAAATACTTTTTCAAAAAAAAAAAAAAAAAAAAGGAATGAGGATCCAAGTAAAAGGCAAGAAGAAAATTATTTTTTGGACAAAATTGTGAAAATAGAAGAAAGTGTATATAAATACAAATAAGCAGAAAGAAAAAA
This sequence comes from Doryteuthis pealeii, assembly GCA_023376005.1. Taxonomy (NCBI): domain Eukaryota; kingdom Metazoa; phylum Mollusca; class Cephalopoda; order Myopsida; family Loliginidae; genus Doryteuthis; species Doryteuthis pealeii. The sequence continues at coordinate 30,722,947 of CM042160.1, read as the reverse complement.
TCTGAAGGAGAAGGTAATTGGAATTTTTTGCATTTAGCTTTTTCTGCAAGTGTTTTGTTAGAGTCAAAGTGGTGCAACCATACAATAGTATTGACATGGCAACAGCTTGAAAGAATAATATTCTCTTATGCTGTAAAACACTTTTTCAAAAAAAGGAATGAAGATCCAAATAAAAGGCAAGAAAATTATTTTTTTGAACAAAATTGTGAAAATAGAAGAAAGTGTAAATAAGTGGAAAGAAAAAAAAACTGTATAGAAGAAGAAAAAAAAAGAATTAAAAAAAGAAAAGAAATAATAATCTAAAAAAAAAGTTGAAGAGGAATGAAAAAAAAAAAAATTAAAAAAAAAAATCTTAACAATTGATAAATATTCATACAAATCTTAAAATGTGTATACATTTTTTTTTTGAAGGGCCCCATCCCCCATGCTAATTATTAAAGAGAAGTTTGAGATTTTTCCCTTAGATAGTTTCATTGTGTATTGGGTTGAATTGGTAGGAAAGGAAGAACAGAAGAAGAAAAGAGAAATGATAATATTGTTATTGTAGTAACAAAACGTGACAGGCCTGTTTCCTCTTAAGTTTTTACAGATGTGTCACTCTTTTTTATTGTAAAAAAAATAAATTATAATTCTTATGAATATGCATGTAGATAATATTTGATTACTTATAAACATTGTGCATTCTTTGTATTTTCAAAATTCTTATGGGTATGAACACAAATTATATATATATATATATATATATATATATATATAAGTAGATATTAATCTAGCCTGAGGCTATGACAAAATTTATTTATGAGCATACAATACACACAGATATATTATGGAAAGAATAATAAAGTAAAAGTAAGTCGTCGGGGCGGCCTAAAGTCAGTATCAGCCAATCAGCGAGGGAGTCTATTCCCTTTTCACTAGCACTAGACCAAGGGGATTGTTGTTGCATCTAAGGTGGAGCGCCACACCTACCATCAGCTCCTGACTTTACAGCACAGATCCCTGTGCTACTCATACGCTGAGTTGGCGAGGGCCAGTATCGAACTAGGAACCTTGTGGTTTCTAGCCGAACACTGTACCGACTGAGCCAACCCAGCCCTTGGTTAAAATACAATGCCACAAATGCCTGTAAACTACTAAATCCATACAGTGCTCAATACAAAAATGCAGAGCAGTATAACAATTTAGAAAAAGAGACAGGATCATAACTCATGTCTCCAATCAACAGGTGATCTGGTAATCCATGCATCCGTTATTTACTAAGCTAGGTTTAGATGTGGCACAAGGCCAGAATTATGGGGCGCCCAATGAAAATCGAACTAACAATAGTCTGTGAATCTAGCTCGCTAAAAAGTAGACTAGGTGAGGTGCCCGTATTTACTAAGCTAAGCTTAAATGTGGCACAAGGCCAGAAGTACTGGGTTGAAGGCAGTTTAAAAACTATCCTAAGCTTCAAGTTTGGATACTTTCGACCATCTTTGGTCATTGTTGAGGATGTGGCTATTCATGTGTTCTGAAATCTAGAATTTGGTCTGTGCTGAGGGAAGCATGTTCCTGACATGTAGGTAATGTCATGTGTGAATGTATTGGTGCTGGTTTGAATATCTATAGATGGAACTTAGGCTCTTGTGATTGTGAATATATAAGTAAAAGTAAAATCGTTGGAGTGGCTTAAAGTCGGTAACAGCCTAACAGCAAGAAAGTCTATCCCCTTTTCACTAGTGCTAGACCAAGAAGATTGTTTTTGGCATCTGAGGTGGAGTGGCAATCTGCCATCAGCTCTTCACTTTACCGCACAGATCCATATGCTACTCATAAGCTGAGTTATCGAGGGCTGGTATAAAACCCCAAACCTTGAGGTTCTTAGACGGACACTCTACAGACTGAGCTAAACCTTCCCTATTATATATATATATATATATATATTCTAGCAGAAACATTTTTTTAAATAAAAATTAATTCTACTTGCTTTCAGTACAAATGAGTCCTGTCTTGTTAATTTTTTTCAAAAGAGTCCCAGTTTACACACTCCCTAAAATGGGGATGGGGTTTCTATACATGGCAAATTTATTTGTTTTCAAGATGAATTAGACCTTTCTGATTAATTCTAAACTAAAATGTTCCAAGCATCTCTGAGAGCAAGATGTCAAAAATCCAGTGAGCTCCTCCCCGTTTTTCCTCCTTCAGATGATTTCAATAAACTCCTTAAGGCGAAGCAAGTGCACATGTTAATGTTCATCATGAGTTCTTTCAGAGTAATTTTTCACCCAGAAGTTTTGGTACCTGTACAAGGTGGAGTACTCTTGCAGATGCCAAATTTATTTGCTTGTTGGATAAGTTAGACATGCTTGATGAAATTTTTATTTAGATTTTTTATGCACCTCCATTACCAAGATGGGTCTCCACTACCAATAAAAAGTTGAAAGGAGTTCACATGCCAAATTTCATAAAGATTATTCCATTAGCCTTGGAGTCTACAGGTAACAAACAAGAAACTAAAAGAAAGAAATAATATCAATTGATGTTTTCCTCAAAAATAGTTTAAAAAAAAATGAAATGATCATCAAAAAGGTCCACAATTTGTATACCACAATTTGACCTTTTCAAATTCAGACAACTTTTTATGTGTCATTAACAAAGAATTAACCTCAAAAGTAGAATATCAAATCAAGGAAAATAAAATTTAAAGAAATTTATTATTTTTTGGTCTTTCTGAGAATTTTTGTTTTAGTTTGTATTGGTTTGTTTTACGGCATATCAAACTCAGTGGGTCATTTAATGCCGATAAAGTTTTGAAATAAAGTCATTCTAAATGGATACTCAATTTCTTTTATAAATACATTTTTCTATTTAACTCATAGATGGAACCCTAACAGGTACTACCACTCCGGGTCAGAGTGAACCAGGGAGCAATGGTGATGAAGAGGTGCTCCACATTCCCCAAACCTCCAAACTGGAACCTCACCATCAGATAGAGTTTAACATCATTCCCAGGACATGTAGACCCTCAGCCACCGCCTTCTAGCACCCATATGATAAAAAGGGGTTGGGGCTTGCTATAAGAGCAATAGGGTTGGGGCAATCATATAGTTGCTAGAGCTTGACGTGACCAGTCGATTGATTGGAAGGGGCCTCTCCGACTGCCCGTCTAGCCTAAGTAAGGTTCTAAGTGGAGTGTTGCAGGTCATGGACTGCTCTTTCACCAAGACTCCATCCTTAAGCATCACGGGTCACCACCCACGACCAACAGGTGGCCCCATTTGGGGGAATCTTACCTCTCTGCAGATGTCGCCCCAGCCGACAGGGCGGTCAGATGATTGATGAAATATCTGAGGTGCTTCTTTTTTCTTGGAGATCATGCCAGCAAATATTAACAGAACATTTGAAAATTAAATGTTACATCAAAATTCATATATGGACAAGATATATATGAAATTGATAAATCTGGGTATATGAGAGTCATTCAATAAGTGGAATTTTTTTTAAAAACAGCAAAATACATTTTGCCAGAATTTCATTTCATAAATGTAAACTTTGTATTATTTAGAATTAGGTTATAACAAAAAATAAAATAATATTGCGAGAAATGTTTGTTCCCCTTTTTGCTAGTGCTAGACCAGGGAGATTGTTTTTGCTGAGGTGGAGCACCAGACCAACCGTCAAACCCCACTTTACCGCACAGATCAGATTATCCAATCTGTGCTACTCATGTGCTGAGTTGGCTGGGTCCGGTATCGAACCTGTTATATACTCTATGTGTTGTATATATTTTATTATTGTCTGCATTTTTGTTATATATTCTTAGTTTGGTAGTTTTTGTAACGGTATATTAACCCTTTTCGGGTCATTTAATGTTGAATAAAGTAATTTTGATTAACAAAGAACTATGGTTGTTTACAGTACCTGCTTTTGCTTAAATGGTCACCCAATTAAGTATTGAACATGCTCATTGCTGCTTAACTTTGGTGGTCTCACAGGAACCAGTACTTTTAGCATGACTTGACTGTAATTATAATCTTAATCTGATATATATTTTATTACTATTGTCTATGTATAGTTATGGTCATATATTCATAGTATTTTATATATATATATATATATATATATATATATATATATATATATATTATATATATTATCTGATGTAGTTCATATACAGCAAAACATCATACTAAATAAACACTCTAGCAAATTAGTTTTCCCATCTTATATCACTTCCATTCTGGCGGATATTCTATCCATATATTCATTCAATTACAATGTAATAATTGAGAAGAGGTTATCTGTCCTCTCTAGATGGCCAAACGGTTTGAAGTAGAGCTACTAAATTTAATATGCATACTTATTGGACCCAGGGGAAGGAACTGACCTAAAACTTTTTTCTTCCTCATGTAGAAGATTTGTCATCAAGAGAATGACTAACAATAAACAATGATTAACATGAAGACATGTTGCTGGAAGACATAGCTAAAATAGAATTTAAATTTCCAAACTTAAAAATGAAAAAAACATTTGTGATGATAAAACAATTAATGGTTATTTCTATAACTCCAATATAAAAAAGACGAACCACTCTGATTGACTGATAAATTTATTTATTGATCTACTAGGAAAAAAAAGACAGGGTTAGGGTTGGTTTAATGGGAAAATAATGGGTAGATTAATTAACAGAAAAAATTCATTCAAAGTGGTTCCCCTGTTTTATGTTGGAGTTATAGGAAATAACCCACTTAACATTCAATTAAACATTATTAATTAGATTTGCCTCATATGGTAGAGACGTCTCAGTATCATTGACAGGTTAATTTTGCAGGAATTTCTCTGTGCTGTATCGTGGTCGAAGCAGTTTAGTTTCTGACTATCATGCTGAAGTCCCGGTTTCGATTTCTGTCGGAGGGAAATCATTAGTATACATTGCTGATGAGACTTAATAAAGTTGAAACAGTCTGTATGATGTTCTACACACCGAGTAATTCTTTGCGAAATTCACTTGTCATTATTATCTTCTATAATTATCAAATTTTATGTGATATGCGCATTGTAATTGCCTTCAAGCAAAAATATAAATATTAATATAGATTTATAAGTTATTTTACATGTTGAAGATGTAAAATAATTAAGTTCTCATACATAGGTAGTAATATCTCATCTACAAAAAGCACTGTCAATATATGCATAGCGAATGCTATAGATTATCATTCATATGAAGATTTGATCTCATTGATAAGATAAAGCAAACATTCTCCCAAGCTGTAACTGTGTCAATGCTACTGTACATCTGCACCACATGGACTCTAATGAAGCACTTAGAGAATAAGTTAGATGGGAAACATAAAAGGATGCTGATTGATACCTTGAAAAAATCTTGGAAGCAGAATCCTATTAACCATCAGCTGTACATCCACTTGCCTCCTATCACACAAACCATTCGAGTAAGAAAAAGCAAGACATGCTGGAAATTGCTGGAGAAGCAAAAACAAACTCATAAGTGACATTGTCAGTAGGTACCTACACATAGATATACCGGTGTAGGCCAACCAGCAAAAACTCCATCAATCAGGTGGATGCTGCATGGATTTCCTAGGGTTGATAACCAATAGAGATGGTTTAAGAGAGAGTCATAGATGTTCGTATTGTCAGTGTTACCTGTTTGGTTTGGGTTTTTTATGGCATATTGAAGTCAGTAAGTCTACTGTTGGTTTGAATAACAGCAGCTAACTGAGTACAACTTAAACAGTGTCCAAGACAGTTGGTATATATAGAAATCCAGAATGACCCATTCATGAATTTGGGTGATTTGTGTCATTCCATTCCTTGAGTTCTGCTTGACTGCTTGATTTGAATGACATTGTGGAGTCATATATATCCTGTCATCTTGCAGTAGACTTTGTGACATTCGGGTTTGTATCTAAGTTACAACCGTTTGTTGCCTTGTCTTCCCAGTTCAACAGTAATTGGAACTTTAATCATTCTTCAAACCTCGGTGGGTAATTTAATGCCGATAAAGTTTTGAAATAAATTCATTCTTAATGGATACTCAATTTTTTATAGACATATTTTCTATTTAACCCATAGATGTGACCCTAACAGGTACTACCAATCTGGGTCAGAGTGGACCAGGGAGAAATGGTGATGAAGGGGTGCTCCACATTCTCCAGACCTTCATAACTGGAACCTCACCATCAGATATAGTTTAACGTCATTCCCAGAACATGAAGACCCTCAGCCACTGCTTTCTAGCACATATATGATAAAAGGGTAACTGGACGCGGTAACTGCATTTTCACTTAGCGCTAATACACTTGGGAAAGGTATGAATCCAATTCTCCCTCCAGCTATGGCTAAATAGTAGGGCAGACCTGGCTCTTTAACCTTGGTTAGGCAACCAGAGAAGAAAACTCTGAATTCAAACCTGTTGAACTCCGCTTAAGAAATTGACCTTGTGTCACATCCTGCTCGTGTGGAGGGGTTGGTAAATATATATATGATAAAAGGGTTGGATGTTCAGTGTGACCTGATGATGATTCTTGCTTAGTTAGAGCAAACAATCCACACAAAATATAAAAAGTATTTAAATCAATAACTTTCTTTAGTGTCACTCATTTAGAATTTTAAAATAATTTGCTACAAAACATTGTGAAATTTTTCACAGAACAAAAAAAATTGACTTGTCAAATCTTTTTTTTTCCAGTTATGTGAATTTATCTTATCGCAATTATTGTTTGCAACCATTTAGTGTAAATTTTTAATTGACAAAAAAGATTGTAAAAAGAAAAAGCTGGTATTTTTCAGAAAAATGAAATACAAGGTGTGTTCTAAAGGTACAGAGAGCTTAAAGCTATATTTACCAAGATAGAAATGAACAATGAATAAAATGTCAATTTTCTTCAAAATTTTCCCTGTGGCTCGGCATTCAATGAAATTATTCCAGCAAATTTCTTTTTGATCAAAGGAACTCTAAAACTTCCTTTTTCATAGTGTAAAAATGTGCTATTGTAATTTTTTTTAAATGTCACCATATATAATCAAATCTTATCTTTGAATAGAATTTTCAGATCCCACAGAGCTGAGGATCTGATGAATATGGAGGTTGATGCACTTGCACAATCCTGTGTTTCACAAAAAGTGCAGTTCAAAGACTATAAAAACTGGTTTTATAATTTAAAAAGAAAATTGTAATAGATTGCTGTGTCTAGAAATTATTTATTGATGGAGTGTTAAGTATCTGGCCGCCATCCTTGGCCAGATGTAAAAGGACTTGAAGTAAATAAGTCAATAAGTCAATAGTATCTGGTGGTATAGTATCCTTTGGTAAGTCAATAAGTCCTGTGGTATAGTACTACGTTCCGTCGTCCACGAAGATCCAAGTAATAATGAGCTAAGATTAGAATTAACCAATATAAATACAACAACAACAACAGTAGCACTGCCAGTGATTGGATAAGAGGTTGCCTTCCCTGGTCACGTGCTTATTTGGTTTTATCGTTGAAGACATGTTGAGTGGCCCTGCAATCAACGAGCAAATGTTCTTTATGTGATAAAGAGTCATACCCAGCAGCAAAAAAATGTTTTTTTTTCTTTGGGGAGAATATTTAACATTTTGAAAAAAGTCCTTCTTATTCCTGTAATCGTAGGACATATGGCCCTTTTTGTGACAAATATAACATGTAATATTTGTTTTTGATGACGACTTCTTGTTATCCTTCCAAGGTCTGCCTTGTTAATTCTGGTAGTATCCAAAGTTTTTCAATATTTTGGTAATATGAGCACATATGAGTAGCTCCAGATGCTTTTGCCCAGAGTACCTTTGGGGAGTACTTCTTCATTGGCATTGCTCTCAGGTCTATCTTGACCCGGAGTGGTAGGACCTGTTAGGGTCCAATGTATTTAACACATACATGGGACATAGACTTGGGAGCAATGGCAATGAAAAGGTACTCCACACTCCCCAAAGCTCCAAATTAGAACTTTACCATTAGATACAGTTCAATTTTTTCATCTGTGTAGCTTTCAAATCAAATACAATGTCAATGCATTAATGAATTGGCTATGCATTTTCTCAAGTGTCTAAGATCTTAAAATGATCTTTCTAACTATTATCACATGAACTACAACAGATAAAAGGAACACAATAACACCGTTAGATAGAGCAAGTTTTCAGCTCCAAAACTATACATTAGCTATGCATTTTCACTAGCATTGTATACTAAGATCATAAGAGGGTCTTTCTGTAAGCAATGATTTCCAACTATTACCAAATGAACAAGAACAGAAAGAATACAATAACGTCATTGGATAAAGCAAGTTTTCAGCTACAAAATTATTTTTTAAAGTCAGTAGCATTTGCTACACATATTAGTTAGCATTTTAAAATTATATCTTGAGATATTCTTTCTAAAAGTAATGCCTTCTATTACCAAAAGAACTACAACAGATATACAGCACCGTTGGGTAGAGAAAGTTTTCAGCTAAAATATACAACATTCTAGCTTCGGTAAGACAACTAATCTAAAAGAAGGACGGTTGTTTGTTTAGTTTAATGGCATATCAATCCTTGAGGGCTATTTAATACCTAATATATATATATATATATATATATATATATATATATATATTATATATTTAAAACTTCAAACTGCCCTGTCGGCTGGGCGTTAGAATGCACCGGCTGGGGCGTTAGAATGCACCGACTGCACCTCTGCAGAAGGATAAGACTCCCCCAATGGGGCTACCTATTGGCCGTAGGTGGCGACCCGTGATGCTTAAGGATAGAGCCCAGCTGGATGAGCAGTTCATGACATGCAATACTCCACTTTGGCCCTATCTTGGGCTAGACGGGCGGTCGAAAGGCCCCCTCCGATCAATCGGCTGGTCACGTCAAGCCCTGGCATCTATATGATTTTCCCAACCCTATTGCCCTTATGGCAAGCCTCAACCCCTTTTATCATATGGGTGCTAGAAGGCGGTGGCTGCAGGTCTACATGTCCTGGGAATGACGTTAAACTCTATCTGATGGTGAGGTTCCAGTTTTGGAATGGTAGTACCAGTTAGGGTCCCATCTATGGGTTAAATAGAAAAATGTATTTATAAAAAAATTGAGTATCCATTAAGAATTGATTTATTTAAAAAATTTATCGGCATTAAATTATCCACTGAGGTTGCTATGCCGTAAAACAAAACAAACCAACTAAAACTTTATAACAATGATTACTTTTGATAAAAAGGAGATAGTCTTCCTCGCAGTTTGGCTGTTACCAACAATAGGCCACTCCACCTATTTTTACTTATATATTCAATGACAAGGCATCAAAAATTTTGTTCATCAATTTTAAAATATAAAGAATAAAGTTCACTTCAAAAACATTGATTGCCTATGAACATATTTGGGGGAGATATTCTCATCTTGGGTCTCAAAACTGACTGAACAGGACATTTTTCAAATTAATATATTAACAACGGATATAAAGTTTAAGTCAATCTCATAACTTAATTACATGCAGGAATAAAAAAGAAAAAAAAAGGTTGATTTGAAAACGTAAGACTTTTTCACGGGAACATATATTAAAGATGATTAACTGAACACTGGGCTGACCTTCAAAAACTACGCCTTTCCAATTATTTTTTTCTCTTTCTTGCATTTTTTTTACTCTCTTGTCACTTTCATACATTTTTTATCCTTTTCTTTCCCTATCATATATGCAGTTTCTTTTCTTTTTCTTTTTTTAAATCTACCTTCTAATAAATATATGTGCATACATATAATCTTCCTTCATCTGTTTTCCTCGCTGCCTTTCTTTCTATCTTTCTCTTTTGGTTATCTATTTTTTCTACCTCTTACATGTACACATACATATATATCTACACTTTCTCTCTCTCTCTCTCGTTTATATGTGCACATATATAGCTTTCTTTCTCTCTCTCTCTCTCTTTTCTCCTCACACATACATATTATTTTTGTCAATCTTTCTCACACACTCACACTCTTTTTTGGCTATCTATATATATATTATATATATATATATATATATATGCACACACAAATGCTTATCCTTTTTCTCTCTCGTTTATATATATACTGATTTTTTTCTTCGTTACTCTTTTATCTTCCTCCCAGCTTAGAATAATCTCAAAGATGTTACTTTCGTAATCTTTTTTCCTCTTTTCAAGACTTATTGTCTGTGGCAAGAGATGGGCTTTAAGTGAGGTGGCAGGAGGGGTGGTAGTGCACTGCAGAGGGGCTTAGGTCAAGTGGGGGAGGGGTCCAGCGGATTGCCAGAAGACTCTTATCTTCTTTAGAAAATCTTCTCTCATCCTCTTGCTGCTTAAATGTTGGCAGTCTCACTTGACAAAGCCAAAGAAAGGTGAGGTGAGGCCTTAACTTTGTACTGGGTTGGGATCGGTATTAGGGTGGGGATGTTTGCAAAAAGATAATTATGCAAATAAAAAAATAAAAGAAAAAAAGAAAAAAAAAAGAAAAAAAAAACAAGCAACAATGTTTTTCCTGCTGTTAGCAGAGTTGTCTCCCTTTGCTGCAGTAGATTTCTTTTCTTTTTTTGTTTTTGTTTTTACTGTTGTTTGAGTTCATCTAAACTTTTATCATTTTGTACCTTTTTTATTGTCTTCTTTTTCTCTACATTCTTTTAGCCTCTTTCTCTTCTTGCCAGTTTGTCTCTCGTTCTTTTTCTACTTTTGCATCAAGGAATTGGATGTTATCATGGAGGGGACTGGAAACCTTTCATAGCTTATCTGCTAAAGATGTTGATTTGGAACCATTCTCCTTTTACCATTCTATTTTCCTTTTTTCTTCTTTTCTTTGAATGACTTCCTTATTCTCTTCTTATTCCCTTTGATCAAGAAATAGGTTTTCATAAATTTGAGAGACTCTGCTATGGTTCATTTGGCAAATGCTTTCTTTTTATAATTGTTTAGTCTCATTCCTTACATTCCTTTTCTTTCCTATTTCTTTCCTTCTTTTATATTGATTTACCAGCATGAAAACCAAAAGTGACAAATTTGAATTTCAGCTTAGGATGTTTATGTTCAGTTTGCACGAATGCACTTGGGAACAGTAAGAATCTTCTTCTCCCTTGGCTCTTTTCTAACATCAGATATCCTGCCCAAAAATTATTTGTTTGTTTTGTTTTATGGCATATCAACCTCAGTGGGTCATTTAATGCCAATAAAGTTTTTCGATAAATTCATTTTTAATGGATAATCAATTAAAAAAACAAACACATTTTTCTATTTAACCCATAGATGGGACCCTAACAAGTACTCCGGGTCAGAGTGGACCAGGGAGCAAAGGTGATGAAGGGGCGCTCCACATTCCCTAAACCTCCAAAACTGGAACCTCACCATCAGATAGAGTTTGACGTCATTGCCAAGACATGTAGACCCTCAGCCACCGCCTTCTAGCACATATATGATAAAAAGGGTTGGGGCTTTCCAATAGGACAATAGGGTTGGGAAAATTATATAGGTGCTAGGGTTTGACATTATCAACCAATTGATCGAAGGTGGCCTCTCCGACCACCTGTCTAGCCCAAGAAAAGGCCAAAGTGGAGTATTGCAAGTCATGGACTGCTCATCCACCAAGACTCCATCCTTAAGCATCACAGGTTGCCACCCACAGCCAAACGAGTGCTTTCAGCAATACAATTTGCCATCCTCAGGTAGGAAATGATAGTATGATTTCGTGTCTCGTTTTTAACGAGAATGAGTAGTAGCAAGGAATTAGAAGTGGGAGGTATCCTACCTGAGGATGGCAAATTGTATTTCCGAAGGCGCTCGTTTTGAAACCTTTGGTGGACTGTTTACCAGTTACACCCCGACACCAGAAAGATGGCCCAAAAATTGGAACGGATCAACCAAAGACTTGTCCGACACGAATTGTCTGTACAGTTCAACAAAACTTGTATAAAAGAAAAAAATGCAGCCAAAATACACTTATCTTAATATATTTATATATATATATATATAGATAGATAGATAGATATAACATTATTGATACTATTAACTTCTGGTAATTTTTAGACATTATCTTAAAGCGACTTACAAGCCACTAAAGCAGCTTTATGAATTTGAAAGTAGATCATACTGCCCAAAACTAACTAAATAGATGCAAGAATGGTGAGATTTGTCTTTTGAAATAAAAGTCAGAAGTGGATGATTGCTGTTTGTGATATTTTCGAAGATTTGACTGATTGATTTTAATGGCATGTCAACCCATCCAAGTTTATTTTATGCTGAGAGGTTAGGGAATCACATTCTTTGTATGTTGAGATTTACATCTTTTGTGCAGTTGTTTTTTAAAGGGTTTTATTTTGCACAAGGTCCTTGGATAGGACTATAACAGGTTTTACTATTACTCCTAATCAAAGTGGACCTAGGAGTAATGCCAATGAAGGGGTACTCCAGGACTAAATTCTCACCATCAGATGCAGTTAACGGTCATAAACATAAAGTAGTGGAGAACCCCACAGATCATTATATATGTTTAAAAACATACAAGATATTTTATAAGGGTTACATATAAAATCTTAATTAAAAAAAGGAAAATATTTTGACATACTCTTGTATTTTTCCCTACATTTAAGTGAAATGTGTGGTGTAATGAAAATGAAATATAATCATAGAAAATGGACCTGGTGACCAAAGTTTAAATCCTGGACAAGGCTGTTGGTATTTCACATAGTGCTAATAACCTTAGGAAAGATATGAATCTGAAGAATAAGTTCCAATTACCGTCGAACTGGGAAGACAAGGCAACAAACGGTTGTAACTCAAATACAAACTCAAATGCTACAAAGTCCACTGCAAAATGACAAAGTATATATAAAACTCCACAATGTCATTCAAATCAAGCAGTTAAGCAGCCAATCAGAACTCAAGGAGTGGAATCACCCAAATCACCCAGATTCATGGATGGATCATTCTTGATTCCTATTTATACCAGCTGTCTTGGACACTGCTGGAGTTCTACTTAGCTGCTGTTATTAAAACCAACAGTAGACTAACTAACTTCAATAAATCCAACTATTCTTCCCCCAGCTATTGGTAAACAGTTGGGTGGACTGAATTCTTTAAGTAACCAATCTAGGAAAAGGAAAACTCTGAATCTGTTAAAAGGATATTTAAGACTCTGAAAAATTCAGATTCTGCGTTGGTAGAACATCTACCTAGGAACCACAGGATTCCAGGTTCAATTCCAGCCCTTGCCAACTCAGTGCATGAGTAGCACAACTAATATCAGTGCAGTAAAATGGAGAGCTGATGGTAGGTGTGGCACTCCACCTCAAATGCAAAAACAGTTTCTATGGTTTAGTATGAGCAAAAAGAGGATAGGCTCCCTTGTAGTGTGTTTAATACTGACAATAGGTTCACTTTGCCAACTTTGCTTTTACTACATACATTGGTACAGATTTGAATTGCTTGAAAAAGATCAATTTTAAAATCAGTGTCTTTCTCTTTTGATTTACAGCATATGGAGGTCTCAAAGGCGAAGGTGGTGGCATCAGCAAATGTGATGAATATTTAAAGTAGGTCTAATACTTCATCTGATGCTGATGAAAAGCAAAATCCACCTGTGGCAAAAGACAAGATACAACACTCAAAGATGGCCGTCATTTAATCATCTCCAGGCTTCTTCTACCTTGGCAGTCACTGGCTAAACGACCAAAGAAAAAGCCTGTCAGCTAAGATCTATCCATCAATAATGAAGCTAATCTTCTCCCCAGACAGTGACTAAGGACAAAAAGACATGAACTACAGAATTTCTCATTTATAATCACCTCTCGAATAAAAAAAAAAAAAAAAAGAAAGAAAAAAATCATTTGACTGTACTAAGCAAAAAACAGCTGGAACAAATTTTGCAACTGTTGCTTTAAGTTCTTTCATATCAAAGTGGACTTAAAACTAATCATTAAATACTCTCTCACCACTTGTCTCTATCTGAATTGCTCCTGGCAAGTCCTTCACATGGCATCTAGTATCCTAGCAATGTGGATCCATGTAAGATTTTTCTGGTAAGCCAACACTATTGTGTCCATATATAGGTGTCCACAGGTGAACATCACTTATGAGTTCGTTCTTACTTGTCCAGCATGTCTTGTTTGTCTTACTTGGATGGATTATGTGATAGGAAGTAAGTGGTTGTACAGCTGATTTTTTTGGGGTGCTGTTTCCAGTATTTGTTGAAGACAGTTTGTATGGTTCCTATCTAGCTTTTTCTTCAAGCATTTCATTAAAGTTCAAGTGGTGCAGCAATACAGTAAGACTGACACAACTACAGCTTGGAAGAGATGAGATTTATTACAACTGTCATGAACACACTGTGAGAGATAGATAGATTATGAACAGACTGTGAGAGATAGATAGATTATGAACAGACTGTGAGAGATTGATAGATTATGATCAGACTGTGAGAGATAGATAGATAATGAACAGACTGAGATAGATAGATAGATAATGAACAGACTGAGATAGATAGATATGAACAGATGAGATAGATAGAGAGATAGATAATAGATAGATAGATGGACAGACTGTGAGAGAGATAGATAATGGACAGACTGTGAGAGAGATAGATAATGGACAGACTGTGAGAGAGATAGATAATGGACAGACTGTGAGAGAGATAGATAATGGACAGACTGTGAGAGAGATAGATAATGGACAGACTGTGAGAGAGATAGATAATGGACAGACAGACTGTGAGAAGATAGATAATGAACAGACTGTGAGAGAGATAGATAATGAACAGACTGTGAGAGAGATAGATAATGAGACAGATAATGAACAGACTGTGAGAGAGATAGATAATGAACAGACTGTGAGAGAGATAGATAATGAACAGACTGTGAGAGAGATAGATAATGAACAGACTGTGAGAGAGATAGATAATAGACTGTGAGATAGATAGATAATGAACAGACTGTGAGAGAGATAGATAATGAAAGACTGTGAGAGAGATAGATAATGAACAGACTGTGAGATAGAGAGATAATGAACAGACTGTGAGGAGAGAGATAATGAACAGACTGTGAGAGAGATAGATATGAACAGACTGTGAGAGAGATAGATATGAACAGACTGTGAGAGAGATAGATAATGAACAGACTGTGAGAGAGATAGATACAGACTGTGAGAGAGATAGATAATGAGATAATGAACAAACTGTGAGAGAGATAGATAATGAACAACTGTGAGAGAGAGAGAGATAATGAACAGACTGTGAGAGAGATAGATAATGAACAGACTGTGAGAGATAGATAGACAGATATGAATAGACTGTGAGAGATAGATAGACAGGTATGAACAGACTGTGAGAGATAGATAGACAGATATGAAAAGACTGTGAGAGATACAAACCAAAATAGATATGAATAGATTAAGATAGATAAATACATAGATAAAAGTAAACAGACTGGAATTGATAGAAAACACACTGTAGAATGGGAAAAATGACCTAGGCATTAAAATCTTGAGAAACAAGAAGAAAGAAATAACTGAAAAATTAAAAATAATTGACAGTGTTCATCTAAATAATCCATACAGGTTAATATTATTTCTGCTAGTTATAAAAAGCAAGTGAAAAAATAAGATGAAAGTGATAACTGTTCAAAGATTAATACTACTTGACAATGCTTCATCTTAAAAAAGAATAAAATTTAAAAATACTCATTTCTAAGCTACCCTTACTTTTGCCAAGAAGTATATATATATATATATATATATATATATATATATATATATATATATAAGGCTCAGAGAAATCTAGATATCTGTTTGGCAGTCATCAAATCTGTGATACTCAAGTAGGGTTATTACCCTTGGCTTCCAGGGTGGGCATGCTGTTTCACCTACCAAATATGTAGGCTGCTTCCAACAGAATTTAATTACCTACAACCCACACTACCATATGACACTTTTGAAATGCTGCCTAATCCAGTTAATTCACAATTAATTAGCTGCCAGATTTAATTGATTAATTAACATGTCTTATACATAATGCCTTAATACATACATATGTACAAATATATATGTATATACATTTATACAAGGGCACCCGATTTAAAGCAAAGGTGAATGTATTTTATATTCACTTATGAACTTATTGAAGAATGTATATATAGTTGCATGTATATGTTTCAATGTAGCGTATTCATATATATATTCAATACCCTTATATATATATATATTTCAATACCCTGTTATGTGTGTGTGTGCATGTAGTTATGTATGAATATATATGTGTTTGTGCATGTGTGTGTCTGCATGTATGTATTCAATACCCTGATATATATGTATAAATATTCAATACCCTGATATTGTGTGGATATGTATAGATATTCAATACCCTGATATTGTGTGGATATGTATAATATTCAATACCCTGATATTGTGTGGATATGTATAAATATTCAATACTCTGATATTGTGTGGATATGTATAAATATTCAATATATATATATATATATATATATATATATATATATATATATATATATAAGTTACTGAAAATGTTTTTAGTCTGATTTCTAGTTATTTGCTGAATTTAAACATGAACATGAAATTGTATAATGTTCAATCTATGCGATTAATGTTCACCACTGAATTAAGTGCATTACTAAAGAAAGAGATCATGTTGTAAAATAAATATTAGTTGTGTAAAATAAAAGCTTTTTTATAATTATTAGGCAATGTACTTTTTGATTTACCTACATAAACACATGCACACAAATATACATATATACATTTCTGGCTTTGTGTTTGACTACACACAGGTATATATATATATATATATATATATATACTTACATAGTTGTGTCATGAAATACATTCATTTAATTATATGTTTAAAAACACACAGACCACCATTTGCTATAATTAAGTTTGTGTTAGTGTATATATGTTAGTATGTGTGTAATAATGTTTTTTTTCTTTTTTCCATATGTATTTGAGTTCAAAAATATAGATTCTATATATATATATATATATATATATATATATATAATAAAAAAATATAATATATATAATAAAAAATTTCTTATTACCTTCCATATACCAACAAATGCCCTGAAGATGATCTAATTAATAATGGAAACACTGCAGCGTCAGCCAATAAACTCACCATTTAACTCATTTAAACCTGTGTTTTTTCATCTTTCTTAATATACTTCATACCATCGGATTCACTTCCTTTTCTTCACATAGATGTATATGTATGCGTATGTGTGTGTATTTTCACTCACACAAACTTACACTTATACATCTGAAGAACACTTAGCATATCAGTCATTGCCATAAGAAAATGGAATTGATAAGCTTGTCCTAATCCTGGATGAGGTTGTTTGCATTTTACTTCACGCTCATAACCTTGGAAAAGGCATGAATCCATCTATTCCCCCTCTAGCTATGGGTCAATAGGCAACCAGTCTTGAAGAAAGAAGACTTGGAATTCAAACCCTCTATACTCTTCTAAAGTAATATACCTTATATCATATCCTGCATGTGATGGTGGGTAGGGGGTAAATACATCTGTGTGTGTGTGTGTGTGTGTGTGTGTATATATTTACCCATTTCTTCATCATAGGCAGGATGTGACCCAAAGTTATGTTTTAAGTGGAGTACAGCTGGTTTGAATTCAAAGTTTTCCTTCTAGACTAGTTGCCGAACCAAGGCTAAGAAACTCAGTCTGCCCTATGCATTTGTTAGAATAACCCAATGAAGTCTTATTTATGTTCCATCTATACATATATAAAGGGAAATTGTGTGTATGTGTATGTCTGGATGAAACTACAAAAATAAAACAATTAATGACAAAGTAAATGTATATACACATTAAATATCTCAAGGGCTTGGTTTTTGAGCAAAAATAATGAAGGTTTGATTTATATTTGTGAAATAAAATTTAAATGATAACAGCATAGAATTTTTTTGCATTTAAGATTTTAAATAGTAGACAATAATTTTTCTTTTCAGAGTGGCTGAATCAATGCAGCGGACTTTTTTTTTTACATAGAGATTTTAATGGGGCATCCTGCGAGGATCAAACTCATGATTCAGTAATAATGGATCTACAAGACTAACTTTTTTTACTACCCCCTCTCTACCAAGGTGACGCTGGGTAGCCACTTCTAGTTATAAATATGTTGCCATTCAGGTGTATAATTGATCTTAAATGTCAGTGAATAAGAGGAACTAGTATTTTCCAATACACTGCCTCCATTTGTTTCTTGTTTTCTTACAGTGCAAACCTTGGACTTTTCTTTTCTTTAGGATAACAAGGCAGTAATCAAACATAAGCAAAACTCAGTGCTTAACTGATTCATTCTCTCTTTACTTGTCAAAAGCTGTGCATACAGTTTTTTTCAGAGCTCATGTGCTAACAACCAAAACAAGTAATGTGTTTACCCATGTGGAAATAAAATAGGATTAAAATTAAAGAACTATTACATACTGGTTTACCAACCAAACTGTCATCTTTTCACTGAAATATCTGATCAGTGTGGGGACACTTGAAACAGAGTGTAATGAAAGTAGTAACATGACATATATATATATATATATATATATATATATATAGGGTGTCCCAGAAAATGTGCACAAACCTGATTTTCAAAAATCAACTTTATTAATTTCAAAAACACCGTTATTGAGAATAAGCAAAACAAATACTCGAATTGAGCACCCTTGGCAATAAAACACCCATCAATTCTCTTCATCAAACAGTCTTTGAAAACCAGGATGGTCCATGACTTCTGGGATACACTATGATTATAATCCTTTGTTATTCCTAGGTATATATATATATATATATATAGAGAGAGAGACAAAACACGTGTCTGTGGATGACTACATACATATATATATATACATACATACATACATACATACATACATATACATACATATATATATATATATATATATGTATCCAGTCATCCACAGACATGTGTTTTGACTTATCAAGTCTCTTCAGTGTGGCTAGACACTTGTAAGCTATCTACAGCCAGGATTGAAATCCGATCAATTCAGCATCAGTCAGACAGCTTAACTGCTCGGCTATCATCACCCACAGAATGCGAAGGGGATTTTTACTGTTTTTAAAACACACCTCTGTATGTATGTAAAGGGCTCCATCCCTTTATATATATGAATAGTGATGTATTGGTAGTTGAGATAGTGTTAAGACAGTAGTCTGTGTTAGTTGCATGCAAAAGACAGAATTATAAATATACCATTTCTTATTTGTATAGATAAACCAAAGAACGTTTAATTCGAAAATTAACCTAACATGATCTTCCTACCCCATAAAGTCAACTACATTCAGTAAAATCTATTTATCTTATGTTAGCTCATATCTATCCACCCATCTTTTCACATCTATCCACTTACCTTTGGTCTGCTCGTAGCTATCCACCCATCTTAAGTCTGCTCGTAGCTATCCCCCAATCTATTTTAGTCTGTTCACATCTATCCACCCATCTTTAGTCTGTGCACATCTATCATGCTTATTCCACTGTGTTAAAACTGGTCATTCATCATAATTACTTCACCAATTACTATTATACAATGTATTCAGAAAGTATGTAGACTAAAACTGTATGAAAGAAATGAACAATACAGGAAATATTACTCTTCTTCAAAATAATTACTTTGGTATTCAACACATCCCATTGAGTTTTACATTAGATAGATAGATATGAACAGACTGGCATAGATAGATAGATAGATATGAACAGACTGGCAAGATAGATAGATAGATAGATATGAACAGACTGGGATAGATATAGATAGATATAGATAGATAGATATGAACAGACTGGCATAGATAGATAGATAGATATGAACAGACTGGCATAGATAGATAGATAGATAGATATAGAATAGATAGATAGATAGATATAGAGATAGATAGATAGATAGATAGATAGATAGATAGATATGACAGATAGATAGATAGATAGATATTGAACAGACTGGCATAGATAGATAGATAGATAGATAGATAGATATGAACAGACT
This sequence comes from Doryteuthis pealeii, assembly GCA_023376005.1. Lineage (NCBI taxonomy): Eukaryota > Metazoa > Mollusca > Cephalopoda > Myopsida > Loliginidae > Doryteuthis > Doryteuthis pealeii. The sequence goes on along the minus strand of CM042160.1, from coordinate 30,702,922 downwards.
GGCATAGATAGATAGATAGATAGATAGATAGATATGAACAGACTGGCATAGATAGATAGATAGATAGATAGATATGAACAGACTGGCATAGATAGATAGATAGATAGATAGATAGACAGATAGATAGATATGTATTTACTCTGCTTTTGGTATGAGAAACTTTTATTTCTTTTGATGTCGTCCACATTCTCAAATCCTAGTCTTGAGATGTATTATCAATTTAGGAAATAAGAAAAATTCACATAGAGTTGATTATTCATATTTAAAAACAAGATCAGACACAAGGTCAATTTATTAAGTGGAGTTTAACAGGTTTTGTTACAATTTTTGTGGCCATTTATAGGCTTCAAGTGGGAGCACTTTACAGTGGAGATCCCTTGTGTAAAGCAGAGTGTGATTTTTAGTGAAGAAACCTTTGGTTGTTCCTTAGTGTCCCTTAGTATTGGGTAGAATCCTTTGGTTGTTCCTTGGTGTCCCTAAGTGCTGGGTATGATCATTTGGTTGTTCTTCAGTGTTGGGTAAAATCCTTGCATTGGATGTCCATTCGTCAATGTCGAATAATGTGTAAATGAATAGCTTTCAATATTTAAAATATTTAAATAGTTTACTAACCACGTATTCAGCTGTTGATTGGCTGGGGTTTTATCTATGTGACCATGCCGAGTCTATAAATGGTGGATTCCAGCATAGCTTATACCACAAAATAATCCAACAGGTTTGAATTCAAATTTCCTTTCTCCTAGACTGGTTAGCTAACAGAGGTTAAAGAGCCCAGTCTGCCCTATTATTTACTCATAGCTGGAGGGAGAATATTTTGAACCATATCTTTCCCAAGGGTATTAGCACTATGTGAAATGCAAACAGCCTTGTCCAGGATTTGAACTTAGGTCACCTAGTATATTTCATCCAATAATAATGATTAAACCACGTACCTCCATGGAGTTGACTATAGAAGGTGTTGCACTTGCACAATCTTGTGTTTTGCCAAGAACTGCTGAGGAAAAAGTATCAAGACTGTTGATCAAAACGTATGTGTTATAGGTGACTCACCTATGACATGAACATTGGAATTACCCAAAGCTACTCAAGGGAGAAGTAGCAGATACATGTTCTTCATGTACGCTGTAACAAGGAAACCCTACTCAATTGTACATTGATATAGAGAACATCTGTTCTCTATATTTTATTACCGTGAGTTATTGAGTTATTATTTATTGACCCTTAAACAGGTCATAACAGTATGTAAGATTGAAAAGGTATTAAAGTTGGTTGGTTGGTTGGCTTACAGGCCTCCCAACATGGGTCATATATGTACAATATTCTGACAAGGATTGAAATGTAACAATGGAATTTAATGCACACGTGGAGAAAATACATATAACAGGAATATATAATGAGATAAGATGCATTAGCAACACATATAGGAGACGGGATACAATATAGCAGTTAGAAGCATACAGAAAGTAGGACTGCATCCTGTAGAAGTAATGGTGTATAAGGAAGATATGGAGAGTCCATAAAGTAATGTCACTTACTGAAGACAGGATGGGTAGCTTTCACCACCCATGAGAGGGTGTGGACACAAACGTCTAACCCATCTGTGTTAGTTGAAGTCTGGAGACAAAGAGGATTCAAACTTGGCGCTTCCCTGTGAAGAATAATTAAAGTTCAATTACCGTCGAACTGGGAAGACAAGGCAACAAACGATTGTAACTTAAATACAAACCCGAATAGTCACAAAGTCTACTGCAGAATGATAGGATATATATAAGACTCCACAATGTCATTCAAATCAAGCAGTCAATCAGAACTCAAGGAATGGAATGACCCAAATCACCCAAATTCATGAATGGGTCATTCTTGATTTCTATATATACGAACTGTCTTGGACACTGCTAAGGTTTTACTTAATTAGCTGCTGTTATTCAAACCAACAGTAGACTTACTGACTTCAATACCCTGATTAAATAGTCAGGGGCACCTAGCGGTCAAAAACTGAAACATAAGGGAAGATAGCTCTTCCAGACCAAACAAGGGCAGACAATCGCTACACGTACAGAAAATTTCCCCCAACTCTTCTCAGGAGTCTAAATATCTACACAGCAGTCTAGATCTCTAGACATGATTCTTTATTATGTCTTCATTTAAATTTTCAAATTAAAATAATCTAAGGACACAATCTCGATACTTTTTGATCAAACTCCATATAACCACAGTGGTTCTTGTATCTGTATTTCTTTTTATTCCTTTCTTTTTCTTCTTGTTTTTCTTTCCCTCTCATTCTTACGTTCGTTCATACCTATTTTATGCTAACACTAATAATAGTTTCTTTATTTGAGATATTTCTGTTCTTGACAATAAACAACATTTTCTTTATTTTTCTGTGAATTCTTTCCACTTTTAAAGCCTTAAGAATTGCAGATGGCAACAGAAACCTTACAGGAAGATGCATGATGACTTCCAAACACTCAATTGTTGCCCTTCCCGATCTTTAATATGATTTACTAGATGGAACCAAAATTGTATGGATCTTTTATTACTGAATTTTTGACTTGTTTGTGTTATTTACTTCAGAACTGACACGTTTTTTTTTTCATATATCCAATAAAAAAGTTTTCCTTAAACATTTCCAATATGGAAGAAATAAAACTAACTGAATGTATTGATCTCTGACAAGAAAGTCTAGATCATTAGAAGAAAAAGGATATATATATATATATATATGTGTGTGTGTGTGTGCATTTATGAATATACAGAGAGTGTTTTATAGGCATGAATATAACAATTTCTATACAGAGACTGTTTTACACCTTTGTGTGTACATATGTGAATAGATGTATATATGTTTCAATCTCTAAGTATGCAATGAATTAAACTATATATATATAATATATATATATATATATAGATATATTGATAATTTTTCCGAGCTGAAATAAAGGAAAATAAAGTGCTCAATTAAATGTAAGAGCTGTATTATTAAATTGTTTATACAGAGGTTTTTAGAAACATTTACCTTAGGTTTCTGGCTAATGCCGTCTTCAGAATATTGCACCTCTCGTGTTGGTAAACAAACGATTCACCTTTTTTTTTCTAATTTTTTTTTACGAGAGGTGCAATATTCTGAAAACGGCATTAGCCAGAAACCTAAGGTCAATGTTTCCTAAAACCTCTGTATAAACAGTTATATTTAATAGATAAGATATATATATTAAATTAAACTATATATTTTTTAAAACCAAAATACTTTTTAAAATTTCCATAGATGTAAACTCAGCATTGTTTTAAATTGATTTAGAGAAAAAAATTATTTTAATCACACAAAAATATTTCTTTGAAGACTATTCAAAATGGTGGCAAATTAAACGGAGTGCCCCAGGTTTGTCAAGAGTCTGTCATCAAATTTTTCTGAAGGAAAAGAATATGCAACACTACGTCTGAATTCTTTGTTTTTAGAAAACAAGAGCATTATCTTTTTACGTTTAAACAGAGAACATATTATCTCTTTACGTATTCAGAGAAAAAGCAACAAAAATAAATGCTAGTCAAAATCCAATACTTCTTCTATGAACTTTGAACAACTTAAGACTATTATATGTACTACTACTAGGTGTAAACAAACTAGATAAACCAAGCCTTATCTATATTTAAAAAAATAATAAAAAATTAAACTTATGACAATTATTCAACTAAGAAATTCCTGCACTAAAACTATTATATCTACCACAAATAGGTTTTGTTTAGTTCCTTTTTTACTGGTATATCAATCTTTGTGGTTATTTAATGCAAAGGCCATCCTTTAGAAAAAACAGCTGTGGTGCATGGGAGGGATCATACCATTCTCAACAGTATTTGTCCCAAAATAGCCAGAGTGGAGTTCAAACTTGCTTATTTCGATGTCATAGACCAGTACATTAGCCTCCATGCAATGCAGACTCCCAACGACTATTAGGTTAAACAAACAATACTTGAAATTAAATTCATGAAAAATTTGTCAAAATTCTGACTACTTAGGAATATTGTATCTATCACAACTAGAAGAAAACAAAATTTTGATTTAAGATCTAAGAATATATAATCAAAATGGTTATTTCCTATAACTCCAACTATTGAAGTCAGTCTACTGTTGGTTTTAATAACAGCAACTTACTAAGTACAACTCAAGCAGTGTCCAAGACAGTTGGTATAAATAGGAATCAAGAATGATCCATCCATGAATCTGGGTGATTTGGGTGATTCCATTCCTTGAGTTCTGATTGACTGCTTGATTTGAATGACATTGTGGAGTCTTATATATACTTTGTTTTGCAGTGGACTTTGTAGCATTCGGGTTTGTATTTCAGTTACAATCGTTTGTTGCCTTGTCTTCCCAGTTCGACGGTAATTGGAACTTTAATTATTCTTCACCAACATAAACAAAGGGGAACCATTCTTGACTGATAAATTATTTATTTATTTTCTCATTAAACTAACCCTAAACCTGTCTTCTTTTTTCCTAGTAGATCAATAAATAAATAAATAATTTATCAGTCAAGAGTGGTTCCCCTTTGTTTATGTTGGAGTTATAGGAAATAACCATCAAAACTTTTTTCCCTGTTCTGTGTAAATGAATATTTAAGTTAATTATAATGTAATATGTTGTTCATGACAGTGGTATTAGCATGATGACAGCATAATTTCAAGTTAATAATCAAATACATTGAAAACTTTGTAAAAGATCCTGACAGTCTCATACACAGTAATCAATATAAGTTATACTTTGAATGAGAGGCATATCAGAATGGTGAAAAAAAACCCACATACCAGACTTTTGCTGGAAGACCAATCAGCTGTCAAAATGATGGCATCCATTTTCCAAGATTTGAAAGAATTAGTAGCAATAGACTATCATCCAAAATGGAAGGCAAAAAACAAAAATGGTTGTTACCTAATTGAAGCAGTTTCAAAAGAATATGTAGAAAGGTCATGAAAGATACACAGTAGGACCTCATTATCCAAGATAGATAAACTCTGAGATCTCCAGCAGATGGTGAAATTCACAAATAATAGCAAACCATATGTACTATACACATGTCAAAGATTCTCACTAAGGAATCAATACTATATATTTTGAAATGGTACCATTATCAATAGAATGCATCTTGCTTAATAGTGCTTATACTGCAAACAAACAACAAAAATTAAACAAAAAACACAAAACATTTCTGTAGTATACACAACTTTACTCGTTTTCTAATTTAAGGATTAGGATTGATTGATTTTAATGGCATATCAACTTATCTAGAGTTATTTTATGCCTAGAGATTAAGGAACAGAATTCATCTTTATATTTTTTGTGCATTTGTTTCTAAAGATTTCTTTGCCTATGGTCGCCTTGATTATGACTAATTTTTAAACAACACATCTATTTGGCCCATAGAAGGGCCCCTAACAGGTACTACCACCCTGGGTCATAGTGGATCTGGGAGTAACTGCAATGAAGGAGAACTCAAGACTCTTCCAGATCTCTAGAATTGGCGCCTCACCGTCAGATGCAGTATAGTGTCCCTCTGCAGTCGATACAGTCAGCATATTCTAAGCCCAACCAACATAGCTGATTTTTTAATTTAAACATTTTTTAAAATTTATACATTTGTTTCTTAAGATTTCTTTGCTTATGGTCGCCATGAATAGGAATAATTTTTAAACAACAGATCTGGTTATTTCCTAGTTGAGTAACATAATATTACAGGGTGACCCAGAAAAAAAAAAGAACCCACAAATTTTGTGATAAAACTGTTAATTTTAATTTTTATTCTTTTTAAAGTTTAAGTCCAACAAGTTTCTTGAAATTGGGTTAGGGTTATGGTTAGGGTTGGTTTTAGGGTTAGTTTAATGGGAAAATAAACAAATAATTTGGGTTCTGTTTTTTCTGGTTTCATCCTGTAATATCATGTTACTCAACTAGGAAATAACCACAGATCTATTTGACCCATAGAAGGGCCCCTAACAGGTACTACCACCCTGGGTCATAGTGGATCTTGGAGTAACAGCAATGAAGGAGAACTCAAAAGACTCTTCCAGATCTCTAGAATTGGCGCCTCACCGTCAGATGCAGTATAGTGTCCCACCCATTTTCGAGAGGGCCTTATTCTTCTGCAGTCGATACAGTCAGCATATTCTAAGCCCAACCAACATGGCTGATTTTTTAATTTAGATATCTGATGAGTCAGCTTAGATGGTTTTCATCACATTTAGATTTATCAATTTCAAAAAATATTTTTATGTTTATTCAAACTTTGTATATAATCAATTTTATTGATTTTCATATTTGTATAATTCTAATTTTTATTATTAATTTTTGTTAATATTTGCTTTTTTATGTACACTTTAAACTTATGAGACCATGGTGAAATGTTTAAAAAAGGTGGAACTATGTAGCCTGAGTGGGTTGATATAGAGGATGAGCTGTTGCCCAAACGGCAGTTCCCCCTCTCCCCACTGCCATTGTGGTCCTAAGGAGAGAAATAGAAAACAATGCAGTTTGGTAACAATAGTCTCGCAGAAGTTGGTGGATAGTGTTAAAGCTCAGCATCACACCAACTTAGGGGAGTCCAGTGGCAGATGTGATTTTGGGGTTTATTTCCACAAAAATTTAGATTGTTCATTAGAATATGGATCTAATATACCCTTATACCATTTAGAAAAATTGTTTATTAACTAACTTCTTAGAATCAAGGCATGATTATTATTCTTTAAAAAGATACCAATATCAATGAATTGATTTGCAAAAATATCACCTTGAAAAATCAGATCATTATTGCTCTTTACTGGACTGTTCTGAATTGTTGTTGGATCATTTCCGAACTGAGTTGAGGGAGTTTTGCAGTTGGTGTTCTTGCATAATTAGCTGATGATGAGAGTGTCACTGGGGAATCCTTGGCTAGCTTTAGTATAGTGAGCATGTCACCCATAGTCTTGGTGCCCAGTTTCTTAAGCATTTCATGGTCCAAGCTGGACCTTGCAATCTCTTCACTAGAAAATGTCTGGGCATAAGTTTTGGCAGAGGGAACAGATATGCCTGCCTCAATAAAAATCTTTTCCCATCCAGCTAAGTCAAATCCTGTCCGCAGTGCCATATTGAAGCCAGTCAGTCAACAATTGGTTTGAACAATATGACTGGTCAAGACAACTGGTACTTATGGGAATTCAGAACAGTCCACTCATGCATTTGGGTGATTCCATTCCCTGAGTCCTGATTGGCTGCTTGGTTTGTATGATCCTCTGAGGCTCCATAAATCCTGCCACTTTGCAGTGGTCTTTACAGCATACCAGAATCATATTGGGTTACAACTGCTTGCTGTCTTGTCTTGCCAATTCGACGGTAATTGGACTTAGTATGATTATTCTACAGTTCTGAGATCAAAGCTACACTCACTTTGAATGAAGAGGAACAAGCACAGTATGATTGAGAAAAAGAGGAGGAACAGCAGGAGTATTGGGAAAGAAGAGAGACAGTAAGGAGAATAGAGAAGAAAAAAAGAAAATTAAAGAGATATAGAAGAAGGGAAAGAGAAGGAGCAGATAGAATGAGAAGGCATGACAAGTGAACAAAAACAGAGAAAGAGAGAAAAGTAATAAGAAAGATAGATAACTAGGATCGGAGAAAAGACAAGTGAAGGAGAAATAAGAGAAAGAGAGGGACAGACAGAACAAAGATAAAAAAAAATCAAGAGATATATAGAAAAAGAGAGAGAAAATATAGTAGGAGAATTAAAGCTGAAGAAGGAGAGACAGCAAGTGAACAAAATCAGTAAGAGAAAGAGAGAACCTAAAGAGAAAGCAATAATAAGAAAGAGAGACTGAAAGAGGAGAGATAGCCAGAATCAGAGAAAAGACAGTAAGTGAAGGAGGAAAAAAAAAGAAAGAGAGAAGCAAACAGAACAAAGATAAAAGAAATCAAGAGATATATAGAAAAAGAGTGAGAAAAAGAGTAGGAGAATTAAAGCTGAACAAGAACGGACAAAATCAGTATGAGAAAGAGAGAACCTAAAGAGAAAGCAATAATAAGAAAGAGAGACTGAAAGAGGAGAATCAGAAAAAAGACAGTAAGTGAAGAATGAACAGGAAAAAGAGACGAGGAGACAGAATAAGGATTTTTTAATAATCAAGAGATATACAGAAAAAGAGTGAGAAAGGGTAAATGAATTTAGGCAGAACAAGAAAGGATACCAAGTGAACAAAATCTGTAAGAGAAAGAGAGACTAAAAGAGGAGAGAGAGTCGGGATCAGAGAAAGGAGAGAGAGTCGGGATCGATCAGAGAAGGAGAGAGAGTCAGAGAGAGGAGAGAGAGAGTCAGATCAGGAGAGGAGAGAGAGATCAGAATCAGAGAGAGGAGAGAGAGAGTCGGGATCAGAGAGAGGAGAGAGAGAGTCGGATCAGAGAGAGGAGAGAGAGAGTCAGGATCAGAGAGAGGAGAGAGAGAGTCGGGATCAGAGAGAGAGGAGAGAGAGGGATCAGAGAGAGGAGAGAAGAGAGTCGGATCAGGAGAGAGAAGAGAGGAGAGAGAGTCGGGAGGAGAGAGAGAGTCAGGATCAAGAGAGGAGAGAGAGAGTCGGGATCAGAGAGAGGAGAGAGAGAGTCAGAGAGAGAGAGGAGAGAGAGTCAGGATCAGAGAGAGAGAGAGAGAGAGTCAGGATCAGAGAGAGAGAGAGAGAGTCAGGATCAGAGAGAGAGAGAGAGAGTCAGGATCAGAGAGAGGAAGAGAGAGAGTCAGGATCAGGAAAGGAGAGAGAGTCGGGATCACGGAGAGAGAGAGATCAGAGAGAGAGAGAGAGTCGGGATCAGAGAGAGGAGAGAGAGTCAGGATCAGGGAGAGAGAGATAGAGGAGAGAGAGGAGAGATAGTCAGGATCAGAGAAAGGAGAGATAGTTAGGATCAGAGAGAAGAGAGATAGTCAGGATCAGAGAGAGGAGAGAGAGGAGAGAGAGTCAGGATCAGAGAAAGGAGAGAGAGTCAGGATCAGAGAAAGGAGAGAGAGTCAGAATCAGAGAAGAGACAGTAATTGGCAGACAAACAGGAGAAAAAGAGGAGCAGACAGAACTACAAAGAAAAAAGAAAAAAAGAAATAGGAAAAGATGGAAAAGTCAATAATCATGGAAAGAATAAAAGAGGAATGGTAATGATGTCAATGATAACGGTAATGACTAAGCAGATAATAATCTTTATTGTCTGAAATTATTAGTTTAGGTATGGATCTTTAGAATTGGTGACAGCAAGTCTCCAACAGTTATGACAGTTCCCCAGCAGAATCATTGCAAAAATATCAGATGACAACAACTCTGCTATTTCGTCTTCTCTTTCAAACTAGTTTGTTCTGTTCGACATCCCTCTTTCCCATTTGTTCCAATAACCTAATTCCAACTAAGACGAGCATAATACCAGCATTGAAAAGCTAAAAATATACAGACATGAATATTTAAAGCCATATATATGTCTGTGAAGAGAAAAATGGAAGTAAATCCGACGGTATGTAATATAGTGAAAAATTTGAAAAAACACAGGTTCAAATAAAATTAGTGATATTTATTCAGCTAACGCTGCAATGTTTCAATCTGATTAGTAGATCTTCTTCAGGGCTTTTGTTGATATAAGGAAAAAGTAAAATTTATCATAGAATAATAAGGAGACTGTGATAATTTTTGTTAATCAGTTTGTTTAAAATGTTTTGATCCCATCTATGGGTTAAATAGAAAAATTTATTCATAAAAAAATTGTATTATCCATTAAGAATGATTTATTTCAAAACTTTATCGGCATTAAATGACCACTGAGGTTGATATGCCACAAAACAAACCAAACCAAACCAACCAAAAATGTTTGAATGGAAAATTAGCGCTCTTAGAATAGTTTGAAATTTATGAAACACTAGGATAAATGGTTTTGAAGGATGACATCGAACATTTGAACCTGTGCTTTTTCAAATTTTTTACTATATTACATATATGTCTGTACATACTGAGGTGAGTCAGAAGTTTCACAATATTTTGATAACATGAGGCACTATTCAGCAGCTCTAAATGATTTTGTCAATGTTGTGAAGATCACAAATCACACTAGACTATGAGATTTTGAGCTCGCCTGATATTCTCTTTGTGCTACTCACTAGATTTGCCACTATAGCTTGGAGAATTTCCTCTTAATCTACAGTTTTAGCTTTACTTGACCTTGCATGATCATTAAGGTTCAGAGTATTGAGGTCAGTCAGTCAGTCTACTGTTGGTTTGAACAACAGTAACTGGCTAAGCACAACTGAAGCAGTGTCCAAGACAGTTGGTATTTATGGAAATCAAGAATAGTCCATTCATGTATTTGGGTGATTCCATTCCTTGAGTTCCGATTGGCTGCTTGGTTTCTATGATGTTGAAGAGTTAAATATCCAGTCATTCTGCAGTAGGATTGTAGCAAGATAGGTTCGTATTCAGTTAGAACTACTTGTTGCCGTGTATTACCAATTCGATGGTAATTGGAACTTAGTTTGATTATTCTACACAGAGAAAAGTTTGTTGAACCATCTGGTGACTATACTGTGATCAACTACACGTTCACTTTTTGCAGAAAAAATGTTTTTGATTGAAGCATGGCATTATGACCCAGTTTGAATTCATAAAACATAAGTTGCTGAATTAGACTATGTTGCATGTTTATCTTTCAAATCATACACAGAGTGAAGCAGTGCACAATATTCAGCATAACAACTACCATGATACTTCTAATCAGGACAGGTACCTACCATGGGTTGAACTGCTTTGGACATGTGATATATGTGTTGCATAATCTATGGTAGCATAGATTATAGACAACACTGTTAAGCGTAGATGGAAATTTACAGACGGTTGGGGATCTTTGACCCCAGAGGCGGAAAACCCACGAATCACATGAAAGCTAGTTAGCTTATCAGTTCCAATGAGAATTGTAAGAAACAAAGATGTTTCTTGCTTAGTTGGTCTCACCTGCACGCACATTGTGTTTTAGTTAGTAAGAAAAGAAACTTAGTTAAGAATAAAGATTTTAAAAAGAAACATGGCGTTGTTGGTTGATGCATGTCTTAGCAAGAAGACTGACCAAGAAAGAAAATGAATCAAGAAATAAAGAACCAACAAGATAGAAATCAACATGGCGACCATGACAAGAAAGAATAGAAGCTAGACGATCAAATGGCCAAACAAGTGAAGAAGAAAGAAAGTTAGTTATGCATCTCCCCTCTCTAGGGAAATCATTTGTGTATATACCTACAACATGACCATGTGGGTATGCAACATATGCACCGCAAACTAGTGTGTATACAAATATTATAAAAATGTCTTGTGAGAAAAAGACTACAGAAAATCAGATGGATATGTTTTGAAATGTTGTCGAGACTTGTGTAAACAATTGGTTCTCAACGTGGGGCCATATAACATTTTTTAGAGTTCAGGCAAGCAAAAAATATTTAATTAAAAAAATACAATAGGATTTTTAAACATTGAATGGTTATGGGGTTCCTCAAGAATAAAATAAGAATCAAAGGTGCCACAGATTAAAAAAAAGGTTGCGAACCACTGGTGTAAACTAATATATATATATATATATATATATATATATATATCTTATTATAATGGAGATTGTGGGTTTTTCTGTCTGTAACCGAAACTATATTACTATACAAGTCACAATTCCCTTAGTTATTTACATCACATTTACCATGATTTTATTTTTATTTATAACTCAATTATTAATAAAATTGTTTTACATTACTTATACTGTTGACCATATACACATACTAATAACATGCAATTGTATTTATATGTACAACAAAATAGCAGTTTACAGTATGAATGGGAAGGCTAATTTGCATATTGATCTTAAAAATTTGATTTTAATAAAAAAGTGCTTAGTATATTGATTTCTAATTGTTTGGTTTATCTTAATGAATATGAGCAAAAATCTCTTCAATAAATCTTAAAAGAAATCCCTTAACAAGAAGAAATAACTAATATTATTCTTTACTTCCTATTTTAACTAAACAGTTGAATTAGGCAAATTTACCAATGAAAGACGGGAGTAACGGAAAATGATGGAAGAGTTAGTTTCAAAGTTGTTCTATTTTTCAATCATACCCCCTCTGTTCCAAATCTTTTTATCTACATTCTTATTCAGTTTCATTAGCCTTTCTAATTTAATATGATATTTTATTATATTAAAACTTAAATACTGGCACCCGGAGGGTGCATATATTTGCTAGTATATATAAAGTAGAGATTTGTATAAACTGATAAGTATTCATCTGTTGCAAGTTGGATCAGCTTCTGAGAATCCAGACTTGGTAAATGATTTAAATAACAGCTAGGGCTATTCTACATCGGGGAATGGGCAGGTCTATTTTCAGCATTTTGATTGGCTGGTGGTTTTAGTGTGTATATTTGTATACATATATATTGAACACTTGACCATGTCCTGTCAGTTGCTACAGAATGTATTCAGTTACTTTGTCTTTTTTTGTCTGGTGACTGGATGCGAGTCACAGCCTTCCTGTGAAGGTGAGTATAATTTTCATTCTACAACTGTAAGGATAGTTTCCTCAGAATTCTTATAGCAAAACATGTCATTCTGATTTTTTATAGTCTTCTTTTCTCCTAGCGTTGGATTTAAAATTCCAAACCTTATACCACTTTTTCCAGTCTGCTTTTATCATAAGAATATACATTTATATCTATAGAGAGTATCATAAAGGATATCTCTCTCATGGTAAAAGAGTAGAAGCTGTGCTCAGCTAAATTTTATGGTTAAATATTAGTCATATGGCAATACTACTTGAAGAAAATTATTTCAACCTGCACTATCGTCACTCAAGCATCCATTCCTTTGTATGGTGCAAGTTATGTTGTTTTCTAAGGGAAAATATATTACATGTATAAATCTTAAAATATGTGAGGGACAAAATTAATGTGAAATTTTGAAACAAGCCTTTGTATCCTTGGCATGACACTAAACAACATCTGATGATTCTGGGAGTATAGATTTGGTCTGTTTGTTTGGTTTTACGGCATATCAACCTCAGTGGGTCATTTAATGTCGATAAAGTTTTTAAATAAATCAATTCTTAATGGATAATACAATTTTTTTATAAATACATTTTTCTATTTAACCCATAGATGGGACCCTAACAGATACTACCACTCCGGGTCAGAGTGGACCAGGGAGCAATGGTGATGAAGGGGTGCTCCACATTCCCCAAACCTCCAAAACTGGAACCTCACCATCAGATAGAGTTTAACGTCATTCCCAGGACATGTAGACCCGCAGCCACCACCTTCTAGCACCCATATGATAAAAAGGGGTTGTGGCTTGCCATAAGGGCAATAGGGTTGGGAAAATCATGGGAGTGTAGAGTACCCATTTATGCTCATTACTCCCTGGTTCACATTAGGTCAAAGTTGTAGTACCTGTTTGAGTCTCATCTATGAGGCAATGAGATATGTTTAAAATGATTCATATTTGATGGGACTGTGTTTAAAAAAGAAACTTTTGAAATAACTACAATGAATAATAAATACAATAACTAACATCTAAGGATTAAAATAACCATAAATGGGTTGTCATGCCATTAAAATCAATCACTCACTAGTAAGCTCTAATTCTTGATAAGGCAGCAATATTATGATTTTTTTTTCTTATTTTGAATTCATTCTTGATAAAGTATTGAACTTTGTATTTTTGAAAATAATAACTTTTTATCTGCACATTTTATATCTTATAATGAAGGTGTTTGTGGTGTAATGGTTATTGTCATAGAAAATGAACACAGCAAACTGGATTCAAATCCTGGATGAAGCTGTTTGCATTTTATATATAGTTAATACCCTTGGGAAAGGTATGAATCCATTTATTCTCCCTCCAGATATGAACAAATAGTAGGACAGACTGAAATTTTTAACCTGAATTCAAACCTGATAAACTCAGCTTAAAATTGACCTTGTGTCATAATCTGCTCATGTGCAGGGGATGGGTAAATACATTTTATATCCTATAGATTTTAAAATAACCTGGGTATTTCCATGGATAGATACTACACACTGATCAAAGTCAGAAGTTTCAGAACACTACAAAAGGAAAAGGCAACTTTGGTAATTTTTCTAAGGGGAATTCACAGACTCTTTTATAAAGAAAGAAAGGATACTGGGATAAGAGTATCAGTTTTTAAAAAGAGTACTTTGAAGAGTTTAGAATACTAAGTCCAATTACCGTCGAATTGGCAAGACGAGATGGCAAACAGTCGTAACTGAATACGATTCTGAGATGCCGTAAAGACCACTGAAAAGTGGCAGGATTTATGGAGCCTCAGAGGGCCCTACAAACCAAGCAGCCAATCAGGACTCAGGGAATGGACTCACCCAAATGCATGGGTGGACTGTTCTGAATTCCCATAAATACCAGTTGTCTTGACACTGGTGCAGTTGGGCTTGGCCAGTCACATTGCCCAAACCAATTGTTGACTGTCTAACTGACTTACTTCAATAAAGAGAACTAAGGTACCCTCACATTCAAAGAAGAGTATTTTTTCATTAATATTAAATGATTTAATTCTTTCTGGATGCCTCAGGTAGGTTAAGAACATATATAGAAATTCATTAGTAAATATTTTAATACAAGGTGCTTAAGTAATCCTTGAGTCACATGTGGGGTTTATTAAACAAATACTTAGAGTATTGCCTATACATATGTGATGCATCTTTAAATTATTGTGGCTCTGTGAATATATATATATATATATATATATATATATACTTATCCTATAAATAAGTACAACCCCTAACAAATTCTTATTAGATTATTATTTCTTCTAGACCAAAGATACCAGGATTTGATTAATTCTAGCAGAACATTCTGCAAACAAAAGGGAGGCAGATCAAGGTTTGGCTTGTTTTGTTTTATGGCATATCAACCTCGGTGGGTCATTTAATGCCGACAAAGTTTTGAAATAAATTCCTTCTTAATAGATACACAATTTTTTTTATAAACACTTTACTATTTAACCCATAGATGCAACCCTAACAGTTATTACCATTCTGGCTCAGAGTGGACCTGGGATTAATGGTGATGAAAGGGTGCTATACATTCCCCAGACTTCCAGAACTGGAATCTCACTATCAAATAGAGTTTAACATCATTCCCAGGACTCTCAGCTACCACCTCTTAGCACATATATGATTAAAAAGGTTCGGTGTTGTCATAAGGGCAATAGGTTTGGGGCCATCATATAGGTGCTAGGGCTTGACATGACCAGCTGATTAATTGGAGGGGTCTCTCTAACCACCTGTCTAGCCTAAGTAAGAGTTTATGGAGTGATTCATGTTGTGGACTGCTCATCTACCAGGATTCCACTACGGGTGACCACCCACGGCCAACAGGTGGCCCCATTGGGGAAGTCTTACCCTTTGCAGAGGTGCAGTCAGCATATTCTAATACCCCAACTGACAGGACAGGGCAGATCAAGGAATCGCAGAATGTCGCAGTAATAATATCTGTATGTTATGACTGGTTCTCAGTTGTCAATAGTGATATATTATAGAATACAATTCTATATTTTTAAATAAATACACGTACACATTTCTTTTCCCAAACTTAAGAAAAAGAAATTAAAACAAACACACAACACAATCCTTTTCCCAAACTTAAGGAAAAGAGACTAAAATGAACACACGAACACAAATCCTTTTCCCTAAATTTAAGGAAAAGTGATTAAAATAAATGTTTACACAAAAATCAAAATCGATTGGCTAGGTTAGTATTGCTCTCAACTACGTTTGCGCCAAAAATTAATTACTTTTCGATCCTATCTACTAATTATAAAAAATGGAAGAGAAATCAACAAAAACAGACCGACTTCATCTCATGTTCAAACTGGACACATCCGACGACCACAAACACACAGATCTCGTCTCGCTGCCAGATAGAACAACGACCAAGAAACAGGTGTTCAAACGAACGATTCCACAGTCTCAACACAATTACTACTACTACCAATATTCTTACCACTTCGTTCTACCTACATCAGGAATCCGTTTCAGCAGGTCATATATACAAAACTTGATTCTCATTTCTGTCCACATCTAAATTAACTTTTCCAAACTTAACATACAAACTTTTACATTTTACATTACACATTTCTTAGAAAACATTTCCACATCATATATACGCATTCTATCTCTTTTGTACATTCACATTTTGTTGATTATTGCAAATTTATTCTCTGAATAAATTTATTTGTTATTTTATGTTATATGCATTTGTTTTATCATTTCTCCGTATTTTCTAGTTAAACTGTGTCATATTTTTATTCCTAATATTATTGAACACACATACTCATAATTCTCTACAATATGCAATCTCAATTTGGTAACAAGTTTAAGTCTTCAGAAGACATCAGAAATGATGAAAATGAAAACTTTGTCACTGCCCACTTGGAAGCTGCAGATGCATAGCAACAAAAGAAGGAGCCATATATACAGTGGTACCATTATAGTAAGTGGCCTACCTTTTGAATGTGGCCTACCATAAAAAGCATATTATATCTTATTATAATGGAGATTGTGTTTTTTTTTGTCTGTAACCGAAACTATGTTACTATACAAATCCCAATTCCCTTTAGTTATTTACATCACATTCTCTATGATTTTATTCTTATTTAAACCTAAATTATTAATAAAATTATTTTACATCATTAAGACTGTTGACCATATCTACATACTAATAACATGCAATTGTATTGATATATACAGCAAAATAGTGGATTACAGTGTGAATGGGAAGGCTAATTTGCATATTGATCATAAAACATTTGATTTTAATAAATATATGCTAGGTATTATTGATTTCTAATTGTTAGGTTTTATGTTATTGAATATGAGCAAAAATCTTGGGGATAAATCTTAAAAGAAATCCATTAACAAGAAGAAATAACTGTAATATTATTCTTTACTTCCTATTTTAACTAAATAGTTAAATTAGGAAAATTTACCAATGAAAGACGGGAGTAATGGAAAATGATGGAAGAGTTAGTTTCAAAGTTGTTCTATTTTTCAATCATACCCCCTCTGTTTCAAATCTTTTTATCTGCATTCTTATTCAGTTTCATTAGCCTTTCTAATTTAATATGATATTTTATTATACTAAAACTTAAATACTTGCACCCGGAGGGTGCATATATTTGCTAGTGGTTATAATAATAACTGCTAACCCAAACTGTAACCCCTAACCCTATTTCAGAATTTTTGAATATTTTAGAATTAAATAGATTTCTGATTCATGTAAATTATGGATAAATTCTATTTTACAACTTATGACTGAATTGCATTTCTTGAAATTGAATATATGTGAAAAATAATTAGTATCAATAAATTGCCTACGACTTATATCTATAAATATACACTTACTGAGGTAGGACACATTCAAACTTGGTAGGCCGCATACTATACCAGAATCACAAAGGTAGGTCACATATTATAACAGCACCTATACAGTTCCCTGGGTGTATAAATTTCAGATAGAACTAAAACATAAAACAGAAAAGAACAACTAGAGTACATCTAAGGCTAAATGAATAAAATCAGAAATTCTGTGGAAGATAGACAATATCAATTATCATGGCAGATAGTTAATGAAGTTAGTAGTTGGATGGTTGATGTTGAAGTGAAGGAGTGAAAATGCTGTAGAAGTGACCAACCAGTTAAATCTGAATGAACTTGACATGAAGCAGCTGGTATATATGACACTCAGGAATATTTCATATTTGCATATGAGTGATACCATTCCCTGAGTCCTGATTGACTGCTGACTTTAGTGGGCTATGGTGCTTAGATGGCTAAACCACCACTCTGATTCATATTTGAGTTATGGCTTAGTTGCTATCTTTGTCTTTTAATTCGACAGTAATTGGGCTTCTACAGTTGGTTGGATTTTACAGCATGTCAACCTTTATTGGGTTATTTGATGCCAAAGATATTTTGTTTTATTCATTCTTCATAGGTATTAAAAATTCTGATTTTAAACTCAATTTTTTTAGACGTCTTTATTAAGTTATTTTTCTTCTGTTTAACCCATAGATAAGACCCTAACAGGTACTACCACTCCGGAGCAGAGTAGACCTGTGAGTAATGGTGATAAAGGGGTACTCTGCACTCCCCAGAGTTCCAGAATTGGAACTTCACAATTAGATGCAGTTTAACATTATAACCAGGACAGTTAGTATTAGGAAAAGCACTAAAAAAAACAACCAGCCAAGAAGATAGACGTCTGAAGTGGAAAGAACACTTCAAGAATCTGCTTTGGAGACCTCATGAAATAACAGATGAACGTATCCAAAAAAATTCTGAAAGTAATACCCTACGAAAATTAGCTCTGTTCAGACACTGGATGCCATACAGAGGACTTGCCGGGAGTGATGACTGATAGGGATGGGTGGTGAGAGAGCCAGGGGAAAACATGATGCATGATGATTTATAGCATAGAAGTACAGCTCCAATGTAATACTAGGTTCAAAATGAATAAGCACATGATTTTAATAAGTATTTCATTAAAAAAAGGAATTCTTGCCTACCATTCAACTGA
>CM042160.1:30657262-30679194 GCA_023376005.1 Doryteuthis pealeii | reverse complement strand
AAAAAGAGGAGATCGACTCAACAATTCATAAAAGTATTCCTCCTATTCAATTTCCAACAAACAGAAGGAAAACTTTTTGGGATCTTGTCAAAAATAGCCCGCAAAATGTTATCGAATGTCTTAATATATACACAACTATATTTTCTGTACATTAGAACACCGGATCATCAAAAGTGTCTGGTATTTGCAGCATAAAACTTTCTCTCCCAGGCAGTCTTGCAAGAGGATCAAATGTATGGCGATATGAATGGTCATTTTATGCAAATCCGCGCATGGATTTTGTCCAATGCAGGATTGACCTAAGTCTTCACTTCTGAATATACTATTTAACTAATCATAAGGACTAATTTTTACGTTTTATCAATGAGAATTATCGATTTTTTTGGCCCAGGTGTAATTTTTAATTTGATTGCTCTTTACCAACTCCAATTTTGGATTTTTACCTATGTATTTGAACAGTTTCAAAGACGCTGAAGTGATGTATTATTTTTATTTCTTAACATCACCTTTTTTATTTTGCATGTAAAAAATGTGTTGGTAATAGATTAGGTAACTGATTAAAAATATTATGAACTGGTAGTTAGTCTATAACGATGATTTTTCAAGTTTAGTGTTAAACAATTAAAGGAATGAAATATAGAAACTATTTAATTCTAATTCTTTCGTTGTCAAAATAATATTCTATGGCATGTAACTTTATTTTATAGGTCATTCAAACGTTAATTAATTGTTGATACATTTTGAAAAAAAAAAATTGTTAAAATAAATTTTACGAATTAACAGTAAATTTACAACATTGAAAGGCGGCACCCCGCCGCCCATCCCTCCACCCCGATTAATTCTCTTCGAAAAAAACGCCAATCAAAAGATCCCCATGAAAACCAAATGAGATGCCACCCAATATTGTTATAGCTATTTATTTCTAAATTAAGAGACTTGTGGAAAATATTCGATAATGAGGGGGTAAGGAAAAAGAAAAGAGACAAGGGTATAGAGTCGTGGTCAGTTACCGTTCTTGCGAAACAGTGCCTGTTTCGCAACCCTCTCGCACAATTAAGGGTCGATTAACTATCCAAGGTTAACAAAATTCAAGGTAACAAGGAATCAAGATTCTTTAGGATCGATCTCAAGAAAACTGTCAGGTAACAAACAATCAGTACGACGTGAAAAAAAGATGGAATCTCTGATATCTAACGTTTATTTATATGAAAGGCAGACCTGCTCACATCCGTCACGCAGATCTCGCCTTCGGTATTTCATACTGGACACTGCCACTCGCCGACGCTATTCACATGAGTAGAGGGCCCACCTCATATTTTTCCACAACTTCTAAGTTTAGCTGTCTTCCATGCTCTCTTACGTTTGAAAACCATATTTCCTGCTGAGACTCATCGGAAGGTTTGGATAATTCTTTTATGGATTTTCTCTTTGTGCTCCGTTAATGCCCATGTTAGACATTGTGCTTAGAAAAGATGTTGCTAACACTCGAAATCCTATTTCAATGTTTGGCACACGTTTTCCGCATTATTTTGATGTATTTATTTTAACTCTTGATTTTTTATCGAGTTGCTTTTGTGGGCTTGAAATATGTTCTCTTTCAGGATTGTGAGGGTAAAACTTGCAAATCATACTCAAAAATCCCGATATTACAGGGTGACCCAGAAAAAAGAAACCCAAATTATTTATTTATTTCGCCATTAGACTACCTAACCCTAACCCCAAGCCCTAACCCTAAACCCCCCTAGTTAAAATAAGTTTTTATTACAAAATTTGTGGGTTAGTATTATCTGCGTTATTTCCGGACTATTGTCCTCATCTTCATTGTTGTCTGTAATGTTTCCGGCCTTCTTTAGGATTTCTTGTCGGACTCGGGAACCCTCTTTTTCGGTCTCGAAACTTTCTTGTCATAGTTGGGGAACTTCTTTTCGTAATCGGGAGGCCAATTGGGACACATGGCCTAGTAGATAAAGTAGTTAGGTTAAGACAGTTCTAAGTGACATTATCTCTTGGTTCCATGTTCAAATCCTGAGTGGCGGCAGTAGCATAGAAAATAATTAACACAACTCCGACCCCAGCTATGGTTAGCGGAATGGAACTAGGAGTAGAATTTAGGTTCAAAAGTTTGATACCTGATTACGAAAAGAAAAAGAAATAACCTGAAGAACGAATATCGCTGAATACAGATAACAATGATGAGACAATAGTCGATAACAACAGATAATACTAATCATAAGCCCCATCTCAAACCATTCGAGAAATAAATTTGTGGGTTCTGTTTTTTTTCTGGGTCATGGGATTTTGAGTATGATTTGCAAGTATTACCGATTGTGAGTTTTTATATGCAATAACTCCTTCGTAATTAATATTCGAAAAAAAAAATATTGGTCTTAGGAATGTCTTTTCTAATTATGTTCCAGGAATTCATGTTTCTTTCAGTCTGCTTTCATCTGCCAATCGGACGCTTTAGTTTAGTAATTCGATTTTGGTTCTGTGTGATCTTTCTTTTTGCACCTTCTTAAAGTTTGATCCTTTCTGGTTAACATGTTATGTTGGGTATTGCCAGTTTTTGAATACATTTGTGATCTTTAGTCGTAATCGTCACTGTACCTTACTCCTTAGTACAATTTAGCAATTGCTTAGAATGTGTTGTAGGGTCTCTCTGCTATACACAGATAACATGATGGAGAATCTTCCGTTTCTCATTCATGCATGTTTTCGCCGAAACATGTTAAAGACACAGCTTTGATTGCTATGACAATAGTATATCTGCATATGTAGGGTCTGCCAAAGTGACGTCAAATGCGTTATTTTACAAAAATAATTTAACCCCCGCCCTTTGATTGAAACAAATTACCAAAAAATAGGGAATAAAATCCGATTTAATGATATTTTAGTGTTGATTTATCATTAATGAATTTTATAATACATTAGTTATTTTATTTAAAACTTTGTTTTGTTTTTTTTCAGGTCACTTAACTTTGCCCCCCCCCTTTATTTTTAAGGCACAAAATGTCGTAAGTGTTATCTAAAGTAAACTAATTACAGTATAAATAAAGACAATTTTTTTAAGGGAGCGACTCTGGGTAGAAAAGAAGTACCGAAAATTGGAAAATTAAATGTAAAAATGATTTAATTTTTTGGCGATTTAAAAACAAATTTTTGCTAAGATTTAAAACAAAAAATGGAGATTTTTTAAAAATTTTTGGAGATTTTTTTTACCATGTGATTTTATTATATGCTTATTATATTAAAGTGAAAAATTTATCCATCGATATTTGATCTGTTTAAAGGGGGTAAAATTTCAATTCAATTTTCTCCAAAAATCATTAAGAATAACAAGAATAAAGTAAAGTTGTTATCAAATAAATTTTTGATTTGAAGTTTCAAATTTCATATTTTTAGATTCTAAATCTAAAAATATGAAATTTGAAACTTCAAATCAAAGCGTTTCATATTTTAAATGAATTTTATCTATTAGGTATATAAATTGTTGTTCGACACGCTAGTACGGGTGTCCGTAAGAGTAATATTATTTTAAAGAATTTAGATATATTTCTATTGAATCAATTTGATTGAAATGATCAGTAAAAAAAAAAAAAAAAAAAAGAGAATTCGTGGATTAATACGTTACATAGGAAATTTTATTAAAATCAGATAATGCCCTGATTTTTGATAATCTTTTTAAATCAAACGTCGGTCTTCCGTATCAGAATAGGTCACATGACATTTTCTCCAGTAATTGTTTTTCTTTGTAAAAAGCACAAAACGCACGTGTTTGGACCAAAAAGAAAAAAAGAATATTTCATTTAAAAGTTAATGATTTTTTCTGTAGAGAATGTATTTAGTTTTTTTTTGTTTTTTTCGTTACTCATTTCTAAGAAGAAACTGTTATAAGCCTTAAAATCCTAAATAATGCGCTTTTTTTTAAATTCCATAAATACATATGAAAAAAAAGTGTTTATTGTTTGCAAAATATTTGAGTAAATTAATTATTTAAAATCTATTAAAATAAATTACATATATAATATTATTTTGTTTTATTTTATTGATGCTCATTATGTTACTGCTTTTCGACTTAAACTAAAATTTGATCTTAAATAATCGATTTAATTAATTCTAATTTGTTTTTTAAAAATGAAAATGGGCAAACAATTGGTAGTACATGTGAAATTTTGCCGCATGATGTCCCCTCATCTTGTGCATTTCATCCGGCTGGCTCATCCCCACCAATTTGCTTATTAGTATCTCCCCCGAGTCTGCCCGAAATTCCTCTTGAAGGAACGCCCCACTTTTCCCGTTGACTTTAAGTACTGTCTGCAGCCAACTCTTTACCACTGTACTTAAAATGGCTTTATGTCTAACATTCTCCTTTGCGACTTGTAACTCTTTTTGCTGCTTGACATTTCTTTCCTACACGCACTTCGATACCAACTGTGGACCCTTTGTAGTTTTAGATGTCTTGTATCAATTCTTGTGGCGCGTCATCATGAATTCTTCTTTCCATGCTTTTACAAAGTAGTTGAAGTGGGTATATATATATAATATATATATATATATATATATATATATATATAGATAGATAGGATATTCGTCGGGGTGGCCTAATGTCAGTATCGGCCTGGCAAGCGAGGGAGTATATCCTCTTTTCGTGAGCGCAAGACCAAGGAGATTATTTTAGCATCTGAGGTTGAGCGCCACACCTACCATCAGCTCTTCACTTTACTGCACAGATCCCTGTGTTACTCATATGCAGAGTTGGCGAGGGCCGGTATCGAACCAGGAACCTTGTGATTCCCAGCCGAACACTATACCGACTGAGCTAAACTGGCCCTTACTACTCTAGTTTCTTGACACCACCCACCAACGTCTGAGGTATTTGTTTAAAAAATTTTTAAATTTAAAAATTAGTGAAATAGATAACTAATTAGGAACTCGTAGTGACCACCCCAAGCAGAGTTTTAACAGGTTTGAATTCAGAGTTGTCCTTCTCCTAGACTGGTTGCCTATCCAAGATTAAAGAGCCTAGTCTGCCCTACTATTTACCCATAACTGGAGAGAGAGTAGTTGGATTCATACCTTTACTCAAGGGTATTAGCACTATCTGAACTGTAGCTCGGATCAACGAGTCCATTTCCTACGATTCTAACCATTACACCACGGCCTCCAGCTCTTTACATAACTTTCTATTTTTTAAGTGTCTGAAGCCAACATAACATCAGAGAAACCAAGCAGCCTTCAAGGAATGGAATCACCCAAATACATGAATGTTATATTCTTGAATTCCATAAATACCAGCTGTTTTGGGCACCAGTGAGTAGTGCTTAGTTGCTGTTGTTCAAACTAACAGCATACTCAGCTCACAACACAGTTGGATCTAATTACCTACACTACAGTGTCATAATTGACATCACATATCATCAAATATTCCTTGACAAGATTGCATGTTGATAAATCACTTTTGAAGCTACTATTTGTTGATGACAAAATTTTTTTTCATTCTTTTTATTCCTTCATTGTCCTCAAAGTCAGCAAAATTCTAATGATTTCTCACTTAATGTTGGACTTCAGTTATTTCGGTTATTTGTTGTTCCTTGAATTGCTGATGACCATAGATTCATTCTGGAACCAATTAATGTTTTTCCCAGCCCCTTATACCATCTACCCCTAGTTACTTATGCTGTCACACTGAGATCAGCTATGTATGTAGGTTCTTGTATTTACGCGTACCCCACATGTACGGTCAGGCACAAAGTCCCTATTAACGTGGGACCACCCACAAGCCGAAACTCATGGTGGGCAGGTGCAAAAATTGCGTCGATCCCGTCGGCATTCCCTCAAGGGGGCGCCTCAGGCACTGGGCATAAACCCAGCCCTGCCCCTTTAAATCGGGGGGCAGGTGTTGCCTGGGGGATGGCCCTGGGTTATCGACGCTATTTTTATAAACAACCCGGTCCAGCGGCGCGAAGCTCGCCCGGACCCCCAGTCGAAACCGGGCTGGAAAACGTCCATGTAGGTTCTTAAAAATTAAGGTCTGGCAGGTCCAATTAAGATTCTGGACCTCTGCATCTTTTCGGTGATTTTACTATGTGGTTCATGGTAAGATTATAAATATTATTTCAGATATCATGCAACCGGTTATGTTTTCTTTTTTTTCCATGGTTTACCTAGTTTGCTATTATCTTGAAATTCTTTGCCTGAGTAGGAGTTATGGAAAAGACTGATTTCTGTGAGGTGCATCCTGGCCCTAATTCTCTTTCATCATAGGACAAGCTGACCTGTACCCTGCTACTGGCTCCTCTGACCAGACATTTCCTGTGGCCTTGATGTATTTTAGACCTTTTAAAATTCTTTCAAAGTTTTATTTTGTACCGTAACATAACAGAAATAAAAGTATGACTAAAGACTGCAGATATGGGCTGTTATAAAGGAAGATACACAAGGCTAATATATTTATAATTTGGGTTAATAATTTTTTATTGTTGAAATATATGAATGTAAGTTAAGTGTTCAAAAGCGTTTGTGTAAGAGTTTGTAAAGTTCATAGTAAAGTTGCCGAAGACGTTGGCTCGCGGGAAATATTATATAATTGTATGAGACAAAGGTACTTAGCTCTTGGTGGAATTTTAATAATTGTTCTTGTTGCAAGTAGCTGTTGAGTTGTCAGTCTTACCCCTGGTGAGGGCCTAGATAATGATCTGCCTTAATTCAGCCACTGTCAAAACTGTTCTTCCTCAGTGCCTGCAGATTCTGTTTCTGATGATTTTTAGGGCTGGTGTCTGCCTGGTGTCTGCTTCCAGGAACTGATAAGGGGCAGATAACCCAAATTTTTGATAAACCTCTAAGTCAAAAAAGTTGTTCTGGAAATACAAGTGCCTGTCTGCCAATGACAGAATTGACACACATAATTTTAAGGCTTAAGGATTTCAAAATCTTAACTGTAATGACGAGGCAAACTTACCTGGCTCGAAAATCCTGGTGTAAGTGTCTCCGGTTGAGAATGTCGAAAAAGGGGGGCAGAAAGAAAAAGGCACTATGGGTAATGGTGATTGCATGAAAGTGTAGGGTGTAATAATCATACTAAGTCCAATTACCGTCAAATTGGCAAGACAAGACAGCAAGCAGTCGTAAACTCAATACGATTCTGGTTTCTGCAAAGACAACTGCAAATGCAGGATATTTTAGGAGCCTCAGAAGATCATAAAACCAAGCAGCCAATCAGGACTCAGATGGAATCACCCCAAATGCATGAGTGGACTATTTTGAATTCCCATAAGTACCAGTTGTCTTGACACTGTTCAGTTGTGCTTAGCCAGTCACATTGTTCAAACCAATAGTTGACTGACTGACTTCAATAGAAAGGTGCTTGTCTGCGATTCTGGGACTGGGCAAATTTGCATTCTAGTTGGATATCTTTTTAGTGTGTTTGTTAATTATTCTATGTAAATTTACTCTTCATTTTGATTGGTTGTTACACCTTTAATTAACTCTTCTCTTTGTTGTTGTTGTTGGTGGGGGGTTATGGTTAATTTTTCAACTAATCTTGCTGGCAGTAGTCAGACACAACTACCTTTACCAGATCTACGAATCTTTAGTTGCAATGAAACATTATTGCAATCTTTTTACTACCCTCTGAATCGGAGAAGTTGCTTTTTTCCTTATTTTACCCATTATTGCAAGTAGTAGCACTTTTTGTAAGTCGACCAATCCCCAAATGTCAATTTGCCCTATTATTTTGGCGTTTTTTTCAACAGAGTAATTTTTGTATTTTCTGAATTGGTCCATTTTCAGATGTTTAAATCAAATATTAGGATATATATGAATATTTTTTTTTTTTAAATCTTGAGTCACCTCCAGCCAGATGTACCTTAAGAATATATATAGTTTCTATGATTTTGATGTTTTTGTGATGAGTTATTAAGATCCAAAAATCCAAAAGTATTCAATATTTTCCAAAATGGTTATTTTCTTGCATTTTTAAGACACCCCCCACCACCACCATCATTAAGGATGAAAGGCACTTCTAATCGAATGGATTTTGCATGTTTAGTTGACTACTCCAAGCCAATTATTAGAGCAAAGTAGATGGAGTGATTTGAATATATGTTCATGGAGCGAGAGCTACTTAAAATTTGAATCTTTTGAAAACTCATGTATAACTACTTGGCAGAGGAGATTTTATAACAGACTTTTCCCTGTCTAGATGGATTGCTGTCCAAGGCTAAGGAGCCCCATCTACCTGATTTGGGTACTTATGTGAGTATTAAGTACTCCAATCCTACTACTATTGGTGTGTATGGCTGTTGGCTACCCTGGAGCTCATCCGTCCTGTGACAGCTCTTGTTTTTAGTGATGCTAGATGTCCACACACCTACTTCACCAGACAAGTTGAGATGTGCCTGTTTGTGGTGCCAGTTGACAAACTGACTATGGAATAGGTAGTATGGTGGAAGGAGGATAGGGAAATTATAGGCATTTGAAGACATGTTGACTGTTTCAAAGTTTCTTTTGTTCAAGGTGGGTTTTTTTATTTGATATATAGAGCTTCCACCATTCCCCTTCATTCTCACAAACATGTTGACCCCCTCCTACAAAAAAATCTCTACTGCTAGTGGTCGTTTGAACCCATTAACCAATTCCTACCACCTCCTACACCTCCCACTACAATTCCTATGTTACTGCTCGTTTTAAAAGCGAGATAACGGAAACATTCCATCCAGTTTCACACCTGGCAAGATGCAGATATGAATATGCCGAAAAGCACTCGGAAGAAACCTTGGTGCGATTGCTACACCCAGTTCCACCAGACATTGAAAAGATGGCCAGACCAGTAGAAAGGATCGAAACAAAAACTCGTCCGACAAGAAATTGCAGTAGAGTTAACATAAAAAAAAAAACCAAATTTAATTTTAATATATATGAATTATATATAGTTCATTTGTATTATTTTTTTAACAAATTTTTTTAAAACCCACAATTAATTTTCAGGAGTATTAATAAAAAATTGGCTATAAACTTCATGTGTATTGACAAACAGATCTATTGACCCTAGATGTGACCTTAACCAGTACTACCACTCTGGTCAGAGTAAAATGACACTAAGGGGTATTCCACCTCCCGTCAGAGCTCTAGAATATTTGAAGTCAGTCAGTTAGACAGGCGAAACAATTTGGTTTGACTGGCCAAGCCTAATATGAATTACTAGTTTCCAAGAACCCACTATAACAGCTTAATAATCCTGCCACTGCTCCAGAAGAGTCCATTAAGCTGAGCAGGTGTTTGACTGTTCTACTGGTCCAATAGTTAACAATCTGTAACATCATTTCCAGACTGCGCGTTCAATCTGCTAAGGGTGAAAGTAACACAGAATGACAATTATCAGTATTCTACATAGAACTGGAAACCTCACCACTTGATGTGGTTTAATGTCATACTTAGGCACACAACCCACTCGGATTATCAAAGGTAAAAAAAAAAAGTACTGTTAAAATTAATGATTAATATAGAGATGAGTTAAACTTTCAAATACATTTCTAAGATTTCTTTAACATTATTCCTCTAGAAACCTTAGGCATGAATTATAATGAATCTGTTAGCATAAATAATTCTCTTAGAATATCCCAAATACTCATAAAGAATACAAACATTAATTATGAAAAGAGCAGCATAATGTTATTTGTGAGGAAAATGAATTGGTGAACCAAGTTAAAATTTTGGCTGAGCGATGTTCCTATTCACTTAACACTAATGCCCTTTGAAGAAAAAAAATCTCTGTACTCTGTCCCTCATTAAGATATCTCCACAAAAATAGCTCTGGTATGCTGTGATGGTTGACATAAGAAAGTGGTCAAGTGAATACTTGAGCAAATCACTCTCCTATACTACAAGCAAGCAAGTAATAATTGTAAAAATGTTGTTATACACATCAACCTTGGCAGATAAACAGAATATATACATGTATATATATATTATATAATATATATATATATGTGTGTGTGCATGTATGTATATTTTCTAATCATGTGACACAATATATACATGCGTGCTACCTTGATAAACATTTAAGATGTAGATAGGATTTTATGAGGTTGTTGAGTGCAGAGGAGCTTTGCACTCATTATCCCAGCAAAAACAATGAAGATATTTTTCCTTCTCGGGCATTGTTTTTTTTTTTTGTTGTTTTTTTCCCCTCCCGCCTTGAAAGCTAAGAGTTTGGGATGCACTCCGATTTTAGTAATTTAATTGTTGTAAAAGGTTAAGGTTTTTTTATATTGTTTTTTGCAAAGCATCAATCAGTAAAACGTAAGAAATATACATAAACATTTTTGTATAATATATATATAACAGATATATATATATATATATATATATGATAGAAGAGAGAGAGATGAAACAATATTGTTTAAATTATAAAAGCTATACAAGAATCTTTGTGTTATATTTTATATATAATTCCTATGTAGGTGAAACTTTATACATATGATAAAGAGGGAAATAGCATAAAATTTTATAAAACTTTGGATAGAAGAATTAAATAAATTGAGAAACAAAGTGTGTACATTGTACTCTAAGATGAATGTAAGTTTTATGATTTTTTAGCATTCCATTTGACTGGAACAAAACCTTTTAACACACACACAAACGCATGTAACATATATATATATGTATATCATTCATCATCATTGTCGCGCTGCAGCACGCGATATCCTTGACAATCTCTCGCCACCTTCCCTATCATTCATCGCCCCAGGAGTTCTTCCTCGCTGCAGCCAGATCTTTCATAGCTAGTCAATGTAGCGCTCCTTGCTGGCGCCCCACACTGGCATGTCCATGTGTTGGCTTCCACAGGAGAACATTCTGTAAGTCGTCCTTGCTTCTCCAGCAGTGCCCCGCATTGCCTAGTCTGTCTCACTCGGATGGTCTGTGAGATGGGGCAATGACCATACAACTGCTCCCTTGTGGGGTGCTGTCTCCACGACTTGTTCAATACTGCTCGCAGAAAAACAGCAATCTTGTGCAGCTGCCCATCTAGGCTTATTCTCAAGGCGCCCGTAGGGTCCAGGTAGTGCAGCCATACAGCAGTACTGATATGACTAACGCGCCGGGAAGATATAATATATATATATATATAATACAAAAACTTTTGTTAAACCTTTTGTGGCTAAGAAAAAACCTGGCAAATAGGTTGATAGGAAAAATATACTACTAAACTTCACTTAGAGAAAAAAATGAAAAAAAGAGAAGTCCAAGACGGTTGTACCACCGAAAATAATCAATTAAATAATATATATTATATAAACTGCTAGGCCGTTATCTAAAGCTAAAATGTAAAAAGTGCTCAATACCTAAGTTAGACCAATAATAAAGTAAACCTAATGAGTCAGATATATCCTACTAATAGTTTCATTTAGTAGCTCATCAGGCTAGAATCTTATATAATAATATAATAAAGTGAAACTATTAGTAGGGTATATCTGACTCATTAGTTTAACTTTATACATACATATAGAAGCAATATTGACACACATTTGCAGTGGGATTCAAACTAGCATCCAGTTGTAGACTTGGTAGAGGAAAGTGGGCTGTAACTCAAATACAGACCCCAACATCACAAGAATGGTGTACATTTAAACAATCCTCATGTCCACTCTGAAAACCATCAATAAGAACTCAGGGAATGAGATGCAACTATGGACTTAATCCAGAGTACTATATGTACCAATGGGCTAAGCACAAATGGTTTTTGGACTGAGTTCAGTGATGCTAACAGGACACCAACTCTCTGAATCAATTATATATACATATATATATTATATATGTATATACATATATATTATATACATATGTATAAAAAAAAGAAAGTCGTCGGCGGCCTAATGTCGTACCAGCAATCAGCAGGGCAGTCTATCCCCTTGTCACTAGTGCCTAGACCAAGCGAGATTATTTTTGCATCAGAGTGAAGCTGCCGCACTCACCATCAGCCTCCTACTTTTACCGCCACAGATCCTGTGCTACTCATTACACTTGAGTTTGCGAGGGCCGTATCAAACTAAGCAACCTTGCAGTTTCTAGCTGAAATGGCTCTACCACTGAGCAACCCGCCCTTATTATTATGATGGCATAACACAGGAATACCTACTCGAGTTTCAACATTAGGATCTTCAGCGGTTAAATCCATTAATAATCAAGGTAATGCAAATAATCCAGCCATTGTACGCGTGTATATTAGTTGTTGTTAACCATTTAATGAACAGACTCGCAGTTAATGACAATTGTGGCCAATTGCACTGAATATATAGTAGTATATATACATTTGGATAATTCCTATATGGCAGAATTGTAGTTAAAGAAATTGCTGAAAATAAAAACCAAGTTGTAATATCATAATTCATTCATTCAACACAAGCAGAACGACTAGGTGTTGCCCGGATTTAAAAGTTAAAGTAAATCTCTTACCAATACTTTATATTATAGATAATAAAATTCCTTTTCTATATATTATCTTTTATTTCTTGTATATATCTTAAGCCTGAAGTTCCATGCCGTTAAATAGATAAGAAATGGTTAAAAGTGAGTTTAAAAAAAATTTTATTAATCTATATAATAAAATATTGCGTAAGAGATTACTTTTAAACTTTTAAATCCGGGCAACACTAGTCGTTCTGCTTGGCTTGAATGAATAATTATTATATTAACAAAAGCTTGGTTTTGTATTTCCCCAGCAATTTCTCTTAACTACATTTCCCATGATAGGATTATCCAAATGTAATAGATTATATATTATAATATCATGAAATTGGACCACAATGTTCATTAACGCGAGTTTCTGTCATTAATGGTTACAAACAAAACTAATACACGCGTACAATCGGCGTGGAACTTATTCAATACCTTGATTAATTCAATGGATGTAAACCCTTGAAGATTCCTATGTGAAACTCGAGAGCGTTATTCCCTGTGTATGCCAATCATAATAATAAGGCGGCCGCGTTAGCTCAGTTGTAGAGCATTCAAGCTAGAAACTGCAAGCGTTCTTAGTATGATACCGGCCTCGCAAACTCAAGTGTATGATTTAGCACAGGATCTGTGCGGTAAAGTAAGGAGCTGCATGGTGAGTGCGCGCACTCACCGGCTGAGGCAAAAAATAAATCTCCTTGGTCTAGCACTAGTGAAAAGGGATAGACTCCCTCGCTGATTGGCGAGGCTACGACATTAGGCCGCCCGACGACTTTACTTTTTTTTATATATGTAGTATATATATATGTATATAACATATATATATATATATGTATATATACATTGAATTCAGAGAGTTGCGTGTCCTCGTTAGCAATCACTTAACTCAGTCCAAAAAAACCAATTTGTTGCTTAGACCCATTGCGTTACATATAGTACTCTTGGATTAGTCAATATTGCCAATCTCAGTCCCTGATTCTATTGATGCGTTTCAGAGTGGACATGAGGATTTGTTAAATGTACCACCATTGCTTGGAGACTGTTGCGCGTCTGTATTTGAGTTAACAGCCCACTTTTCCTCGAGTTCTACAAACGCGATGGCTAGTTTGAATCCCACTGCAAATGTAAAAACGCACCTATGATTGTCATATTGCTTCTATATGTATGTATAAGTTAAACCTAATGAGTCAGATAATACCTACTAAATATTTCACTTAATATTATTATATTAAGATTCTAGCCCTGATCGAGCTACTAAATGAAACTATTAGTAGGATATCGACTCATTAGGTTTAAACGTTTATTATGGCTTCTACTTAGGACGTGAGCACTTTGTACATTTAGCTTTAAATAACCTTAAGCAGTTTATATATATATATATATAATTGATTATTTCGGTTGGACAACCGTCTTGACTTCTCTTTTTTCATTTTTTTCTCTAAAGTGAAGTTTAAGTAAGTATATTTTTACTATCAAAAACTATTTGCCAGTTTTTCTTACAACAGGGTTTACCAAAAAATTTTGTATTAATATATATATATATAATATATATCTTCCAGCGTTAGTCATTCAAGGTACTGCTGGATGGCTGCACTTACCTGGACCTAAAGAGGCGCCTTGAGATATAAAGCTTAGGATGGGGCCTGCACAAAGAATGCTGCGAGCAGTATTGAACAAGTCGTGGAGGACAGCACCCCACAAGGAGCATTGCTATGGTCACTTGGACCCCCTATCTCACAGCCACCAACCGAGTGAAGGACAGACTAGCATTTGCTGGGCACTGCGGAGAAGCAAGGACGAACTCATCAAGCAATGTTCTCCCTGTTGGAAAGCCAACACATGGACATGCCTAGTCTGTGGGCGCCAGCAAAGGACCTACATTACCAGCGAATGTAAAGATGCTGCGCTGCAGCGCAGGTAAGAACTCCCTGGAGCGATGAATATAGGGCAAGCTTGGCGCAGAGATTGTCAAGGATATCCGCTGCCAGCGCGACATGATGATGATGATATATATATATATATGTACATGCGTTGTGTGTGTGTTAAAAGGTTTTGTTCCAGTCAAAATGGAATGATAAAAAATCATAAAACTACATTCATCTTAGAGTACAATGTACACACATTGTTTCTCAAGATTAATATTTAATTCTTCTACTCCAAAGTTTATAAATTTTATGCTATTTCCCTCTTTATTCATATGTATAAAGTTTCACCTACATAGGAAATATAATAAAATATAACACAAAGATTCTTGTATAGCTTTTAAATTTAACAATATTGTTCATCTCTCTCTCTCTCCGTATATATTATATATATATATATATATATTCTGTATATATATATATATACAAAAAATGTTTATGTATATTTCTATACGTTTATTACTGATTGCCATGGCTTGCAAAAAACAATATAAAAAAACCTTAACCTTTATACAAACAATTAATATTACTAAAATCGGAGGTGCATCCAAACTCTTAGCTTTCAAGGCGGCAGGGGAAAAAAAAACAACAAAAAAAAAAACAATAGCCGAGAAGGAAAAATATCTTTCATTGCTTTTGCCTGCGGATAATGAGTGCAAAAGCTCCCTCATGCACTCAACAACCTCATAAAATCCTATCTACATCATAAATGTTTATCAACGTAGCACGCATGTATATATGTGTTCACATGATAGAAAATAACATACATGCACACACACATATATATATATATTATAATATATATATACATGTATATATTCTGTTATCTGCCAAGGTTGATGGTTATAACAACATTTTTACAATTATACTGCTTGCTTTAGTTATAGAGAGTGATTTGCTCAAGGATTCACTGAACCACTTTCTTATGTCAACCATCACAGCATACCAGAGCTATTTTTGTGGAGATATCTAATGATGGACAGAGTACAGAGATTTTTTTCTTCAAAGGGCATTAGTGTTAAGTGAATAGGAACATCCTCAGCCAAAATTTTAACTTGGTGTCACCAATTCCATTTTCCTCAACAATAAACATTATGCTGCTCTTTTCATAATAATGTTTGTATTCTTTATGAGTATTTGGATATTCTAGAGAATTATTGATGCCTAACCAGATTCAATTATATTCATGCTAAGTTCTAGAGGAATAATGTTAAAGAAATCTTAGAAATGTATTTGAAAGTTAACTCATCTCTATATTTATCATTAATTTTTAACAGTACTTTTTTTTTTACCTTTGATAATCGAGTGAGTTGTGTGCCCTAAGTATGACATTTAAACCACATCAATGGTGAGCTTCCAGTTATATGTAGAATTACTGATAATTGCATTTCTGTGTTACTTTCACCCTTACCAGGATTAAACCTGCAGTCTGGAAAATGACTGTTACAGATTGTTAACTATGGACAGTAGAAACATCAACACCTGCTCAGCTTAATAGACTCTTCCTGCAGCATGGCAAATTATTTAAGCTGTTATATGGGTTTCATTAGGAACTAGTACTTCATATTAGGCTTGGCCAGCTCAAACCAATTGTTGACTGTCTAACTGACTGACTTCAATATTCTAGAGCTCTGAGGAGTGGGAATACCCCTTTAGTGTTCATTTTACTCTGAACCAGAGTGTAGTACTGGTTAAGGTCACATCTATGGGTCAAATAGATCTGTTGTCAATACACATGAAGTTTATACCAATTATTTAATACTACCTGAAAGAATAATTTGGTTTTAAAAAATTGTTAAAAAAATAATACAAATGAAATATATATAATTCATATATATATATGTTCTGTTAAACTCTACTGACAATTCTTGTCGGACGAGTTTTTGTTCGATCCTTTCTAACTGTCTGGCCATCTTTTCAATGTCTGGGTGGAACTGTGTAGCAATCCACCAAAGGTTTCTTCCCGAGTGCTTTCGGCATATCTATCTGCCATCTGCAGGTGTGAAACTGATGGAATGTTTCCGTTATCTCGCTTTTAAACGAGCAGTAACATAGGAATTGGTAGTGGGAGTAGTAGGAGGTGCGTAGAATTGGTAATGGGTTCAAACGAAACAATAGCAGTAGAGATTTTGTAGGAGGGGTCACAGTTTGTGAGAATGAAAGGGGAATGGTGAAGCTCTATATATCAAATAAAAAAAACCCACCTTGAACAAAAGAAACTTGAAACAAGTCAACATGTCTTCAAATGCCTATAATTTCCCCCCTATCCTCCTTCCACCATACTACCTATTCCATAGTCAGTTTGTCAACTGGCACCCAAAACAGGCACATCTCAACTTGTCTGGTGAAGTAGGTGTGTGGACATCTAGCATCACTAAAAACAAGAGCTGTCACAGGACGGATGAGCTCCAGGGTAGCCAACAGCCATACACACCAATAGTAGTAGGATTGAGTACTTAATACTCACATAAGTACCCAAATCAGGTAGATGGGCTCCTTTAGCCTTGGACAGCAATCCATCTAGACAGGGAAAAGTCTGTTATAAAATCTCCTCTGCCAAGTAGTTATACATGAGTTTTCAAAAGATTCAAATTTTTAAGTAGCTCTCGCTCCATGAACATATATTCAAATCACTCCATCTACTTTGCTCTAATAATTGGCTTGGAGTAGTCAACTAAACATGCAAAAATCCATTCGATTAGAAGTGCCTTTCATCCTTAATGATGGTGTTGGGGGTGTCTTAAAAATGCAAGAAATAACCATTTGGAAAATATTGAAACTTTTGGATTTTTGGATCTTAATAACTCATCACAAAAACATCAAAATCATAGAAAAAACTATATATATTCTTAAAGTACATCTGGCTGGAGGTGACTCAAGATTTAAAAAAAAAAAAAATATTCATATATATCCTAATATTTGATTTAAAACATCTGAAAATGGACCAATTCAGAAAATACAAAAATTACTCTGTTGTGCGCGGAAAAAAACGCCAAAAATAATAGGGCAAATTGACATTTGGGGATTGGTCGACTTACAAAAAGTGCTACTACTTGCAATAATGGGTAAAATAAGGGAAAAAAGCAACTTCTCCGATTCAGAGGTAGTAAAAAAGATTGCAATAATGTTTCATAGCAACCTAAAGATTCCGTAGATCTGGTAAAGGTAGTTGTGTCTGACTACTGCCAGCAAGATTAGTTGAAAAATTAACCATAACCCCCACCACCAACAAACAACAAAAGAAAGATAATATAAAGGTGTCAACCAATCAAAATGAAGAGTAAATTTACATAGAATAATTAACAAACACACTAAAAAGATATCCAACTAGAATGCAAATTCCCAGTCCCAGAATCGCAGACAAGCACCTTTCTATGAAGTCAGTCAGTCAACTATTGGTTTGAACAATGTGACTGGCTAAGCACAACTGAACCAGTGTCAAGACAACTGGTACTTATGGGAATTCAAAATAGTCCACTCATGCATTTGGGTGATTCCTGAGTCCTAATTGGCTGCTTGGTTTTTATGATCCTCTGAGGCTCCATAAATATCCTGCATTTGCAGTTGTCTTTGCAGCAAACCAGAATCGTATTGAGCTACGACTGCTTGCTGTCTTGTCTTGCCAATTTGACGGTAATTGGACTTAGTATGATTATTCTACACTTTCATAATCTTTTCTTTTCTTTTTTTTTTCAACAGTTACAAGGATTTGACAATTTCAAAGATTTTGAAACCTTTAAGCCTTAAAATATTTGTGTGTCAATTCTGTCATTGGCAGACAGGCACTTGTATTTCCAGAACAACTTTTTTGACTTAGAGGTTTATCAAAAATTTGGGTTATCTGCCCCTTAATCAGTTCCTGGAAGCAGACACCAGGCAGACACCAGCCCTAAAAATCATCAGAACAGAATCTGCAGGCACTGAGGAGAGAACAGTTTTTTTCAGTTGCCGAATTAAGGTAAGACCTGAAAACTCAACAGACTACTGCAACAAGAAACAATTCCAGAATACAATTCCACCAGAGCTAAGTACCGTTGTCTCATACATTATATAATATTTCCCGCCGAGCAAACGTCTTCGGCAACTTTACTATGAACTTTACAAACTCTTACACAAACACTTTGAACACTTAACTTACATTTCATATATTGCACCAATAAAAGTTATTAACCCGAATATATAAATATATTAGCCTTGTGTACCTTTATAACAGCTATATATGCAGTCGTTTTAGTCACTACTTTTATTTCTGTTATGTTACGGTACAAAATAAAACTTTGAAAGAATTTTAAAAGGTCTAAAAATACATCAAGGCCACATGAAATGTCTGGTCAGAGGTAGCCAGTAGCAGGGTACAAGTCCATGTTGTCCTATGATGAAAGAGAATTAGGGCCAGGATGCACCTCACAGAAATCAGTCTTTTCCCATAACTACTACTCAGGGCAAAGAATTTCAAGATAATAGCAAACTGGTAAACCATGGAAAAAAAGAAAACATAACCGGTTGCATGATATCTGAAATAATATTTATAATCTTACCATGAACCACACAGTAAAATCATCCGAAAAAGAATGCAGAGGTCCAGAATTCTTAATTGGGACCTGCCAGACCTTAATAAGAACCTACACGGACATAGCTGATCTCAGTGTGACAGCATAAGTAACTAGCGGTAGATGGTTACTAATGGGGCTGGGAAAACATCAATTGGTCCAGAATGAAATTCAAACCATGAAATCTATGGTCATCAGCAATCAAGGAAGAAAAGGTAGGCAACAAATACCGATTGATGATAAATGAAGCAACAATCCCAACACTAAGTGAGAAATCAGTTAGAATTTTGAGAAAAATATCTGACCAAAGTTTGAAGGACAATGAAGGAATAAAGAAGAATGGAAAAAAAATTGTGATCATGGTTGTTAAAACCTAACTGGATTTCTAACTCCCCACCGGGGAGGTCCAGTGAGCTTCGGCCACTGGATCAAATTCTGTAAATTAATAGCGTTGATCCCAGGGGGCAACACCTGCCCCCTTGACTTAAAGGGGCAGGGCTGGGTTAATTGCCTAGTGCCTGAGGCGCCCCCCTTGAGGGGAATGCCGACGGGATCGACGCAATTTTTCTACCTGCCACCCATGAGTCTCGGCTTGTGGGTGGTCCCACGTTAATAGAGCCTTGTGCCTAACCCGTACAAGTGGGGTACGTGGTAAATATTATGGTTGTTAAAACCTAACAAATTAGTTAGCAGGCTGCTTCAAAAGTTGAATCTATCAACATGCAATCTTGTGCAGAGTATTGTGGCCCTTGATGATATGTGATGTCCAATTATGACACTGTAGTGATTTGTTGGGTGATTAGCATCCAACTGTGTTGTGAGCTGAGTATGCTGTTAGTTTGAACAACAGCAACTAAGCACTACTCACTGGTGCCCAAAACAGCTGGTATTTATGGAATTCAAGAATATAACATTCATGTATTTGGGTGATTCCATTCCTTGAGTTTTGATGGCTGTTTGGTTTCTCTGATGTTATGTGGCTTCAGACACTTAAAAAATTAGAAAAGTATGTAAAGAGCTGGAGGCCGTGGTGTAATGGTTAGAATCGTAGGAAATGGACTCGTTGATCCGAGCTACATTCAGATAGTGCTAATACCCCTTGAGTAAAGGTATGAATCCAACTACTCTCTCTCCAGTTATGGGTAAATAGTAGGGCAGACTAGGCTCTTTAATCTTGCGATAGGCAACCAGTCTAGGAGAAGGACAACTCTGAATTCAAACCTGTTAAAACTCTGCTTGGGGTGGTCACTACGAGAATAGGCTCAGTCACAATTAGTTATCTATTTCACTAATTTAAATTTAAAATTTTTTTAAAACAAATACCTCAGACGTTGGTGGGTGGGTCAAGAAAACTAGAGTAGTAAGGCCAGTTTAGCTCAGTCGGTATAGTGTTCGGCTGGGAATCACAAGTTCCTGGTTCGATACCGGCCCTCGGCCAACTCTGCATATGAGTAACACAGGCATCTGCCTGCAGTAAAGTGAAGAGCCTGATGGTAGGTGTGGCGCTCAACCTCAGATGCTAAAAATAATCTCCTTGTCTTGCGCTCACGCAAAAGAGGATATACTCCTCGCTGCCAGGCCGATACTGACATTAGCCACCCCGACGAATATATATATCTATATATTATATATATATATATATATATATAATATATATTATATACCCACTTCAACTACTTTGTAAAAGCATGCGAAAGAAGAATTCAATGATGTACGCGCACACAAGAATTATACCCAAGACATCTAAAGACTACAAGGGTCCACAGTTGGTATCGAAGTGGTTGTAGGAAAAGAATGTCAAGCAGCAAAAAGAGTTACAAGTCGCAAGGAGAATTTAACATAAAGCCATTTAAGTACAGTGCGTAAAGATTAGGCTCGCAGACAGTACTTAAAGTAACAACGGAGCAG
Source organism: Doryteuthis pealeii (assembly GCA_023376005.1). Lineage (NCBI taxonomy): Eukaryota > Metazoa > Mollusca > Cephalopoda > Myopsida > Loliginidae > Doryteuthis > Doryteuthis pealeii. Next base: position 30,658,361 of record CM042160.1, on the reverse strand, counting down.
AAAGAGTGGCGTTCCTTCAAGAGGAATTCGGGCAGACTCGGGGGAATACGAATAAGAAATTGGTGGGGATGAGCCACCGGAGAATGCACAAGATGAGGGACAGTCATCTGGCAAAATTCACATTACTACCAATTGTTTGCCCATTTCATTTGAAAAACAAAATTAGAATTAATAAATCGATTATTTTAAGGATCAAATTTAGTTAAGTCGAAAAAGCAGTAACAATAATGAGCCATCAATAAAATAAAACAAAATAATATTATATATGTAATTGTATTTTTAATAGATTTTAAAATAATTAATATTTACTCAAATAGTTTGCAAACATAAACACTTTTATTTCATATTATTTAGTGGAAATTAAAAAAAAGCGCATTTATTTAGTTATTTAAGGCTGTATAACAGTTTCTTCTTAGAAATGATAACCGAAAAAACAAAAAAAAAAAACTAAATACATTTCTCTACAAGAAAAAATCAATAACTTTTAAATGAAATATCTTTTTTTCCTTTTGCGTCCAAACACGCTGCACGTTTTGTTTACAAAGAAAAAAACAATTACTGGCGGAGAAAATGTCAATGTGACCCTATTCTGATACGGAAGACGCGACGTTGATTTAAAAAATTATCAGAAAAATCAGGCATTATCTGATTTTGATAAAAATCCTATTTAACTATTAATCCACCGAATTCTTTTTTTTTTTTTTGTTTTTTTTTACTGAATCATTTCAATCAAATTGATTCAATAGAAATATATCTAAATTCTTTAATAATAAAATACTCTTGACGGACACCCGTACAGCGTATGTCGAACAACAATTTATATACCTAATAAGATAAAATTCATTTAAAATATGAAACGCTCATTTGAAGTTTCAAATTCAATATTTAGTTTAGGAATCAAAAATATGAAATTGAAAAGCTTTCAAAGCAAATATTGTATTTGATAACTAAATTTACTTATCGGTTATCTAATGATTTTTGGAGAAAATTGAATTGAAATTTTACCCCCCTTTACAACAGATCAAATATCGATTGAATAATATTTTCACTTATGATATAAAAGCATATAATAAAATCACATCGGTAAAAAATCTCGGTT
>CM042160.1:30646699-30657162 GCA_023376005.1 Doryteuthis pealeii | reverse complement strand
AAGAGAGATATGCAGTATAGTGTCCCAGCCCATTTTTTAGAGGGGCCTTATCTTCTGCAGTCGATTACAGTCAGGCATAAAATTTCTAAGCCGCAAAACCCAAAACATTGGGGCTTTGAAAAAAATTTTTTTTAATTTTTAGAATAATCTGAAATGAGTCAGCTTAGATGGTTTTCCATCAACATTTAAGATTTAATCATTTCAAAAAATAATTTTTATGTTTAATTCAAACTTTGTATATAATCACATTTTATTGATTTTCATAATTTGTATAATTCTAATTTGTATTATTAATTTTTGGTTATATTTGCTTTTTTATGTAACACTTAAACTTATGAGACATGGTGAAATGTTAAAAGGTGGAAACTATGTAGCCTGAGTGGGTTTTGATATAAGAGATGAGCCTGTTGCCCAAACGGCAGTTCCCTGCCTCTCCCCACTGCCATTGTGGTCCTAAGGCAGAGAAATAGAAAACAATGCAGTTTGGTAACAATAGTCCTCCGCAGAGTTGGTGGCATAGTGTTAAAGCTCAGCATCACACCAACTTGGGGAGTCCAGTGGCAGATGTGATTTTTGGGGTTTATTTGCCACAAAAATTTAGATTGTCATTAGAATTATGGATCTAATATACCCTTCATACCATTTAGAAAAATTGTTTATAACTAACTTCTTATGAATGCAAAGGCATGATTATTATTCTTTAAAAAAGATACCAATATCAATGAATTGATTTGCAAAATATCAACCTTGAAAATCAGATCAATTATTGCTCTTTTACTGGACTGTTCTGATTGTTGTTGGTCATTTCCGAAACTGAGTTTGAGGGAGTTTTTGCAGTTGGTGTTCTTCGCATAATAACTGATGATGGAGAGTGTCACTGGGGATCCTTGGCTAGCTTTAGTATAGTGAGCATGTCACGCCATAGTACTTGATGCCCAAGTTCCTTAAGGCATTTCATGTCCAAGCTGGAACTTGCAATCTCTTCACTAAGAAAATGTCTGGGCAATAAGTTTTGGCATAGAAAGAGGGAAACAGATATGCCTGCCTCAATAAAAAATCTTTTCCCATCCAGCTAAGTCACAAATCCTGTCCGAGTGCATATTGAAAGCCTAAGTCAGTCAACCAATTGTTTGATACTATGACTGTCAAGACAACTGGTATTTATGGGAATTCAGAACAGTCCACCTCATTGCATTTGGGTGATTCCATTCCCTGAGTCCTGATTGGTGCTGGTTTGTATGATCCTCTGAGGTCCAATAAATCCTGCCACTTTGCAGTCGGTTTTTACAGCATAACCAGAATCATATTGGATTTACGACTGCTTGCTTGTCTTGTCTGCCATTTGACGTAATTGGACTTAGTAATGATATTCTAACAGTTCTGAGATCAAAGATACAACTCACTTTGAATGAAGCAGGAACAAGAACAGTAAATATTGGAGAAAAAGAGGAGAACAGCAAGGAGTTTGGGAAAAGAAAGAGACAGTAAGGAAGAAATAGAGAAGAAAAAAAGAAATTAAAGAGATATACGAAGAAGGGAAAAGAGAGGAGCAGATAGAATGAGAAGGCATGACAAGTGAACAAAAACAGAGAAAAGAGAGAAAAGTAATAAGAAAGGATAGATAACTAGGTCGGAGAAAAGACAAGTGAAGGAGAAATAAGAGAAAGAGAGGGACAGACAGAAACAAAGATAAAAAAAAAATCAAAGAGATTATATAGAAAAGAGAGAGAAAAAATAGTAGGAGAATTAAAGCTGAACAAGAGAGACAGCAAGTGAACAAAAATCAAGTAAGAGAAAGAGAAGAACTAAAGAGAAAGCACAATAAGAAAGAGAGACTGAAGAGAGAATAGATAGTCAGAATCAGAGAAAAGACAGTAAGTGAAGGAGAAAAAAAAAGAGAGAAGCAAACAGAACAAAGATAAAAAGAATCAAGAGATATATAAGGAAGGAGTGAAAAAAAGAGTAGGAGAAATTAAAGTTGAACAAGGAGGGACAAACAGTATGAGAAAGAGAGAACTAAGAGAAAGCATAATAAGAAAAAGAGAGACCTGAAAGAGGTAGAATCAGAGAAAAGACAAGTAAGTGAAGATGAACAGGAAAAGAGAACGAGGAGACAGAAAGATTTTTTAATAATCAAGAGATATTACAAGAAAAAGAGTGAGAAAGGGTAAATGAATTTATGGCAGAACAAGAAAGGATACCAAGGTTGAACAAAATCTGTAAGAGAAAGAGAGACTAAAAGAGGAGAGAGAGTCAGGATCAGAGAGAGGAGAGAGAAGTCAGGATCAGAGAGAGGAGAGAGAGGTCAGGATCAGGAAAGGAGAGAGAGTTCAGGATCAGGGAATAGGAGGAGAGAGTCAGGATCAGGGAAAGGAGAGAGAGCAGTAATCAGGGAAAAGGAGAGAGAGAGTCAGGATCAGGGAAAGGAGAGAGAAGAGTCAGGATCAGGGAAAGGAAGAGAGTCAGGATCAGGGGAAAGGAGAGAGAGTCAGGATCAGGGAAAGGAGAGAGAGTCAGGATCAGGGAAAGGAGAGAGAGTCAGGATAGGGAAAGGAGAGAGAGTCAGGATCAGGGAAGGAGAGAGAGTCAGGATCAGGGAAGAGAGAGAGTCCAGGATCAGGGAGAGGAGAGTGAGTCAGAGAGAAGAGAGAAGAGAGTGAGTCAGAAAGAAGAGAGAAGAGAGATAGTCAGGAGAGAAAAGAGAAAAGAAAGAGAATAGTCAGAGAGAAGAGAGAAGAGAAGATAGTCAGAGAGAAGAGAGAAGAGAGATAGTCAGGAATCAGAGAGAAGAGAAGATAGTCAGGATCAGAGAGAAGAGAGATGTCAGGATCAGAGAAGAAGAGAGATAGTCAGGAACAGGGAAGGAAGAGATAGTCAGGATCAGGGAAAGGAGAGATAGTCAGACTCAGAGAAGAGACAGTAATTGGCAGACAAACAGGAGAAAAAGAGGAGCAGACAGAACTACAAAGAAAAAGAAAAAAAGAAATAGGAAAAGATGGAAAAGTCAATAATCATGGAAGAATAAAAGAGGAATGGTAATGATGTCAATGATAACGGTAATGACTAAGCAGATTAATAATCTTTATTGTCTGAAATTATTAGTTTAGGTATGGATCTTTAGAATTGGTGACAGCAAGTCTCCAACAGTTTATGACAGATTCCCCAGCAGAATCATTGCAAAAATATTCAGATGACAACAACTCTGCTATTTCGTCTTCTCTTCAAACTAGTTTGCTCTGTTCGACATCCCTCTTTCCCATTTGTTCCAATAACCTAATTCCAACTATGACGAGCATAATACCAGCATTGAAAAGCTAAAAAATATACAGACATGAATATTTAAAGCCATATATATGTCTGTGAAGAGAAAAATGGAAGTAAATCCGACGGTAATGTAATATAGTGAAAAATTTGAAAAAAACACAGGTTCAATATAAAATGAGTGATATTTATTCAGCCAACGCTGCAGTGTTTAATCTGATTAGTAGATCTCTTTCAGGGCTTTTGTGATATAAGGAAAGTAAAATTTAATCATAGAATAATAAGGAGACTGTGATAGTTTTTGTTAATCAGTTGTTTAAAATGTTTTGAATGGAAAATTAGCGCTTTTTGAATAGTTTGAAATTTATGAAACGCTGGGATAAATGGTTTTGAAGGATGATATCGAACATTTGAACCTGTGTTTTTTCAAATTTTTTACTATATTACATATATGTCTGTACATACTGAGGTGAGTCAGAAGTTTCACAATATTTTGATAACATGAGGCACTGTTCAGCAGCTCTAGATGACAAATCACACTAGACTATGGGATTTTGAGCTCGCCTGATATTCTCTCTGTGCTACTCACTAGATTTGCCTCTATAGCTTGGAGAATTGCCTCTTAATCTACAGTTTTAGCTTTACTTGACCTTGCCTGATCATTAAGGTTCTTGCAACCAGAGTATTGAGGTCAGTCAGTCAGTCTACTGTTGGTTTGAACAACAGCAACTGGCTAAGCACAACTGAAGCAGTGTCCAAGACAGTTGGTATTTATGGAAATCAAGAATAGTCCATTCATGTATTTGGGTGATTCCATTCCTTGAGTTCCGATTGGCTACTTGGTTTCTATGATGTTGAGGAGTTAAATACCCAGTCATTCTGCAGTAGGATTGTAGCAAGATAGGTTCGTATTCAGTTAGAACTACTTGTTGCCGTGTCTTACCAATTCGATGGTAATTGGAACTTAGTTTGATTATTCTACACAGAGAAAAGTTTGTTGAACCATCTGGTGACTATACTGTGATCAACTGCACGTTCACTTTTTGCAGAAAAAATGTTTTTGATTGCTTCCATGGCATTATGACCCAGTTTGAATTCATAAAATATAAGTTGCTGAATTAGACTATGTTGCATGTTCATCTTTCAAATCATACACAGAGTGAAGCAGTGCATTATTCATCACAACAACTATCACAATACTTCTAATCAGGACAGGTACCTACCATGGGTTGAACTGCTTTGGACATGTGTTGCATAATCTATGGTAGCATAGATTATAGACAACACTGTTAAGCGTAGATGGAAATTTACAGACGGTTGGGGACCTTTGTCCCCAGAGGCAGAAAACCCGTGAATCACATGAGAGCTAGTTAGCTTATCAGTTCCAATGAGAATTGTAAGCAACAAAGATGTTTCTTGCTTAGTTGGTCTCATCTGCATGCACGTTGTGTTTTAGTTAGTAAGAAAAGAAACTTAGTTAAGAATAAAAGTTTTAAAAAAGAAACATGGCGTTGTTGGTTGATGCATGTCTTAGCAAGAAGACTGACCAAGAAAGAAAATGAATCAAGAAATAAAGAACCAACAAGATAGAAATCAACATGGCGACCATGACGAGAAAGAATAGAAGCTAAACGATCAAATGGCCAAACAAGTGAAGAAGAAAGAAAGTTAGTTATGCATCTCCCCTCTCTAGTGAAAGATCATTTGTGTATATACCCGCAACATGACCATGTGGGTATGCAACATATGCACCGTAAACTAGTGTGTATACAAATATTATAAAAATGTCTTGTGAGAAAAAGACTACAGAAAATCAGATGGATATATTTTGAAATGTTGTCGAGACTTGTGTAAACAATTGGTTCTCAACGTGGGGCCATATAACATTTTTTAGAGTTCAGGCAAGCAAAAAATATTTAATTAAAAAAATACAATAGGATTTTTAAACATTGAATGGTTATGGGGTTCCTCGAGAATAAAATAGGAATCAAAGGTGCCACAGATTTAAAAAAAGGTTGCGAACCACTGGTGTAAACTTATATATATATATATATATAAAGTAGAGATTTGTATAAACTGATAAGTATTCAACTGTTGCAAGTTGGATCAGCTTCTGAGAATCCAGGCTTGGTAAATGATTTAAATAACAGCTAGGGCTATTCTACATCGGGGAATGGGCAGGTCTATTTTCAGCATTTTGATTGGCTGGTGGTTTTAGTGTGTATATTTGTATACATATATACTGAACACTTGACCATGTCCTGTCAGTTGCTACAGAATGTATTCAGTTACTTTGTCTTTTTTTGTCTGGTGACTGGATGCAAGTCACAACCTTCTTGTGAAGGTGAGTATAATTTTCATTCTACAACTGTAAGGATAGTTTCCTCAGAATTCTTATAGCAAAACATGTCATTCTGATTTTTTATAGTCTTCTTTTCTCATAGTGTTGGATTTAAAATTCCAAACCTTATACCACTTTTTCCAGTCTGCTTTTATCATAAGAATATACATTTATATCTATAGAGAGTATCATAAAGGACATCTCTCTAATGGTAAAAGAGTAGAAGCTGTGCTCAGCTAAATTTTATGGTTAAATATTAGTCATATGGCAACACTACTTGAAGAAAATTGTATTTAGCAGTTAAAATTATTTCAACATGCACTATCGTCACTCAAGCATCTATTCCTTTGTATGGTGCAAGTTATGTTGTTTTCTAAGGGAAAATATATTACATGTATAAATCTTAAAATATGTGAGGGACAAAATTAATGTGAAATTTTGAAACAAGCCTTTGTATCTTTGGTATGACACTAAACAACATCTGATGATTCTGGGAGTATAGATTTGGTTTGTTTGTTTGGTTTTACGGCATATCAACCTCAGTGGGTAATTTAATGCCAATAAAGTTGTGAAATAAATTCATTCTTAATGGATAATACAATATTGTTTATCAACTCATGTTTTTCTATTTAACCCATAGATGGGACCCTAACAGGTACTACCACTCCGGGTCAGAGTGGACCAGGGAGCAATGGTGATGAAGGGGTGCTCCACATTCCCCAAACCTCCAGAACTGGAACCTCACCATCAGATAGAGTTTAACGTCATTCCCAGGACATGTAGACCTGCAGCCACTGCCTTCTAGCACCCATATGATAAAAAGGGGTTGTGGCTTGCCATAAGGGCAATAGGGTTGGGAAAATCATGGGAGTGTAGAGTACCCATTTATGGTCATTACTCCCTGGTTCACATTAGGTCCAAGTTGTAGTACCTGTTTGTCTCATCTATGAGGCAATGAGATATGTTTAAAATGATTCATATTTGATGGGACTGTGTTTAAAAAAGAAACTTTTGAAATAACTACAATGAATAATAAATACAATAACTAACCTCTAAGGATTAAAATAACCGTAGATGGGTTGTCATGCCATTAAAATCAATCACTCACCAGTAAGCTCTAATTCTTGATAAGGCAACAATATTATGATTCTTTTTTTCTTATTTTGAATTCATTCTTGATAAAGTATTGAACTTTGTATTTTTCAAAATAATAACTTTTTATCTGCATATTTTATATCTTATAATGAAGATGTTTGTGGTGTAATGGTTATTGTCATAGGAAATGAACACAGCAAACTGGATTCAAATCCTGGATGAAGCTGTTTGCATTTTATATATAGTTAATACCCTTGGGAAAGGTATGAATCCAATTATTCTTCCTCCAGATATGAACAAATAGTAGGACAGACTGGCATTTTTAACCTGAATTCAAACCTGATAAACTCTGCTTAAAATTGAGCTTGTGTCATAATCTGTTCATGAGCAGGGGATTGGTAAATACATTTTATATCCTATAGCTTTTAAAATAACTCAGGTATTTCCATGGATAGATACTACACACTGATCAAAGTCAGAGGTTTCAGAACACTACAAAAGGAAAAGGCAATTGATGGCAATTTTCTAAGGGGAATTCACAGACTCTTTTATAAAGAAAGAAAGGATACTGGGATAAGAGTGTCAGTTTTTAAAAAGAGTACTTTGAAGAGTATAGAATACTAAGTCCAATTACCGTCGAATTGGCAAGATGAGACGGCAAACAGTTGTAACTGAATACGATTCTGGTATGCTGTAAAGACCACTGAAAAGTGGCAGGATTTATGGAGCCTTAGAGGGCCCTACAAACTAAGCAGCCAATTAGGACTCATGGAATGGACTCACCCAAATGCATGGGTGGACTGTTCTGAATTCCCATAAATACCAGTTGTCTTGACACTGGTGCAGTTGAGCTTGGCCAGTCACATTGCTCAAACCAATTGTTGACTGTCTAACTGATTTACTCCAATAAAGAGAACTAAGGTACCCTCACATTCAAAGAAGAGTATTTTTTCATTAATATTAAATGATTTAATTGTCTGGACGCCTCAGGTAGGTTAAAAACATATATAGAAATTCATTAGTAAATATTTTAATACAAGGTGCTTAAGTAATCCTTGAGTCACATGTGGGGTTTATTAAACAAATACTTAGAGTATTGCCTATACATATGTGATGCATCTTTAAATTATTGTGGCTCTGTGAATATATATATATATATATACACATATCCTATAAATAAGTACATCCCCTAACAAATACTTATTGGATTATTATTTCTTATAAACCAAAGATACCAGGATTTTATTAATTCTAGCAGAATATTCTGCAAACAAAAGGGAGGCAGATTAAGGTTTGGCTTGTTTTGTTTTATGGCATATCAACCTCAGTGGGTCATTTAATGCTGACAAAGTTTTGAAATAAATTCCTTCTTAATGGATACACAATTTTATTTATAAACACTTTACTATTTAACCCATAGATGCAACCCTAACAGGTATTACCATTCTGGCTCAGAGTGGACCAGGGATTAATGGTGATGAAAGGGTGCTATACATTCCCCAGACTTCCAGAACTGGAATCTCACTATCAGATAGAGTTTAACGTCATTCCCAGTACTCTCAGCTACCACCTCTTAGCACATATATAATTAAAAAGGTTGGGGGTTGCTATAAGGGCAATAGGTTTGGGGCCATCATATAGGTGCTAGGGCTTGACATGACCAGCTGATTAATTGGAGGGGGCCTCTCTAACCACTTGTCTAGCCTAAGTAAGAGTTTAAGTGGAGTGTTTCATGTCGTGGACTGCTCATCTACCAGGATTCCATCACGGGTGACCACCCACGGCCAACAGGTGGCCCCGTTGGGGAAGTCTTACCCCTTTGCAGAGGTGCAGTCAGCATATTCTAACACCCCAACTGACAGGACAGGGCACATCAAGGAATCACAGAATGTCACAGTAATAATATCTGTATGTTATGACTGGTTCTCAATTGTCAATAGTGATATATTATAGAATACAATTCTATATTTTTAAATAAATACACGTACACATTTCTTTTCCCAAACTTAAGGAAAAGAGATTAAATGAATGCACGAACACAAATCCTTTTCCCTAAATTTAAGGAAAAGTGATTAAAATAAATGTTTACACAAAAATTAAAATCGATTGGCTAGGTTAATATTGCTCTCAACTACGTCCGCGCTTTTGTGCCAAAAATTAATTACTTTTCAATCCTATCTGCTAATTATAAAAAACGGAGGAGAATTCAACAAAAACAGACAGACTTCATCTCACGTTCAAACAGGACACATCCGACAACTACAAACAAACACACAGATCTCGTCTCGCTGCCAGATAGAACAACGACCAAGAAACAGGTGTTCGAACGAACGATTCCACAGCCTCAACACAATTACTACTACCACCAATATTCTTACCACTTCGTTCTACCTACATCAGGAATCCGTTTCAGCAGGTCATATATACAAAACTTGATTCTCATTTCTGTCCACATCTAAATTAACTTTTCCAAACTTAACATACGAACTTTTACATTTTACATTACACATTTCTTAGAAAACCTTTCCATGTCATATATACACATTCTATCTCTTTTGTACATTCACATTTTGTTGATTATTGCAAATTTATTCTCTGAATAAATTTATTTGTTATTTTATAATTATATGAATTTGTTTTATCATTTCTCCGTATTTTCTACTTAAACTGTGTCATATTTTTATTCCTAATATTATTGAACACACATACTCATAATCCTCTACAATATGCAATCTCAATTTGGTAACAAGTTTAATAGTCTTCAGAAGACATCAGAAATGATGAAAATGAAAACTTTGTCACTGCCCACTTGGAAGCTGCAGATGAATGCATAGCAACAATAAAAGGAGCCATATATACAGTAGTACCATTATAGTAAGTGGCCTACCTTTTGAATGTGGCCTACCATAAAAAGCATATTATATCTTATTATAATGGAGATTGTGGGTTTGTTTGTCTGTAACCGAAACTATGTTACTATACAAATCACAATTCCCTTTAGTTATTTACATCACATTCTCTATGATTTTATTTTTATTTAAACCTAAATTATTAATAAAATTGTTTTACATCATTAAGACTGTTAACCATATCTGCATACTAATAACATGCAATTGTATTGATATATACAACAAAATAGTGGATTACAGTGTGAATGGGAAGGCTAATTTGCATATTGATCGTAAAAAATTTGATTTTAATAAATATATGCTAGGTATTATTGATTTCTAATTGTTAGGTTTTATCTTATTGAATATGAGCAACAATCTTGGGGATAAAATCTTAAAGAAATCCATTACAAGAAGAAATAACTGTAATATTATTCTTTACTTCCTATTTTAATTAAATAGTTAAATTAGGAAAATTTACCAATGAAAGATGGGAGTAATGGAAAATGATGGAAGAGTTAGTTTCAAAGTTGTTCTATTTTTCAATCATACCCCCCACTGTTCCAAATCTTTTTATCTGCATTCTTATTCAGTTTCATTAGCCTTTCTAATTTAATATGATATTTTATTATACTAAAACTTAAATACTTGCACCCGGAGGGTGCATATATTTGCTAGTGGTTATAATAATAACTGCTAACCCAAACTGTTACCCCTAACCCTATTTCAGAATTTTTGAATATTTTAGAATTATAAAGATTTATGATTCATGTAAATTATGGATAAATTCTATTTTACAATTTATGACTGAATTGCATTTCTTGAAATTGAATATATGTGAAAAATAATTAGTATCAATAAATTGCCTACGACTTATA
>CM042160.1:30634199-30641699 GCA_023376005.1 Doryteuthis pealeii | reverse complement strand
GAGAGAGAAGAAAGAGCGAGAGAGAGAGAGAGAGAGAGAGAGAGAGAGAGAGAGAGAGAGAGAGCAGAGAGAGAGAAAAGAGCAAAGAGAGAGAGAGAGAGAAAAGAGAAGAGAGAGAGAAGAGAGCGCAAGAGAGAGAGAGAGAGCAAAAGAGCGAGAGAGAGAGAGGAGAGAGCAGAAAGAGAGAGAGAGAGAGAGAGAGAGCAGAGAGAGAGAGAGCAAAAGAGCAAGAGAGAGAGAAGCAAAAGAGCAAGAGAGAGAGAGAGAGAGAGAGCAAGAGAGAGAAGAGCAAAAGAGCAAGAGAGAGAGAGAGAGAGAGCAAAAGAGCAAAGAGAGGAGAGAGAGAGAAAAAGAGCAAGAGAGAGAGAGAGAGAGCAAAAGAGCAGAGAGAGAGAGAGCAAAAGAGCAAGAGAGAGAGAGAGCAAAAGAGCAAGAGAGAGAGAGAGAGAGAGAGAGAGCGAAAGAGCAAGAAGAGAGAGAGAGAAAGTGCAAAAGAGAGAGAGAGAGAGAGAGAGAGAGAGGAGAGAGAGAGAGAGAGAGAGAGAGAGAGCAAAAGAGCAAAAGAGCGAGAGAGGGAGAGAAAGCAAAAGAGAGAGAGGGAGAGAAAGCAAAAGAGAGAGAGGGAGAGAAAGCAAAAGAGAGAGAGGGAGAGAAAGCAAAAGAGAGAGAGAGAGAGAGGGGGAGAGAAAGAAGAGAGAGAGAGAGAGAGAGAAAGAGCAAGAGAGAGAGAAAGCGAAAGAGAGAGGCAATATATAACAACTGTTATTTCTCATTTTGTTTTTTAAATAGTAGTTCATGCCGACAAAGGGAACTTGTGTTCTGTGATATTTGTCATAACACTTGTTACTTCAATTCAATTTACAATCTCAATCTGAGATTTACACTGATGTTTACAAAGGATAAGCAATTCTAGTAAGATGATTCTGCATTTCTTTTTTACAAGTTCGAGCATATTAACACATGTACCTAAGAGTACATTGGAATGTGGGTTGGTGTGTAATAGTTACTAACAATCAGCTCATGTTCATTTGTCAGTCATGTGTTTAGGAAAGGCATGAAACCAGTTTTTCCTGTTGCACTGTGTGTGTTTGTTTGTATATATATATATATATATATATATACACACACACATATGGATGTATTGGTATGCCATTAAAGAAAAAGAAAAAAGAAAGAAGGTATAATCAACATTGATTTTCTAAATTGACAGGTTTTCAAAATTTGTTGTTTTTTTTTACAATAATGTGCCGACAATTTAATGTGCTATTATTGCAAATTATCTTCAACGAAAATCTTACTAGGATATACAAACAAATCCGCCATTAGGAGTGTCATAAGAACGCGTACTGTTACATTGATAGTTTGCTGTAATTGTCTAACTACCCCGAATTCTAAATCTATTATGACCAGTCCTTCAAAACAACTAATGTTATGCCATGCAAAGAGTAGGGGGCATGATTGCAGGGCACTCACTTCTCATAACCTATCAGTCATTTGATTTATATGGGAATAATAAATGAATTTATATCTGATTAACACGGACAACTCTGAATTCAAATCACCTGTCAACACAGATATATATATATATATATACCCACTCCCAAACACCTAACACCTGTGGCATCATTATCAGAACCCCATTACTACACACCCTATCTGAGAGAAAAAGAAAATCTCACTACCAACCTCTGCTAACACCAACAACTGACCACCCCTCCCCTTATTCACGACCTCCTAATTCATCAGTATGAAAATGTTCACCATTGAAGCAAGAACTCAATCCAACGTCCTGAAGAAGGTCTAACAGAAGATCTAAATAGATTTATTACACGAATTCAGAAATTTTCTGTTTAAGAAATTTCCATAGTGAAAGATCTCAACATATTCACATAAAATCATAATACATTTACATATGATAAATAGAATAACAGTATCAATATCTTTTTCAGCATTTCAAAACCCTTTTAGTTGTGTTTGAAAATGCTTGTATGATGAAGAGCAAAATGTTACATAGGAAATAAAACAATTCTAACACAAACTCCCGTTTTCAAGTCCTATTTCTTAACATACCTATGTCATTCGGACTATTGTCCTCATCTTCATTGTTATCTGTACAATTTTTTGGTGTGTCCTCTGGCCTTCTTTAGGTATTTCTTGTCAGACTCGGGAACCCTCTTTTCGGATGAAACATTGTACAGATAACAATGAAGATGAGGACAATAATCCGAATAATGCAGATAATACTAATCATCAAACCTCATCTCAAGCATTCAGAGAAATATATATACCTATCTTACACATATTTACCTAACTTCTCTGTACAAGTAGGATGAGACACAAGGTCAATTTCTTAAATAGAGTTTAACAGGTTGGAATTTAGTTTTTCTCCTAGACTGGTTGCTTAACCACGGTTAAAAAGTCCTGTCTGCCCTACAATTTATCCATAGCTGGAGGGAGAATAGTTGGATTCATATATTTCCCTAAAGTATTAGCACTATGTGAAATGTATATAGCCTCATCCAAGATTTGAACTCCAGTTGCCAAGTACATTTCCTATGACAATAACCAAAACAATCCATGCCAATTGTTGTCTTATTCTATATATATTTTATCTCAATAAAATGGAAATAAATCTGAGCATATGTAAATACATAAAAATATGAGATAAGACAACTGGTCAAGGATAAGAAAAAAAACATACTCAGGACTAGCAGGTGTAGGGGTAACTATACCACCCCTTAAAAACCTACTTGACAAAAACTACAATGCTCACAGAGATATGGTGTGGAGTGTCCGGTTTAGCTCAGTCGGTAGAGCACTGGACTAGGAATCACAAGATACTTGGTTTGATACTGGCCCTCACCAACTCAGCGTATGAGTAGCATAGGGATTGTGTATATATATATATATATATATATATATATATATAAGTTTTATAATTTGCTTGAAGCATTGTGTTTATATTGGTTAGTTGGTTGGTTTTGAAGGCTATCACAATGCAAGTGTAAATAAAAAAAGGTAACTATGGTGTATTGTGATAGCCTTCAAATCCAACCAACAAACCATATATATATATTATATATATTATATATATATATATATGAAGTAGTCAAACAGTGTATTTGAAAATGGAAAAGGTTGACAATTTGTGGGAGATTATGTGCTTAATTATGAAGTCCCTGTCTATAGCTCTGCTGATGAGGCCTAATGGGCTGAAATGTACATACAGAGATGACTTTTCTCAATTTGTTTACGCTTTACATTTAAACTGATATGCACGCCTAATTCATTTAGTTATAATTACTTAATTAACAAAATTAGGTATGACTTTAATTAAGCACATAATCTCCCACAAATTGTCGGCTTCGCCATTTTCAAACACACTGTTTAACTACTTCATACTGTCGTGCCATAAGTCACCCAAAAAGTGCGATATACATAACAGTTTAAAATGAACGAGAAATTCTGGAGAAGCCAGCTAGTGTAGTGGTTAGAATGTCCGCCTGTCAGCCTGACAGGTAGGGTTCAAATCATGCACAAAGCACTGCCCTGTCTATAGCTCTGCTGATGATGCCTAATGGGCTGAAATGTACATACAGAGATCGACTTTTTCTCGATTTGTTTACGCTTTACATTTAAACCAATATGGACGCCTAATTCATTTAGTTATAATTACTTAATTAACAAATTTAGGTATGACTTTAAGCACATAATCTCCCACATATATATATATATTATATATATATATATATAGTTTCATATTTTCAGGCAGTAATATATTCTAAAGAAATACAGGTGTTATGATAGGCAGCATAAAAATAAATACAAAGAAATATTCCAATTTCTCCTATCCCATTTGTTCATCTCTCTCTCTTTATATATATATATATATATATATATATATATATATATATATATATATGTGTGTGTGTGTGTATATATATATACACATATATATTGATAGATATCTAAAGCAGTATGTATATATGTGCAGGTTAGATATCTATTAATACCTCTGTATGTGTATTAGCATAAACCAAACTTGTCATTATAACAATCCTTACTTATAATTTCACTCTTTATATTTAATGTTTCTTTATTATTTATGTTTTCTTTATTACCTAAGTTTCCTTATTACTTATATCTGTTACTTTTATCCCCAAGATTTCCAGAATATTTGCAATATCATTGTCTGTGTCTTTGGATTTGGCACGTGCCAAGAGATGTGAAGAGGGCATAATGTTACATGTCTGTGACAAGAGCCAAAACAAACAGGATGAAGCTGATCTTTTTTTTTAAAGGTAAAATAACCAATTCCATCCAACTTATCAGGTAACAAATAAGTAAAAGATAAAGAGAAATTATATGAAGTAAGAGATCTGACAAAAATTGTATTTTTACCTGAGATCTTTTGGGAGCATAAAAGTACACACAAACTCATATATATATATATATATATATATATATATGTTTGCAGATTGACTATTTTTACCTGAGATCTTTTGGGAGCATAAAAGTACACACAAACTCATATATATATATATATATATATATATATGTGTGTTGCAGATTGACTATTGTTCAGTTTGTTTTGCGCGGGAAGTTCGAAAAGACAAAGGAAAATTGAACTGAGAAGACAATGGCTAAGGTAGACAGAGGGTCTGGTGTAACAAAAGACTTCATCTGGACAAACGCGAATTTGAACAAAGAGAAAGGACTTCCGGTCAAGGAACAAAAGGATGTGTGGGCGGTCGTCAATACTTAAGCGGTCATCAGGGCAGCCCAGAAGGCAGACCCCA
This sequence comes from Doryteuthis pealeii, assembly GCA_023376005.1. Taxonomy (NCBI): domain Eukaryota; kingdom Metazoa; phylum Mollusca; class Cephalopoda; order Myopsida; family Loliginidae; genus Doryteuthis; species Doryteuthis pealeii. The sequence goes on along the minus strand of CM042160.1, from coordinate 30,636,900 downwards.
GAGAGACAGCGGACAGAGCGGACTGACTTACCGTCGACACGGTCGAGCGCTGCTGCGGGCAGTAAGGCTCGCCCACCACCTTCCACCACACCATAGGTAGTCGTAGTGCCATTATCCATGCCCGCCACTCACCTACCACACACCGAAGAAAATAAAGAAGAGTCATCTTTCATATACGCGTATCTGTTGTTATTGAAGTTCAGTAGCTGACTACTACCATACATCGCTTTTGGGTTAGTGACGATATCCGCTACTAACATACACGAATTCGAAGCCAGTATACAACATATATATATATATATATATGAGTTGATTGCGTATCAACTTTGTTCTTGTCAACATTTTTTTGAGCATGGGAAATGAATAAAAAACAAAAACAGAAAAAAAAACAAAGTTTCATACCCAGCCGTTGTTTTGTCCCTGGTTCCCTTTATTTTTATAAATATTTTGGGTGACCTTCACCCTTTATCAAGGTATTACATGACAACTGTGACTGTATAAAAAAGTGAAATGAAAAAGAGAAAATAAATTAATGTGAAAAAAAGTGAAAGGATTTGTATTAATTTTTATTTATGTGTGTGTGTGTGTATATATATATAAGATTTTTGGATGTTTGTTTATTTTAGAAGCATTGCTGAATAAAGTATATATTAAATTTTTACTTGAAGGCACTTACAATGCATGTATCGCATAAAATTTCGATACTTTTTCTTATAGAAAATGAACTTGACAAGTGTAATCTCGGCAAAGGATCGCCCAGTGTGTAGAATATCGTACAGACTGTACGATATTCTGTATGATATTTTACACCCCGGGCGATCCTATGCCGAGATTACACTTGTCAAGTTCATTTTCTATAAGAAAAAGTATCGAATTTTAAGAGATACATGCATTCTAAGTGCCTTCAAGTAAAAATTTAATATGTATATATATAGTTTGCTATATTCATAATTAAAGATTGGTTAAATATATACATAAATAGATATAAAGAAAGTAATTATAATAATAACAATAACAATAAGTATATATATATATATATAAAAACCCAAAACACCAAAATAACTTAAACCTTATAAAAGAAAAAAGTAGCAAATCAAACACAAAGGAAAATAGCATAATGCTAAATTGATACAGCAGATTAGTACACCCTCCTTTAAATCCTACACCAAGAAAAATAACCTTCCCACTTGTGCCCATAAACTAAACTCAACTCAACTGGTTGATCCTTCCCATGATGCACCACTTAACATCTATTGAAGTCAGTTAGTCTACTGTTGGTTTTAATAACAGCAGCTAACTAAGTACAACTCAAGCAGTGTCCAAGACAGCTGGTATAAATAGGAATCAAGAATGATTCATCCATGAATCTGGGTGATTCCATTCCTTGAGTTCTGATTGGCTGCTTGACTGCTTGATTTGAATGACATTGTAGAGTCTTATATATACTTTGTCATTTTGCAGTGGACCTTGTAGCATTCGGGTTTGTATTTGTGTTACAATCGTTTGTTGCCTTGTCTTCCCAGTTCGACGGTAATTGCAACTTTAATTACTCTTCAACGTCATATAAGGTAAAAAACACAAATATTTACTTGGTTTGAAAATCCTATAAGTGAGAAAATTTCTGTTACCAAATGCCACTGATATCATGTATTTCCTACCTAAATTATATATATATATATATTTTTTGTTTTGTTTATGAAAAAGGGAACATATATACAGACCAAATAAATGTAGGAATTTCCTAAAAAGATTCAGAGTTTCAAGTGTCACTGGCCAATTTCGAGAATGGTCCAGTTTGCTTTTATTGAACTTAGACAAAAAAACATTTCAATGGTGAATGCCAACTTCATTTTAAAAAACAGTTTACACCATCTTTAATAATAAATGCATATATCAGTGTGTCACGTTTTTTCAACTTTATTTCTTGAGAGTGTAGCCTAACAAATCATACTATTTTGGAATCCAGCTGACTCCATGAGGGAATTAAAATAAAATTTTGAACTGAATCCAGGGTTGCAATCCTGAAATTTTATATTTCCAAGATTTAATTACTGCAATTGTTTTTGGTAAAAGTTTACATTATTTTTACAACAACCTGATATAAGACATCAGGTTAAAGCAAATTTTTATATATAATGTATATTTATATATATAATATATATTTTATAACTTGGAAATAACTTTGGGAATAAGCAAAATTGTGAAACCAATGAAATAGAAATAATTGTTTGTTAGGAAAAAGAGGAGCTTGTCTAAATTCTATAAAACTAAAAATGTACCATTCTTGAAAATAGCTGAAGACAGCCAAAAGGGTTCAATTTTTTAGATGATTTCTACATACCTTCTATCAAAATTTGTTCTCTAAAAAATATTTATTGTTTACAAAGAAGAAAAACTTTGTTTTTTAAATCAATACATTTTTCCTTGTCTGTTCTTTTTAACCAAACATTCATTAACAAAAAACTGCTTTTCAAAAATTACATATAGATATATATTACCTGTTGAAATATATAAGTAAAAGTCCTCGAGGTGGCCTAAAGTTGGTATCAGCCAAACAGTGAAGGGGTCTATCCCCTTTTCACTAGCACTAGACCAAAGAGATTGTTTTTGCCTCTGAAGTGGAGCACCACACCTACAATCAGTTCCTTTACTGCACAGATCGCTGTGCTACTCATATGCTGAGTTGGTGAGGGCTGGTATT
>CM042160.1:30494199-30629199 GCA_023376005.1 Doryteuthis pealeii | reverse complement strand
AAATATTGTTAACACATTTGCACTAATATATATATTTACCAACCCCCTCTGCACGAGCAGGATGTAACACAAGGTCAATTTCTTAAGCGGAGTTCAACAGACCAGTTGCCTAACCAAGGTTAAAGAGCCCAGTCTGCCCTACTATTTATCCATAGCTGGAGGGAGAGTATAATTTATACCTTTCCCAAAGGTATTAGCACTAAGTGAAATGCAATTACCACATCCAGGATTTGAACTCGGGGCTATGATTCCATTTTTCATGACTTTAACCAGTACACCACGCACTTCCCTAATATAGACTTATTCATTATTGCCATTCAGGCCTTTTATTTTGGTTTGGTTTGGCTTGTTTTGTGGCATATCAACCTCAGTGGGTCATTTAATGCCGATAAAGTTTTGAAATAAATCAATTCTTAATGGATAATACAATTTTTTTTATAAATACATATTTCTATTTAACCCATAGATGGGACCCTAACAGGTAGTACCACTCCGGGTCAGAGTGGACCAGGGAGCAATGGTGATGAAGGGGTGCTCTACATTCCCCAAACTCCAAAACGGGAACCTCACCATCAGATAGAGTTTAACGTCATTCCCAGGACATGTAGACCCGCAGCCACCGCCGTCTAGCACCCATATGATAAAAAGGGGTTGGGGCTTGCCATAAGGGCAATAGGGTTGGGAATTTTATTTTGGTTGTAGCATGGTTTATAATATTGTCATGTCAAACAGTTACCATCCAGAGGTCAGATTTGCTGTATTCTGCAGTTGTAACTAGCGTATCTATTATTACTTTGTGCCTTTAAAATTTGCAAAAATTGTGTCTGTTTATTATTTTCTGCATGTTTCTGCCACAACAGTAACTCTACATTGGATTGATTCTTTCACAATTAATGAAATCCTTATCGATAAATTGGAGAAACAATTTGCCCACATTTGTTGTCACGCATTTACTGTACGGTGGGTTGGACCATGTGATGCTTCCGAGTTGGGCTAGTTTTTTGCTATTCTACCATTATTATTAAATTATAGACTGACACGGAGCCCACGGTTTTTCAAGGTTTTCATGTAATCATTCCTAGATTTATGGAAAATTGCAGCACTGCTGGAATTCGTTGCAATTCTGTTAGAAATTGACTTATGGATATTTTAATTGTAGAAGTAGGCTGGACCAAACTGCTGTTAATATATACAGGTAGATTATCAGCCTTTCTGTATAGCGTATATGATTTACAAATAAAGATACAAATATATTAAAGATAAGTGAACATTCATCATTTACATATTATTTGCTTGGTTATATATATATATATATATATATATATATATATATATATGGTGTATATTTTGCTTAAAGCCACACAGACAGAGACCATGAAATATATTGAATTTTCAGGGGAGATAAGCGTGTATTTTTTAGGCTGGTTAACTCAATTATGGTGATGCAGTATTGAATATTGCTTTGAGGAATTTGCTTCACTACCATCCTCTGGTCTAAAATCGAAGATCCATGATTTTGTATGGAATTCAAGGAGCCTAGATAACTGAGTCAGAATCTAATGGCATTATTGAATGAATATTGTAATATATCTTGTATAAAATGCACATATACATATGTGTGTGCATGTGTGTGGTAATGTTTCTCTTTAGAGACACAAATACACCTTCCATATACATGTTTTGAGTGTGTATGTATATATACATACATACACACACACACACACACTTATATGAGTATTCACTCTGACCAGTCAATATATAAAAGATAAAAATAAATCTTAAAAAGGATACAAATACATGACTACACACACATATATATATATATATATATACACACACTCATACTCACAATCAGCCATAAATAACTACACCCCAAATAATTCTTTTAAAAGTTAATTTTCTTCTAAACAAAAGATCCTGAACCTTATTTCTAGTGGAATGTTATACTCTCAAACGGATATCATTAGGTATTATTTATTACCAAACTATAATAATCCTACTCTACAAAAGTGAAATATTGTAACAAAAAATATGTTTATGTAGCAGTTCAAAAATATGTACATCTTTTTTCTCTGTATGTTTGAGATGAGGCCTAATGATTAGTATTATCTGCATTATTCGGACTATTGTCCCCATCTTTATTGTTATTTGTACAATGTTTCAGCCGATATGCCCTCCGACCTTCTTCAAGAAGGTTCCTGAGTCCGAAAAGAAGGTTCCTGAGTCTGAAGAGAAGGCCGGAGGGCATATCGGCCAAAATGTTGTACAAATAACAATAAAGATGGGGACAATAGTCTGAATAATGCAGATAATACTTATGTTCATCTTGTATGTATATATATCTTATCATAATGGAGACTGTTTGTTTGTCTATCTGTAACTGAAACTATATCACTACTCAAGTCACAATTCCCTTAGTTATTTATGTCACATTCTCTGTTTTTATTTACAACTCAATTATGAATGAAATTGTTTTACATTATTGCCTTACCATCAGATGCAGTCATACCCAGGACACCTGTATGGGGTGAGGTTCTTACCTCTTTAAAGCAGAGGACATAGTCATCATATTCTAAGTGAATTGTTTCCCAAGTTATCACCATGGCAACTTGATGTTGGGTTGTCATAGTATAAACACAAGGGATAATGATATTTGCTATTGTAAAAAAAAGGTATCATTTCAATAATCTTCTCTAATAATCGACACTATTATATACTAATACAAAATAAAGAACACACTCCGGGTGATGTAAAAATAGATTTTTGAAATATATTGCCTGAGGGGTGGGAGTAAAATGTTCAATGTCAGCAAGTTTGTACCCTAAGTAAGTAAAATCATCAAATTCATTAAAGGATTAAAAAATAAAACAATTTGAAATGTAAACTTGAAATATGTATTAAAATAAAACAAACTATATATAGATATATAATACCAGTCATGAATTTATTAAAATTGTTAACAATGAGGACTGTCTAATGTTGCATGTTCAAATTTTGAGTGTATTTATTGAATGAATACACTTAAAATTTGAATATGCCAAAAATAAGAATAAATTTTATTCTATGTTATGACGATTTTGGGTAATGTGATGTAAGCAGTGACGTAATTTTTGTTACAGACAAAAACTGGAAACGAATCTCCATTATTAATAGATGTTTGTGTGCAACAATGTGAAAGTGTGAAATAATGAGAAACTATATAGAATATCAAAGACTATAAACTTTTGACATTTAAAATGTTTGATTGTTAAGTTTTATAATTGAGTTTTTTTCTCAACCAAAATTGGTTTAAATATATATATATATATACACACACACACACACACACACACACACACACACACACACAGAGGGTGTTTGGGATAAATTTGACAGTTTCATAAGAAAAAAGAAAAGTGCTTGGTAACTAAAAAAATTAATGGATAGTTAAGAAATTTAACAGCTACAGAAATTACACTACTGTCAGCAAGTTTCACTCAAAATAACCGCTATTAGCATTGATCACAGCCTCAATCCTACTCCAGAACCTGGTGCAAGCTAATGTTACAGTTTCTGAGGAAAGGGTCTCAAAAATTACCTTAATTCTGTCAATTAAGTGGACTTTTGAAGTACTGGCATGGCGATTGGTGTCTTTTTCAACAGTGCCACATACATAATAATCCATGGGGTTAAGATCTGGGGAGTTTGGAGGCCAAACATTGGGACTGGTGTAGTTGTAAACATTATTTTCCCAGATGTGTGGCAGGGGGCTTAATCCTGCTGCCATACATATGGCCTACCATTGGCTACCCTTGTTATCCAGGGCTTGACTACACTGTTTAGCAACTCCATGTAGGCATCTGAATTCAACCTTACACCCTTTCTGCAGATTTTCAAGGAATTCTACTGTACGAATGTGATCAGATCATCTGTCATGTTCCCTTCTTCTAGCCACAGCCTCATAGTCTCCATTGCAATTCTTCAGTTCATGCCTGATTGTTTTTACAGTGTTCACAGAGCATTGGGCAGCAACCATAATCTCCTTATTTTGATGGCCAGTGCTGATCATCATGATACAAGTTATTCTCTTCCATGATTCAGGTGGGTTCCAGTCATCTATTCTGTCATCACATATATGAATTTTAAAAAATCCAAGCTTATAAATGTGTAGTGTGCATCAATACCTCAAACCTACGGAGAAAAATAACCAAATATGAATATGTCAAATTTCTCCAAACACCCTATATATATATATATATATATATATATATTCAAGCAATCCTTGTTCATCCTACTTTGAGGGTTTATGTGACAAGACATGCTGGAGAAGTTAGGATGAACTCGTCAGTGACATTCTCCAATGGACACCACTTGAAGCCAAAAACCTTCATTAATCAGCTCTGCATGGATCCTGGATGCTGTATGGAAGACCTGGATGCTAGGAGTGATGTCCAATAGAGATGGTTTGCGAGAGAGAGTCACAGGTATCCATGCTGTTAGTGTGACCGGATGATGATATATTCAGAAATATAAGTATGTGCACTTTGAGATATGAATTTGTTAGTGTACATATATATATATATATAAACGAAAAAAAGAAAAAAAAAGAAAGTATCACCATGCAAAAAAAAACAACTTAAGCACGTCCATTTCTGATTTTCGTCTCTGATGATAAAGTGTTCTTTGAAATCGATAAGACAAAAAAAAACAACATCCTTTTTTTTTTTTTTATACGCATTGTATTGCCTTCGAATTACTAATATATTATAACATACTTAACAATGCTTCAAGCAAATTACCAATTACTTTATATATATATATATATATATATATATTATAATATAATGGAGAATGTATGTGGAAATTTTTACCATATGAAGGTGCTCAATGCTAAAATAGCAGAGCAGTTTAAAATGCAGTTATGGAAAATTAACACCATAATATTTCATCTCAGATTTATATATATATATATAGATAGATAGATATGCGTTAATGTATGAGTAGTGGTTTACCGGTAGGTATGGGTACGATCGTTGGAGCGCACAGTATCCAGGGGTTAAGACTGTGAAAAAACAAATACAAAGTGCTCAATACAATGTAGAGCAAAATTTATTTAAGAAATGAATATAAAGTAACCTACACTAGTTTCATCATCTGAATCATCAGGGTTACATCCGCTGAATTAATCGAGTTTTCGATTAATATCAGTTGGTACCACGTATGTCTATTGAAACGGGTCTTATCTTTTATAGATGAACGCGTGTTTTTCTATAAACACGCGTTCATCTATAAAAGATAAGACCCGTTTCAACAGACATACGTGGTACCAACTGATATTAATCGAAAACTTGATTAATTCAGCGGATGTAACCCTGACGATTCAGATGATGAAACTAGAGTAGGTGACTTTATATCCATTTCTTAGATAGATAGATAGATAGATGTATATATGTGTGTGTCTTGTATATAAAAAGGATGAAAACAATTACTAAAATATTATTTTAGGTAATCAATATTTGATTAGCAAACAATATTGATTTTGTTCTGTTGGATTCAATTATTTTTAGTTTATTTACTTTCTTATGACTATAAAAATATACATCAATATATTAGCAAAATCAATCACTTATTGATTACCAAAAAGGATATTTTTCTAATTTACTTTCATATTAAATATAGCAGTACATTGATTAATTAAATTCTAATTTAATTAATATAGCATCACATTCATTCTACTGAATCTTCAACCTTTCTGCCTATTCTATTTTAACTCTGCTTTCTAATATGTTAGCCATAGATTAAATGTTTTAATTAACTTTTAATTTAATTAATATAACATCACATTTATTTTTATTGAATTTCCATCTTCTTTGCTTACTGTGTCAGCCGTAGATTAAATGAGTGATTTCATTTTTTATTAATTTATTTTTAATCAAAATTTAGCTAATAACTGTGTCAGACAACAGACTTATTGATCTCACTTTGTTGACTGAAAATTGAAATTCTTTTGCCAGAAATTTGGAGAAAAGAAAAGAAAAGAAAAAATAGAATAGAAATTAAATCTTTTGTCATCGTTTCAAAATACTTTTTCAAGGTGATCAACTTTTTAAATGAATTTAATGAAAATTGAAATCACTGAAATATTTTGAAACGATTCTCTTCCTTTTGGGTTAGGTTTGGTTTGTTTTGTTTTACGGCATATCAACCTCAGTGGGTCATTTAATGCCGATAAAGTTTTGAAATAAATCAATTCTTAATGGATAATACAATTTTTTTTTAATACATTTTTCTATCTAACCCATAGATGGGACCCTAACAGGTACTACCACTCCGGGTCAGAGTGGACCAGGGAGCAATGGTGATGAAGGGGTGCTCCACATTCCCCAAACCTCCAAAACTGGAACCTCACCATCAGATAGAGTTTAACGTCATTCCCAGGACATGTAGACCCTCAGTCACCGCCTTCTAGCACCCATATGATAAAAAGGGATTGGGGCTTGCCATAAGGGCAATAGGGTTGGGAAAATCATATAGGTGCTAGGGCTTGACGTGACCAGCCGATTGATCGGAGGGGGCCTCTCCGACCGCCCGTCTAGCCCAAGATAGGGCCAAAGTGGAGTATTGCAAGTCATGAACTGCTCATCCACCTGGGCTCCATCCTTAAGCATCACGGGTCGCCACCCACGGCCAACAGGTGGCCCCATTGGGGGAGTCTTACCCCTCTGCAGAGGTGCAGTCGGTGCATTCTAACGCCCCAGCCGACAGGGCGGCTCTTCCTTTTGGTATGAATTAGGATAGGAGAATGATTTTCTGTTTTGAAAAAAGAAAAAAAAAAAGTGGGGCGGTTTAGCTCAGTCGGCAGAGAACATGCCTCAGAATTGCAAGGTTCCTGGTTTGATACTGGCCCTTGCCAACTCTGCGTATATATATTTACCAAACCCCTCCACACGGGCAGGACGTGACACAAGGTCAATTTCTTAGGCGAGTTTAACAGGTTTAAATTCAGAGTTTTTCCTTCTCCTAGACTGGTTACCTAGCCAAGGTTAAAGAGCCCAGTCAGCCCTACTATTTACCCATAGCTGGAGGGAGAGTAGGATTCATACCTTTCCCAAGGGTATTAGCGCAAAGTGAAATGCAATTACCACATCTAGGATTTGAACTAGGTTTAGGTCAGTTGCTAGAGTCTTATAGTATAAAGTAAAGTCGATGGGGCGGCCTAAAGTCGGTATCAGCCAGTCAGCGAGGGAGTCTATCCCCTTTTCAATAGCGCTAGACCAAGGAGATTGTTTTTTAGCATCTGAGGTAGAGCGCCACACCTACCATCAGCTCCTTACTTTACCACACAGATCCCTGTGCTACTCATACACTGAGTTGGTGAGGACCGGTATCGAACTAGGAGCCTTGTGGTTTCTAGCCCAACGCTCTACCGACTGAGCTAACCTGGCCCTTATAGTATAGTCTTCAGTAAATTTTAAGGGTCAGCAGTAAAAGTGGGGATTAATGAAAATCAACTAAATTATTCTAACGGCTTGATATTGTGGTGGTAGTTAAATTGGTGAACAATAAAATACCTATATGAAAATAAAGTATTACTAACAGGTCAATTTAATGACCGTTACAACTGCAGTATTTACATTTACATGTAAGTGAATGAATAGACTAACATCAGCAGCAGAAAATATCCCCCAAGCCAGTACAATTAACGCATCCAAATTCAACAAGTTTTTCCTCATATTTGGGAAGAAATCTTTCACCTTTCTGCCACCTGACCTAGTGTTTGCCATCAGAGCTAGCCAAAGGAAATCTACTTTTATTGCTGAAGAGCACTCTTGACCAATTTTCATTGGTCCAGATAACATACTTGTTTGCAAAGGCTAATTTAGCTTTTTTGTTCTTGCTGTTGAAGGGGTTAAGTAGCAGGAGAATGCATACGAAGCTCTGATGCACATAAACGATGCAAGACTGCCAAGATATTTTCATGCCAGATTCTTCAGGTACCTGAGGCACAATGTATTAAAACAATCCACCATGAAGAGTCTTTGAATTAACCGATTCTACTGAGGAGACATTTTGGCTGCCCTAATGTTTTAAAGGAGCCAGTAGTATGATAATGATTTAGCATTCTAGAAATTACACTTCTTTTGCAATAGCAGAAATCTTCCTCGAGTTTTTAGAGTGACAATCCAATTCCTAAGTGATTCTTCAACTTTACAACCTCATGATAACTTGGTGAACAATGCTGCAGATTATAAAGGAATACTTCTTTATATTGCAATGTTTCATTAGGAACCATTATATATAAAGTAAAAAGACGTCGGGGTGGTCTAATGTCGGTATCAACCAGACAGCGAGGGAGTCTTTCCCCTTTTCACTAGCACTAGACCAAGGAGATTATATTAGCTTCTGAGGTGGAGCACCACATCTACCATCAGCTTCTCACTTTACCACCTAGATCTGTGCTACTCATACGATGAATTGGCAAGGGCCAGTATTGAACCAGGAACCTTGTGATTCCTAGCCAAACGCTCTACAAACTTGCTTCACTATTATATATAGTATTATAGTAAATCAATGACTGTTAAAAGCTTTTTTCCTGTTATTCTATATCTATTTCTTTTTGTTGCATTTACACTTTTTAATTTATTTTCATGAATTTTTGTTTAATATTGTTACAGATGTTTCATATATATATATATATATATATATATATAATTTTAAAATTTGCTTTTTGGAGCATTGTTAAGTAAAGTAAATTATTGTTTATATTTTTTAAGGCAATTAAAATGTGTATATCGTATAAAATTCAATAATTATTGAAAAAAATCATGACAAGTAGACTCGGCAAATAATGCACGCGACATGGAACACCGTACAGCTGTTTCAACTTCATTAAGTCTCATCAGCGGTGTATATCTACAATTTCCCTCCAACAGTACTGGGTTCCCGGTTTCATTTTCTGTCGGAGGGAAATCGTAGTTATACACCGCTGATGGGACTTAATAAAGTTGAAACAGCTGTACGGTGTTCCACGTTGCTTGCGTTATTTGCTGAGTTTACTTGTCATGATTATTTCTTTATTAAATCTTTATATGTATATTGGAGTTCTCAAATTTGGTTGAATCCTATTGCGGAAGTACTTGACACCATTCACACACACACACACACACATATATATATATATATATATATATATATATATATATATATATATATACAATTCTTCCATGTGTGTAGGATGTAACACATAACTAGTTTCATTAGCAGAATTTAACAGGTTTGAATTCAGAGTTTTTCTTAATTCTAATTTTTGATTAGTACATATAGATTTGGTTTGGTTTGTTTTATGGCATATCAACCTCACTGGGTCATTTAATGCCGATAAAGTTTTGAAATAAATCAATTCTTAATGGATAATACAATTTTTTTATAAATACATTTTTCTATTTAACCCATAGATGGGACCCTAACAGGTACTACCACTCCGGGTCAGAGTGGACCAGGGAGCAATGGTGATGAAGAGGTGCTCCACATTCTTCAAACCTCCAAAACTGGAACCTCACTATCAGATAGAGTTTAACGTCATTCCCAAGACATGTAAACCCTCAGCCACCAGCTTCTAGCACCCATATGATAAAAAGGGATGGGGCTTGTCATAAGGGCAATAGGGTTGGGGCAATCATATAGGTGCTAGGGCTCGACATCATTGAAGTCAGTTAGTCTACTGTTGCTTTGAATAACAGCAACTAGCTAAGCACAACTGAAGCAATGCCCAAGACAGTTGGTATTTATAGAAATCAAGAATGATCCATTCATGCATTTGGTTGATTCCATTCCTTGAGTTCTTATTGGCTGCTTGGTTTCTATGATTTTGTGGAGTTTCATAAATACCCTGTCATTCTGCAGTAGGATTGCAATAGACAGGTTTGTATTAAGTTACAATCGCTTGTTGCCATGTCTTACCAATTCGACGGTTATTGGAACTTAGTTTGTGTATTCTTCAGATGTGACCAGCCGATTGATCAGAGGGAGCCTCTCTGACTGCCCGTCTAGCCCAAGAAAGGGCCAATGTGGAGTATTGCTAGTCATGGACTACTCAACCACCTGGATTCTATCCTTAAACATCACGAGTCACGACTCACGGCCAACAGATGGCCCCAGAGGTGAAGTCGGTGCATTCTAACACCTCAGCCGACAGGGTGGAGTACGTATAGAGTATCAGTACATTAGAGAATGAAATTCATAAAAAAATCCTATTCTACAGATTCAATCATGATCATTGCAAATACTTTTTAATACTTATTCTACACTGGTAAGATTGCATAAAAACGAATCAAGAATAAAGAAAATTACTGAATATAAAATGTTTATCAAAAAAATAGTGTAGCATCCAAATTAGGAAATAAATTATTTCCCATAAATATAGATGACAATGTTTGTTCTTTGGATAATAGACTCTTTTTTTTTTTTTTTTGAGAAAATATTACAAAAACTTTGTGGATAAAAAAGATAAAGTCAATTCCCAAAAAACATGTTTGTAGTTAATCAGTATTTGATTAACAAACAACGTTGATATTGTTTTATTTGCTTCTATTATTTTTAGCTTCTCTATTTTCTTACAACTATAAATTGGCACAAAAGAGTAATTTCCATTCATAACTATCTGGGGATAATGTGTATAAACATCAATATATTATCAAAATCAATCACTTATTGATTACAAAAAAAGGGATGTTTTTTTTTTCAATTTACTTTCATCTTCTCAGAAATGATAGAAAATACATTTTTATGACAAAATAAGTGAAAGAAATATTAAGCAAAAGGGAAGGGCGTACACACAGAATTCAATAAGATGAACAACCTAATCAAATGCAAGCAAAATAAAGAGATGTAGATTTTGGGTTTACAAAATTAGTTAGAAAGGCCTAGAATATCAAGTAAATGAATTAAAAGTAATTATTATACTGTTTCTTTGTTATTAATCTAATCAGTAATAATTACTTTCATAATAAATAATCAAAAGCTGAATGAACCTAATTGTGCTATAGTAACTCATCTTTTGGCTAAAGTGCTTGGTGGAGGGAAAGTCTCCATTCATTTCTCATGTCAATTAATTCACACACACACACATACATGTAAGCAATACCATCAAGAGAACAAATTATCTGTTAATCAATTTTAACATTATTAAGTAACCTAAAAAACATGACTGTAGGTTAACAAGCTTGGTGGATTTTTTTTCTTGAATCTTATTTTTATAAGAGCGAGTCAAAAGTTTTGCAATATTTTGGTAATATATATATTTACCAACCCCTCTGCACGGGCAGGATGTGACACAAGGTCAATTTATTAAGCAGAGTTCAAAAGGTTTGAATTCAGAGTTTTCCTTCACCTAGACCGGTTGCCTAACCAAGGTTAAAGAGCCCAGTCTGCCCTACTATTTTTCCATAGCTGGATGGAGAGTAGAATTCATACCTTTCCCAAGGGTATTAGCGCTAAGTGAAATGCATTTACCACGTCCAGGATTTGAACTCGGGGCGACGAGTCCATTTCTCATGACTTTAACCATTACACCACGCGCTTCCATATTTTGGTAATATAAGGCACAATTTGGCAGCTCCAGATGTTTATTGCTGAGACCTTGAAGGTGACGAACTATATTGTACTATGAAATGCCAAGCTTGGTACTCCCTAAGTGCTACTAACCAGATTTTCCTCTGTGGCTTGGAGTATGGCCACAAAATCTTCAAATGCCAGCTTACCTAATCTTTGCTGATCAAGGTTTTTGCAATGTGAACAATTTTCTTTAACCATCTGGGTACTCTACTGTAACCAACTGTACCTTTAAATTTCTCACTCCAAATATTTTTGGTTGCTTTCATGGCATCCCATCCCTTTTTATCGTATATGCGCTAGAAGGCAGTGGCTGGGAATCTTAATGTCCTATGTATGACATTACGCTCTGATGGTGAAGTTCCAATTTTGGAGTTCTGGAGAATATGGTGGACCCCTTCATCACCATTGCTCCCTGGTCCACTCTGACCCGGAGTGATCCCATCTATGGGTTAAATAAGAAAAAATGTGTTTTAAAAAAATATTGAGTACCCATGTTTGTGTTTGTTGCACAATAGCATTGTAAAATTAGTTTTACAATATAATCAGTTTTCAATTATTAATCTTAGCAAAGTAAAATTGGTAAGTTTCTACCCTTTAATTGTAGAATAGTCATTGATTGATTTTAACAGCATCACAAACCATCTAGGGTTATTTTATGCCTAGAGATTAAGGAATTGAGTTCATTGTACATTTTTTTATAGTTGTGTAAGAGTTCTTTTTTTTGGGGGGGGTTACATTATCCTACTGAATATGAACCATTTTTAAACATATCTGTTGAACCCATAGAATGATGCTGGGTAGCTGCTTCTAGTCACACATAAAGTGAAGCAATACACAATGTATCATTGCACTAACTACCACAATCCTACCAACAACAGTGGGTACCTTTAACAGCTTTGAACTGCTTCAGTAATATAATATACACACATGTACCAAAATATTGCAAAACATTTGACTCAACCTAGTAATTCATTTATTTTCTCCCGGCTATAAATTATTAGTAAAAGTTACCTCAATTCATAATCTTCTGAGAATAATGTATCTAAACATCAATATATTATCAAAATCAATCACTTACTGATTATCAAAAGGATGTTTTTTCCAATTTATTTCATCCTCTGAGAAATGATAGAAATGAATAAAATTCATAACAAAATAAGTGAAACAATTATTTTGGGTAGGGCTGGAGGCATTTTATGATTTATTTGGTGTGTGCAAAAGTTTCAAGAATTTTTTAATTATTAATCATCAAAATATTTTCCTTGATTATTTATGCCAGGGTTCTGGATGTTTTTGAATTCAAGATAGATTAAATAATTCTCACTTCATTACGATGAAGCCATCAATATCATTTTGAACATCAAAGATATCTTGAAATTGTTGACCAAATAAAGAGTGCATCATTGATTGAAACCAGTGATAATCTAATGGCACCATTTCTGTCTGGTGAATATTTCACCAGATCATGAATTTTAAATCTCTACTATATTCTGGTTGCATTTTGGTAACCTCCAACCCACAAAAAAAGAAACTGTGGGTGAGGACTGTCATGTGGCAGTATGACTTCCTGGCTTCCCTGACCTGTAATACTCTGCTATTATAGTTCCATTGTGCTTTAACAATTTTGAATACTTTGGTTTCATTTGGTTTTCTTTTATGTCATATCAACCTCAGTGGGTCATTTAATGCTGATAAAGTTTCGAAATAAAGTCATTCTTAATGGATACTCAATGTTTTTTTATAAATACTTTTTTCTATTTAACCCATAGATGGGACCCTAACATGTACTACCACCCTGGGTCAGAATGGACCAGGGAGCAATGGTGATGAATCATCAAGCCTCATCTCAAACATTCAGAGAAATACTCTAAATTCTAATTATAACAACTGAGTCCTGTTTATCATTTTCCTTTCATTTTCAGTGTCTGGATCATGACACTAAAATGAATCTGGTCTAAGGCTCCAGTTTTGGAGATCTGGGGAGAGTGGAGTACACCTTGATGACTCCCGGTCCCCTCTGATCTGGAGTAAGGGTAGTGTCTGTTAGGGTCTCAATTATGGGTCAAATAAATATGTTTAAAAATTATTTACATTTGATATGACTGTGTGCAAAAAATAAAATTCTTAAACTACCACACAAAAAATGTGATTCCTTAAATTCTAGGCAGAAATTAACCCTACACAATTTAAATGCCTTTAAAATCAATTAATCAATCAATAATGCTGTGATCAGACATCTGCATAAAGATTTGTATAAAATTTGGTTGATTGAGGAGAGAGCTTCAATTGGACCATGTAACCATTAAGCACCCCAGGTGCTTGAGACCAAGTAACCAATAAATAACTTTTAAAAAATAAATTATAATCAAAAACTATTTTAGTATAAAAACGTGCCTTTGGATTGTAAATATACATGAATAAACTTTTTAAAAATCTTACAGTGAAATTCTAATGCAAAAAAATCATCTGTTGTTTGTAAACAAACAACTGTGAGTTTAAGGTGAAAAGGAAAAGGTGTTCCTTTCAAAACAGCTCTCACCTGGGGTGCTTAATGGTTACATGGTCCCTGCAATTGACCATGTTGAATAAGAAAGATTGATTTGATTGAAGGTAGAAACAAAGCAGAAAAAAGTCTCTTTCTCCAGAAAACAAGAGAAGAGCATAACGGCAGATTGAAAACTTATATTTTTGTGACAACTTCTCAGTAAAAGTCGATAGAGAAAAAAAATAATGGTCAGGAGAAGTAGTGCTAGAGATTGCTTACAATAGGTTAAGAGTTGAATATACAAACACGATTCTGAAACATGGAAAATGTCAATGATACTAGCATTTGATTTTAGCTGCCAGCAGTATTACATCTTTACCTTGGTTAAATACTAAATATTCATAAACTGACCCTCAATGTTATGGTTTCTAAAAGGCATAAAAATAAATTGAATGCCAATGAGACAGCATTTAACACTCATCTATTTAGGAATCATAAGTAGTTGATTATTTGACATTTACTGGTGGTTTATATATGACAATACTTTAAAATAAATCAATTATATAAAAACTTAATGCAGGTCTGTAGTTTTCTATCTATGCACATATCTGTCATATATAAATTTACATATTCATACTAGTATGTGTGTATGTCTGTTATAATAAATCTTTGAAAGGTTACAACCTTTATTGTGGCTCAGTAAAATGTCAGCAATGTCATTTCTATAGATAGTGACATCACAAGAATATTTGTATGCAAAGAAAAAAACAAAACAAAGAAAATAACAAATAAAATTATATATAAGTAAATAGATAAATTTGGATGAAAGAGTATAATGCAATTTTGATATAAACATTTACCCTTAAAAAAAAAATAGATTGTTTATTTCTATATTTTTGTGATATTTTAGTAATTTTAAGTATATAATACAAAACATCAATTATCCATTTTCTTCAATTAATATTCTAAATGTTTTTTGATTACAATTAAAAAATTTAAATTAGTTGATATTATTAATAACAGGAATAATAAAAATGGATTTGCATGTGGCATAGTGGTAATTATTATAAGAAATGGTCTCATTAAGTTCAAATACTGTATAATACTGTTAGGTGTCTCATTGTGGTGTAATCATTTGTAAACTAGTCAAGTGGGAAACATCATTAGGTGCTCCATATTTGCAGCCTTGTGCCAGATTTAGAATATTCTTATTCTAAAGGCACTTTGAATAGTCTAAGAGTTAGCAGTGTAGGGCAGCAAACCATTATTAGGGAGTTCAGTTCTCTCTGGGTATTTTATACTTCTGGCTTTGTGATGTTTTTGACATAATTTATCCACAAAACTAAATACAAGGGTTATTCAATAAATAAGGTGAATTGTGTCGTGGAGTTGCTAATAAGAAGCACTGTTTACAGTTGCACCTTTTTAATTATGTATGTATATGTATATATGTATTTCAGGGTCATTCAATAAATAAGGAGAATTTTACCTGAGGAATTAGCAATAAGAAGCACTGTTTACTGTTGAATCTTTTTCAAAGAAATCAATAGTGATGGATCCTTTCATGTCCCAGAAAACCTTCTTTACTGAGCAACTGCACCCAGAACCTTTTCTTTACCAGAGAGTCAGTATGTTTTTACTTCATAAACTGTATTTTCAACTCAACCTTGTAGGAGCAAACCCATATTTTCATCCTATATTATTCTGTAAATTTCACATGTTTTGCACTTCTTAGATACCAAAATTGTGATGACAAACTTCTGTTCAAGCCTGGAGCAATGTTTGATTTGCTGCCATTTTGAGTAGCATCAAAATGAATACTTTTGCTAGATTATACTAATTTTTCTCTGAATGATGGTTAACGGAATGAGACCAGTCTATCCCCATAGATTGAATAAAAAGTTAGGTTCGAAGTTCCATGAAGACTTCTAATTATGACAAGAAGGTTCCAGAGTTCAAACAGAAGGGTTCCAAGTTTGAGGGGGTTCTCGATTTCGAGATGGTTCCCCGAGTCTGACAAGAAATACCTGAAGAAGGCCAAAGGGCACATCAGCCGAAACATTGTGCAGATAATAATGATGAGGACAATAGTCTAAATAATACATATTAATTTTTGTTATAAATAATTCCAAACAATGCAGAGTTTACCTTTTGGTAAAAATTTTTTTAAAATCTATAAAAATTATTCTTTTTTAAAATTTTCCCTTATTTATTAAATGACACGGTAGCCAAGAAATTCATCTCCATTTCAATCCTAATGGAACATGATAGAATTTTCATGTAAGGTTTGCTCAAGGGATAGAAGCAGTATTCTTGATAACAAGTAAAATAGGTGATTGGCAAAGTTTTCAAGGAATTAACTCTTAATGTCCTATACCACCTCATTCCACCCGGCCGGAAGTCACTTTCATTTTCCTAATCCACCCCAAATGTAATATTAAACATATTTTAATCATGTTTTTCTATTTAACCCATAGATGGGACCCTAACAGGTATTACCACTCATACACAAGTGGACCAGGGAGCAATGGTGAGGAAGCGGTGCTCCACATTCCCCAAACCTCCAGAACTGGAACCTCACCATCAAGTTTAACGTCATTCCTAGGACATGTAGACCCTCAGTCACTGCCTTCTAGCACCCATATGATAAGAAGGGTTGGAGTTGCCATAAGGGCAATAGGGTTGGGGCAATCATATAGGTGCTAGGGCTTAACATGATCAGCCGTTTGATCGAAGGAGGTCTCTCCGACCGCCCGTCTAGCCCAATATAGAGCCAAAGTGGAGTATTGCAAATCATGGATTGCTCATCCATCCGGGTTTATCCTTAAGCATCACAGGTCATCACAGGTGGCCCCATTGGGGTAGTCTTACCCCTCTGTAGAGGTGCAGTCGGTGTATTTTAACGCCCCAACCGAAAGGGTGGGTACACATTGTTATCCCTCTTACTTTTAATAGTTCTTTTTCTCATATGTTGTGAGAAAGACTTTATCACTGAAAATGGCCTATAAAAATAAGAAATGTGAATAAGTGCCTATAAAAATAAGAAATACTTATGGAACCCTTCATTATACGCATCTTGATGTGCTTGTTTCTATATTCCTATTTATCATATCAGTGCAAGTATTATTGCCATTTTTTTTCACCTGATTGGAATAATAGAAATAATAGAAAAAAAAAACTCAATTGATTTATTGATTTCCCCCCAAATATCAATAGAACATTGACTTGGTGTTGCTTGCAAAAAAGTCCTATTATGAGATACTCTTTAAATGTATCAACGTTTGGAGATGAAATCAACCAAGAAATGAAAATATAAGAGAAAAGTGAATACAATATCAAGTTTAGCTTAGTACAATACAAAACCAAATAAAGGAGGAGAAATGAGAGTGTAGAGGTTATGTGGTTTCAATCTTAAATGAAAAGAACCGACTTATCTACATATTCACTAGCTTGGTTTAGTATAACAAGACCTTCTAAGCTGAGTGGGCCTTGAAAATCAGCATTTGAAATGTTGGCTTTTATTTGGTGCTTGTGGAAAATACACAACTCTCTCAGCCATGAAACTCCAGAAATGAATTTACATGTTTTATTATAAGAGAAAAAGTGCATACAATATTAAGTTTAGCTTAGTACAATACAAAACCAAATAAAGGAGAAATGATAGTGTAGAGTATTGAAGTCAGTCAGTCAGTCAGTCTACTATTGGTTTGAACAACAGCAACTGACCAAAGACAACTGGTACTTATGGGAATTCAGAATAGTCCACTCATGCATTTGGGTGATTCCATTCCTTGTCCTGATTGGCTGCTTGGTTTCTATGATGTTCTGAGGTTTCATAAATAACCTGCCATTTTGCAGTAGTCTTTGCAGCAACTCAGTTTTGTATTAAGTTATGACTGCTTGCTACCTTGTCTTACCAATTCGACGGTAATTGGAACTAGTATGATTATTTTACAGAGGTTATGTGGTTTCAATCTTAAATGAAAAGAACCAACTTATCTACATATTCACTAAGCTTGGTTTAGTATAACAAGACCTTCTAAGCTGTGTGGGCCTTGAAAATCAGCATTTGAAATTTGGGATTTTATTTGGTGCTTGTGGAAAATACACATCTCTCTCAACCATGAAACTCCAGAAATGCTTAAGAAATTGACCTTGTGTCGCATCCTGCTTGTGCAGAGGGGTTGGTAAATATATATAACCATACAAACCGTTTTCATTTGCATATATATATATATATGTGTGTGTGTGGTAAATAGATATTTTTAGTAGTATCAACAAAAAAAAAGATGGTTTGTGCTAATGCCCTTGGTAAATGCATTAATCTATCTCTTCTCTCACCCCAGTTATGGGTCAATAAGAATTGGAAATCACTACGCTCTGGGGTTGGGAGAAGAGATGGATTAATGCCTCTACCAAGGGCATTAGCACAAAGTGAATACATTTTTTTATTTTGTTGATACTGCAAAAAATATCTGTATGTATGTGTATATATATATATATATATATATATATATACCTCACACACACACGGGCAGGATACGACTTAAGGTTAATTTCTTAAGTGGAGTTTAACAGGCTTGAATTCAGAGTTGTCCTTCTCCTAGACTGGTAACCTATCCAAGGTTAAAGATCCCAGTCTGCCCTACTATTTACCCATAACTGGAGGGAGAATATATGGATTCATACCTTTCCCAAGGGTATTAATGCTATGTGAAATGCAAACAGCATTGTCGACGAGTTCATTTCCCATGACTCTAACCATTACACTATGCACCTCAGATATAGGTGATCATTTTGGAACTGCAGCTTAGTAAATAACCTCAACATGAAGTAGTCAAATCTAAAGCTACACAAGTGAATTTCCATAACATTCTAGTGGTATTGTAATATACTGCATAGGAACCGTAGATTATGAATCATACTATTTCACCTTCCAAACCATTGCAGAGTTATCCCCTGATGAAAATTTTGTTTCCCCATGTTGGAATATTTTTGGTATATAAGATGTGCTCCAATTGCCCACCTGAATTTATAGACTAGTCTAAGTCACATGATTTATTACTTTGCCAACAACCAACCATACTGAGTGGCTGATACACTACTTAAACCCCCACACTGGCCATAATTCTAATTGTACTCATTGAGGAGGGAGTTACAATATTCAGGATTACCAGATGATTACCAATACTCAGGACTCTTTACCAAGGGATTACCAAGGATCCAATTCCACTGGACAGCGCTCTTGCTTAAGGTCTACAGGATTATAACAATCACATTTAACAATGAGCTCAACAGCCTTCCTGTGTAGTAGAGCTTGTTCAATTAATTAGTTATGGAACTGTGACTGTCCAAGTGCTCACTGATCTATTGTGTCATACCAGAAAAATAAACACTTTTATCAAGGTATCTAATAATGAGAGTGCAGGGATGTGGATTCATGCCTTTCAAGGAGATTAGTGCAAAGTGAACAGATTCAAATTAAATATTTTATCTGATTCCATTTTATTTCTGCTAATAACCTGCTACTATAGAATGTAGGGAAACATAGATTTATGATCTTTCCATAGTGTACACGCAGCATCAGCTGGAGTTTGAATACTGTTTGACAAATTGGTTTTCCCTGCTGATAACCTTTATATCATCTTGCCCTGCTCTTTAAATATAAATGCTATATAATGGATAGGCATAGCCTATCATTTTTAGCAAGTAGTCTAGTTTGAAATAACAGTAAAACTCTGGAAAATCAGTGAGTTCATACAATTTGATTGACAAAGTGTCTACTATGGTTCATCTTAAATGGGAAACTCATTGGCTTAGAGAGTCATGTCTAAAATAAGTGTACTCACACAGATATATGTTTTTGTTGATATATTTAGTCACGTGAAATATAAGCAACCTTTGATAGTCTTAGGTTCAGAGTGAGGCTGGGCGGTTGTAAACAAACAAACCCTACTAGAATGTTTCGGGCTTAATGTGGTTAACTGTAGATAGTGGTCAAAACTATTACAATGTGATCAGACAATGCTGGGAAAGTAGAATTACAAGTTAGCTGAGTGGAGTCCAATGGCTCCTTTGGACAAGATTTGTTTTTTGTCTCTGCTCTCCCTCCTCACGTGTCTACTATGGTTAATCTTAAATGGGACTCTCATTGGCTTAGAGAGTCATGTGATCAGACAATGCTGGGAAAGTAGAATTAGAAGTTAGCCGAGTTGTGTGCTGGTCTATAATGAAATGGGAGAACAGGCATCAGGTGTGTGTGGAGGGGGTGTAAAGTTGAGTGTACACAAGAAAATGTCTGTTATTTTCTGATTAAAGAACACAAGATAGAACACAGAGAGAGATACCCACAGCCAAAGTGACAAAACCTGACTCAATAAACCAGAAACTCTGATAGAACCCAATAGAGACAATATGGAAAAACAACAATGCAATATATCTACATATACATTATATAGGGAAAAGTTGGTTCAGGCCTTTCCTAAGAACATTTGTGTTAAGTGAATGCAAGCAGCCTCAGAGGTGAAATTTGAATTAATTTTGCCAATATCTAATGCATAGAGAGAATACAAGAATAGTTAGATTCATGCCTTTTCCAAGTGCTAAGAGAATACAAGCAGTCTTAGTTGTAATTCACTCATTGCTTTCTGTGTTAACTGGTATGCTACCTTGTGCCTCTATTTAAGTAAAAAAGTCGACGGGGCAGCCTAATGTTGGTATGAGCCATACAGCGAGGGAGTCTATGCCCTTTTCACTAGTGCTAGACCAAGGAGATTGCTTTTTGGATCTAAGGCGGAGCACCACACCTACCATCAGCTTACTTTACCACACAGATCCCTGTGCTATTCATACACTGAGTTGGCGAGGGCCGGTATCGAACTAGGAACCTCATGGTTTCTAGATGAACGCTCTACCGACTGAGCTAACCCAGCCCTTTGCGTTTATACATACATATATATATATATATATATATATATATACATACACACACACACACACAATACAATATCAAGTAACAAATCAATTATTTTTTCCTTTCTGTTTTGTATTGTTTAGTGCACACATATTGTTTAAGTTTTTTCTCATGGGAAACAATTTTTGGCACCAAGTACATATTTTTTTAAAACGTCAATTTTAAGTAAAAATGATAAAAAAGGAACAAATCATATTCTTTGAAAAGAAGTGTTCACCCTCCTTTCTCATTTGCCTGTTGAAAAATTGTTGCCAATTATTTAAAGTGAGAGCATATAAAATGGTGTTCTTTTACAGATATCATCCATTATACACCTGTATCAAAATATTAGAATCTTTTTTCCTCTTAGAACAGAAAAGAATGAAAATAAACAAGAATTGACCTTAAGGCTTTTTGATGGATATTAAATGGTGAACAAGTTTGTTTATATCATACAAGATACCATATTTTATGAATATATACATTCACATATAAATATGCATCTTTCTGAGTGGAGGCAGGAAGTATATATTAACTCTTAACATCCAGTTAAGAATTCCATAGCCCTATTCCTATAAGTATTTATTTTAAAAATGGCTAAAAATGATCCTTTTAATTTAAAGTTAACCTGAGATAATTCCCTTAAATTAAAGACTTCTAAATATGTTTAATATTACATTTAAACAAAGGCTATCATTTGGGGTGGATTTGGAAAACAAATATGACTTCCAGTGGGTGGAAT
This sequence comes from Doryteuthis pealeii, assembly GCA_023376005.1. Lineage (NCBI taxonomy): Eukaryota > Metazoa > Mollusca > Cephalopoda > Myopsida > Loliginidae > Doryteuthis > Doryteuthis pealeii. The sequence continues at coordinate 30,607,428 of CM042160.1, read as the reverse complement.
GAGGCGTTATAGGACATTAAGAGGTAATGAATATATACTGAAATGCACATTTGTACATATATTATAGGGATTAACCCCTATATTTTTACGTGCATGTGGAATTGACTAAAATAATTAGTTTTACAATTGTATGAGTTAAGTTTAGAATTAGGTAAACAAAAGAGAATCGAATGAAAATTAGTTTGGAAATATTTTTAGCAATAATAGAAACAATGGTTTAAATTCCGATGATAATATCTACGTCATCGAAATGCTACGGGTAACAAAATCCTCCAATATCTACGTCATTAGAAAACAGCTGATATTTGAAAATTCCGATATCAATTTTAACTTAATGATCATATAGACAATTACAAAAGAAAATTATAAAAAGGCTCATTTAGCTGAAAAGCTTCAGAGGGAGCGGAAACTCTCACCAACTCGACAGAGTCGGCCTGGATGGTCTCCCCAACTTGACACAATGACGGAGAGGTCGCTGTCCAGTGACATAAATGATTAATCAGATCTGTTTCCTTTTTTCATTTCATATTTTTCTTTCTCCTCCTCAATACTACACAAGTTTCAATCACAGACATTGTTTTAACAAAACTGCTACAATGTTGACACATCCAAACAAACAAATGTAAACAATACATACGCACTCTGCAAACACAATTACCTACAGACACATAGTTTGCAACACAATGAAAGAACAATTGACTATCATTATACCAATTGTATATAATATCAATGTATATAAAGTTGTTTCTTTTATCAATTTTGTCTTCTTTTGTTTTCTACGGAAACTACATTCTGTAGTCTCATACATTTAAATTGTAGGATACAACACTCGGATATTCTTCCCTCACCAAACACCGAGTAAACAAGGCCCCCACAATATATATATATATATATATATACTAGAAAAAGTACCGGATCCATGACTGGACTAAAAAGATTTTAGGAACACCAAAAAGTGATGGAGAGGAGTAAATGATGGATTAAGAGGAAAATAATTTTGAAAATTCTGTATCAAATTTTTAAAAATTTGCTAAGAATTTGCACATTGCAGTGTTCATTTATTGTAGGAATATTTTTTGTTTTGTTTACATTTATATATTAAAATAAAAATGTAAACCTAAACTCATGAGTATTTTGAAATATAATTTTATCTTTAAAAATTTTTTGTGCATATGACAAAAAATTTAATTCAGTTTTAAATTGCTTATTGACAAAAAAGTATTTATTTAATTCATTTTCTTTTTTAACCATTAGATTTAAAAGTGTTCTTATTTGTTGGTTGAACATTTTGTATATTAATTCAAATGAAAATTCTTCATTTATTCTATGAATAGTTGATTTATTTAAAAATGTTTTTGATACACTGATTAAAAATTAATATATTTTTTCCTAAGAAATAAAATCTAAATTCAGTTCCTAATTGCCTGCTGGGTTATAGTGAAAAAAAAATGTTCGTTTTTACAAAGAAGCTTAGAATTAAAAGTGTGCCCCTATTTGTAAGTGAAAAAAAACCCAGTATTAATCTATTTTATGAATAATAGTCTGTACCTTAAAAAAAAAGAAATGTTTTTGTGTCACACTGATTAAAATTAATTTTAAGAATAAAAGAAGCTAAGAATTTGCATATTATAATATTTGTTTATTTTCAAAATTTTTGTTTTTGCTTACATTCAAAATATTAGTTTAAAAAATGTGAGTATTTTGAAATAATTTTATTTTCTAAATGCTAGTTCTTAATTGCCTGTTAAGTTACAGTGATAAAAATGTGTTCATCTATTTTCTTTATTATCCTATAAAAATGTGAAGAAAAAAAAATAATTAAAAATGTAAAATTTTTCTTATTACAATCCTTTTTTTTTTGGTTTACATTTAAAATAGCATTTTACAAAAATGGTTTGAAACATTTTCCTGATTTTTTTAGAATTTTGTCTACGAAATCTGTATGATATTTAAACATGTACATGCTTTTTGTACTTAGTTATGAAGAACTGAAGAGTTCCACATATCCTAATTTTTTATTTGTTGAATTAAATCTTTTATTAGTAAAAATCAATAACTAAAAGTATATGTGCAATTTTAATGCTCCGTGGCATCTCTTTTCAGTATTATAAGATGACATGTACATACTAAGTAGGCAACCCCTATATATATATATATATATATATATATATATATATATATATATATAGAGAGAGAGAGAGAGAGAAAGAGAGAGAGAGAGAGATATATTAATAGGAATGTATATATATATATATATATATATATATATATATATATATAGGGGGGGTTGCCTACTTAGTATATACATGTGTGTGTGTTTTTTGGAATGAGGCTTGGAATTCAAGCCAACAGTATGTAAAATCCTATTGATATGTTTTACTATAGAAATAACATCATTAAAATGAATTGAATAGGAGATGCTAAAAGACAAACAAGAAAAAATAAGAAATAAAAATACAGAGAAAATCCCACTGATACTGAATACCTTAAAAAATAAAAAATAGAAAAAAGAATTAAATTCACACTTTTCTCCCTTGTCACGTGTAGATTTCATTTTTATGGAATAATAAATTCCTTCTAATGACATTATACCTATAATGAAATATGTCAATCTGATTATCTATACGGTCTTCCTTGTTTCTCACAAACATATATACACACAAACACAAATGCACACTTCTATCTATACACTATATATTTCCAGGATTGCATAGATGTATACTGCTGTTGCTATTTGAGTAGATATAAAAGTGTATGTATATATATGTATATTCATTATTATTCATATTATTTACATAGACACTATGTACATATTTTAAAAATTCATAGGTTCATATATTTATAGATGCGTGCGATATATGCATTCATGTGTGTGTGTGTATGTAATGATGATACAAAAATTGCAAGTATCCATCTTTGCACATCTGAGATGCTTTCTGTTGAGAGATTGAATATTTGTAGAAAGATTTTTAATATTTCTACTCTCTTAACAAGATTTTAAATACAAAAGTTTTGTTGGATTTTAAATTTAAAAAATAACATCTTGAATCTACCCTTAAATATAATATTAGATAGGAATACTTTAAACCATATATCTGTGGGAAAATATATCTGTAACTGATTTCAAAGGAAACTTACTTACATGAAACCAAATAATTGCTTGAAATACATAAAAATCAAATAATTGTATGCAAATTATTTGTACTAGCAAAATAAAAAAACGCTCTTCGGCGATGTAAAAATAGATTTTTGAAACATATTGCCTGAGGGGTGGGAGTTAAAAATTCAATGTCAGCGAGTTTGTACCCTAAGTAAGTAAAATTATCAAATTCAATAAAGGATTAAAAAATACAACAATTTGAAATGTAAACTTTAAATATATATTAAAATAAAACAAACTATATATAGATATATAATACTAGTCATGTATTTATTAAAACTTGTTTTAAAAAACAATGAGGACTGTCCAATGTTGCATTTTCAAATTTTGAGTGTATTTATTCTATGTTATGATGATTTTGGTAATGTGACGTAAACAGTGACGTAGTTTTTGTTATAGACAAAAACCGGAAGCGAATCTCCATTCTTAATAGATTTGATAGAAACATGATACTTTATAACTGTGCATGAAAAAATGATTATTACTGAATAGTTACTTGAAAGCAAAAGGTCTATGGGGTTGCATATCTTAGGTATCAGTCAGACTATGAGGTGTCTAGCTCCTTTTCATGAGCATTAGACCAGGGAGATTGTTTTTGCATCTGAGCTGGAGCACTACACCTACCATCAGCTCCCATTTAACTGCATAGATCCAAGGTGAGCTACTCATATGCTGAGTTGGCACAGGGGTGGTATCGAACCCAAAACCTTGTGGTTCTTAGGTGTTGCTCTACTAACTGAGTAAAAAAAAATGTGTATAAATTATTAGTATTAGATAGAAATGCTTAAAACTACATAACTGTGTGCAAATCATTTGTATTTCTATTTATTAATAAATAACTTATAAAGAATTGATATCTTATTATAATGGAGATTGTGTGTTTTTCTGTCTGTAACCGAAACTATATCACTACTCAAGTCACAATTCCCTTTGTTATTTACATCACATTCTCCATGATTTTATTCTTATTTAAACCTCAATTATTAATAAAATTGTTTTAAATTATTAATACTGTTGACCATATCTACATATATAAAAACATGCAATTGTATTTATATATACAACAAAATGGCGGTTTATAGTGTGAATGGGAAGGCTAATTTGCATATAGATCTTTGATTTTAATAAATATATGCTTAGTATTATTGATTTCTAATTATTTGGTTTTATCTTACTGAATATGAGCAAATATCTCAGATATAAATCTTAAAAGAAATCCATTAACAAGAAGAAATAACTGTAATATTATTATTTACTTACTATTTTAACTAAATAGTTGAATTAGGAAAATTTACCAATGAAAGACGGGAGTAATGAAAATTGATGGAAGAGTTAGTTTCAAAGTTGTTCTATTTTTCAATCATACCCCCTCTGTTCCAAATCTTTTTATCTGCATTCTTATTCAGTTTCATTAGCCTTTCTAATTTAACATATTTTATTATATTAAAACTTAAATACTTGCACCCGGAGGGTGCATATATTTGCTAGTACTATTAAACAACTAAACCAAAGCTATTTTACCATTGTGTGCATTCACCTACTCTCTTCATTGTCAATATTCATGATATGATAAAGATGAGACAGACTGAACGGATGTAGTCTTATATCTTTTCCCAAGGACATTTATACTCGGTAAACAAAACCTCAGATAAAATTTGAACTTAGTTTTCTGATTTCATTTTCCCATGATGATAACCAAACGTCCATACAAAGAATTTAGTAAATCAACTGATGAAAACTGGAGAAGTTCTTGTTCATAAGAAAGTAGTCAAGATGCTTTTCAAAAAAATGCTAATCGGAAGAAAGGTTGGGTCAATCGGCGGGGTGCCACAAAGTCCCCATTGATTCAATTTTAACAGTGTTGTTTTTGCTATGTCAGCATATGCGTTATCATGCAGCAGAATGACACTCTTTCTATTCACAATTTTTTAATGCACTACTTCAAGTTGGTTGGTGTATGTATATACATTAATTGCTTCGTCATTCTTAAAAAAACCTTATAGTGTATGAAAACACTATTGTTCCCCTAAATATTCACTTTAGAATACACCAACTGAACCTTTGCAGAGTGGTAAACCCCTTCAATCGGGCCGCCTGTTGGCCATGGATGGCAAACCATTATGCTTAAGGATGGAATCCTGGTGGATGAGCAATCCATGACATGCAAGACTCTTACTTAGACTAGACGGGCTGTTGGAGACACCCTCTTCAATCAATCAGCTGGTCATGTTAAGCCCTAGCACCTATATGATTGCCCCAACCCTATTGCCCTTATGGAAACACCCAACACTTTTTATCATATATGTGCTAAAAAAAGTGGTGGTTGAGGATTTTCCTGTCCTGGGAATGACAAACTATCTGATAGTGAGGTTCCAGTTCTGGAGGTCTGGTGAGTAAGTGGAGCACCCCTTAATCACCATTGCCTCTGCTCCACTCTGACCTGGAGTGGTAGTACCTGTTAGGGTCCCATCTATAGGTTAAATAGAAAAATGTGTTCATAAAGAAATTGAGTATGCATTAAGAATGAATTTATTTCAAAACTTTGTCAGCATTAAATGACCCACCAAGGTTGATATGCTGTAAAAAAAAAATCTTTTAGATGGAAACTGATAACTTGATGCCGAATGGAATAAACAGAGTGAAATTTTGAGGAATATTTTTTACAGAATAATTTTCTAAATTAATTTAGTTTGTGAAAAATAAAGTGGACATTTTATATTATTTGAACTAGCATACATATGCACCCTCCAGGTGCAAGTATCTATGTGTTAATGAAATAACATATTATATTAAATTAAAAAGGATAATGAAACTAAATAAGAATGCAGATAAAAAGATTTGAAACAGAGGGAGGTATAATGGAAAAATAGATTAACTGAAACTTACTCTCCCACCACTCTCGTCTTTGATTGTTAAATTAACTATTTAATTAAAATATGAAGTAAAGGATATTTCTTCTTGTTAATGAATTTCTTCTGAGATTTATTCAAGAGATTTTTGCCCATATTTATTAAAATAAAACCAAACAATTAGAAATCAATATTACTAAGCACATATTTATTAAAATCAAATTTTTAATATAAATATGCAAATTAGACTCCCGTTCACACTGTAAACCGCTATTTTGTTGTATATAAAAGTACAATTGCATGTTCTTAGTAAGTAGATATGGTCAACAGTATTAATAATGTAAAACCAATAAAAATAAAAACATGGAGAAAGTAACATAAATAACAAAGGGAATTGTGACTTGGGTAGTGATGTAGTTTTGGTAACAGACAGAAAAACACACAATCTCCATTATAATAAAATTTCTTAGAATTTCTAGATAATTCAAATATATTCAAATTTACAAGTTGTTCTTTCGTATAAGTTGACCCTTGATTTGTTGTTACAAAATCATTAAATTATAAAATCATTTTTTAAGCAATAAGTTGTTTCTAGTTTGAATAGTCAATTAGAGAAACAAGAAAAAGTTGAATAAAATAAGTAAATAACTTGTTTCTAGTTTGAAGAAAAAGTTGAATAAAAAGCTAAACACCAAATCCTTGTCTGTCATTTTTAATAAAACATGTATGTGTGAGTGTTTGTGTAAGTATGTATGAGAGGTGGGGTCGATGTGGTTTAGTGGATAAGGTGCTTCACTGGGAAATCGTAGTAAGGGAATTCAAAATCATATTCTCTTTAAACTAATACTCTTGGGAAAGGTAAGCACCCCTTCTTCCACCCAACTATGAGTTAAATACCACTACTGTTCTTCTACAATAATTATTTTGGTATTAAATAACCTAAGAACGTTGATATGACAAAATGTGTGTATATACATATATATAATATAGAATGAATAGAGAATGAATGAGAAAAGTATTGGCATATAAAGGTGCTCAATGCTACTAATAGTAATGAGATATTAATATCCATAATATTATTGATGTGTATATATATATATATAAATCCAGTAGGTAGAAACATTTTTTAACCTGCCTTAAATGGTAATACAATAATTACTATGAATCTCCCATATACAATATCACTTACAATACCAATTCTAACATGACCAGAAAGACTTTCATATCTTGTTAACATTAGCCTAGTTTGAGCACAGACAATCACATATTCATGTTTAAAAAATTTAAAAAAACAGTATTTTTATCATATATATATATATATATATATATATATATATATATATGTGTGTGTGTGTGTGTGTGTTATAATTTGCTTGAAGCATTGTGTTTATATTGGTTTGGTGGTTGGTATTGAAGGCCATCACAATTTAAGTGTAAAGAAAAATGAGGTAATTATGATGTTGTTTGTTTAACTTTGATTTATTCTTAATATTTCCAGATAAAGATCTCTTTGCCAAAAGTTTTCTGACAGTCTGGAGCTGTGCTGTGTTGTGTCTTTGTCTTCCAAATGTGTGTGTGTGTGTGTGTAAACAACAGTTCCAGACTTTCAGAAAACTTCTGATGAAAAGATCTTTATCTCGAAATATTAGGAATAAATTAAAGGTAAACGAACAACATTATAGTTGCCTTATTTTACACTTGCATTGTGAGCCTTCAAAACCAACCACCAAACCAATATATATGTATATGTGTGTGTGTGTTCCCAATATGTCATGGTCAACCACTGAAAAAACCTTTTGTGTGGAGACCTTTTTCACCAAAAAAGCATACACTGTATTGCAAGCCAATTTTCGGAGTAAGTTTTGATGTCACCGTGCTCCATCAAAAAGCGGAATTTTTGACTTGGTCCAGAAATTCCGAGTTTGGAACTGTGCAAAATCATAATTGTAAAAGGTCTAAGAGACAATTATTCTGGTCGTGATGTGTGCAAGTTTGCCTCAAATGCTGCAGTGCCCATTTGGAGCATATTTTAGACAGAGAATACATTTAAAGCAAAGCAACCAAGATAACTGAAACTTTGAGGAATGATTGTACAAAGACTGAGGTTTAAGTCCAACAAGTTTCTTGAATTTTATAGACGTTGATAAGATTAAATAAAATTTATTTAGGTTCTATTTTTTGGTCACCCTGTATATATATATATACATATATACATATATATAAGGTTTTCAACAGATGCAATTAATATAGTGTCCCTGAGCCTTAAAGAATAAGGATATGTGATTCCACTTTCCAGGAATTGGATGGTAGAAATCAAGTTGCAAGTTAGAACTCTCCTGCTCAAGGCAAACAACTATCCTAATTGGAGCGGTAGTTGGAATTTTTTTTCCTTGGATTTTTTAAATGATTTTTTTAGAAAGCTCTTATCTTCAATTGGATATATAACACCTGATACCTTCATACTATATTATCTACCCGGGCAGCTGTGAGAGTGTTAACAGAGTTATCCCCGAAAATACAACGCACAGGTAATGAGATTTTCTAGAGAAATGTTAAAATAACAGTCATCGATAAGCAGGACTTGTCTGTAAGATTGAGTGTTCCTTTTTTTTTCATATTTGTAAAATCAAAATAAAATTACACATTACAGGGTATCTAAAATAGATAGATTTAAAAATATAACTTGCTGTAGAAGTAGGTAATCTGCTTTATAAAGATTGTGCCATCTCTTCATTAAATAGTAAGCCTCTGAAATTAATAGTTTGAGTACTTTGGTAGCAATAGCTAATCTACTGAAAGTGATGTCAAGCCATTGATCACTATTGGTAGGTTAATGACCATATGGAAATGTGATCTCTCTGATAAAACAAAACAGGAACTCTGCCAAGGTGTAGCCATGTCAATACTGATCCTTCCATGGATTGAACTCACCATCTTTAGTTTGAATCACCCTGTCCAACTTGTGGACTAGAAGGGGACACACCTTTTTCCATAAAAGCTAATAGTGTTTTTTTCATAGGGCAACAAATTCCTTTGCCTATTGAATTGGACAATTTCACAACTTTAATGTTTATGGTAGCAGAGCTTGTTGTATAAAAGAAAAATGGCCACCAATGATAAGTTCTTAGCCCAACCAGGTCTTGTCCCAGAAAAATACTTGGAGGAAAAGATAGATGGGAACTAAACAAGGCTGCTTCAGGTTGTTTTGTGCAAATCCGACAAGCAGCACCCAATAGCACTGCAGCTGTACAACTGTAGAATAATCATACTAGTTCCAATTACCATTGATTTGGTAAGACAAGGCAGCAAGTAATCATAACTGAATACAAACCTATCTTGCTGCAATACCACTGCAAAATGTTGGGTTATTTATGAAGCCTCATAACATCATAGAAACCAAGCAGCCAATCAGGACTCAGAGAATGGAATCACCCAAATGCGAGAATGGACTATTCTTGATTTCAATAAGTACCAACTGTCTTGACACTGATTCAGTTGTGCTTACCTAGTTGCTGTTGTTCAAACCAACAGTACACTGACTCACTTCAACAACAACTATTTACCTTGCATCTCACAACCCATCTAAGTAAGATACTACTGGAGAAGTAAGGACACTCTCATAAGTGATGTTCTCCCATAGACTCCTACACAGACACTAGTGTTGGCCGACACACAAATCTTATATTCCTAAGCTTTTTGTGGATACTGGATACTGTATAGAGGACTTTTTAAGAGCAATGATGGTTTGGTTTGGTTGTTTTGTTTTACGGCATATCAACCTCAGTGGGTCATTTAATGCCGATAAAGTTTTGAAATAAATCAATTCTTAATGGATAATACAATTTTTTATAAATACATTTTTCTATTTAACCCATAGATGGGACCTAACAGGTACTACCACTCCGGGTCAGAGTGGACCAGGGAGCAATGGTAAGAGCAATGACTGATAGGGACAGATTGCAAGAGAGAATCAAGAGAATCCCTACTGTCAGCATGGTTTGATGGTGATGCTGCTTTAAAATGAATTGAAACCCACTGGAATTAGAATGATTACATCTCCTATCTCTTTTCTTTAATTCATTGTTTTCTAGCTGAGCATGGCAAAATACAATGTTAGTCTTAGTAATTTTAACCTCAGGTTAGCACCTACTCCTTCTAGAAAAATGGAGGCTTCGAGTAGTGTGACATTTTCATGACATTGGTCTTTCATATAAGACAGTTTTTGTCCTTAGAGCATGCAAGAACATAGGGTATCCACACTAAATTGATCGTGTGTCATATACAACTCCTCTGGGTCGTAGTTAAATATAAACTTGAAATTGTTTCATGCTGCATGTTTAAACTTGAGGGATATAGACGGTAAAAGTGCGTAATGGAATAAATATTCATTTTGCACTTGGACCAGGAATGAAGCCACCTTCTATCTGCACACTGTCCTCTTGCCAGATATCTTGATAAAATAATCACAGTGATGCCATGATGATTGATGAAGATGAGAGAAGGAGATTGAACCTTTGGGTAAACCATCTCCCCTAACTACTTTACCTACCCAGGCAATATCAGCAAAATGCTATTACCCAATTTGACAAGTGGCATAATGGTTACTGTCCTAGAAAATGGATTTGGTGGGCCATGTTCAGTTTCTGGATGAGGCAGTTTGCATTCCATTGCACATTAATGCCCATGGGTAAGGTATGAATCCATCTCGTCTCTCCCCCACCTCCAGCTATGGGTAAATAGTAGAGAAGTTAAAATCAGAAGCTGAAGTCCCTAAGGCAGTCTGATATCTCATTCTGGTAAATCCTGTGGCAACACTGATGCCAAGATGTATTGCACCTTACTCTCCCCAACATTACTGTTGTAAAGTGAGGAAACCTGCAGCTTCTATAGCTACTTTCCTACCATGTAACCTTGCCAAAATGCTGGCACTGATCCACAGTTTGGAAGCTGACATATGTGTGTATATATATATATATATATATATATATATATGAGAGTACGTAAATAAACACTGTGTTTATTTGATATGGCTTTTAGCCACAATTTTTGGAGGATATGTGCTTAATTGAAGTCATACCTAATTTTTTGAAAATTAATTAGTTAATGATTAATGAATTTAGGCGGGCATATATGTTCAAATGTAAGGCTAAACAACATTTTCTTGATTTTTTTAGCCTTACATTTGAACATATATGCCCGCCTAAATTCATTAATTATTAACTAATTAATTTTCAAAAAATTAGGTATGACTTCAGTTAAGCACATATATATATATATATATATATATATATATATGTATATATTGGTATTTGTGGTGTAATAATTATCGTTGTAGAAAATAGACACGGCATTCAGTGTTCAAATCTGGATGAGGCTGTTTGCATTTCACATAGTGCTAATACCCTTGGGAAAGGTATGAATCCAACTATACTCCCTTCAGCTATTGATAAATAGTAGAGCACACTAGACTCTTTAACCTTGGGTAGACAACTGGTTTTGGAGAAGGAAAACTGAATTAGAACCTGTTATACTATGATTAAAAGTTGACCTTGTATAACATCTTCATACAGAGTGGTAGGGTAAATATATATATCATATAAAATATGAACAAACATAGTGTACAGAGGATTTTATTATAGTTAGAAGTATTAACTAATGTTAATACATTTTGGCTAATATTATTAGACCATCTTCAGAGCATTGTTAATGTTGAATAACTTCTGAATTATATTCAATATTATGTAGCCATTAATAGTGTCCTATTTCAACACTATGTAACATAATTTGTGTTCAAAATTATATATATATATATATATATATATATATATGAGAAATATAGACTCAAAACCAATCCTTATGCCATCCACCATACATACATACATATAACCCAAACACTTAACACCCGTGGCACTGTCAGAATCCAATATGATACACTCCCTATTAGAGAAAAGGAAAATCCACCTCCAACCTCTTCTGACACCATCAACCGCCTCTCCCCTTATTCACGACCTCCTAATTCAATTAGAAAGAAAATGTTCACCACTGAGAACTATATTCCTAACTTGATATACAAAACTCCGACGAAGGTTAACAGACAAAACATTTAATATAGTACAGCACATGGATAAGACGAGATACAAAGTACAAGGTAAAACAAGTTACATGTTGACTGATGAATACACATTCATGAATGGTACAAGATAACATATAAAAGTACAGACATGAAACTAGGGATAGTCCATGCTGTGAATGACTTACAGTAATGTAAGGGGGGGGGGGGCGAACGCCCCAACGAGACGGGCAGATTAACTAACCCATGTGTCTCGTAGTGTCAGGAAGAAAAAGAGGCCGAAAGGGTTTGAACCCGGCACTTAATACTATAGCCCCTAGCGGGCACCAGCAAACTAAACCGGGCAGAGGCCTAACAGACTAAAAAAGTTGCATCGTTGACATCACTACCTACAATAAACATCCATTTTCTACAACATCTCGTGTTTGTCTACCTTTCTCCATATATATATATATATATATATATATATATATATGTATAAAAGAGAAATGCAAACAAGAAAAGTTTGCATTAAAAATGCTCAATGCTATTATAGTTATTTACTAAGCTTAGCTTAGATGTGGCACAAGGCCAGAAGTATGGAAGAATTGAACTCGCTAACAATGGTCTGTGAATCTAGCTTGCTAACCATTACACGACAATAACCAAAAAATATGAATACTAGAAGTCTGTTATTTGAAGATTCATGTGGTGTGCCCAATCATGGAAATGTGCGTATGTGTATATCTATCTGCAAGATAGAAAATATAGAGAACGCCTTCTTTCCCTTATTTTCCTTGTCCATGTTTCATAGTCTTTCCTTTTCTCTTTATATCACATCTTTTTTCCTTCATTCATTTCTTTGCCTGATTTTCTTCCTACTCCTCTTTGTCATAGTTGGTGAATTAACTGATACAAGATATTCTGCACCTGTGGTTTGAATAAAGGGTCCAGTTCAAAATTAACTAAATTAGGAAGAATATGCCTTTCAGGCATATATATTTAACTTTTAATGGAATTAAATATATTAAATTAGAAAGACTAACAAATTAAATACAAATGCATGTAAAAAGATTAAACTTATTTTAATTATATTTTCATTGGTTTCTATATAAAAAAAATTCATAAGATTTTAATACATTGAAGAATAAAATAATGTTAAAGATCAATAACACTAAGTATTTTTATGGAACCCAGTTTTATAAAATCTAGTATGCAAAATAACCGCAACATATATCATGTAACCCTTTATTTCTTATTGATATATAAGACATTGCAGGATTTTAAATGCACAAATAAAATGGCAAATCTAACTCAGATTTCAAAGAGACATCATCAATAAATAAAATTTATTCTATGTATTAATGATTTTGACAATAAATCAAATACTCATTGATAAACTTGCACAATTCCTGAGGGTATTGTAACATAAGCAATGATGTAGTTACAGACACCAAATCTCCATTATAATAAGATATTAATATGACAAAAGATACCTGTAAAAGGCACAGTGGCTGTAATGATGTGAGTATAATAACCAACATGAGACAAATAGTCTAAATAATGCATGCATATATATATATATATATATATATATATATATATATATACACCAACCACTCCGCACGAGCAGGATGGGACACAAGGTCAATTTCTTAAGCGGAGTTCAACAGGTTTGAATTCAGAGTTTTCCTAGTACCCCATTTGTACAAGGTCAGGCACAAAGGTCTTTTACGTGGGACCACCCTCAAGCTGAGACTCATGGATGGCAGGTGGAAAAATTGCGTTGATACCGTCGGCATTCCCCCTCAAGGGGGGTGCCTCAGACGCTGGGCAATAAACCCAACCCTGCCCCTTTAAATTCGGTATTGCCTGGGGAGATACCCCCAGGGATCGACGCTATTAATTAACAACACCTGATCCAGCGGCCGAAGCTCACTGGACCCCCAGCTAGGCCAGGTAGTAGGTCAGTCTTAATGAACAAACTGCAACAGATTGCCACCACTGCCAGGAACAGCCCAGGAACAGCTGAGGATGTATTTGTCTGTTTAACCAATAGTGAAGACATTTCTAAGTGACAGTCATTCCTAGGCTGCAGGTACAATCCTGGTCAAGGGTGAGAGTAACATAGAATAATAATTAATTAACATTAGCTATCATTTCCAGGAATGTTTTAAAGGTATTTATTGAGCAACCATCACCAAATATGTTAACTTATAATTAATTTGTCCAGAAAACAAAATTGACATCTGTAGGTGTACCCACCTGATTGTGGGACGGGAACTTATAGAAAGATAACTACTCAAAGGACTCATTTTACTCCATGTCTTAATGAGTAAACCTTAATGAACAATGGATTGTGAACTTCAAAATGTGTTTGAAAGACATCTGAAAGTAGAGAAATTTGGGGAGAGGAGCAGAATGGACACCTTAATGCTCCTGGATAAGCCAAGAATATATTAGCTTAAAAGCATGAATTTCTAATAAATCCTGAAAGCAAAAATTGGCATTTTGGAGATTCCCCACCTACACACTTGTGAAGGGACCTTATTTTTTCTGAAGGAAATTAAGGACAGGAAAGCAAACAATAGATTTTTGTTTAACACACACACACACATATATGTATGTATGTATATATATATATATATATATATATATATATGTGTGTTGAATAATCAAGCTAAGTTCCAATTACTGTTGAATTGGTAAGACATGACAACAAGTAGTCATGACTGAATACGAACTTATCTTGCTTTACCCTACTGCAGAATGACAGGGTATTTATGAAACTAGACAGCATCATAGAAACCAAGAAACCAAGAAACCAAGCAACCAATCAGAACTCAAGGAATGGATCACCAAAGTAAATGAATGGACAATTCTTGATTTCCATAAATACCAACTCTCTTGGACACTGCTTCAGTTGTGCTAGCCGGTTGCTGTTGTTCAGACCAACAGCAGACTGACTGACTTCAATAATATATATGCACACAATTATAATTAAAATTTACCTCTAAGAGTATTTGGAATCAGTAAAATACCAGTGCACTATGCACAAAAATGTGGGCAATATCATATTTTAACTATAAGATAAAACAGAGTATAATTTCATTTTTTGGACTGTAGTCCTCATCTTTATTGTGGTATGTAAAATCATGTTTCGGCTGGTGTATTCTCAAGTGTTCCCTGTGTATCTGACATAGCAATAACCCAACCTTGTCATATATAGTTGGTTATATTAGAAGCATAGAAAAGTAAAAAAAATTATTTTAAAAATTCAAAACAATGAATATTATCTTAAAATTTGATATTTCAGACAGACCTCTGTTCTTATTCCAAAAAATTCTGTTGTATTACTTTTTTGATTTTAACATTCCTTTTCCTGAAATCACGTGTCAGTTGAATGGTCTCTATGCATCTTGTGCATACTTCTAATATAACCAACAAAGTTTCCATCATCCATATATATTTAAAGAAGCATATGTTGACTAACAACATCATATATATGCACAAAGAGAGAGAGCCTAAATATGATGAATGCATTTTATAAAGCAAACAGATTTTAACATGATTTTGTTCTTGTCAATGAACTCAACCAGTAACATTACCATCTATCTAAACATATTTAAAGGTCAGTTGGTGTGTATGTATATCCGGAGGAAATTACTAAAATAAAACAATTAATATCAAAGTAAATATATATACACATTCACTATCACCAGAGATTGGTTTTTGTGCAAAAACAATGAAGATTTTACTTATACCTGGAAAGATATTTAAAAATCAGGATTTGAATACTAAGAAAAGGGAAAGTCATTGATTGTGTTTATGATTAAAACATAAATAATTTATTAAGACCCAAACAATCAATGGATCTGTGAGACTCACCTTTTATTATCCCCCTCAGACCATATGAACTTTAGGCACCCCTTTTGAAAAATCGATTCCTAAGGACATTTTTTTTCATTTACACCGTCAAAATCCGGTTGTTTGTTAACAGATGATTTTTAGAGGGTTTTTAAAAATTATAAAACTAACCCCTAACCCTAACCAACAACCGGATTTTGATGGTGTAAATGGAAAAAAAATCCTGATGAATCAATTTCGCAAAAGGGGTGCCTAAAGTCATATGGCCCCCCCTCTACCTAGGCAATGCCAGGTAGCTGCTTCTAGTAGATTATATAAATCAAAATATTCAGTAAACATTTAATTAAAATTTCAGCTAATAACCATATCCGGCTATGGATTAACTGATCCATGATTTTGTTAATAGTAAATGCAATAGCTAAATGATAAATCAACTTTTTAAAAGTTTTAGTCTTTTCCCAGGGATATTTTACAAGAAATATTCCATTTCCTCTGTGTTCATTAGGGCTCTTCCCCCTAACACATGCACCCACCTCCCTGGGTTATCAGTGAGAGTTTAAGGTTATAACCTTTCTACTTAGGCACTGACACCTCCCAAGCCTGGCTATCAATGGACCATTCTCCAATTTGGTGTATTATGTCAGGCAGCTACCAACCCCTCTCCCCAACAAAGCCATGAAACTAATGCAAAACACTTGTTTCCTCTGTTGAACACTGGCCAAATTTTATTCTTAAATAATTCCACCTCCTTTAAACTCCTACGCAGAATGTCAGTTGATAAAAACAAAAATCAAAACATCAGTCACAGGAGGTGAATGGCTATGACTTTATTATTATTTGCTAGCGGAAGTTGTTTTAGTAGAAAAAAAAGAGGATTTACAATTTCTGTTACTACAATTACAAATCAAGGACAACTTAGTTGTGAAGCCCTTGTTAACAGATGCACCATTCATAAGTCTTTTGCAAATGGAGGAAGTTGGGGGCTTTTTTTTCCAATATTTTTGTTTTGATCTTTTTAGTTTTTGGCATTCAGTTGGCTTCAGCCCATTTTTCTTTTCTTTTATTTCTTTTTCTTTCTGTCTTTTTCTTTCAATCTAGTTCAGTTTTTGCTTTCCTTTCCATTCCATTCTTCTTTCCCTTTTTCTATTTTTCTTTTTCTTTCAATTTCTTTCTTTTTTCTCTTTTATTTATTTTTCTTTCAATTTCTTTCTTTTTCCTTTTTCTTTTTCTTTCAATTTCTTTCTTTTTCTTTCTTTTCTTTTTCTTTTTCCCTTTTTCTTTCAATTTCTTTCTTTTTCTTTTCTTTCTTTTTTTTCAATTTCTTTCTTTTCTTTTTTCTCTATTTTTTTTTCAATTTCTTTCTTTTTCTTTTTCTTTTTCTTTTTCTTCTTTCTTTTTTTTCTTTTTCTTTTTCTTTTTCTTTCTTTCTTTTTTTCTTTTTCTTTTTCTATTTTTCTTTCAATTTTCTTTTCTTTTTGTTTATTCCTTTTTCTATTTTTCTTTCAATTTCTTTCTTTTTCTTTTTCTTTTCTATTTTTTTTTCAATTTCTTTTTCTTTTTTCTTTTTCTTTTTTTCAATTTCTTTCTTTTTCTTTTTTCTTTTTTTTCTTTCAATTTCTTCTTTTTCTTTTTCTTTTTTTTTTTCTTTCAATTTCTTTCTTTCTTTTTTTTTTTTTTTTTCTTTCTTTTTTTTTTTTCTTTTTCTTTTTTTTTCAATTTCTTCTTTTTCCCCTTTTCTTTCAATTTCTTTTTCCCTTTTTTCTATTTTTCTTTCCTTTCTTTTCCCTTTTTTCTATCAATTTCTTTCTTTTTCTTTTTCCCTTTTATCTATTTTTTCTTTCAATTTCTTTTTTTTTTCCTTTTCTATTTTTCTTTCAATTTCTTTCTTTTTCCCTTTTATCTATTTTTCTTTCAATTTCTTTCTTTTTTTTTCCCTTTCTATTTTTTTTTCAATTTCTTTCTTTTTCTTTTCCCTTTATCTATTTTTCTTTCAATTTCTTTCTTTCTTTTTCCTTTTATCTATTTTTCTTTCAATTTCTTTCTTTTTCCCTTTTATCTATTTTTCTTTCAATTTTTCTTTTTCCCTTTTTTCTTTTTCTTTCTTTCTTTCAATTTCTTTTCTTTTTCTTTATCCCTTTTTCTATTTTTCTTTCAATTTCTTTCTTTTTGTTTTTTCCCTTTTCTATTTTTCTTTCAATTTCTTTCTTTTGCCCAATTTGTTTTTCCTTTCCTTTTCTTTTTTTCAGTTTATTTCTTTTTCTTTTTTTCCCTTTTCCTTTTTCTTTTTTCTTTCAATTTATTTCTTTTTCTTGTTTTTTCCATTTTTCTTTTCTTTTTTTCAATTTATTTATTTTTATTTTTCCTTCGATTTCTATTTTTTTATATTCTTTCAAATTATTTCTTTTTCTTTTGTTTCTTTTCCTTTCTTTTAATTCCTCTTTCGTTTTCATTCAGTTTCTCTTTTTCCTTTTCTTCCAAGGTTTTCTTTTTCTTCTAAATACTTTACTTTTCTCTATTTTCTTTCTTTTTTTCAATTTGTTCTACTTTTAATTTAATATTTTTGCCATTAAATTTTCTGTTTTCATTTCCTTTTTCTTTCTTTTCACTTCAATATTTTGATTTCTTTTTCTTTAAATTTCCTTCTTTTTTTAGTTTTTTTTTGTACATTTAAAAAGATTCTTTGCTCTTAAAAAAAACTTCCGTTAATATTTGTTATCTTTGCATTTTTTTCTTTCTTTTTTTTAATGTAATTCTCAAGTCTCTGAGTCTTCTGTCCATTCATAAACTTATCTTTATTCCTGGTTTATTTTAGTTACATCAGTTGCCAATTATAAACAGAACATCCATCTTTCCACTTGTATCATTAAATATCCGTCCGTCCTTCCATTTCCCTGCCAAAAACTTATTTTGACAAAAACAATAAAAACACTTATTTCACAAATACACTAGGTTGCATAAATTTAATTCAATCAGAGGAATTGATATTATTATATACTGATCTTATAAGGGCCGGTTTAGCTCAGTCGGTAGAGTGCTCGGCTACGAATCACAAAGTCCTTGGTTTGATACCGGCCCTCACCAACTCAGTGTATGAATAGAACAGGGATCTATGAGGCAAAGTGAGGAGCTGATAGTAGGTGTAGTGCTCCATATCAGGTGCTAAAATAATCACCTTGGTCTAGCACTAGTGAAAAGGGGATTGACTCCCTCACTTTTTGGCTGATACAGATATTAGGCCACCCTGACGACTTTATATACTGATCTATTCTAATAATTCTTTCACAATATTTTGGTGGTTTATTCTTAAGCCTTATTCAGATATTGATCATATTAGTTATTTCAAAAGAATTTTAAAGGAAACTTTTTATTCAGTCAATGTAAATAAAGTACACTTATTTCCCTGTCCATACTGTTGATCAATTATTCTTATTGGTATTTGATGTTTTCCTGGTAAATAGATGCACTTAATCATAAGATTACTGGTTCCATTCTTTGAAGATTAGAAAATGAAATAGATACCTGAAGAACATTAAGCAATAGTTAGGGAATTGCGTTTATTTTTACATTTTTGTATGGTTGTTTATGATTTTTTTTTTGCTCATGGTCCTATTAAAATCAAATAAATTTTAAACAGATCTATTTTACTCTTCAATGGGACCCTAACACGTACTACCACCCACAAATCAGAGTGAACCTGGGAGTAATGGCATTGAAGGAGTACTCCATACTCACCAGAACAGAACAAACTTCATCAGATACATACCAATGTATGATTATATTTTTTTGCTCATGGTCCTATTAAAATCAAATAAATTTTAGATCTATTTTACTCTTCAATGGGACCCTAACACGTACTACCACCCACAAATCAGAGTGAAAGTAATGGCACTCCATACTCACCAGATGAACAGAACTGAAACTTCATCAGATACAGTTTACTGTCAAATGTTATGATTATTTTTTTTGCTCATGGTCCTATTAAAATCAAATAAATTTTAAACAGATCTATTTTACTCTTCAATGGGACCCTAACACGTACTACCACCCACAAATCAGAGTGAACCTGGGAGTAATGGCATTGAAGGAGTACTCCAAACTCACCAGATCAACAGAACTGAAACTTCATCAGATACAGTTTACTGTGAAATCCTAGACCCCTATTTTTGTGGTAGTCTCTACTGGGGATACAGTTACCATATTCTAAGCTACACCAACATAGCAGTTGACTTATTTAATCAGATGTTAATTTATTTATTAATTGTAGAATAAACATCATACTCACTGTAGAAGCAATATTCCAATTACTGTCAAATTGGCAAGCTGTAACTCAATATGGATCTTGCATTGTTGCAACCCTACTACATAATGGTAGGTTATTTATCAAGCACCATAACACCACAGAAATCAAGGAGTCAATCAGGACTCAAGAAATGGAACCACCAATTGAAGTCAGTAAGTCTACTGTTGGTTTGAATAACAGCAGCTAACTAAGTACAACTTAAACAGTGTCCAAGACATTTGGTATATATAGAAATCAAGAATGATCCATTCATGAATTTGGGTGATTTGGGTGATTCCATTCCTTGAGTTCTGATTGGCTGCTTGGTTTGAATGACATTGTGGAGTCTTATAAATATCCTGTCATTCTGCAGTAGACTTTGTGACTATTCAGGTTTGTATTAACTTACAATTATTTGTTGCCTTGTCTTCCCAGTTCGACGGTAATTGGAACTTTAATTATTCTTCACCACCCAAATGCATGAATGGAATATTCTTTAGTGCCATAAATACCAGCTGCTTTGGGCTCCAGTTCAGTTGTGCTTAGTTAGTTGTTCTATAGTTTAAACTAACAGTATACTAATTCACTCTAGCACTAGTGAAAGAACATGACTAAGTTTTTTGCTTTACATTTAAATGTTTTATAAAATCATTTAGCTCTTTGCAAGTATTAAAGAATGTTGATTGCTAAATATTGAATAATTAAATTTTAAGATTATGTTTTACTCATACACACATGGAAAAATATGTATGCATACAATGTTTAGAAATATTTTACAAAAATCCTTAATCTAATAAGCATTAACAGAAATTTAATTAGAGAAATGAAAAGTTTATCTTTTAACTACATATTAAATGTGATGTGCAATCATCATTTCTGTGTGTAAAGGTTGCAGTATCTAGAACAGAGTAAAGAACAGAAATTGAAACCATATATTGCAACAAGTTCAAGGTGCGTGTTATAATGGTTAGAGTTGTAGAAATGGACTTGTTGACATGAGTTCAAATCCTGGATGAAGCTGTTTGTATTTCACATATCAGTCTATATGTATATATGTGCATTTGTCTTCTTATCTATCAATATATCTAACTGGCTATTATCCTCTATGTCTGGGTGGCTAGTTTTCTCTCCCTCTCTCTCTCTCTCTATATATATATATATATATCTGGCTGGCTATTGCTCTTTTCCCATCTGGCTATCTTTTTTTTTCAACCTAAGTCTGACTATGTATATATGTATCTACCTGCCTCTTTATCTATGTCAATGTGTTTCTGTGTATATATTTATATGTATATATCTGACAGTTAAGTGAATTTTGATACAAAATTTTCACTGTATAATTATGACTTAGACTGAAAAAAAAAAGAAAGCCAGATGGCTAATGGAAAAGAGCAATAGCCAGCCAAGATAGATATAGGAAAGAAGGAGAGAGAGAGAGAGAGAGAGAGAGAGAGAACTAGCCACCCAGATATAGATGACAATAGCCAGCTAGATATCTTGATAGATAGGAAGATAAATGCACATACATACATACAGACTGATATAGAGAAAGCGAGCCAGGCAAACAATCAGCCAGCGAGCCAGACAGTCACTAGCCAAAGAGATAAACAGACAGACCAATAGCCAAACTGACAGGAAATGAATGCACATAGATATACAAACATTGTAGGCAGTTATATACACCCAGGTATATATATATATATATATATATATATATATATATATTCATAATGAGGCAAGGACAGTTAATACCAAAATATGGGTAGTCCCTATGGTGTAGTGGCTAATGTGCTGAACTGTGACATTATAGTAATTGAGATCAAACTCCACTCATGCTATTGCATTCACTTTTGGACTAATACTCTAGCAAAAAGTATGAGCATCTTCATGTCCCAGCTATGGGTTAAATAGTACTACTACTGTTGTTCTACAAGGATAGCTTTGATATTAAATAACCCACGAAAGTTGATATACCATTAAACAAAGAAACCAAACCAAAAGCAAAATAATACTATTATTGTTTGTCTTAGGATTTCTGCTTAAATCTAATTACCTTTGATGGTATTATGGTGTCAAAAATAAAATCCTGCTGACATAGTGTATCATTTAGATTTTTTTTTACTATTGTCCTCATCTTTGTTGTTATACACACAATTATTGAAGTCAGTAAGTCTACTGTTGGTTTGAATAACAGCAGCTAACTAAGTACAACTTAAGCAGTGTCCAAGACAGTTGGTATATATAGAAATCAAGAATGATCCATTCATGAATTTGGGTGATTTCGGTGATTCCATTCCTTGAGGGCTGCTTGACTGCTTGATTTGAATGACATTGTGGAGTCTTATAAATACCCTCTCATTCTGCAGTAGACTTTGGGACTATTCAGGCTTGTATTTAAGTTACAACCGTTTGTTGCCTTGTCTTCCCAGTTTGACGGTAATTGGAACTTTGATTATTCTTCAACAATGTTTCAGCTGATGTTCCCTCCAGCCTTCTTCAGGAGTTTCTTGCCAAACTTGGGAGCCTTCATGGAACTTCAAACCGAACCCTTTATTTAATCCATTGGGGTAGATTGTTCTCATTCTGTTAACTATGACCAGGTACCAGAGTTAAGCTATGTTAAGTATCCTATGTTATTTTCGTCTGTAGGCAGGATTGAACCTGCAACCTCCAAATGATTGTCACTTAGAACTGTATTAACTCAATCCTTATATCTGTTATGCCATGTGTCCAACTAGACAATCCAGAATTAATTTTTGGAAACTATAAACCTAATGCTAATAGAAGGCTGAAGGGCACATTGGCCGAAATGTTGTGTATATAACAAAGACGAGGACAAAAGGCCAAAAAATCTAAATAATACAGATTATCCAGTCTCATCTGAAAAATTCAGAAAAATCATATTGACATACATATAAAATATCAAGTATATATAATTTCATATGCATATGATAGTGTGTAATATATATATATATATATATATATATATATATATATATACTATAATATACATATGAAATTATATATACTTGATATTTTATATGTATGTCAATATGATTTTTATATTTTATATGTATGTCAATATGATTTTTATATATATATATATATATATATATATATATATATCAACCCCTCCACACGAGTAGGATGTGACACAAGGTCAATTTCTTAAGCGGAGTTTAACTGGTTTTAATTCAGAGTTTTCCTTCTCCTAGACCAGTTGCCTTACCAAGGTTAAAGAGCCCAGCCTACCCTACTATTTATAGCTGGAGGGAGAGTAGGATACATACCTTTCCCAAGGATATTAGCACTAAATGAAATGCAATTACCACGTCCAGGATTTGAACTCGGAGTGACAAGTCCATTTCCCATGACTTTAACCATTACACCACATGCTTCCAGCCGCATATGATAGTATATGCAAATGTATATTACATATACACGTGGGCGTACAAGAGTTATGTCTATATTTCACTAGGTTTTAATAATATATAGAATTTCTTCAGTATCATCATATTATCAATATATGTTGTGAAAGTTTGAAGAGTTAGTTTTAACTGGATATTGATTTTGCAGATATTGAATTTGAATATCTTGAATTAAAGTTGAAATAATGTTATTAGCTTTAGTTCAAGATAGGCAATGTTTGAGCCATCATTTTCTAGTTATATACATAAAGTAAGTATTGATATGTTGACACTTATATTACTTTTTTTTTTTAGCACAAAATTTTCTTTCATATCACGAAAACTGATCCAGACATTGCCCAAGTTTACTGATTTAGCAGTTTCAAATAAAAATGTGTCCTCCAACCAAATAAAATAAAAGGCAAAGATAACTGTAGAGACATCAATGATATCATCTAAAATATTCTGCGATCAAACACTGATTATGATGTGTCACTGTCTAGAATATTTCAACATTTTATCATTTGGACTTAGTTTTAGTTTTCATGAATCTATTCCATCAGGTTATGTTATTTTGTTAAGGAGTATTGAAAAGCTATAATAACGATCATGAAATCAATATGACCATATAGGAAGTGTGTTCAAACAGTATTTAGACTGAAGCTGTTTTTACCAACATAGAAATGAACAATGAAGGAAATTATTAATTTTATTCAAAACAGTTCTCTCAGCATTCATTAAACTTATTCCAGCAATTATTCCATTTCTCTTTTGGTTTGGTTTGTTTTATGGCATATCAACATCAGTGGGTCATGTAATGCAACAAAGTTTTGAAATAAATTCATTCTTAATGGATACTCAATTTTTTTTATAAACTCATGTTTTCTATTTAACCCATAGATGGAACCCTAACAGGTACTACCACTCCGGGTCAGAGTGGACCGGAGAGTAATGATGATGAAGGGGTGCTCCACATTCCCCAAACCTCCAAAACTGGAACCTCACAATCATCAAGAGTTTAACATTATTCCCAGAACATAAAGACCCTCAGCCACTTCCTTCTAGCACCCATATGATAAAATAGGTTGTGGGCTTGCCACAATAGGGTTGGAGCATTCCATTTGTCAAATCAACTCTGAACGTTCTCTTTTCATATGGTTTAATGCCTTCTACATCCTCATATATTTGGCTTGAGATTAAGTTTCAGTTTGAAAGACAAAAATAGTCACACAGAGTTAGGTCTAGTGAGTATTATAGGAGGAACATCATATTCACCTTCATAGGAAGGCTGTGACTAGCGTCCAGTCACTTGACAAAAAAGATAGAGCGTAACCGAATACAATGTAGCAATCAGTATATATGGATAAAATATCCACAGTCAGGATCTTGGAAATAGACTTGACCATGCCACATAGTGGAATAGCCAAACCTGCTATTTAAGCCACCTACCAAGTCTGGATTCTCAGAAGCAAATCCAACTTGTAACACAGTCACAGTCTACACAAATATCTACATTAGTTAATAATTTTGGGGGCGATTTTATTTTTGACGTTGAGAGGTTTCTAAATTGAAATTATGAGGTGCTTGATATTTTCAGTCATCCTTGTTCAGTGGTTGGTAATATATATTGGTATATGTCAGTAAGTCCTCTAAATAATGATTATGGATATTACAGGAAAATTGATTAAAACCTTTCATGATTAAAAATGTTTTTATCAACATCAATGAGAGTTCCCTTTCATCTTAACTTTTAGTTGATTTTCATAGAAGCTTACTAAACGATAAAAGAAAATAGTAGTTAATAATAATGATGATTAATCTAATAGCTAAATAAAGATGATATTGATTAAAGTAATTGTGCAATAATTGATTAGAAAAAAGCATGCAAAAAATTTGTGTCATAATTTCAAGTGTCAGTCGATTAATAAACTTTTCTTTCTAAACTTTGTAATACAGTTTATAAAAATCAATTGATGAAGTATGTGTGGACTAATGATTAAAAGTACAGAGTATGAAATCAGCAAACTGAGTTCAAACTCCAGTTGGTTGGTTAAATTTTATTGTATGGGTCATTTTATGCTGAATCTTATGGGTCATTTTGGCTGAATTTTATGGTATGGGTCATTTTATGCTGAATTTTATGGTATGGGTCATTTTATGCTGATTTTATGGTATGGGTCATTTTATGCTGAATCTTATGGTATGGGTCATTTTATGCTGAATTTATGGTATGGGTCATTTTATGCTGAATTTTATGGTATGGGTCATTTTATGCTGAATTTTATGGTATGGGTCATTTTGCTGAATCTTATGGTATGGGTCATTTTATGCTGAATCTTATGGTATGGGTCATTTTATGCTGAATTTTATGGTATTTTATGGTATGGGTCATTTTATGAATTTATGGTATGGGTCATTTTATGCTGTTATGGTATGGGTCATTTTATGCTGAATCTTATGGTATGGGTCATTTTATGCTGAATTTTATGGTATGGGTCATTTTATGCTGGGTGCTGAATTTTATGGTATGGGTCATTTTATGCAGAAGGCATTTTTGTTTTATTCATTCTTGTTGAGTATTAAAATATTTTTTTTTATCTCACTTTTTAAACACATTTCTTTATCTATTTAACCAATGGAACTTCGCTTAAGAATATATAAAGAATAAAAGATAATATATAGAAAAGGAATTTTTATTAATCTATATATAAATATTGGTAAGAGATTTACTTTTAACTTTTTAAATCCGGGCAACACCAAGTCGTTCTGCTAGTGTTGAATGAAGGAATCAATGATATTAACAACTTGGTTTTTATTTTCAGCAATTTCTCTTAATTACATTGCCATATAGGATTATCCAATGTATATATATATATATATATAATATCAGTGAAATTGGCCACAATGTTCATTAACTGCGAGTCTGTCATTAATGGTTACAACAATTAAATACACGCGTACAATCAGCTGGAATTATTCAATACCTTGATTAATTCAATGGATTTAACCCTGAAGATCCTATGTTGAAAGTCGAGTAGGTTATTCCTGTGTATGCCATCATAATAATAAGGGGCCGGGTTAGCTCAGTTGGTAGAGCATTCAGCTAGAAACCGCAAGGTTCTTAGTTTGATACCGGCCCTCGCAAACTCAGTGTATGAGTAGCACAGGGATCTGTGCGGTAAAGTAAGGAGCTGATGGTGGGTGCGGCACTTCACCTCTGACGCAAAAATAATCTCCTTGGTCTAGCACTAGTGAAAAGGGGATATACTCCCTCGCTGATTGGCTGGTACCGACATTAGGCCGCCCCACGACTTTACTTTTTTTTATATATGTATATATATATATGTATATACATATATTATATATATGTATATATTATATGTATATATACATTGAATTCAGAGAGTTGGTGTCCTGTTAGCAATCACTAACTCAGTCCAAAAACCAATTTGTGCTTAGCCCATTGGTACATATAGTACTCTGGATTAGTCCATAGTTGCATCTCATTCCCTGAGTTCTTATTGATGGTTTCAGAGTGGACATGAGGATTGTTAAATGTCCACCATTCTTGTGACTGTTGGGGTCTGTATTTGAGTTACAGCCCACTTTCCTCTAGTCTACAAACTGGATGCTAGTTTGAATCCCACTGCAAATGTGTGTCATATTGCTTCTATATGTATGTATAAAGTTAAACCTAATGAGTCAGATATACCTACTAATAGTTTCACTTAATAGCTCATCAGAGCAAGATTCTAGCCCTGATGAGCTACTAAATGAAACTATTAGTAGGATATATCTGACTCATTAGGTTTAACTTTATTATTGGCTCTACTTATGTATTGAGCACTTTTTACATTTTAGCTTTAGATAACCCTAGCTGTTTATATATATATATATTAATTGATTATTTTCGGTTGGTACAACCGTCTTGGACTTCTCTTTTTTCATTTTTTTCTCTAAGTGAAGTTTAGTAGTATATTTTTACTATCAAACTATTTGCCAGGTTTTTCTTACCACAAGGGTTTACCAAAAAGTTTTGTATTTTATATATATATATAATATATATATATATATATATATATATATATATATATATGTACATGCGTTTGTGTGTGTGTTAAAAAGGTTTTGTTCCAGTCAAAATGGAATGATAAAAAATCATAAAACTTACATTCATCTTAGAGTACAATGTACACACATTGTTTCTCAAGTTTATTTAATTCTTCTACCCCAAAGTTTTATAAATTTTATGCTATTTCCCTCTTTATCATATGTATAAAGTTTCACCTACATAGGAATTATATATAAAATATAACACAAAGATTCTTGTATAGCTTTTATAATTAAACAATATTGTTCATCTCTCTCTCTCTATCTGTATATATACAAAAATGTTTATGTATATTTCTATACGTTTATACTGATTGATGGCTTGCAAAAAACAATATAAAAAAACCTTAACCTTTTACAACAATTAAATTACTAAAATCTGAGGTGCATCCCAACTCTTAGCTTTCAAGGCGGGAGGGGAAAAAAACAACAAAAAAAAAAAACAATGCCCGAGAAGGAAAAATATCTTTCATTGCTTTTGCCTGGGATAATGAGTGCAAAAGCTCCCTCTGCACTCAACAACCTCATAAAATCCTATCTACATCATAAATGTTTATCAAGGTAGCACGCATGTATATATGTGTTCACATGATAGAAAATATACATACATGCACACACACACACACATATATATATATATATATATATATATATATATATATATATACATACATGTATATATTCTGTTATCTGCCAAGGTTGATGTGTATAACAACATTTTTACAATTATTACTGCTTGCTTGTTAGTTATAGGAGAGTGATTTGCTCAAGTATTCACTGAACCACTTTCTTATGTCAACCATCACAGCATACCAGAGCTATTTTTGTGGAGATATCTAATGATGGGACAGAGTACAGGGATTTTTTTTCTTCAAAGGGCATTAGTGTTAAGTGAATAGGAACATCCTCAGCCAAAATTTTAACTTGGTTCACCAATTCCATTTTCCTCAACAATAAACATTATGCTGCTCTTTTCATAATTAATGTTTGTATTCTTTATGAGTATTTGGGATATTCTAAGAGAATTATTTATGCCTAACAGATTCATTATATTCATGCTAAGGTTCTAGAGGAATAATGTTAAAGAAATCTTAGAAATGTATTTGAAAGTTAACTCATCTCTATATTATCATTAATTTTTAACAGTACTTTTTTTTTTACCTTTGATAATCCGAGTGAGTTGTGTGCCCTAAGTATGACATTAAACCACATCAAGTGGTGAGGTTCCAGTTCTAGAGCTCTGAGGGAGGTGGAATACCCCTTTAGTGTCATTTTACTCTGAACCAGAGTGGTAGTACTGGTTAAGGTCACATCTATGGGTCAAATAGATCTGTTTGTCAATACACATGAAGTTAATACCAATTTATTAATACTCCTGAAAAATAATTTGGTTTTAAAAAATTTGTTAAAAAAATAATACAAATGAAATATATATAATTCATATATATATATGTTCTGTTAAACTCTACTGACAATTCTTGTCGGACAAGTTTTTGTTCGATCCTTTCTAACTGTCTGGCCATCTTTTCAATGTCTGGGTGGAACTGGTGTAGCAATCCACCAAAGGTTTCTTCCCGAGTGCTTTCGGCATATCTATCTGCCATCTGCAGGTGTGAAACTGATGGAATGTTTCCGTTATCTCGCTTTTAAAACGAGCAGTAGCGTAGGAATTGGTAGTGGGAGGTAGTAGGAGGTGGTAGGAATTGGTAATGGGTTCAAACGAACAATAGCAGTAGAGATTTTTGTAGGAGGGGGTCACAAGTTTGTGAGAATGAAAGGGGAATGGTGGAAGCTCTATATATCAAATAAAAAAACCCACCTTGAACAAAAGAAACTTTGAAACAAGTCAACATGTCTTCAAATGCCTATAATTTCCCCCCTATCCTCCTTCCACCATACTACCTATTCCATAGTCAGTTTGTCAACTGGCACCACAAACAGGCACATCTCAACTTGTCTGGTGAAGTAGGTGTGTGGACACCTAGCATCACTAAAAACAAGAGCTGTCACAGGACGGATGAGCTCCAGGGTAGCCAACATCCATACACACCGATAGTAGTCGGATTGGAGTACTTAATACTCACATAAATACCCAAATCAGGTAGATGGGGCTCCTTAGCCTTGGACAGCAATCCATCTAGACAGGGAAAAGTCTGTTATAAAATCTCCTCTGCCAAGTAGTTATACATGAGTTTTCAAAAGATTCAAATTTTAAATAGCTCTCGCTCCATGAACATATATTCAAATCACTCCATCTACTTTGCTCTAATAATTGGCTTGAAGTAGTCAACTAAACATGCAAAATCCATTCGATTAGAAGTGCCTTTCATCCTTAATGGTGGTGGTAGTGTTGGGGTATGTGTCTGTCTTAAAAATGCAAGAAAATAACAATTTTGGAAAATATTGAATACTTTTGGATTTTTGGATCTTAATAACTCATCACAAAAACATCAAAATCATAGAAAACTATATATATTCTTAAGGTACATCTGGCTGGAGGTGACTCAAGATTTTTAAAAAATAAAATATTCATATATATCCTAATATTTGATTTAAAACATCTGAAAATGGACCAATTCAGAAAATACAAAAATTACTCTGGAAAAAAACGCCAAAATAATAGGGCAAATCGCCATTTGGGGATTGGTCGACTTACAAAAAGTGCTACTACTTGCAATAATGGGTAAAATAAGGAAAAAAGCAACTTCTCCGATTCAGAGGGTAGTAAAAAGATTGCAATAATGTTTCATTGCAACCTAAAGATTCCGTAGGTCTGGTAAAGGTAGTTGTGTCTGACTACTGCCAGCAAGATTAGTTGAAAAATTAACCATAACCCCCCACCAACAACAACAACAAAGAGAAGAGTTAATATAAAGGTGTCAACCAATCAAAATGAAGAGTAAATTTACATAGGAATAATTAACAAACACACTAAAAAGATATCCAACAAGCATGCAAATTTCCCAGTCCCAGAATCGCAGACAAGCACCTTTCTATTGAAGTCAGTCAGTCAACTATTGGTTTGAACAATGTGACTGGATAAGCACAACTGAACCAGTGTCAAGACAACTGGTACTTATGGGAATTCAAAATAGTCCACTCATGCATTTGGGTGATTCCATTCTCTGAGTCCTGATTGGCTGCTTGGTTTGTAGGATCTTCTGAGGCTCCATAAATATCCTGCATTTACAGTTGTCTTTGCAGCAAACCAGAATCGTATTGAGTTACGACTGCTTGCTGTCTTGTCTTGCCAATTTGACGGTAATTGGACTTAGTATTTCCTTCCTCTTTCTTTCTTTCCTTCCTTCTTCAAACAGAACGCCGTGTTACAAAAGCACGCAAAAATCGCTACACCCTCTCTGCCCAAAATGGGCCACTTTTATAGTGAAAACAGGAGTTGCAATGCACCATTACCCATAGTGCCTTTCAATACCAATAAAAGTGTCTTCTCTGCCCCCCTTCCAACTTTTCGACATTTCTCACTCCGACCGGACACCACGACACACCGCCCTGACCACATTCCTTTCTTCTTCGCTACATCTCTCTTTGCAAGCCATGCACCGGAACCGTTTCGAGCCAGGTAAGTTTGCCTCGTCATTACAGATTATTCTACACTTTCATAATCTTTTCTTTTCTTTTTTTTTTTCAACAGTTACAAGGATTTGACAATTTCAAAGATTTTGAAATCTTTAAGCCTTAAAATATTTGTGTGTCAATTCTGTCATTGGCAGACAGGCACTTGTATTTCCAGAACAACTTTTTTGACTTAGAGGTTTATCAAAAATTTGGGTTATCTGCCCCTTAATCAGTTCCTGGAAGCAGACACCAGGCAGACACCAGCCCTAAAAATCATCAGAACAGAATCTGCAGGCACTGAGGAGAGAACAGTTTTTGCAGTGGCTGAATTAAGGTCAGCATCATTAGTCTAGGCCCTCACAGGGGTAAGACCTGACAACTCAACAGACTACTGCAACAAGAAACAATTATAAAATACAATTCCACCAGAGCTAAGTACCTTTGTCTCATACATTATATAATATTTCCCGCCGAGCGAACGTCTTCGGCAACTTTACTATGAACTTTACAAACTCTTACACAAACGCTTTGAACACTTAACTTACATTTCATGTATTTCAACAATAAAAATTATTAACCCAAATATATAAATATATTAGCCTTGTGTATCTTTCCTTTATAACAGCAATATCTGCAGTCTTATTAGTCACTACTTTTATTTCTGTTATGTTACGGTACAAAATAAAACTTTGAAAGAATTTTAAAAGGTCTAAAAATACATCAAGGCCACAGGAAATGTCTGGTCAGAGGTAGCGAGTAGCAGGGTACAGGTCCAAGCTGTCCTATGATGAAAGAGAAGCAGGGCCAGGATGCACCTCACAGAAATCAGTCTTTTCCCATAACTCCTACTCAGGGCAAAGAATTTCAAGATAATAGCAAACTAGTAAACCATGGAAAAAAAGAAAACATAACCGGTTGCATGATATCTGAAATAATATTTATAATCTTACCATGAACCACATAGTAAAATCATCCGAAAAAGAATGCAGAGGTCCAGAATTCTTAATTGGGACCTGCCAGACCTTAATAAGAACCTACATGGACGTTTTCCAGCCCGGTTTCGACTGGGGGTCCGGCGAGCTTCGGCCGCTGGACCGGGTTGTTTATAATAATAGCGTCGATCCCAGGGGGCATCCCCCAGGCAACACCTGCCCCTCGATTTAAAGGGCAGGGCTGGGTTTATTGCCCAGTGCCTGAGGCGCCCCTTGAGGGAATGCCGGGATCGACGCAATTTTTGCACCTGCCATTCCATGAGTTTCGGCTTGTGGGTGGTCCACGTTAATAGGGACTTTGTGCCTGACCCGTACATGTGGGGTACGCGGTAAATACAAGAACCTACATGGACATAGCTGATCTCAGTGTGACAGCATAAGTAACTAGGGGTAGATGGTTACTAAGGGGGCTGGGAAAACATTAATTGGTCCAGAATGAAATTCAAACCATGAAATCTATGGTCATCAGCAATCAAGGAAGAAAAGGTAGGCAACAAATACCGATTGATGATAAATGAAGCAACAATCCCAACACTAAGTGAGAAATCAGTTAGAATTTTGAGAAAAATATCTGACCAAAGTTTGAAGGACAATGAAGGAATAAAGAAGAATGGAAAAAAAATTGTGATCATGGTTGTTAAGAACTAACAAATTAGTTAGCTTCAAAAGTTGGATTTATCAACATGCAATCTTGTCAAGAATATTTGATGATATGTGATGTCCAATTATGACACTGTAGTGTAGGTAATTAGCATCCAACTGTGTTGTGAGCTGAGTATGCTGTTGGTTTGAACAACAGCAACTAAGCACTACTCACTGGTGCCCAAAACAGCTGGTATTTATGGAATTCAAGAATATAACATTCATGTATTTGGGTGATTCCATTCCTTGAAGCTGCTTGGTTTCTCTGATGTGATGTGGCTTCAGACACTTAAAAAATTAGAAAAGTATGTAAAGAACTGGAGGCCGTGGTGTAATGGTTAGAATTGTAGGAAATGGACTTGTTGATCCGAGTTCAAATCCTTGATGGAGCTACAGTTCAGATAGTGCTAATACCCTTGGGAAAGGTATGAATCCAACTACTCTCTCTCCAGCTATGGGTAAATAGTAGGACAGACTGGGCTCTTTAATCTTGGATAGGCAACCAGTCTAGAAGAAGGACAACTCTGAATTCAAACCTGTTAAAACTCTGCTTGGGGTGGTCACTACGAGTCCTAATTAGTTATCTATTTCATTAATTTTAAATTTTTTAAAAATTTTAAACAAATACCTCAGACGTTGGTGGGTGGTGTCAAGAAACTAGAGTAGCAGGGGCCAGTTTAGCTCAGTCGGTGTAGCGTTCGGCTGGGAATCACAAGGTTCCTGGTTCGATACCGGCCCTCGCCAGCTCTGCATATGAGTAGCACAGGGATCTGTGCAGTAAAGTGAAGAGCTGATGGTAGGTGTGGCACTCAACCTCAGATGCTAAAATAATCTCCTTAGTCTTGCACTAGTAAAAAGAGGTTATACTCCCTCGCTGCCAGGCCGATACTGACATTAGGCCACCCCGACGAATATATCTATCTATCTATATATATATATATATATATATATATATATATATATATATATATATACCCACTTCAACTACTTTGTAAAAGCATGGAAGAAGAATTCATGATGACGCGCACACAAGTATTGATACAAGACATCTAAAGACTACAAAGGGTCCACAGTTGGTATCGAAGTGCGTGTAGGAAAGAAATGTCAAGCAGCAAAAGAGTTACAAGTCGCAAAGGAGAATGTTAGACATAAAGCCATTTTAAGTACAGTGGTAAAGAGTTGGCTCGCAGACAGTACTTAAAGTCAACGGGGAAAAGTGGGGCGTTCCTTCAAGAGGAATTTCGGGCAGACTCGGGGGAGATACTAATAAGCAAATTGGTGGGGGATGAGCCAGCCGGATGAATGCACAAGATGAGGGGACATCATGCGGCAAAATTTCACATGTACTACCAATTGTTTGCCCATTTTCATTTTTAAAAACAAATTAGAATTAATTAAATCGATTATTTAAGGTCAAATTTTAGTTTAAGTCGAAAAGCAGTAACATAATGAGCATCAATAAAATAAAACAAAATAATATTATATATGTAATTTATTTTTAATAGATTTTAAATAATTAATTTTACTTAAATATTTTGCAAACATAAACACTTTTTTTCATATGTATTTATGGAATTTAAAAAAAAACGCATTATTTAGGATTTTAAGGCTTATAACAGTTTCTTCTTAGAAATGAGTAACGAAAAAAAACAAAAAAACTAAATACATTCTCTACAGAAAAAAATCATAACTTTTAAATGAAATATCTTTTTTTCTTTTTGGTCCAAACACGCAGAAAAAAAGACGATCTAAAGATTCTTGTGCGTTTTGTTTACAAAGAAAATACAATTACTGGGAGAAAATGTCATGTGACCTATTCTGATACGGAAGACCGACGTTGATTTAAAAAGATTATCAAAAATCAGGGCATTATCTGATTTTAATAAAATTTCCTATGTTAACGTATTAATCCACGAATTCTTTTTTTTTTTAAATTTTTTTACTGAATCATTTCAATCAAATTGATTCAATAGAAATATATCTAAATTCTTTAAAATAAATATTACTCTTACGGACACCCGTACTAGCGTGTCGAACAACAATTTATATACTAATAGATAAAATTCATTAAAAATATGAAACGCTTGATTTGAAGTTTCAAATTTCATATTTTTAGATTTAGAATCTAAAAATATGAAATTTGAAACTTCAAATCAAATATTTATTTGATAACAACTTTACTTTATTCTTGTTATCTAATGATTTTTGGAGAAAATTGAATTGAAATTTTACCCCCCTTTAAACAGAACAAATATCGATGGATAATTTTTTCACTTATAATATAATAAGCATATAATAAAATCACATGGTAAAAAAAAATCTCCAAAAATTTTTAAAAAATCTCCATTTTTTTGTTTTAAATCTGCAAAAATTTGTTTTTAAATCCAAAAATTAAATCATTTTTTACATT
The DNA here is from genome assembly GCA_023376005.1 of Doryteuthis pealeii. NCBI lineage: Eukaryota > Metazoa > Mollusca > Cephalopoda > Myopsida > Loliginidae > Doryteuthis > Doryteuthis pealeii. The sequence continues at coordinate 30,572,087 of CM042160.1, read as the reverse complement.
TAATTTTCCAATTTTCGGTACTTCTTTTCTACCAGAGTCGCTCCCTTAAAAAGAATAGTGTCTTTATTTATACTGTAATTAGTTTTACTTTTAGATAACACTAACGACATTTTGTGCCTTAAAAATAAAGGGGGGGGGGCAAAGTTAAGTGACCTGAAAAAAAACAAAACAAAGTTTTTAAATAAAATAACTAATGTATTATAAAATTCATTAATTGATAAATCAACACTAAAATATCATTAAAATCGGATTATTCCCTGATTTTTGGTAATTTTGTTTTCAATCAAAGGGCGGGGGTTAAATTTATTTTGTAAAATACGCATTTGACGTCACTTATGGCAGACCCTACATATAGCAGATATACTATTGTCATAGCAATCAAAGCTGTGTCTTAACATGTTTCGCGAACATGCATGAATGAGAAACGGAAGATTCTCCATCATGTTATCTGTGTCATAGCCCTACAACACATTCTAAGCAATTGCTAAATTGTACTAACGGATGTAAGGTACAAGTGACGATACGACTAAAGATCACAAATGTATTCAAACTGGCAATACCCAACAATACATGTTAACCAGAAAGGATCAAACTTTAAAGAAGGTGCAAAAGAAAGATCCACACAGAAACCAAAATCGAATTACTAAACTAAAGCGTCCGATTGGCAGATGAAAGCAGACTTAAAGAAACATGAAATTCCTGGAACATATTAGAAAGACATTCCTAAGACCAATGATTTTTTTTCGAATATTAATTACGAAGGAGTTATTGTCATATAAACTCACAATCGGTAATTCTTGCAAATCATACTCAAAATCCCATGACCCAGAAAAAACAGAACCCACAAATTTATTTCTCTGAATGTTTGAGATGAGGCTTATGATTAGTATTATCTGTGTTATTCGGACTATTGTCATCATCTTCATTGTTATCTGTACAACGTTTCAGCGATATTCTTCAGGTATTCGGTGTCAGTCTACGGGGGTATCCTGTTCTCATTCCACTAACCATAGCTGGGGTAGGAGTTGTGTTAATTATTTTTCTATGTTACTGCCGCCACTCAGGATTGAACCTGGAACCAAGAGATAACTGTCACTTAGAACTGTCTTAACCTAACTACTTTATCCCTAGGCCATGTGTCCAATTGGCCCCGATTACGAAATGAAGGTTCCCAACTACGAAAAGAAAGTTTCGAGTTTGAAAAGAGGTTCCCGAGTCCGAAAAGAAATACCTGAAGAAGGCCGAAACATTGTACAGACAACAATGAAGATGAGGACAATAGTCCAATAACGCAGATAATACTAACCCACAAATTTTGTAATAAAACTTAATTTTAACTAGGGGGGTTTAGGGTTAGGGCTGGGGTTTAGGGTTAGGGTTAGTCTAATGGGAAAATAAATAAATAATTTGGGTTCTGTTTTTTCTGGGTCACCCTGTAATATCGGGATTTTGAGTATGATTTCCAAGTTTTACCCTCACAATCCTTGAAAGAGAACATATTTCAAGCCCACAAAAGACAACTCGATAAAAAATCAAGAGTTAAAATAAATATATCAAAATAATGCGTGAAAAACGTGTTGCCAAACATTGGAAATAGGATTTCGAGTGTTAGCAACATTTTTCTAAGCAAAGCAATGTCTAACATGGGCATTAACGGAGCATCAAAGAGAAAATCCATAAAAGAATTATCCAAACCTTCCGAGTGAGTCTCAGCAGGAATATGGTTTCAAACGTAAGAGAGCATGGAAGACAGCTAATACTTAGAAGTTGTGGAAAAAATATTGAGGTGGGCCCTCTACTCATGTGAATAGCGTCGGCTAGAGTGGCAGTGTCCAGTATGAAATACCGAAGGCGAGATCTGCGCTTGACGGATGTGAGCAGGTCTGCCTTTCGTATAAATAAACGTTAGATATCAGAGATTCCATCTTTCATTTTCACGTCGTACTGATTGTTTGTTACCTGACCAGTTTTCTTGAGATCGATCCTAAAGAATCTTGATTCCTTGTTACCCTTGAATTTTGTTAACCTTGGATAGTTAATCGCGACCCTTAATTGTGCGAGAGGGTTGCGAAACAGGCATTGTTTCGCAAGAACCGGATAACTGACCACGGACTCTATGCCCTTGTCTCTTTTTCTTTTCCTCACCCCCTCATTATCGAAATATTTTCCACAAAGTCTCTAATTTAGAAATAAATAGCTATAACAATATTGTGGAGTGGCGATCTCATTTGGTTTTCATGGGGATTCTTTTGATTGGGTTTTTTCGAAGAGAATTAATCGGGGTGGGGTGGAGCGGCGGGGGGGGGGGGGTGCCGCCTTTCAATGTTGTAAATTTACTGTTAATCGTAAAATTATTTTAACAATTTTTTTTTTCAAAAAATTGTATCATCAATATTAACGTTTGAATGATCTATAAAACAAAGTTACATGCCATAGAAATATTTATTTTGACAACGAAAGGACATTAGAATTAAATAGTTATCTATATTTCATTCCCTTTAATTGGTTTAACTAAACTTGAAAAATCATTGTTATAGACTAACTACCAGTTCATAATTATTTTTAATCAGTTACCTAATCTATTTACCAACACATTTTTTACATGCAAAATAAAAAAGGGGATGTTGAAGAAATAAAATTAATACATACACTTCAGCGTCTTTGAAACTGTTCAAATACATAGGTAAAAATCCAAAATTGAGGTGGTAAAGAGCAATCAATTTAAAAATTACACCTGGGGCCAAAAAAATCGATAATTCTCATTGGATAAAACAGTAAAAATTAGTCCTTATGATTAGTTAAATAGTATTAGTCAGAAGTGAAGACTTAGGTCAATCCTGATTGGACAAAATCCCTGCAGCGGATTGCATAAAAATGACCATTCATATCGCCATACATTTGATCACTCTTGCAGACTGCCTGGGAGAGAAAATTTTGCTGCAAAGACCAGACACTTTTGATGATCCGGTGTTCTAATGTACAGAAAATATAGTTGTGTATATATTTAAGACATTCGATAACATTTTGCGGGCTATTTTTGACAAGATCCCAAAAAGTTTTTCCTTCTGTTTGTTGGAATTGAAATAGGAGGAATACTTATTATGAATTGTTGGAGTCGAAACAAATTATTACTCTACAACACCATAATTCATTGAATGAGAAGAAGACTTTGTTGTGGTGCAAGGATATTGGCAGGAGCTTTTATTGCATTCCAATATATATGCACATTTAGTAAATGGAATTGGAAGTTTTTCCGTATACATAGGGATGTACAAAAACATGCACCTTCCAATCACCGGAAATTATTCAACAAATAAACAAAAATAAACTAATTAGCCAATTCTAATAAAATCGTCGGTATATGAAGTTATAGACGAAGGCCGGAGGGCACATCGGCTGAAATGTTGTACATATAACAATAAAGATGAGGAAAATAATCCAAATAATCAAGCCTCATCTTAAACATTCAGAGAAATAATATTTTTTAATTAGTTTCGCACTTCTTTTTGTCCGTTTTTGGTACATATCTGTGTATACAGTGTATTATTCTTCAATCTTCATGTTCAGACGCTCTCTTGTTTCGTCACATGGAATGATTCTGGGTTAATTTGCCCAAACTTTTGGATAGTGTCTCCCACTATATATATATATATATATATCTTATTATAATGGAGATTGTTGGTTTGTCTGTCTGTAACCGAAACTATATTACTATACAAGTCACAATTCCTTTCGTTATTTACATCACATTCTCCATGATTTTATTTTTATTTAAACCTCAGTTATTAATAAAATTGTTTTACATTATTAATACTGTTGACCACATCTACATACTAATAACATGCAATTGTATTTATATATACAACAAAATAACGGTTTACAGTGTAAACGGGATGGCTAATTTGCATATTGATCTTAAAAATTTGATTTTTAATAAATATGTGCTTAGAATTATTTATTTCTAATTGTTTGTTTTTATCTTAATGAATATAAGCAAAAATCCCGGGGATAAATCTTAAAAGAAATCCCTGAACAAGAAGAAATAACTGTAATAGTATTCTTTACTTCCTATTTTAACTAAACAGTTTAATTAGGAAAATTTACCAATGAAAGACGGGAGTAACGGAAAATGATGGAAGAGTTAGTTTCAAAGTTGTTCTATTCTTCAATCATACCCCCTCTGTTCCAAATATTTTTATCTGCATTCTTATTCAGTTTCATTAGCCTTTCTAATTTAATATGATATTTTATTATATCAAAACTTAAATACTTGCACCCGGAGGGTGCATATATTTGCTAGTATATATAATGTATGTTCAAAATACAGTGTGTTGTCGGTGTTTCCCTACTTTCTTAAGTATTTACATTTCATCAAAAGAAATATCAGAGTAGAGCATATCAAAAGAGGAGTTTCAGAGATGCTTCAACCTATGGAAAACATAGTTGAATAACACTAAAGGGACAATTTTTAAGAAAAAGAATGTTTTATTCATTGTTAATTTCTGTCTGTGTACATACAGCTTCAGGATCTATACCTTTTAGGACCAAGCTCATGTAATATATGTATTATGCTGTTTAACAGAACAATGTAAAGTCGTCGGAGCGGCCTAATGTCGGTATGAACCATACAGCGAGGGAGTCTATCCCCTTTTCACTAGCGCTAGACCAAAGAGATTGTTTTTGCGTCTGAGGTAGAGCGCCACACCTAGGAACCTTGTGATCTCTAGCCGAACGCTCTACCGACTGAGCTAACCCGGCCGTAAATTATGTTTTAAGTCTGATATTTTAATTTAAAAAATGAAAAAATATTTTTTAAGTATATTATTTTTCATTATTTGTACATGATGTATAAATGTTTTTTTGTTTTTTTTAAGAAAATGAAAAGCAAAAACGAACAAGTCACAACAATGACAACGTCAGGAAAAAGAAACTGAATGAGTTGCAATAACAAATATTACAAAGTGCTCAATACGTATGTAGAGTCGGTTTAGGGAACCAAATCAATAACAGAAGTTAACAACCAAATTTCACTTAAAAGGAACTTCAGGAAAAGTTGGTTTCTAGTTCGATACCGGCCCTCGCCAACTCAGCGTATGGTAGCACAGGGATCTGTGCAGTAAAGTAAAGAGCTAATGGTAAGTGTGGCGCTCCACCCAGACGCAAAAATAATCTCCTTGGTCTAGCTCTAGTGAAAAGGGGATAGACTCCCTCGTTGATTGGCTGATACCGACTTTAGGCCACCCCGACGTCTTTACTGACTTATATATATATATATATATATATATATATATATATATATAATACGTCTAGAAACCATAATGTTAGTGAACAAAAACTAAGTTTTCAGGTTTCAAAAATTATAATTTGTGTTTTCATTTTAAAGCCCTGGAGAGAGGTTAGCCAGAGCCATCAATCTTTTTGATGGAAAATTATAGAACAACCATGCACAGAACTTGCAGCAAACTGTAACGTATTGATTGAAATAATTTAAAAGCAATTACCAAGAGAGAAACTACATATCATCATTTATGATGAAAAATGGATTTTGTATCAGTCAAAGGTTATGGTGAGTGTTTGGGGGAAATAGAATTCATTTTATACATATTATGTTTCAAAGAGCACCATGCACATATATCAGATAAGAATTCGAAGAGTACTAATATTTTCTGAATTTGCTTGGTGAAGCAGTAGTTATTATTATTATTATTATTTACTAGTTATTATCTTGGTAGAGCATTCACCTACGAGAATGGAAACTCTGAATTCACACCAGTTAAACTCCACTTAAAAATTGACCTTGTGTCAAGTCCTGCTTGTGAGGAGAGGTTGGGTAAATACCTAAGTATTTTACTTGAAAATTAACATTTTTATTCATAAATGTCAGCATCTGTGGAAAAATTATTTAATTGATCTTTTTGTTTTGTAAAAATTAATGATTGAAAAAAGGAATAAAGTTATATTTGAAAATTGAATGCATTATATTAGTTTATTTATTAAAATATTCATCATGTTCAGGATTAAACTAAAAATTATCCAAATGAAAATTCTAAGACTGATAAATTTTAGATACTTTCTTTTCATCAAGATTTCCAGGACTGTTTAAAGGTTTTGTGAGACAATGAAAACACAAGGAAGACTGAAAAGGATTGAAAATATATTTAAATTTCTTTGATTCTATCATTTGAAACTTTGAATAAGCATTCAACTTGTCAACAGTGACGAGAAACTGTTTTTGATCATGTGACCATAGAATTAAAGTAACAAATATTTTCTTGAAGAGGTTGTCTATAACTTTAAAAGAAAGTGTCATTAACATACCATTTGACAATTGAACCCTTTCTTTGTAATATTGATGTTATTAACACAATGATTCAGATCACAAGACTCAGTTTCCTTATATGTTCTGTTACTCGGTGGAGAGTTCATCTCGTATATGATAGAGAGAGACAGATAGGGTAGAGATAGTTTAGATTATGATGATGATAGTTCTTACTTTTTAACTCTTCTTACTGCTTACTCTGCTTGTTGACTCAACCTTAGTCGCCATCTTCTTTGGGCTGACTTCTATCTGCTGGGGGTTGATGTTCCTTCTTGTTTTCTTCGTTGTGCTGGGCTGGACATTACTTGTTTAATAATTAATTAACAAACACAACAACTTGTTTGTTTCTTGATCAAATTTATTTCTTCTTAGCCCATGATTCAGTCGCGGGGAGAGATGGATCCGTCAGAACCAACAACTGGGTCTGCACCCTTCAAAGCTGGGTCGCCTCTGTTAACTAAACTAAAAACGATTTTTACTGGTGCCCATCACACACCTTTTAAGGAGTCAAAGGTTAATAATCGTCAACTGCCGGATAATTTTCCTTGGACTTCCTGATTTTAAAATAACGACCCTAATTCATATTTCTAGCTACAGGTACGTTCACAATTTATGACTGCCCATAAATTGTAACATTAAGTAAGCAGCATTGATTTGAAAGAAAGAAAGAATACGTTTCTGATAATATCTCCTCCTCCTCCTCCTCACCCTGTCTGAATGGAACAATGCCTTTAAGATAAAGTTACAAAAGTTTACCAGCCAGCATTGTTCAGATTTATCCATATAGCTACAGTTTTCATTATCCAATTTTTTTTCTCCAGACTTCTGCTTAAATCTCATCAGAAAATTATTCTTACTTTCCAGTCAAATGCTGTTTTCTTTAAATAGATTGTAAAAATGCTCTGAGCGTCAAGATAAGATGAAAGATAAGATGAAAGAATAATTATTCAATGAATTATTCAAACAACTGATCTTGTTTTTGTTGTTCACTCCAAATTTTGACTAGTACATTCACTGGTTTCTTGAATTCTTAGTTATGGTTAAACCAGTATTCTGCTATTCTAACTAGTCTATAGAGTTATTTACTAAGCTTAGCTTAGATGTGACACAAGGCCAGAAGTATGGAGTGCCTGATGAGAATCGAACACACTAACAATGATCTGCGAATCTAGCTTGCTCACCATTACACCATGTGAGGTGCCCCTAACTAGTCTATATAGTATTATACCTGATGATCTAGTTTCATGAATTTTTAGTTGAGATTAAACCAATATTCTGCTATTATAAATAAAATATATAATTAATTATTAATATAATTAATAATTATATGCTAATTAGAATCTATCAGTCCTCTTTTTTGTGTTTCCATTTGAGTTAATACACTTGGGGAAATAATTAATCCATCTCTTCTTCCTCCCCCCAGCTATGGGTAAATAGTTGGGTTGACTGGGTTATTTAGCTTTGGTTAGACAACCTGTTTAGAAAGGGAGGAGTTGAGTAAATAAACATATTGAACCAAGCTATAATGTTGTTGTGTTAACCAAGGCTAAAGAACCCCATTCTGTTCTAATATAATGTTGTTGATCTTAACTAGGTATTGTTGAACATGAACTCAGTTATATCAACAACTGTTGGACTGATATCAATCAACTTCATTTTTCTCTAAAAAGCCTACACATGTTAAATAGTAAATTGGCTGAATCTTTGGATCAGGTCACCAATAGGCACCCCAGCCGAGATCAGTTTTGAAAGGAATGGAATTTTGCTTTTCACCATTTCCGGTTGTTAGTAAACAAAATCAACAGTAACTATTTCATTATAAAAACGTGTCTTTCGTTTAAAGTTTTATAATTAAAAAATAACAACATTAGTTTATCTTTAGTGCAAAATTATTCTTTTCCCATATGCTAACAACAATAACATGAAATAACTAGTTTTGTTTTGTTTTTTTTAATTAAAAACGTGCCTTTGGTGTATGAAATTCTAATGTCAAAAACCTGTATGTTGATTTTGTTTACTAACAACAGGAAGCGATGAAAAGTATAGTTAACTTAGAACCAATTATCTTTGAGGCATAACACAGATTGTCAAAAATACGTGGTTCAAAGTTAACTGACCTGAAAAAATCTAAAAGTTTTAAATAAAATAACTGGTGCATTATATCTGTAATTCATTAATATATCAACACTGAAAATTTTATTAAATTTGGTTAATTCCCTGATTATTTTTTTCTTTTGCTGGTGGGGACATACGACGGTGGAATTTATGTACATTAAGTTGGATTTAACCAACATCTCTATATTGTATTATTCTGAAATGACTGCACACAGGTTATATCGAACCATTTTGTACTAATGACTATCTGGTTTTATTTCTCTGAATGTTTGAGACGAAGCTTGATGATTCGTATTATCTGCATTATTTGGACTAATACATACGAGTCTAGGTAAAAATCATACATAAGTGAATAGGTAGATATTCTAGCCAAAAAAAGACATTAGGTAAGTTCCCAAAATGCACACTGGATTGTCCAATTGGACACATGGTTAAGACAGTTCTAAGTGACAGTTATCTCTGGATTGCAGGTTCAATCCTGATCAAGGGCAGCAGTAACCTAGAATAATAATTAACACAGCTGAAAGCCCCTACCCCAGCTATGGTTAGCGGAATGAGAACAGGATACCCCCGTGGACTGAATATAGGGTTAGGTTCAAAGTTCTGTGATGGCTCCCGATTATGACAAGAAGATTCCGATTACGACAAGAGTTCCAGAGTCCTAAAAGAAGGTTCCCGAGTCCAACAAGAAATACCTGAAGAAGGCCAGAGGGCACATCGGCTGAAACGTTGTACAGATAACAATGAAGATGAGGACAATAGACCGAATAATGCAGATAATATCTGGTTTTTGTTTGATGATATTCAATGAAATATTTTCTTATAGGGTTATAAATTGGAAAATAAATAGTTAATTTTAAAGCATACCTCTGCAACATGCAAACCGCTTATATGATTTAATAGCGTATACTCTTCTGAGGAAAGCCCTTTCATCTTGGGCTTTACAATACACCGACTGCACCTCTGCAGAGGGGTAAGAACCACCCAATGGGCCACCTATTGGCCGTGGGTGGTGACCTGTGATGCTTAAGGACGGAATCTGGGTAGATAAGCAGTCCATGACATGCAACACTCCACTTAGACCCTTACTTAGGCTAGATGGCCAGTCGGAGAGGCTCCCTCTGATCAATCAGCTGGTCATACCACGCCCCAGCAACTATATGATTGCCCAACCCTAGTGCCTTTATGGCAAGCCTACAACCCTTTTTATCATATGGGTGCTAGAAAGCGGTGACTGAGGGTCTTCATGTCCAGGAAATGACATTAAACTCTATCTGATGGTGAGGTTCCAGTTTTGGAGGTTTGGGGAATGTGGAGAACCTCTTCATCACCATTGCTCCCTGGTCCACTCTAATCCAGGGTGGTAGTACCTGCTAAGGTCCCATCTATGGGTTAAATAGAAAAATGTGTTTATAAAAAAATTGAGAATCCATTAAGAATGAATTTATTTCAAAACTTTATTGGCATTAAATGAGCCACTGAGGTTGATATGCCATAAAACAAACCAAACCAATCTTCTTTGGAAAACTGATATCATTAGATTTAGTTATAAACAAATGCATATTCTTGGTATGATAGATCTGGCTGTGCATCTAGAAAGGGTTAAATGTTCAGTTTATTCTATTTTGAATACATCAGCAAACTTCAGATAAACGTATATAAAGAAATTCACACACACACACATGTGTCAGTACATGTGTGTATATATATATATATATATATATATATATATACACACACATATACACTTACATGTGTGTGTGTGTGTGTGTGTGTGTGCATGTAAGGAACAAAAATAATTAGACAAACAGGAATAATATTTCACTATAATTACTTACTTTAAGAAAAAAATCTTTTCTACTAGTTTTGGCCTTAGGTCATTGTGAGGAGAATGTTATAATTTCCCTACAAAATTTTCAAACTATTGTTTTTAAAAAAATTGAAAAACTACAAAAAATGCCACAACGAATGAACTCAACAATTTTGCATATTCATGTCTAAAATGAAAATTGTTTTTCTTTCTTTCTTTAAATCACACACACACACACATTATATATATATATATATATGTGTGTGTGTGTGTGTGTGATTTATTTTTACATATATATATATATATGTGTGTGTGTGATTTATTTTTACATATATATACATATATATATATATATGTCTGTTCTGAAATTATCGAGCCATCTAATATTTTTTTAAAATTAGCCTACCTAGGGCAATAAGGCTATAGACTCCTCAAAAATATTCCTCTTGCAACCTCATTCAATTACCCTACCCTCCCTTTTACTTGTATGCTATAGAAATATGTTTTTATTTTTATTTCTAGTTATCAAAATATAGAAGGTTGTTTTAAATAAACATTTCCTGTTAAACAACAAAAGATGGCTTTTCTTTTGGCATATCCTGTATTTTTATAAACACGCTAAATTCGCTGTACATCAATTTCAAAATGTTTGTAGAAAATATTATCTCAAGCAAATATCGAATTGTGAACAAATCTTTGATTTTTTCTTTTAGTTTTTATTCTCTTTAGAAATGCTTACACTTGTCTTTTTTAATGCAAAGTTTTCTGGATCTTTTAATTCACTGGTTTCATTCTCGTCATCGTCGTCGTCGTGAAGAGTCTCTAGCTTATAATGAGAAATAGTCACAAGTGGCAAGAATTTTGATTTCAGAATCCATACAAATGTTCTGTGTTCTTCCTTTCTGACTCAGTAATACTAACAAGGTTTCCTCAACAACAAAAATCAAACCAAGTGAAGTTATCTCAAGGATCATTGATAAACCCGTTTGTAACTCTTGTAATTGGAGAATTTCTTCAAGTCCTTTAATATTACACTCAAACAGACTCATCTGTCATCATGTTTATATGAATCATCTTCTTTCTGTAGTTTTTGGATTTAGCTTTCTAAGTTCTTCTCGCAGAGAATTCAAAAAGTGTACTGAATATATCACATGAATGTTATTACTTGTTTACCCATGCCTGCAAAAATGAGGCAATATTCAAGTGCTTATAAACTTTATTAGATTGCATATCTTTTTAAAATTTAATACTTTATGAATATTAATTGCAAAATGAAGTAACTAATTAATCCAATGCTATTAATCCTTTTGATCAATAATAAAAATAGTTACTAATTTTTAATACACACACATACATATATATATATTCTAATTTTCCTTAGGTCAACAAAAGCCCTGAAGAAGATCTACTAAACAGATTGAAACACTGCAGCGTCGGCTAATAAATTTACCACTCATTCTATCTGAACCTGTGTTTTTTTAAATATTTCTCACTATATTACATATATTCTAATATTAATAATGTAGTTTGCTATATTTACAAGACAAGAGTGTTCAATATTGGTTATATATATATATATATATATATATATATATATATATATCATGTTAGTATAGCATAGACACAGTCAATGGCTTGCTAATGAAGTTAGCATACACAGCTATCCAAACTTTGTATATATATATATATAATATATATATATAACACACACACACACATTATATATATATATATATATATATATATATGTGTGTGTGTGGAGAAAAGTAGACAAGCATGGGATGTTGTGGAAACTTGATGTTTATTGTCGACGGTAAAACGTTTCGGTCTCTTATTAACCTCCTCACATTTCTACCATATATATATATATAAATACACACACACACACATTATATATATATATATATATATATATATATATATATATAGGTAAATGGTATAATTTAAAAACAAAATAATTCAGAAGAGAAAATTATATTTAAATAGACCTAATATGTAATTCTTGTCCATTATGAAATTAGACTTGAAGAGGCAAAGGTAGCTGAAATAAATTCATTTGTGATAAATTATTATCATATTTTTATAGTAAAAATCATTTCCAATGCATTTTTATAGTTAAAATCATTTCTAATGCATTTTTATAGTAAAAATCATTCCTCATGTGTTTTTATAATAAAAATCATTCCTCATGCATTTTTATAGTAAAAATACAAAATCCAAGGCAAACACCCTCTAAGTGTGTTAATTTCATAATTTCAGCCAGACTTAGTAGTAAAAGTCATTTCCTATGCATTTTTATAGTAAAAATGATTCCCATTGCATTTTTATAGTAAAATCCATTTCCAATGCAGTTTTTTTATTTAAAAGAATCATTTCTAATGCATTTTTATAGTAAAAATCATTTCCAAGGCATTTTTATTGTAAAAATCATTTCTAATGCATTTTTATAGTAAAAATCATTTTCAAGGCATTTTTATAGTAAAAATTATTTCTAATGCATTTTCATAATAAAAATTAAAAAAAACAATTTGAACATCCTCTAAGTATGCTAATTCCATAATTTTTGCCAGGGATGATATGCAAAGGTTTTAATTACACGTGTTTTGTTTCTCAATCTATAATACGCCCCCCCCCTCCCATATGTCATCAAAAATTATCCATAATCAGCAAGAAGCCATGTTGCTATAACTAATCATACAGAATTTAAAAATTTTAATTAAAGAAAAGAAAACTTTAATAAATTATTTGTAACAAAAATAATTATTTACATTTAATTCAACATGACCGATAAGGGGGTTCATGTGAGGCTTCACTTGTGAAGTTTTCCAATATGATTTATATTGGAAGAACGTTATGTGTATTTTCTTTCAGCATGTTCTCTTTTATTTGTTGATTGAAATTAAATAAATTTGTGTTTCCTTAATGTACATCTGTCTTCATGTGTTTTCAATGATGTATTGCAACTGGCAAAAGTAACAAGTAAGCAAACAGATTCAGTCAAAGAAATAAACATAAAATAGCATGAATATCATTACAAACAATATGACAAATTCTGTTTTTCTTCCTACAATTTTTCTCTAACAATTGGAGATGCTGGCCAGAGAAAAAAAAGAAACAACAAATATCTTATTATAATGGAGATTGTCTGTTTGTCTGTCTGTAACCGAAACTATATCCCCACTCAAGTCACAATTCCCTTATTTATTTACATCACATTCTCCATAATTTTATTTTTGTTTAAACCTCAATTATTAATAAAATTGTTTTTCACTATTAATACTGTTGACCATATCTACATGATATTTACCGCGTACCCCACTTGTACGGGTCAGGCACAAAGTCCCTATTAACGTGGGACCACCCACAAGCCGAAGCTCATGGAGTGGCAGGTGAAAAATTGCGTCGATCCCGTCGGCATTCCCCTCAAGGGGGCGCCTCAGGCATTGGGCAATAAACCCAGCCCTGCCCTTTAAATCAAGGGGGCAGGTGTTGCCTGGGGGGATGCCCCCCTGGGATCGACGCTGTTAATTATAGCAATGGTCCAGAGGCCGAAGCCACTGTTGACCATATCTACATGCTAATAACATGCAATTGTATTTATATTTATAACAAAATAGCGGTTTACAGTGTGAAGGGGAAGGCTAATTTGCATATTGATCTTAAAAATTTGATTTTAATAAATATATGCTTAGTATTATTGATTTCAAATTGTTTGGTTTTATCTCATTGACTAAGAGCAAAAATCTCGGATAAATTTTAAAAGAAATCCATTAACAAGAAGAAATAACTGTAATATTATTCTTAACTTCCTATTTTAACTAAATAGTTAAATTAAGAAAAATTTACCAATGAAAGACGGGAGTAATGGAAAATGATGGAAGAGTTAGTTTCAAAGTTGTTCTATTTTTCAATCATACCCCCTCTGTTCCAAATCTTTATATCTGCATTCTTATTCAGTTTCATTAGCCTTTCTAATTTAATATGATATTTTATTATATCAAAACTTAAATACTTGCACCCGGAGGGTGCATATATTTGCTAGTAGAATTAAATAATTTACCCTATCTTAGCAGATTTATTACAATTTATCTTATTTATAGCAGATTTTCAACAAAGATGTCATCAATTGATACAGATAAACAAGAATCTATAATGGACAGTTTTTCCAAATTGTTTAAACTTGACAACAAAGAAAAAAGATATCAACATTGTAATGTTTGATCAACAACAAAAATAGCAGAGGAAATTGGAATAATAGCCATGATTAGGATGGATAAAGATGTCTTTCTTTTGCAAGACATAGAAATTTATCATTTTTCTTCAGAGGAACCTGTTGAAAATTAAAAGAGTGACTGTGTATCATACATATGCAGAAAACGTTGAGATCATTCTGAATTTAAGCTAATTCCGGAGAGAGTTGGCACAGGAGATATCTCCATAGTCAGTTAAGAGTATATATATTTATCGACCCCTCTGCACAAGCAGGATGTGACACATTTGAAGTCAGCGTTTTCCTTCTCCTAGACTGGTTACCTAAACAAGGTTAAAGAGCCCAGTCTGCCCTACTATTTATCCATAGCTGGAGGGAGAGTAGGATTCATACCTTTCCCAAGGGTATTAGCGCTAAGTGAAATGCAATTACCACAGCCAGGATTTGAACTCGGGGTGATGAGTCCATTTCCCATGACTTTAACCATTACACCATGCATCAGGTAAGAGGGGTTAAGTCACTGAATTCGAAATCCAATGGGATATTCCCTCACAGGTTCGTATTCAGTTCGCAGCGCCATATTGAAGTCAATCAGTCAGTCTACTGTTGGTTTGAACAACAGCAACTGGCTAAGCACAACTCAAGCAGTGTCCAAGACAGTTGGTATTTATGGAAATCAAGAATGGTCCATTCATGTATTTAGGGTGATTCCATTCCTTGAGTTCTGATTGGCTGCTTGGTTTCTATGATATTGTGGAGTTTCATAAATACCCTGTCATTCTGCAGTAGAGTTGCAGCAAGACAGGTTCGTATTAAGTTATGACTGCTTGTTGCTGTGTCTTACCAATTCGACAGTAATTGGAACTTAGCTTGATTATTCTACAGTTTTGATGTTATTATTATTGTTATCATACTATTTCTGAGTTTTTTACCCCATGAGTAACTGGTGATTTTCACTGAAGTCTAAGCGACAGAAATGTTCTGTCCAATAATATTTATAATGATATTATATGTATATGATGATTAAGTTCCAAATATAGTGAAGGCATAGTCTTTAGATGTCTCCATGAAATAAGCTTTGGAGTAACATTTTATGAAAAAAACAAAAAACTTTTGATATATATTAATAATAATCATCCTAATAATAGTAATAATCCTTTGGAACAGTTCCGAGGATTTGGAAAAAAGACTGAAGGAATTGGAAATCAGGGGATGAATTAAGACTATCCAAACAAAAGCATTTTAAGATTGACTATGATACTCAGAAAAGTCCTGGAGACTTGCTGTCACATAGACTCTCGTGAAAGACCTCACAAGGAGTGAGTACTACTACTACTACTACTGCTAATAATAATAATAATAATAATCTATTAATAATGGAGATTCACTTCCGGTTTTTGTCTGTAACAAAAACTATGTCACTGCTTATGTCACTATACCCGAAATCGTCATAACATAGAATAAATACACTCAAAATTTGAGCATGCAACATTAGACAGTCATCATTGTTTTTTAAAACAAGTTTTAATAGATACATCCCCAGTATCATATATTTATATATAGTTTGTTTTATTTTAATAGATATTCAAAGTTAATAGAACTTAGTTTCAATTTCAAATTGTTTTATTTTTTTTTTTTACTCCTTTAATAAATTTGATGATTTCATAATTTATGGTTCAAACTCTCCGACATTTAATTTTTAACTTCCAACTGCTCAAGCAATATCTTTCAAAAATTTATTTTTACATCGCCCGGAGGGTGTTTTTTTTATTTTGCTAATAATAATAATAATAATAATAATAATAATAACACAAAAATACTTTTGATGTACTTTAATATAAGGTCATGGGCATAAACAGAAAAAGATAGAAAAGACTGAGAAAGAAAAAGAAAACTGAAAGAGACAAAAGTTCCCTTAATCTGCAGCTCATTTCTTTCCTAAGTTTCCTCAAGATTTGTCTGGTGAAAGAGCCAGAAGAATTTTATCCATTCCTTTGCCTGCCACTCCACTGCTTAAATCATTCTTCTGCAAACCGCACATAACTCTTAACACAATCTTGTCCAACCCATAACTAACCAACCCCCACCCACGTCACTTAATGCTTCCACCCATCGCCTGTCCCTCCACAGACCATCACAGGTGAATCTAGACCAGTCAATGGGTTAACTAGAGTAATAGTTTAGCTTTATTGCAATTTCTTTCTCTAGAATCAGTGCCAGAAATTCTTGGAACAGGAAGAATAAATCTATTATCTACATTGAAATCTCATCAACACAAACCATAGCCATTGGCACTAAATGATTTAAATCCATTTTGGATCTGTCCACTTCTCTCTTATTCACCCTCTGACCAAACGATCAACAAATTTCTTCTAATTTACAGTCTCCTTCCATCTTTCATTTCTTTTCTCCTTCATTCATTTCTTCCTGAATACACTTCTCATACCGTTTCTTATATTTTCCCTTGCAACTACTTGAAACCTTCATTTTCTTTCCATTATTGAATTTTTCTTGGATGCATTTCTTGCATTTTTTTCTAATGCCTTTTCTTGCAGCCATTTTTAAATTTCTCCTAATTTGCAATTTCCTTCCATCTTTCCTTCCTCTTTTTCTCCATTCACTTCTTCCCGAACTCATTTTTATAAATTGTTTCTTACATTTTTTTATTTTATGACATACTTTTTTCTCCTTTTTCTACTTCTTTTTTTAATGTGATTTTTGCATTTTTTTTCCATTATCTTTTATCACATCCTTTTTCAAATTTCTTCTAACTTGCAATCTCTTTCTATTCTTCATTTCTTTTTTCTTTCATTCTCTTCTTGAATGTATTTCTTCCCATTCTTCATTTATTTTTATTTTGTTCACTCCTTCATGAATTTCACAGGTCATTTTTTTTGGTTATTATCAAATGTTTTGTAATTTACAATTTCTTTCCATCTTTCACTTCTTGAATTTTTGTTTAATTTCGGATGTCTTTATTAAAACCAATTTAAAATGACTTTTAATTTACAATCTCTTTTCATTATTCCTTTCTTTTCCTCTTCTTATTCTTTGTTTTACGGTGTATCAACCTCAGTGGGTCATTTAATGCTGATTAAGTTTTGAAATAAACAATTCTTAATGGATAATACAATTTTTTTATAAATACATTTTTCTATTCAACCCATAAATGGGACCCTAACAGGTACTACCACTCCGGGTCAGAGTGGACTAGGGAGCAATGGCGATGAAGGGGTGCTACACATTCCCCAAACCTCCAACACTGGAACCTCACCATCAGATAGAGTTTAACGTCATTCCCAGGACATGTAGACCCTCAGTCACCGCCTTCTAGCACCCATATGATAAAAAGGGGTTGGGGCTTTCCATAAGAGCAATAGGGTTGGGAAAATCATATAGGTGCTAGGGATTGATGTGACCAGCCGATGGATCGGAGGGGTCCTCTCTGACCACCTGTCTAGCCCAAGATAGGGCCAAAGTGGAGTATTGCATGTCATGAACTGCTCATCCACCTGGGTTCTATCCTTAAGAATCATGGGTCACCACCCACGGCCAACAGTTGACCTCATTTGGGGGAGTCTTACCCCTCTGCAGAGGTGCAGTCGGTGCATTCTAGTGCCCCAGACGACAGGGTGGTCTTCTTATTCTTTCTTGCTTCTAATATTTTCAATTTTCTTCTATGCAATCTCCCTCTTTCCAATCTAATTTACAGTCTCACTCCACTTTATTTAACTCTTTAAAGCCATAAATGTCATTATTCTGGGCTTTATCTACATACCATAAATCTGACTGCCCTGTCAGCTGGGACAGTAAAATATGCTGACTGCACCTCTGCAGAGGGATAAAATCCCTCCAATATGGCCACCTGTTGGCCATGGGTGGTGACCCATGATACATAATGTCAGAATCCTGGTGGCTAAGCAATTCATGACATGCAACACTCCACTTTGGCCCATAATTAGGCTAGACGATCAATTGGAGAACCCCCTCCAACCTATATGATTGTTCTAACACTATTGCCCTTCTGGCAACCCACAACCTTTTTTTATCATATATGTGCAAGAAGTAACTGAGGGTCTTAGTGTCCTGGGTATGACATTAAACAGTATCTAGCAGTGAAGTTCCAATTCTGGAGCTCTGGGGAGTGTGGAGTACACCTTCATCATTTTTACTCTCAGGTTCAGTCTAACCTGGAGTGGTAGGTACCGTTAGAGTCCCATCCAAGGATTAAATAGATTAAAAAATTGAGTTTTAAGAAAATTGAATACCCAACAAGAATGGTATTATCTGCGTTATTCGGACTATTGTCCCTATCTTCATTGTTATTTGTACAACGTTTCGGCCGATATACCCTCTGGCCTTCTTCAGGTATTTCTTGAATACGACAAGAAAGTTCCCGAGTTCGAAAAGAAGGTTCCCGAGTCCGACAAGAAATACCTGAAGAAGGCCGGAGGGTATATCGGCTGAAACGTTGTACAAATAACAATGAAGATGGGGACAATAGTCCGAATAATGCAGATAATACTAATTTTCAAGCCTCATCTCAAACATTCAGAGAAATACCAACAAGAATGAATAAAACAAAACTTCTTCAGCATAAAATAACCCAACGAGGGTTGAAATGCTGTAAAATGCAATCAACTAACTGTAAATCTGATAACTTAGACTTAAGGAGACTACATCTAATATCAATGATAGAAATTTAAATATAGCCTTTCTGGACCATATGACCTTTAGGCACCTCTTTTGCAATCTTGATTCATGGGGACATTTTTTCCATTTACACCATCAAAATCTGGTTAATTGTTAACAGACGTTTTTTAGAGTTTTTTAAAATTATAACCCTAACCCCTAACCCTTAACAAACAATCGGATTTTGACAGTGTAAATGAGAAAAGTGTCCTTGTGAGTCAAGATCGCGGAATGTGTGCCTTTCTTTTAATGTAATATTGGTATACTCTTAAAGAAAGATGCTTGCATCCTTGAGCAGAGTCTACAGACTATATAGTTGATTTCTACTTGTTTCATTATGATCAACACATGCAAGAAAATTTTCTGCATTCTCTGTATGTGTTACATAATCTATGCATAGATTATTGTCAACCCCCTGTATTTCTGAAGGGATGGCCCCTTTTCATATCACGGGTGGGACTTTCCATGGAATATTACAGAAATCTCGCGAAATACATGAAGTCACGTGGTACCTGGTTGGCTCTCAGTTTCAGCTTGACATCAGGCAGAGAAGATGTATCTGCTTTAGCTGGGGCTCACTTGCACACGTGTTGTGTTTAGTTAGAGAAATATTTAGTTAAGTAAATAAAAGTTTACATAAATAATATGGTTTTGTGGTTGATGAATGTCTTGGCAACAAGACTGACCTAGAAGAAGAAATGAATCAAGGACGACCAACCAACAAGAACAGAGACGTTAGAAGAGATGCTAGAAGAAGAATGTAAGATACCAAAGATGAGCAGAAGAATAATAGAAGTAAAGAAAGGGTATACAACATATGGCATTAACTTCGTAAAATAGACTTATGTCTTTGGCTTGCTATAATACATTCCTTCAGCATTGCTTTGCTCTTTTTGAAATATGACAAGGGATATTATCTTGTATAGAGATGGGCCCAGAGGCAAATGCTATCAGAGAAGGTTGTTGGTTGTGTCTACTAAGGATGATGGTATAATGTCCAAAAAAAAAAAGAAAGGTTTTTATCTAAATCAAGTGGCTGAGCAGGCCTAACTTTGAGTGCCAGTCTTTGTTGCTCTGACTGCACACAAACAGTGATGCTTGCTGGGGCTGCTGTTTTCTCTCCTTCCTTCTGGCTCTCTTTGCAGTGGAGGCTACTCTCCTCTCAACTCCTCTTTGTACCTTGTTTAACATTGAGGCACCAGGCCACTCCATTTTCCGCATATTTCTATCAATGTGGCATATCTTCATGTCTCTCCTGCAGACGTCTTTGAAGCATAAACATATTGTGATACATTTTTGGGTAGATGTTGTGAGTTCTAAGAGCCAAGAGGCTAAGGGCTTAGAGGTTCATTTTTTAAATCATCATTTAATAAATGTGATTTTCTATAATGTATTTCTACATAATTTTGTTTCTTCCTTTGATTGTATTTTTAAAATTCATTTTGTAATTTGATTCATTCTTTTTTACTTCTTTCAATTTGTCATTTTCTTTTTTAAAATTCTAATTTTTCTTCACTGTTCTTATTCCTTCACTTTTATACTTTCTTAAATGTTCATTTTTTTTTCTATTTTCTTTGTCTATTTCTGTTCTTATTTTATCTTCGGGGTCTATTTTCCTCTCATTTTTTGTGCTCTTTTGGTTTTATTTTTTTTTTGTGCTCTTTTGGTTTTCTTTTCTTTTTGTGCTCTTTTGATTTTATTTTATTTTTTTGTGCTCTTGTGGTTTCTTTTATTTTTTTGTGCTCTTTTGCTTTTCTTTTATTTTTTGTGCTCTTTTTGGTTTTATTTTATTTTTTGTGCTCTTTTGGTTTTATTTTATTTTTTTTGTGCTCTTTTGGTTTTTTTTATTTTTTTTGTGCTCTTTTGGTTTTATTTTATTTTTTTGTGCTCTTTTGGTTTTCTTTTATTTGTTTAGCTTAGATGATAGAGCATCAACCATAATGTTCCGTATTTGATACAGGCCTTGCCAACTTAGATCTGTTTGGTAAAGTTGGGAGCTGATGGTAGATATGGTGCTCCATCTCAGACACAAAAACAATATCTCTGGTCTAACACTAGTGAAAAGGGGATAGACATCCTTGCTGTCTGGTTGATACTGGTAATAGGCCACTCCACCAACTTTATTTATTTGCTATTATAGGAAGGACTCCTATATTTTTATGACCAGATAAAATAATTGTTTTAAGATCCCTAATTATTTTATCTGGTTGTAAAAATATAAGAGTCATTCCTATATTTTTATTTTTCCCCTTTTAACTTTTCCTTTTTACTTTCTTTCCTTCTCACTTTCTTTCCTTCTTTCTTTCCTTTCCTCTTTCTTTTCTTTTCTTCTCCCTTTTTTTTCCTTTTCCCTTTTTTTCTTTCCTATCTTTCCTTCTCTCTTTCCTTTCCTTCTTCTTCTCTTCTTTCTTTCCTCTCTTTCCTATCTTCCTCTCTCTTTCTTTCCATTTCCTTTCATTCCTTCTCCCTTTCCTATCTTTCCCTTTTTTTTCTTTCTTTTTTTCTTTTATCTTCATTTTCTTCTGATTTTGTTCTTTCTCACTTTTCATTCCATTTTCCTTTTTCAATTTTATTCTCCTTTATTTTTCTTATTAATTTCTTATTTTTTAAATATTTTCTTTGTCTATTTAATTTCAATGATTATTATTTTTTCCTTTTTTTTCTTTGTGTTTTTTTTGGTTTTCTTTTATTTGCTATATTTTCTTTTTTCCTCTTTTCTTTTTCTTTTTTCTTTCCTTTACCCTTTCCTTTCATTTCATATCTTTTTATTGTATTTTCCCTTCTTTTTCTTATTTTCTCCTTTCTCCATTCTTTTCATTCCATATTTCTTTTTCTTTACTCTTTTTTCTTCTTTGTTCTTCCATTTTTATTTTTCCTTTTTTGAACTTTTTTCTTATTCCCTTCTTTTTTTTTCTTTCTCTCTTCTTTTTCTTTTGTCCTTTCTCTCTTATTTTCCATTCATTTTTTTATGCTTTTTCTCTTTTTAACTTTTTTATTCTTTCTTTTTTCTTTTTTTTTCATTTAACATTTCTTTTTTTTTCTCTTTTTTTAATTTTAAATTTCTTTTTCCTTTTTTTTTCTCTTTTTTCCTATTTTGTTCTTTCTCCCTTCCTTTCATTCCTTTTTCCCCTCTTTCTTCCTTTCTTCTTATTCCCTTCTTTTTCTTCTTTTTCTTTTTGCCTTCTTTTTTCTTTTCTTCTTTTCCTTCTTATTTTGTCCTTTTTCCCTTCTTTTCATTCCATTTTTCTTTTCTCTCTTTTTCTTATTCACTTCTCTTTCTTCCCTTTCTTTTTCCTTTCTTTTTCCTTTTCTTTTCTTTTCATTCCATATTTCTTTTTCCTTTTTCTCTTTTTTAAAATTCTTTTTAATTTCTTTTCTCTTTTTTCCTTATTTTGTCCTCTCTCCCTTCTTTTCATTCCATTTTTCTTTTTCACTCTTTCTCTTTTTTCTTATTCCTTCTTTTTTCTTCCTTTTATTTTTCCTTTTCTCTTCTTTTTCTTCTTATTTTGTCCTTTCTCCCTTCTTTTTCTTTCATTTCTCTGCTTTTTTCTTTCTTTTTAACTTTTATTTTCTTTCTTTTTTTCTTTTTCTTTTCTTCTTCCTTTACTTTAATCTTCTTCTTCCTTGCTTAATCTCAATTTTGCTTTTTCTTATCCAAATTTTTCATACATTTCTATAGCACTATTCTTCCTTTCTCAGTTTTTCTTTTCTTCTTCTCTCTTGTTATCTTCTTCTATTTCCTACTTTGCTGAAATCTTTTTTTTTCTTCCTTCCTATTTCATCTTCCATCTACCGTTCCAAGGATTATCATAATCACCTTTTCATCTGCACCCTGTTACCATTTAATCTAAGTTTGCCCTCCTCGCCATTTCCTCCCTTCAAAGTCAGCCCAGGTGATCACATTCCACCTGCAGGGTCACACATCAATGAGTCTACAAATGCCATTTTCATTATGGTATATTCAACACCATGCCTTCCGTCCTGTTACCTCACCCGCTGGGTATGATAGGAATCTAAGTGCATATGTATTGACATTGCACCCTCAGTGAATTTTGCAAATATGGATGTGGATAAATGATGCACATTCATTGAGTAATATACAACAAAAAGACAGAAAAGGGTTAATGCATTACAACATCACCATATGCAGGTTTGTGCATATATAAGGTTTGATTAGAAAGCTTATTATATATATATAATATATATATATATATATATATACAAGGTGTGTCAAAAAAGTATCCAGATTTTTTGTACTTTTTGTGCATATATAAGGTTTAATTAGAAAGGTGATAAATATATATATATATATACACACAAGGTGTTTCAAAGAAGTATCGAGATTTTTTGTACTTTTTGATACGCCTTGTATTCTGAAAAAAAATAACGTTCTAGTCATTAATTTTTTTAAGAATACAAGTTGTATCAAAAAAGTACCAAGTTTAAAGCTGTATTTACCAATGTAGAAATGAAGAATGAATGCAACATTTTTTTTTTTCAGAATACAATGTGTGTCAAAAAGTACCATAAATCTCAATACTTTTTTGATACTCCTTGTTTATATGAATATACACACACACACACAACACACACATATATATAATATATATATTGGTTTGTTGGTTGGTTTTGAAGGCTGTCACAATGCGAGTGTAAAGAAAAAAGAAGGTAACTATGATGTTTTTTGTTAACCTGTCATTTATTTCTCAATATTTCGGGAAGAGACTCCCATCCTCAGAAGAATACTGGAACTGAAGTTGTCTTAGCGGCTGCTACATTCGTTCTGCCTTGGGTCTTCCAAATTCTGTGTGTGTATGTGTATGGTTGGGGTGCTTGCTTATGTGTGTGTTTGTGTGTGTAGTGTGTGTGTGCGCGTGCTTGTGTGTGTAAATGTAACACCTGACTGCACAGGAGCGTTTATCACTGTTGGATTTCCGGCTTAAATACTAGTAAGGGTGGAATCCACCCGAATTCTACAAAAACCGGCCAGCAGGGACTTGTTCGTCCACCACAATCGGCCCTTCCCCTTGGTGCAAAGACGGATACATAAAGAACGAACTTACCGTATCCGGAGCAAATGCAGCAGGAGGCAGGACCAGATCACACACACCACACACTTCATGTCCATACTGAAGGCCAATGGTTACCCCACTTCAGTCACAAAGCGACTGAAACCAACAGAAGGCCGAAAAAGCCACATCACTTCTAACACCTGCTTTCTAAGGCTACCACATTTCAACGAGAGTATAACCGCAGCAATACGCAAGGCGATCCGGAAGGAGGGCCTGGACATACAACTCGCCCATTACGGACCTTCACTTCGGAGACAACTCTCCAAGAACCAACATAGGTACACCAATAATTGCACACTGGCGAACTGCCCTATCCGCGACACAGGTATGTGCCATGAATTTAATGTAGTATACCGCACACAATGCGAAAAATGCAACCATTTCTACATAGGCAGCACCACCAGACCACTACACATTAGGATCAAAGAACACTTACACACACAAGCATCCACATTCCGCAAACACTTAATTAAGTGCAACAACACGGAGAGAAGCATCACAGTCAAAATAGAGGCCAAAGAAAGAAATCTGGGTAACCTCCGAATTAAAGAGGCATTATTAATAGCTAAACTGCACCCAGGGATCAATAACAGAACCGAACTCAGCGCAGAGTTCATAATACAATAAACCCACAATCAACGCGCACACATACATGTATATGCACTCACAACACACACACACATACAACATACACCCCACTTATGCAATAGAGAATTTATAACGCAACGAATCTACTATGAGAAGACAAACGAAAAAACACGCACCCACGTCAACAGACCAGTATACACACACTCGAGCTAATGCACCAGTCTTTTAACAAATATGATTTACTCCGATCACTGATATATTTAACTAGATAATTGACTTTACATTAAAGAATATGAATTCCCTTGCTAATCTCCTAATAATTAATTCATGTGACCAGGCCGTGTAACCTCCTAAAACTCAACCCAGCACACACTAGAAATACTTTTACAAGAACAAAACAAGTAAGAGATTAAATATATTTTACAAGAACAAAACAAGTAAGAGATTAAATATATATATGTATATTAATAATAATAATAATAATAATAATAATAATAATAATAATAGAAAAAATAAATAAATAAATAAATAAAACAATTCGAAAAAATAAATAAATAAATAAATAAAACAATTCATAAACTAAATAGATAAATGGATATATACTAAAAACGAATAAATAAATAAAATAAAACTAAAAAAATATATATAATATATATAAAAAATAACTAATAAAATAAATAAATAAATAAATAATAAAATAAAAAGTAAATAAACAAAATAATTTGAAATGAAATAAGATAAAATAATGCTAAAAAATAAAAAAACAAAGCAGAATAGAATCTAGCTGACTCTTTAATCGCAATTTTTAATAAAATTAAGTTCATTCTAAGCTCCTAAAACCACACACCACACACACACACACACACACACATATATATATTAATGTACATGTACAAAGCACACACACTATAAATCACACACACATACATTAATGTACAGGAAATAGGCATACACGCCCACATATAACACACACACACACACACACACACACACACACACACTCATGGTGTTAGGACTGACCAGATACGCCGCCTGATAGACAGTAAATCCACACACCCGCACCATAAACAATCAAGCAATATCTGGAATGTTAGTCTCAGACACATAGCAATAAAAAAGAGATCAGATGATCCTGTTAATAAGCAAACAAACAAAAAAATAAATAAATAAAATAAAATAAAAATAAAACCTTGCTTAGAGGCGAAACAAATCTGGAATAGTAATAAAATAAAATAAAAAGAAATGATCAGACACACAGACATAAGCACCACGCACACACACATACGCTTACATTTACACACACAAGCACGCGCACGCACACACTCACACACACAAAACACACATAAGCAAGCACCCCAACCATACACATACACACACAGAATTTGGAAGACCAAGGCAGAACGAATGTAGCAGCCGCTAAGACAACTTCAGTTCCAGTATTCTTCTGAGGATGGGAGTCTCTTCCCGAAATATTGAGAAATAAATGACAGGTTAACAAAAAACATCATAGTTACTTTTTTTTCTTTACACTCGCATTGTGACAGCCTTCAAAACCAACCAACAAACCAATATATACACAATGCTTCAAGCAAATTACAAAACCCTTTTATATATATATATATATTATATATATATATATCTCATCATCATCATTCATCACAAAATTTTAAATTCAGTTTTGATGCTTTGATCACAACTTCATTATATATATATATATATATTATATATGAAGGGTGATCAAATAGCATCAAAACTGAATTTTAAAATTTTTGAATTTCAAAATTTCAATATTCAGTCTTGATACTTTTTGGTTACAACTCATATGTATATCATTTAAGCAGTTTTTACCCAAACACATTTTGGGTTAAAAATGTATGGAACACTTTCTCTATTATCTGGATCCCAATATTCAGAAAATAACAAGACTTGAAAATCATGGAGAAGAAATATTCCATGGAAATAATCAGCCGGCGCCCAACTCCTTTATGGGTTCTGCTCTTGTCATCATCTAAGTTGCTTTGTTTGATCAAGTCTGTTTCTGCTTTGCTTATCAGCCGCCATTTTTCTCTGGTCTTGTACTTGCTTCTCATTATCATTGATTCTCTGGTAGAATGATGAATAATAAAAATAGTTTTTTATGCACATAATTTCTTATTATTCTGATGAAGACATTTTATTGACTTTGCTCATTGTCAGGACCCAGTGTCGGCAGAGAATCATTCTAGTCAATTAATTCTCACTTACTAACAATATGTTGGGTAATTATTAACTTTTGTTTAGTAAATTAGAGTGTCCCAGAAACAACAAACCCACAAATTTTGTAATAAAATTGTTAATTTTAACTAGGAGGGTTTAGGATTATGGTTGGCGTTGGGGTTTAGGGTTGGGGTTGAGGTTAGGGTTCTGTTTTTTTCTGGGTCCCCCTGTACCCCTGTTACCCAGAAAAAAAAACAGAATCCAAATTATTTATTTATTTTCCCATTAAACTACCCTAAACCCCAACCCTAAACCCCCTAGTTAAAATTAACAGTTTTATTACAAAACTTGTGGGTTCTGTTTTTTCTGGGACATCCTAATTTACTAAACAAAAGTTCATAATTACCATATTTTGTTTCTAAACTTCTAGTTTCATTTGATCATGTGGTTTTTGTCCAATGTGCATCCCGCAAGGTCATTGCCCATCAATCAAATCTGATGATCTAACAGGTTTTTCTTACAACCTTTTTAAATTACTAGGCCAATCTATTATGTAATATATAGTTGCACACTGTACGGTGTTATAAATTTGACTATTCTTGCACACAACATGATAAGCTATTGAAAACACATTTGGGGATTCCCCAGTGGGTGAAAAATACAAACCAGCAAATGTAACACAGTAAGAAATTTGACTATTTTTGTATATGGCACAGGACTAGTAATTTGATTATAGTTGTACATGACATAGCTTTAGGAATTTAACTATCGTTGCACACAACAATGAAAGGTTTAATAGCTATACATTGATGACGCATATATGCATTAATACATACACTTATGTACAAATGCATATTCCACCCATGCACAGATCTATACAAAAACACTTATGTGCATAGATGAATACAAATATGTATGCATATTTAAAGATTACTATAAAGCACATGGCTCTTTAATGTTTCTCTATTCACCATTGGCAATTTTTAGATTTCCATCTGATTTTGACAGAAACTGAATCTCAGAAAATGGAAGATTATCCCCGTTTCTCAAGCCTTTGCCACACTAAAGAATTTTTTTTTTCTTCTTCTGTCTTGTTTCATCTTCGATTTTCTAACATTCTGATTTTGATGCTAAAATCAAGGATTTCAGCTTATTTGATTCACAAGAATGGAGAATTCTTTCTTTCAACTCTGTTTTTTTTTTTGTATTCTTCTTTCCAAAATGAAGTTATGCGTGTGAATACAGACATTACTTTGTTTTCTTAATATCTATGTTTTTTCTCTATGAGTTAGTGCATTGGAAAAAAAGAAGAAAAAAAAGATACAAATTAGGTTTATCCTCAATCTAATCTTTTGTCTGTTAAAGAAAAAAGGGATTAAAGATAATTTGTTGATCTATATATGAAGAGATGTAAGCATATTTGAAAAATGATTACGGATGCAAGTTTTCTCTTGTACTGATCTCTGTAGGTATCTTTACACATGTCTATACATGATTTATATATACATTTATGTGTGTGCACATAAGGCCAGCATCATATATATATATATATATATATATATATATATATATTATATATAATATGGAAATACGGTGAGGAAATTAATCCGACAATATGAGAAGAAAATATTTTAAAAGATATAACAAACACAGGATTTTATGATTAGGGGAAACAATTTTATGTGTCAATACTTAACCATTTCGGTATATTGTACCATCTTCAGGACACTGTTAAATAATGTTTATGTGAGGGACAAAATGAAAGATGTTAAATATATAGTGAATGTGATATATATAATATATATATATATATATATATATATATATATATATATATATATGGGAGTAAGATGAGGAAATTAATCCAACAGTATGTGGAGAAAATATAGAACAAACACAGGATGTTATAATGGATAGACATTTATTAGTTGATGTTCGAACGTTTCGGTTTATAAAGGAAACCTTCTTCAGGACAATGAAATTATTAAAGGAGAAAAACTCAGTGCATTCAAAACATCTCTTATCTATATAAAATCCTTTTTTCTCCTTGAATTTTTTTGGTTTGGTTTGGTTTGTTTTGTTTTGTTTTACGGCATATCAACCTCAGTGAGTCATTTATGCGGATAAAGTTTTGAAATAAATCAATTCTTAATGGATAATACAATTTTTTTTATAAATACATTTTTCTATTTAAACCAATAGATGGGACCCTGACAGGTACTACCACTCCGGGTCAGAGTGGACCAGGGAGCAATGGTAATGACGGGGTGCTCCACATTCCCCAAACCTCCAAAACTGGAACCTCACCATCTGATAGAGATTAACATCATTCCCAGGACATGTAGACCTGCAGCCACCGCCTTCTAGCACCCATGTGATAAAAAGGGGTTAAGGGTTGCCATAAGGGCGATAGGGTTGGGAAAATCATATAGGTGCTAGGGCTTGACGTGACCAGCCGATTGATCGGAGGGGCCCTCTCCGACCGCCCATCTAGCCCAAGATAGGGCCAAAGTGGAGTATTGCATGTCATGAACTGCTCATCCACCTGGGCTCTATCCTTAAGCATCACGGGTCGCCA
This sequence comes from Doryteuthis pealeii, assembly GCA_023376005.1. Taxonomy (NCBI): domain Eukaryota; kingdom Metazoa; phylum Mollusca; class Cephalopoda; order Myopsida; family Loliginidae; genus Doryteuthis; species Doryteuthis pealeii. Next base: position 30,542,507 of record CM042160.1, on the reverse strand, counting down.
CCCACGACCAACATGTGGCCCCATTGGGGGAGTCTTATCCCTCTGTAGAGGTGCAGTTGGTGCATTCTAATGCCCCAGCCGACAGGGCGGTCTCCTTGAATAATTTTTCTATCCAATAGTGTTATTGTGTTCTCTGTATCTGTTTTAGTTCCCATGGAAATAAATAGGAGATATTACTTTCAGTTTATGTGTGTGTTTAATCAAGGCAGGTTTAGCTCAGTCAGTAGAGTGTTCGGCTAGGAATCATAAGGTTCTTGGTTCAATACCGGCCCTCGCCAACTCAGCGAATGAGTAGCAGAGGGATCTGTGCGGTAAAGTTAAGAGCTGATGGCAGGTGTGGCGCTCCACCTCAGATGCTAAAATAATCTCCTTGGTCTAGTGCTAGTGAAAAGGGGATAGACTCCCTCGCTGTCTGGCTGATACCAACATTAGGCCACCCCAACGACTTTACTTACTTTAATTTACTTTCAGAGCACCCACTACTATAAGCCTAGAAGTTAAAAATTAAGAAGTTATTGATGAATGCAATGTATCTCTTATTACATAATTCATGGATTGCCAATGAATTATGTAAGTACTGTAGCTAGATAAATTTAAATCAGAGTTTGTTAGAAAATTCAAAATTGGTGGGAGTTAAGAGGAAAATTACTGTGAACTGTTATTGACAGGTAATGACCTTTGCTTAACCCCTTCTGGAAACCCACGATTAGAAGCGTGTGAAGTTTTAAGTTTTAGTTTAGTTGCGACTATTGCTGATTAAGAGATGTTCTTTTGTGATGTCGCTTTTCAATCCGCATGATTTGGGCTGGGGTTGTTTAAATAAAGCTATATAGAAAAACAACAAGTCTCAGTTATTAATTAACAAACAAGAATGCACAGACACCCAGCCTGAACAAGAAGTAGAATCAACCCGGAGAAATATCTCACAGAAACAGCGTAGAGAAGATGCGAGGAACAAGAAATCAATAAGAGCCCCTCATCATCGTCTCTACCGTCTCTCTCTTGCAATTATATACCTGAGATGTGGGTATATAATACTCTTCAAAAATATATCTCTCAGTGTTCCCTTAAACAAAGACTCTGATGTGCCTCCAGATTTTTTATGTATCTCCAAAATTTTGACCAACTAACACATGACCCAATGAAAAAGGACATTTATTTATTAAGTTTGCCCAAAGCTTCAAGTTTATGGTACACAATGAAAACTGAAGACAAAACAGTAAAAATGGTTTATTACTCTGGTTTGGAAACCGATGCTACAACTGACACAGGACAAAATAGCTATGAACCTAGAATAAAAGTCTGAAACCTAAAAGTATCTTTTATCTTTGTCTCTTCTTTTCTCTTTCTTAATTCCGTTTCAGTCTGACAACCCACAAGAAAGAAAACCACATATAATTGTTGAAATATTTTTGTGATATAAGGTGTACTGTAGCCCACCACTTAAGCTATAGACTCTGCGTGGGTGTGGTGAATTAAAGCCAGCCAATCAACACGTTCGAATACATGGTGAGTTAACTATTTCATCACTGATCTTGAAAGCCGTTCAATTGCACATATTAGCCATGGACGAATGGATCTGCAACCAAGGAACAATCAAGGATTCTGTCTAACACTAAGGAGAACATTCTGGAGAATCCTGAATGTTCATCAAATAATGATGTTTGGGTTTGAAGTTGAAAAATAAAATTAATTTAATGAATTTAAATTTTAGATAACTAAGCTCAAAACTTTTTTCATGCTGATGTATATATAAAAGATAATCAAGAAATCTTATGGGAAGTTGAATGAGACTTGAGAATTAATATGACAAATATCAAAATTGACATTATGAATCTGGTAGAAAGGAAAAAAAAAAACTATACATACTATCACCCACAAGTACATACACTCCTACCATAATTTTTAATAAAAAGTTAACTTTTGTCTTAACTAAAAATACCAAGATATTACTATTTCAAGATGAATATTATACAATTAAAATATATGGCGGACCTGAGCATCTGGACCCACCCCCCATCTAAAATTTTTGTTTTTCATTTTTTTTTCTGTTTCTTCAATGGATTACTATCGATTACACACCAATCTATCAGACTGTAAAAAAAAAATTCTAAAAAGTTATTTATTTTTTTAGTTTTCAGGGGTGCTCATTTCCCCATATAAGTTTATAGTAAATCGATCCTCCATATCGGAACCGCTCTATCTTAACAGTTGGGCTGAATTTGCACAAAGGTGTCAAAATTAAGGTGACACAGAAAAAACAGAACCCACAAATTTTGTAATAAAACTGTTAATTTTAACTAGGGGGGGTAGGGGTAGGTTATGGGTTAGGTTTAGGTGTTGGGTTTAAGGTTAGTTTAATGGGAAAATAAATAAATAATTTGGGTTCTGTTTTTTCTGGGCCACCCTAACTTTGACACCTTTGCGCAAGTCCAGTTTGAGCGGTTCCAATTTGGGGGATTGATTTACTATAAACTATATGGGGAAATGAGCACCCTGAAAACTCAAAAAATAAAGAACTTTTTACAATTTTTTTTACAATCTGATAGATTGGTGTGCAATCGATAATAATCCATTGAAAGAAGAAAAAAAAAAAAAAAAAAATTTTAGATGGGGAGGTTCCAGATGCTCAGGTCCGCCAAACATATTATTAAGTATCATCTATTAACAGCATTAGAATTATGCTACCAAAAATACGTAGCAGTCTAAAATTAAGCACGGAATATATTTTTAAGCAATTTATTTTTGGGAATATTTTTTAAAAGTTATGGGTTACCCCTAGTCATTCTGATCATGGTGTGAATTTCAATCTTATACAAATTATTTCTTGTATAGGTAAAAACCAATTTCTTTCTTTTTTTGCCTATAAATTAGGTTTTCAAAATTTTACCTCTTTATAAGTTTCTATGATAATTATTGCGAGCAGACTCGGTAATCAATTTAAATTAAAAATTATAAAGATCAAAAGTAACTTATTATACCACGCTAGCAAAATTATTGAAATATTACATTTAGAGGGTGTTTACCTTGTTTTTTTTTAATTATTTAGTAGTAAATAAACTAATAATAGATAAGATGCATTATCAGAAAAATAAATAGCTGGTTTCATAAAACAACCTTAAATTAGATTAAATTATTGAAATTCATGATATATTTTTTTCCATGCAGATGAAAATATTAAAGAATAACCCAAATATTGAGGAAAAAATTATGGAATTCATTGACAAAAAAATTAGAATTAATATTTAGTTGTCCCTCCTTAAGCTTTTATGATAACCTTAATTATTTCAGGCATGGATTTCACTAATCTAAAGCAATATTCTTTATCAAAGTAGTTCCACTTTTCCCAAATGAAAATTTATAGATCTTCTCTGCGGGATGGACTGTTCTCATGTACCATTTTTGAAAATTTTCACATAAATTTAAAATTAGATTTAGATCTGAACTGTTAGCTGGTCATGTCTTTAATTTTATATACCTTTCCCAAAGAAAATCTTTAATCCCCTTTTCTCTGTGACAATATATATATATATATTTAATATACCAAACTTATTGGTAAATCCTCGTGGTGAGAAAAACCCAGCAAATTGTTTGATTGTAAAAATATACTACCAAACATCAACCGGGAAGAAAAACATTTTTGGAAAGAAGAAAAGACCAAGATAATCGTACCAACAAAAAATAATCTATAAGTACAATACTTTGGCCAAAAGAAAAAACAATTTATATGCATATATATATATAAGTAAAGTCGTCGGGGCGGCCTAAAGTCGGTATCAGCCATACAGCGAGGGAGTCTATCCCCTTTTCACTAGTGCTAGACCAAGGAGATTGTTTTAGCATCTGAGGTGGAGCGCCACACCTACCATCAGCTCCTTACTTTACCGCACAGATCCCTGTGCTACTCATACGCTGAGTTGGCGAGGACCGGTATCGAACTAGGAACCTTGTGGTTTCTAGCCGAACGCTCTACCAACTGAGCTAACCCGGCCCTTTTATATATATATATATAGATATATATATTCATACAAAACCACCAGGAGACTAAAGCTAATAAGTAAAAAGTGCTCAATACCTAAGTAGAGCAAACAATAAAGATAAATCTAATGAGTCAGACGAACCTAATAAAAGTTTCGCTTAATGCTCTTCAGGGCTAAGATCTTAGCCCTGAAGAGCATTAAGCGAAACTTTTAGTAGGTTCATCTGACTCATTAGATTTATTCTTATATATATATATATATAATATATATATATATATTATATATATATATAACAGGGGTTCTCAAAATTTCAAAGTTTTGAAATCACCGGTTTATGAGCACATATTGCTAACCACTATGCCATTGCAAAGCTTTCATTGCTTTTGTCTTCTACTCATTAATAAATCCTTCTTATAATTCTATTTCTGTTTCCTTGTTTTTTAAAAGAGATTTCCATTCAGGGTTTTAAGATTCCATTTTTACAAACTCACATGCAATCCCAAGGATGATCCTTGACGTTATATAGAGAAAAATATCTCCAGAGATGATAAACGTAATATCCCAAATAAACAAACCAATTGCTATAGTTAAAAAAGCACTCATCTTCAAATTACTTGAAGAAGAAACTTCAAAAACCAAGTTAAAAAGGATTACTTTAATGCTAAAGAAAACACAAAAACATATTGAAAATAACATTGAAGATACATAATTATGATAATTCCTAATAAACACGTCCAATCCTACCTTTTTAGAGATAAAAAGACAACTTGGAAATTATCAAAATCAATATTTATTCCATCAGATGAGTAATTATAAGGAAATAAAAATTCTGTTTTTCATGTTTCCTTTTCTGCCATATTGAAAAGAGGAAGAGGAAGAAGAGGAAAAAACAGAGGAAAAGAAAATAGGAAAGACTTTTATTTCGAAAAAGGAAATTGGAATTCTTTAAGAATTTAGATTTTGTTTTCCTTTTTTTTCTTTGAATTTTAAAATATTAAACAAACAAAAACAATTGCTTATCTTGAAAATATTAACGATTTTTATGAACAAGTCAAGCACTAGTTATTCCCATTTCTCTATGATATTTTATACACATCATTTATCTATTTTATTAGATTTATTAATTCTCTAAGAAAAGATAATATTCAATATTGATCATGTGATGATGATAATATTAATAATAATCTTATTATAATGGAGATTGTGTGTTTTTCTGTCTGTAACCGAAACTATATCACTACTCAAGTCACAATTCCCTTAGTTATTGACATCACATTCCCAATGATCTTATTTTTATTTAAACCTCAATTATTAATAAAATTGTTTCACATTATTAATACTGTTAACCATATCTACATAATAACAACATGCAATTATATTTATAGATACAACAAAATAGCAGTTTACAGTGTGAATGGGAAGGCTAATTTGCATATTGATATTAACAATGTGATTTTAATAAATATGTGTTTAGTATTATTGATTTCTAACTGTTTGGTTTTATTTTAATGAGTATAAGCAAAAATCTCTTCAATGAATCTTAAATGAAATCCATTAACAAGAAAAAATAACTGTCATTTTATTCTTTACTTCCTCTTTTTAACTAAATACTTAAATTAGAAAAAATAACAATGAATGACGAGAGTGATGGAAGAATAAGTTTCAGTTGTTCTATTTTTCGATTATACTCCCTCTGTTTTAAATCTTTTTATCTGCATTTTTATTTAGTTTCATTAGCCTTTCTAATTTAATACAATATTTTATTGCATTAAAACTTAAATACTTGCACCCGGAGGGTGCATATATTTGCTAGTAATAATAATGATATAGATAAACAGATACACACACATATACTTCATTAAAAATAACATCCTTGCTTGTCATATTAAAAGAAACATCATGGTGTAAGGGTTAGCAAGCTAGGCTTGCAGATCCATTACTACTGAAAAGTGAGTTTGATTCTTATATATTTATGAATTAATATATAATAAATATGAATATATATATATATGCATGTGTGTATATATAAATATATATTTATGAATGAAATATATATACATATATTTATTTGTACCAACCAATTCCTGTCAGAATAATCCTGATGATCCTTTCAGTAAAACCTGGGTAGTTAACTTCTGTCACCAATTCAGTTTCCTAAACCGGCTCTACAAGTATGTATTGAGCACTTTCCAATATTTACTATCCTAATTCATTCAGTTTCTTTTCTTTTTCTACAATCAAAATTGTGAATATTATTTTTCTTTTTTTTTTGTTGTTGTCCTGTTGAGTTTCTCCTAAATTTCTAAAGAAATATATATATATATATATATAATATATAATATATATAAAAATGGACTCTCCCGTCGATTATTGACGTATGAGGGTTCATACACACAATGAACTCCCACACAGGGATTTGTTTATAGTGGTGAAGGCTTGTGTTGGACCATCCACACTTTTTGGCACAGTCGATAGGAAAGAATTGGGGCATCAAAGGTTGCCACAAACCCAATCAACGACCGACCTCAGGAATTTTGAATTCAGAGTTATCCCTCTCCTAGACGGGTTACCTACCCAAAGCTGAAGAGCCCAGTCTGCCCTACTATTTAACCCATAGCTGGAGGGAGAATATATGGATTCATACCTTTCCCAAGGGTATTAGCGCTATGTGAAATGCCAACAGCTTCGACTAGGAATTGAACTCGAATCGACGAGTCCATTTTCCACGACTCTAACCACTAGCCTCCATATATATATATATATTATGTATGTGTGTAATATTATGAAAAAATTGAAAAACACAAGTTTATAAATGAGTAATGTTTATTTTGCCTATGCTGCAGTGTTTCAATCTTTCAATAGATCTTCATCAGGGCTTCTATTGAAACAGATCAAAATACTACAGTGTAGGCAAAATAAACATTACTCATTTATAAACTTGTTTTTCAATTTTTTCATAATATTACATACTATCGGATTCACTTCCACTTTTTCCTCACACACACACACACATATATAATATATATATATATGTATATATATGGATGTTGAATGTTTTTGAGCTTGTTTAGGAGACTGGCGAAATTGATTATGTGAGTGGGACTGTACCTCCATTTTTGCTAGGTACTCTGATTTTGCATGATAACCACCCTACCACTTTTTTTGGCTGGGGATATGATGATATCAGGGTTTCTGGCTAATTGTGCAAGGGCTTAGCCAAGAAACCTTATATTATCATATCCCCCCTCCAACAAAAGCAGTGGCATGGTTGTGAAAATCATAGTACCTAGCAAAAATGGAGGCACAGTGAGCTGATGAGACAACTTATACACCAACAAATATCACCAACATCAACAAGGACATTGACACTTTTAATAAACAATATAAGAAACTCGTCAAGAACAATAAAAGATGGACCTCCCTCATAGAACTCATCCCACAATCCCCACACTATACAGTCTCCTCAAAACCCACAGAGAAAATACTCCCTACATACTATCATCTCCTGCATTGGCAGCACTACTAACAAAATCGCCCATGCCATTGCCAAAATTCTAACCCCCTTACTAGGTACCATCAGTCCTGCTCATATAATCAATTCCATAGGAAGCGCGTGGTGTAATGGTTAAAGGCATGGAAATGGACTCGTCGACCTAAGTTCAAATCCTGGACGGGCAATTATTTCACTTAGCGCTAATACCCTTGGGGAAGGTATGAATCCTACTCTCCCTCCAGCTATGGGTAAATAGTAGGGCGGACTGGGCTCTTTAACCTTGGTTAGGCAACCGGTCTAGGAGAAGGAAAACTCTCAATTCAAACATGTTGTACTCCGCTTAAGAAATTGACCTTGTGTTGCATCCTGCTCGTGCGGAGGGGTTGGTAAATATATATAATCAATTCCGCCAATCTCATAAACAAGCTCAAAAACATCAACATCCAAAACACGACTATGAACAGCCTCGACATATTCGCCCTATATACTAATATAAATATATATAGCGTAGGGTTAGCTCAGTTGGCAGAGCGTTCGGCTAGAAACCACAAGGTTCCTAGTTTGATACTGGTCCACCTCAGATGCAAAAACAATCTCCTTGGTCTAGCACTAGTGAAAAGGGGATAGACTCCCTCGCTGATTGGCTGATGGCGACCAGTCCATTTCCCATGACTTTAACCATTACACCACACGCTTCCAATATTCCCCACCAATATAGCTTTTTAGAACTTGTTTTACAAATGGCTGTAAGTGTAGGTACAGTGTTTCTGCGTTATCTGTTGCTGGATATCAATTTGCTTTGGTAGGTGGCAAGTTAATCTACAAGAAAGAGTTGTACTTCTCTACCCAATATAAAATGATGTTTCGTTTGTTATGACTATCAGAGATATAATCACCTAAGGGACATATAAAGATTAATTATCTTATTTAAAAGATTGGTTTAGGTTGAGTATTGTTAGTGTAACAGAAAGGAGAATGTCACGTCTTCCATTTGAAGTCTTTATTTTCAAAAATGGAAGCTTACCTCACAGCTGCCATCTTGCAAAAACTCCAAAACAAAACAGAATGAGACCAATTCGAGATTTTTATATTTAACTAAAAGATTCACAAACGATTACTCCCATGAGTAAAAAGATCATTCTACGTCTTTGTTGGTAATTACAAAGTTAAAGGTTTTGAATTATATATATATAATATATATATATATATATATATACATGGTATGAAAATAGATGGAAATTAATCCGATAGTATGAATTTAACATTTTTGAAAAAAACAAATGATGTTTATAATTGCTGACAGAAATCTGTTTCGACCGTTTTAATAGATCGGTCATCATCAAGAGCAACATAAGAGAGAAAGACGGGATGAATAGCCGTTAGAAGAAAGGGTACAAACAAAACGCTATTATTCAATGCTGGAATTTTAATATAACTTTTATATAATTTTACATCAAAATCTTTTGAGTTTTATTATGAACTATAATGTTTCTGATTTTTTAAAAATCAAATGTATTTTATTTTCAACACAGAACACGCATTTTTTTAAATTCCAGCATTGAATAATAGCGTTTTGTTTGTACCCTTTCTTCTAACGGCTATTCATCCCGTCTTTCTCTCTTATGTTGCTCTTGATGATGACCGATCTATTAAAACGGTCGAAACAGATTTCTGTCAGCAATTATTAACATCATTTGTTTTTTCAAAAATGTTAAATTCATATACATGGTATGTAATAAAGGTATTGTGATTGAACCAAGGTAGAAATGGACAATGAATGGAAGGTTAATTTTCTTCAGAATACAAGGTGTGTCAAAAAAGTACCAAGTCTAAAGATGTATTTACCAAGATAGAAATGGACAATGAAGGGAACCTTATTTTTTTCAGAATACAAGGTGTGTCATAAAAGTGCCTAGTTTGAAGCTATATTTACCAAGATAGAAATGAACAATGAATGGAATGTTATTTTTTTCAGAATGCAAGGTGTGTCAAAAAGTACAAAAAATCTTGATACTTTTTTGACACAGTTTATATATATATATATAATCTTTGATTAATTCAGTGGATTTAACCCTGAAGATCCTTATGGTGAAACTCAAGTAGGTTATTTCTGGGCACACTTTAATACTACACACACACACAAACACACACACACATACATACATACATACATACATACATACATACATATATATAATATATATATGAAAATAAAAAATCAATTAGCAGAGTTGAATAAAAACATTTTGGTGAAAATGATTATTATAATGTATATTTTGGCATCTGCTGAAGTCCCGGTTTCGATTTCTGTCGGAGGGAAATCGTTAGTATATACCGCTGATGAGACTTAATAAAGTCGAAACAGTCTGTACGGTATTCTACACATCGAGCCATCCTTTACTGGGATTACACTTGTCAAGTTCATTTTCTATAAGAAAAAGTATCGAATTTTATGCGATATATGCGTTGTAAGTGCCTTCAAGTAAAAATTTAATATATACTTTATCAGCAACGTTTCTAAATAAACAAACATCCAAAAATCTTATTCACTTCGCCGAAGGGCATTTGGGCTGTTTGTTGTTATTATTCTCTCAATAGCGCCCTTACCTATTATGGTAGAGGCGCGTAGTATCGCTTGACAAGCTTAATTCCGCTAGGATGGTCAGCTGTGTACTGTGGCCGAGGCGATAAAAGTGTTTCACTAGTGTTTCACTGCGTCTGCTGAAGTCCCGGTTTCGATTTCTGTCGGAGGGAAATCGTTAGTATATACCGCTGATGAGACTTAATAAAGTCGAAACAGTCTGTACGGTATTCTACACATCGAGCCATCCTTTACTGGGATTACACTTGTCAAGTTCATTTTCTATAAGAAAAAGTATCGAATTTTATGCGATACATGCGTTGTAAGTGCCTTCAAGTAAAAATTTAATATATATATATATATATATATATATATGAGGAGTAACAGATTGGGGAAATCTGAAGAAAATGTGATTAAACATTGAGGAAAAACAGATAAAGTACAACATAACTTATTCAATTGATATTTCGCCTCACAGCTTTGTGTACATACCGAGGCAAAATATCAATTCATACATTGATCATCACAGCTTCAGTCTCAGCCAAAGGGACTATTTTGAAGAAAATTAATGTTTCATCCATTGTTCATTTCTTTCTTGGAAAATACAGCTTTAATCTTGTTACTTTTAAGTTCCTTTAGAGAGAGAGAGAGAGAGAGAGAGAGAGAGAGAGAATTAAAAAAACAACTTATTTGTTGTTTTTATTACCATGCTTAACATTAAGTGACAGCTGCATATACATGTTAAAATCATTGATAAAAATGAATTAAAAGTGTATTTCCTTTGCAAACACTCTTTTCGTGTTACTGTGAGTTTCATGAGATTTTTTCAATCATGGTATGCATAATATGATTCCATTCCAAAGTAGAATTCCCATTCTATTTATATCCTCAAAGTGCCAACCCTGTCTATCAATAAAGAGCTATGACAGTTGCGGATAGTGCTTGCATGCCATAAACAAGCTACACATTTTTTTAAAATTCAATTTGTTGCTAAAAAACTTAAAAGACGTTTGTTAATGTGTCTGCATCTGCTTATCAATTCAGAGCTCATATTCAACAGATAATCTTGTTTGGCAAAAGTGATGATTTTGAATTTTTTTCCGGCAAACACTGTTTCTCGATCATGCCCCACATGCTTGTGTGTGTGTGTGTGGTGTGTGTGTTTTATCAACTTTCATTTGATTATGGATATTTTGTTATTTGTTTGTTTCTCTCCCATATACATCCAGATAATGTTGTTCTATGGGCTTAGCATCTTTTTTAAAAAAGTATTGTGATTGTAAAATCTGTGATTCCATGGTCTTCCTGTGACTTTTGTATAAGTCATGTTTAGTAACTTTAACAAAATATATCAATCAGGTTTGCAACATCTATTATAAGTAGATTGTGTGTTTTTCTGTCTGTACCGAAACTATAATCCTACTAGTCAAATTCTCTTAGTCATTGACATCACATTCTCATGTTTTATTTTTATCTAAACCTTAATTATTAATAAAATTGTCACATTATTAATATTGTTGCAATTATATTTTATATATACAACAAAATAGCACTTTACAGTGTGAACGGGAAGGCTAATTTGCATATTAATATTAAAAAACCGAATTTAAAAATATTGCAGTATTATTGATTTCCTAACTGATTGGTTTTATTTTAATGAATATAAAGAAAAAGTCTCTTCAATAAATCTTAAATGAAATCCATTAACAAGATAAAATACTGTCATTTTATTCTTTACTTCCCTTATAACTAATACTTAAATTAGAAAAAAATAACAATGATAGACGAGAGTGATGGAAGAGTAATTTCAGTTGTTCCAATTTTATTATATGTTTCAAATCTTTTATCATACCCCCCTCTGTTTCAAATCTTTTTATCTGTATTCTTATTTAGTTTCATTAGCCTTTCTAATTTAATACAATATTTTATTACATTAAAACTTAAATACTTGCAGAGGGTGCATATATTTGCTAGTAACTCTAATAAGAACAACATTTACTAGCTCATCATCATCTATATATATATGGTCTGTCTGAATGATATCCTGGATGAAAATGGCAATTATATTTTTATAGTAAAATTAAATTTTGAATAGGATTTATGTGTTATATATATATATATAGTGTCATTCAAAAAGCCAGCCACTCTCTAGTCTGAAGATTAAGTAATAGAATTATAGTCTCCATAATTCTATGATTTATAGATCTTATATCTGCTGTACTATAAACACACTGAGAACTATCTATACAAATACTTTTCTTATTTGTAGTTCTTCTTTTTATATATATAATATATTATATATATATAATATATATATGTATGTATGTATGTATATGTGTGTGTGAGAGAGAGAGAGAGAGAGAAGAGAGAGAGAGAAAAAAATATTTGCTATGTAAAATTTAAAAGAAAAACAAAAATACAACCTATGTTATTTTTTCTGCAGTGCTCAGATATCTGGGGTAGACTCACTATACAGTTGAATTTAGATCACTTAAAAATTGCTTTTTTAAAATCGCTTGTGAAAACATCAAAAGCTGGACTGTCAGCACAATGGCTATCTGTTTGGTTTCATACATTTTTATGGTGATTTTTTTTCAAATGTGATTTTAATAAAGGCTTATATTTTCTCTAACTTTCATTTATACATATATATATATATATATATATATATATATATATATATATATATACATACAGAAATACCTTAAAGGTTAGTTTCCTCATATAGGAAGCCAAATAGCATACCATTCTATATGAAGACATCATCCAATTATCATCCTTTCAGCTGTACTTAAACATAACAAATCCATATCCAAAAGATTATCTATTAACTCCAGTAATTGAGAAATCTCCAATAAAAATAAAAAAAATATGAAAAGGCACTCAAAATACGGTATACACTAAAACCTTTCCTACATCAATGAAAATGAAAATCTGGTTTAGTTTCTTTGTTTAATGGTATATCTAACTTGATTACTAAAGTGAACATAATAATGCGACTGGAGTTCAAACTCACTAACTATGATGTCACAGTCCAGCACATTAGCCACTACAACATGAAAATGACAACAAAAGTACGAATAATAACATTAATAATAAATAAAAAAAAAAAATCATCTGGTTTAACCCCCCTCCCCCAGCTTTTCAACAGCATTGTAAAATCCAAACTTTATTGACAGGTACTTATTCAATGTATGTGGAGACATAAGAACAAGTGCATGGTTATTGGTAAATGCCTGACAGAAAATTTTCTAACTATAAAAACTGAAAATGGACCCAATATGATTTATATAGGGGCCACAAAAGAAATCTGGAAATGTAGATTTTACAATCATAAAATATCTTTTTAAAAAAGATGCTAGCACAATATTATCTAAATGAATATATGGGAAAAAGAAAAAGAAACAATAAAACAACTATAAACAAATGGAAGTTGATAAAAAAGACACAATCATGAGGGACAGGATATAGAAAGTATAGATTGTGTTTGGTGGAAAAATTTCAAATCAATATTAATTAATTATTACTAATATTACTAATTCATATTTTTTATTGTTCTTTTTTGTATTTACCCTATTTAAAATGATGGGAGAAATATGAGGAGGTTAATCCAACAATATGTGGAGAAAGGTAGACAAACATCCAGTTTCCATAACATCCCGAGTTTGTCTACCTTTCTCCACACACACACACACATATATATATATATATATATATATATATATATATATAAATTATTTAGTTAAATTTAGTAATGTAGTTCTAACAATATTTTAGTGACCTACCTAACCTATGTCTACAAAGCGGCAATCAGATACTATACATATATATATATATATGTAATTTCTAAATTCACCCCCATGTGAAAAAACAAGCAAATTTAGTTTTGCAAAATAAAAGAATGACAAACTGATATCTTAAAAATTACAAACTGAAAAAATAAAAAAGATAAAAACAAACACACCCATACTTTCTGAAAATAATCCGCAGTATCATATGCAGCGGCCAAAAGAAAAAACACTGAAGGAGTTTCCTAAGTTATATGTGTAAAAAGCACTACATACACTAAGTAGAGCAAAATTATAAGGACCTAAATGAGTCAGACATTATCTACCAAGGTTTCACCCAAATGGTTCATCAGGATAATTACTAATGAATTAGTAATATTAGTAATATGGCTCTAGAGAAAAAAATTAAGAATAATTTGTGAGTGTTTTAGGACATTATGTATTTTGCAAGCACTGACTGTAACTGTAATTTCTCTAACTTTATTGATTAAATATATATATATATATCGGTGGACAGTAAGAAAATATGTGGACAGACTATATCAAAAACAGGCAGATAGAATTAAAATTTCATAAAAAGGGTGTGATATAATCCTTTTTTATCTTTTTATTTTTAATGGCTAAGGAGCCATGCATTTAGAATTTCCGTTCTTTTGTTTAATAGTTCAGTCGTTTTTTTTTGTAATTTCTTCCGTATAAAGTTGGCAAAAGCCTTCTTTTTATTTATTGCATTTCTTTATTATTTTCCATTTTAAGATGGGGTCTAATTTTTAACTTTTTATGCAAATTATACCCACTCAATACCCAATCGCATAATAAAAGACGTTTGTAACAACCTCCTTCAGTCAGAATTATCCTGAAGAACCATTCGGGTGCTAAGTAGATAGTATCTGACTCATGTGGGTATATATATATATATATATATATTATATATATATATAAGGATGAACAAAAGTGACAAGACAAAAAATAGGAAAATAAGAATAGGATGTGTGTTCTTATACATTAGAAAACTCAGAGTAACTTTCCAAGAAGGTATCAAATGTGAAAACACTAGGCCATTACAGCATTCATGAATTCTGGTTTTAAAAAAATTCACTTCCATGCACAATAGATTGGCCCAACAATTGAATAGATGCTTACAAGAAGCAAACATATTTGAATGGATGACAAAAGAAATAACTACCCTAATCCAGAAAGACCCACAAAAAGGAAACATCCCAAGCAATTATAGGCCAATAACTTGTCTACCTATAATGTAGAAAATTTTGACTACACTAATTAACAAAGAAATATATTACTCATTCGATTTGTGCAAACAGAAAGCATGCCACAAGGGAAAAGAGGAGCAGATGACCTACTTTATATTGATTAACACACCCTTAAAAAAGTTAAAACTAGATGCAAAAACCTCGCAATGGCATGGATCAACTACAAAAAGGCCTATGACATGGTCCCACAAATTTGAATTATACAATGCTTATAAATATATGAAATATCTGATAAAGTTGTCAATTTCATCAAAAAGCTATGGAAAACCAGAAAATACAATAAACAGTAGGCGGGTCATCCATAGCAGAAGTAAAAATCCAAAGAGGCATTTTCCAAGGAAACCCACTATCACAACTACTATTTGTTATAGCAATGATGCCACTGAACTATATATTTAGAAAATGTACAGGGGGTTACAAATTCACTAAATCACAAGAAAAAATAAACCCCCTTATGTACATGGATGATATCAAGATTCTTTCAAAAAACAAAAAAAAATATATTGCCAGGATATAGGGATGGAATTCAATATAAAAAAATGTGACATGCTAGTGATGAAAAGAGAAACAATAGACAAAATACAACAACCAAATCAGGAAAATATAAGAACACTTAGAGAAAAGGAGAATTACTAATACATAGGAATTTCAGAAGCAGATTCAATCAAATAGAGATGAAAGAAAAAGTTAAAAAAAAGAATACCTCAGAAGAACAAGAACACTTCTGGAAACCAAGCTCTGGAGCAGAAATCTCATCAAGGGAATATATATATATATATGTGTGTGTGTGTGTGTGTGTGTGTGTGAAGAGAAAATGAAAGAGAATCTGACAGTATGTAATATAGTAAAAAATTGAAAAAACACAAGTTCATAAAACAAGTGATGTTTATTTCGCCAATGCTGCAGTGTTTCAATCTGTTTCAATAGATCTCCATCAGGGCTTTTGTAAATTTGAGGAAAAATGAATTCATCACAGAGAATAAGAAGACTGTGAGAGTCTTTTTCTTTGTCAGTTAATCTAATTAATATATATGTATATATATATATATATATATATATATATATATATATAATATATGTGGAAAGAGGATTGGAATAAATCCGACAGAATATGGTAGAGATATGAGGAAAAAAAGAACAAAACTCGGACAAATGTATGTAGGAGATATACATTCTATGATACCTTGATAATTAATAAAGCGACTGATGAGCTTAAGACTCTAGCAAAATATATCTTCTACATACGTTTGTCTGAGATTTATTCTTTTGTTCCTCATATCTCTACCATATAGAATATATATATATATATATATATATGTATTAATTATTATGTTTATGCAGAAGTTTTAGGGAGCATTTACCTAAGGTTTCTGGCTATTGCCTTCTTCAGAATGCTTATTTCATGCCTCTAATGTGTTGGTAAACAAACTGTTTAAACAGTTATATTTAATAAATACAGCTCTTACATTTGTAATTGAGCACTTTATTTTCTTTTATTTCATCTTGGAAAAATTACCAATATATATATATATATATATATATATATATATATATATATATAGTCATGTATTACAAGATTTTGATAGATGTAGATGAAAAAGTATAGATTGATAAAGAGCTAAATATAAAGACAGTAAAAATATTCTTTTAGCAAATTAAAGACCAAATAATTTCCTCTGAAAATGCATTTCAATTTGTCAAGATTCCTACTGATTTCTTTCTGTCTATGGAAACATTATGAATAAACCCTCGAAGTGGTCTTTTTGCCTCCCTCCCCCTGATAATGAATTGGGATTTATATAAATAAAAACTGTATCTTTAGTGAAATATTTCCACTCACAGATTCTGGCTGTATATTCCATAGACTTGCATGTATAGCTTACATTTTTTATTTTCATAAATAAAAGATGGAATGACTGAGGGGAAAGTAACTCAAAGTTTACTGATCATGGTGGCAGGTAAATAAATGTTAAGTATTGATAAGCCTGTTCAGTACTTAGTTGGGTGACTTAGTAACAACATATACTAAAAACAATCATGTCAGACTGAGTGATAGTAGTAAAGTTAGTGGAGTGGCCTATTGTCGGTATTAGCCAGACAGTGAGGGAGTCTATCTCTTTTCATTAGCGCTAGATTAGAGATTTTTTTTTTTGTCTACCATCAGCTCTCCACTTTACTGCACAGATACAAACTGTGCTACTCATGTGCAAAATTGGCAAGGGGCGGTATCAAACCTGGAACCTGGTGGTTCCTAGGTGGATGTTCTACCGACTGGGCTAAACTGGCCCTTAAGAATATATAGAGACTCCACAATGAAAATGATAAAGCCAACTTAGATAAATTTATAAGGAAAAAAAAAACAACATTTAATAAATATGTCTGTCCTAATTATTTACCTACAACAAACTAAATAAGGAACAATGCTCACACCACTTCCATGAGGATTTTTTCTGTAGTACATTGAGCTATAGATTTGTCCCAATGAGTTAGGACTTACCAGGAAATTGACTAAAGAAGAAGTCAAAACAGAATGGCCGTTTTTGTGGTCTTTTACAATGATTTTAATTACCAATTCTGCGTATAAATATCTACTCGCAACTAGATAAGGAACAATGCTTACACCACTGCCATGAGGACTTCTTCAGTAGTACATTGAGCTTAGATTTGTCCAAATGACTTAGGACTTACCGGGAAATTGACTAAAGAAGTCTATCGGTCAAAACGGAATGGCCGTTTTTTGGTCTTTTACAATGATTTTAATTACCAATTCTGCACATAAATCTCTACTCACAACTAAATAAGGAACAATGCTTACACCACTGCCATGAGGACTTCTTCAGTAGTACATTGAGCTATAGATTTGTCCCAATGAGTTAGGTCTTACCGGGAAATTGACTAAAAAGCAAGTCTATCAGTCGAAATGGAATGGCCGTTTTTGCGGTCTTTTACAATGATTTTAATTAGCAATTCTGCACATAAATATCTACTCGCAAACAAAATGAATTCCCATGCTATGAATCAATAACTATTACATCACACATGGGTAATTCCATGTCAAATCATCCAGGCCATGTCACCCATTCCATTCAATTTTGTCCAGGTGTGGACTATGTTAAAGTTAGACAATCGCCAAAATTAGATATTTATGTATTTACCTAGTTTCTGCAAATTCATCTGCAGGAGTAAAAACTGTATCTTTAGTGAAATATTTCCACTCACAGATTCTGGCTGTATATTCCTTAGACTTGCATGTATTTCTTACATTTTTTTTATTTTCATAAATAAAAGATGGAATGAATGAGGGGGAGGTAACTCAAAGTTTACTGATCATGGTGGCAGGTGTAATGATATTTACGTATTTTCTGCAAACTCATCTGCAGGGTTAAAAGTAAATAGAATAGAATTATTTTAAAATCTGAAAATTCCCCTCAGAAAATTAAAAGCAGAATCTTTTAGAAAAACAAAATTAATTTTTTCATTAAGAAATAATTTTAATTTAGATTTTGTTTTCAGAAATTATTTGCTGGAAACCAAATATGGAAATTAAATATTAAGTTGATGCAGGAAAATAAATTCTAATAAGATATACAGTAGTGAAAGTAATATGACAAATATGTTAATATAGACATATTGATAAGTATACACACACATGCACATTGATGTATATACAATCTATATAGACACACATTTGTGCATATACAAACGAAACAATAAATATATAATATATAATATATATATATTATGGACTCTCGCATTGATTTTCAGTGCATGAGGGTTCATACAATGAGCACCCACACAGTGATTTTTTTATAGTGGTAACCTCAGTAATTTTGAATTTTCCCTCTCCTAGACTGGTTACCTACCCAAGGCTGAAGGGCCCAGTCTGCCCTACTATTTTACCCATAGCTGGAGGGAGAATATATGGATTCATACCTTTCCCAAGGGTATTAGTGCTATATGAAATGCAAACAGCCTTGTCTGGGATTTGAACTCATGTTGACAAGTCCATTTCTCACAACTCTAACCATTATGCCACACGCTTATATATATATAAACACAAAATTACAATATATAGATATACATTTATAATGATATATACACCCAGATCCTTATATATATATATATATATATATATATATATATATGGCAATATGTGTAACTAAGAATGTATATATATGTGAGTCTGTGAGTACATATATACATGTGTTGAGAGAGATGTGTAAATACTTATTCCTATATATATGTGTGTGTGTGCGCACATGTATGTATGTGTCTGTACATATATATATATAATGTGTGTGTTGAGAGAGCTGTGTACATATATATATATATATATATATATTATATATATACAGCAACTATACCTATATGTATATCAAGAGTGCTGTGTACATAGATATACAAACAATATATATATAGAGAGAGAGACATGTGTACATTCATATGCAAACATATTAACATACTTTTATGATATATATATTTAAATGAGTTAAGTGGTGAGTTTATTGGTTGATGCTGCAGTGTTTCGATCTATTAATTAGATCATCTTCAGGGCTTTTTTTGGTATGTGGATGGTGATCAAAATTTTTTATCTCAGAATAAGAATAAAGGCTAGTAATAGTCCTTGTTTATCGGTCTGTTTAAATTTGAAGTCTGTGAAAAAGGACGTTGAAAAACTGAACGGTTTGAAAAATGATGTCAAATATTCTTTTTTTTTTAAACGTTCTTTTTCTCACACTTCAAATTTAAACAGTATGTACAAACTACTCTCATAAGAATGAAAGAGTGTTGGTGATCTGAACTCCCGGAAATAGAAGACAAGAATGATTTTAAAGCCTTTTATGAGGGCAAGAAAAGGGAGGTTCAATGCACAAGAAACTGGATCATCTACTCTTCTTTCTTCTGATGGTCAGACTTCTTTTTTGTTCTACTGAAAAGAAAGAAATTCTGGAAGAAGCATTTTGAAGTCATTTTGAACTCTACCTCTGTCATTGATGATGATCTCATCACTTCCATTCCCCAACAATCTTGAATCCCTCAGTTGTCTCAATAGAACCATGCTTAAAAGAGGTCCATGATGTAATCCCAACAAATGTCTTTAGGCCAAAAGTCTTTAAGTATGGTAGTAATTTTTATGTTTTTAAACATCCAGATAAATTATATGGAAGATAGGAATGATAAATGCCAGGTTATAAAATTAACAAAGGATTTATTAAAACACAGAGTAGAAAAATGCTTATATTCTCAAGCGAACTTAACCAGGATCTCAGAATGCTGGGCATTTCAAAAACATTCAAATGTAAACAAACGCTTTGTCAAATAAAAGGGAAGTAACTCTATATTTGTTTTTAGTCTATTTTGTTAGGTGTTCCTAACACTAATACAAAACTGATCAAGTGATTACAACAACTTATTAAAAATAAGTACCATGGTCAGCCTATGAACTTTTCAACCTACTCTCATATAAACAAACAATGTACACAATTCCCTAACCTCTAGGCATAAGATAAATCCAGAAAGATTGACATATCATTAAAACTAATCATTAAATATATACATATTTACCAATCCCTCCGCACGAGCAGGATGTGACACAAGGTCAATTTCTTAAGTTCAACAGGTTTGAATTCAGAGTAATCCTTCTCCTAGACCGGTTACCTAACCAAGGTTAGAGAGCCCAGTCTGCTCTGCTATTTATCCATAGCTGGAGGGAGAGTAGGATTCATACCTTTCCCAAGGGTATTAGCGCTAAGTGAAATGCAATTACCACATCCAGGATTTGAACTCGGGGATGAGTCCATTTCCAATGACTTTAACCAATAAAAAATAGGGCATGTTCCTGATGGCTAAAGGATGCCTCCAAGCATCTTTGGAAAAACAAAGGAAATAGGACTGATTTTGATATCTCACTTTTTTATACTAGCAAATATATGCACCCTCCGGGTGCAAGTATTTAAGTTTTAATGTAATGAAATATCGTATTAAATTAGAAACACTAATGAAACTAAATAAGAATGCAGATCAAAAGATTTGAAACAGAGGAGGGTATAATCGAAAAATAGAACAACTGAAATTTACTCTTCCATCACTCTCGTCTTTCATTGTTATTTTTTCTAATTTAAGTATTTAGTTAAAATAGGAAGTAAAGAATAAAATGACACTTATCTTTTCTTGTTTTTCATTTAAGATTTATTGAAGAGATGTTTGCTTATATTCATTAAAATAAAACCAAACAGTTAGAAACCAATAATACTAAGCATATATTTATTAAAATTACATTTTTAATATCAATATGCAAATTAGCCTTCCCGTTCACCATGTAAACCGCTATTTTGTTGTATATATAAATACAATTGCATGTTATTAGTATGTAGATATGGTTAAGAGTATAATTAATGTATAAGATTTTATTAATTATTGAGGTTAAAATAAGGATAAATTCATGGTGAATGTGACGTTAATTACTAAGGGAATTGTGACATGAGTAGTAATATAGTTTCGGTTACAGACAGAAAAACACACAATCTCCATTATAATAAGATTTCAGAGAAGATTTTGGCAAAAGTTATTCTAAACAGGATCATAAAGCATGTCATCAAATTGATGATGTATGTTGGACATCATATGATGGGAAAATCTATTATATATATATACATATATATATATATATATATATATAATTATGTGTTATGTTTTTGTGAACGTTGTTTGTTTGGTTTTTTGAACCATTGGAAAAAAGAACAAAAACAAGAAAAACAGAACAAAAATCAGAATTTTTATATATTTAACCATTGCTCTGTTCCTGGTTTAATCTATTCCGATATTTCAGGTGAACATTCACCCATTTTCAAGGTATATCAAGCTATATATATATATATATATATATATAGAGAGAGAGAGAGAGAGAGAGAGACACACACACACACACATATGTGCATACATATGCAAATACACCAACATCTATCTGTGTATATATGTGTGTGTAAGCATGCATGCATGCATAAATCCACATATATTCATATATATATATATATATATATATATGATTAGTGATTGGACTGCCAGACACACATATATACACAAATGCATATACACATATATATATAATAACAACTTACAAATGAAACATATAGTTTAAAATATATATATATATATATATATATATATATATATATATTCATATATGTATGTTTTTTATTATAAATAAATGTTCTTGAATATTGGTATATGTGCTTTCTGTCCTTATATATATATATATATATATATATATATGTACACCTACTAAATGTATATATATATGTACATTTTTATCAAGTATATATGCAGCTTTTTTATATTGGTTCATGTAATCTCTCATCAATAAGAATATATACATATATATATTTACATATAGACAGAAACACACATATTTAAATGTAGTGCATGTACATGCATACACAAAACTATATATATATATATATATATATATATTTACGTATAGTCAGAAACACAAATATTTAAATATAGTGCATGTACATGCATACACAAAATTATATATATATATATATATATATATATATATATATTAAACACCGACATATATATATTATGTGATATACAGACATAAAAATAAATATATACATACACATACATTCATACACACATATACTAAGGCATATATATATATATATATGTGTGTGTGTGTGTGTGTGTGTGTGTGTGCATGTGTTTATATAACGTTATCTAAGTAAACTGATAAAAGAAAGTTCCTGAAATACTTGCGAGAAAATCCCTGAGGTCAGATTAAATTTTTTGAATGGTTTTAAAATGTCTTAGAGTATGTTGATAGAAGTTCAAAAGGAATTTCCAATATTGAATGAAGTTAAATATTTAATCGTATTGGAAAAGACAGGAAATCTATCACAAAATATTTTTCTAAGTTAAAAAGCACTAAAAACTAAGAACATTTCCAGGAATGAATTCATGGTGAAATAAAGAAGCAAACGTTGCAGGAAAATTGATGTTGCTAGAAATGAAGTCCTGTTCAAATTATAGGGTTAACCTTTTTCATTATTTTACATATCTGCACTGATCTTAGGAGATTCTTGTTCAAATAAATCATAGAAGCAGGTGATTCTGGTTAAGGCTATGTAACACAAATATTTTAATGTTTTCTGGAAAAACATACATAAATACCATTCACTTCCATCTTTCTCTCTCTCTCTCTCTATATATATATATATATATATATAATGTATATATATATGTATACATATATATACATATAGATATATAAATATGTATATATATGTGTGTGTATACATATAGATATATAAATATGTATATATATATGTGTGTGTATACATATAGATATATAAATATGTATGTAATATATATATATATAATATGATAATATAATATATTATATATATATTAAATATGTATATATATATATTATATATAGTAATATATAATATAAATATATGTAAATATAAATATAATAATATGTATAAATATAATATATTATATATAATATATATATATAATATATATAATATATATATATATTATATATATATATAGTATATAATATAATATGTAAATATATAAATATAGTAATATGTATAAATATAGTATATATATATATATATATATATATATATATATATATATATATATATATGGAGAGAGAGAGAGTAATATGATAAATGAGGAATGCAATTTTGTCTATTGTTTTGAGGGCAAATGGAATGAATGGCTAGATGGTTCAATATACTACTTCAAGGGAACCAATTGCTGTTTTAAAAATATATAAAACTATAATAAGACCTCATATAGAATATCATACTCAGGTTTATGCTAAGTATGATAGTATCTCGACATAGAAATTCGAGTGCAATATTGAGATTGGAGGAAATACAAAAGAGAATGACAAAACTAATAAAAATATTAAAAGATTATAGTTCCAGGGAAAGATTGGAGAAAATAGAATTAACTACTTAATTGAAACTTTCAAATAATTTATGGAATTTTAATTATAATAGATATCTTAATATTTTTCTTTAAACTGTAAATTTACTGTCAAGTCAGATTTCAAAGTTTATTAAACAAGTGGAATTTTTTCCAATAGATTGATATATTTTTGGAACAAATTAATTTTATTAAAATGAAAACACTAAAAGTACAATATGAACAAAATGAATATGTAATAAGTTTCTGGATTTTTATTAACACAGTTCTTAACAAAATCTTATAATATTGGAGATTGTCTGTGAGTCTGTCTGTCTGTAACCGAAACTATATTACTACTCAAGTCACAATTCCCTTAATTATTTACGTCACATTGTGCATTATTATTATTATTTTTTAAATTTAAACCTCAATTAATGATAAAATTATTATACATTATTAATACTGTTCACCATATCTACATACTAATAACATGCAATTATATTTATATATACAACAACAAAATAACGGTTTACAGTGTGAATGGGAAGACTAATTTGCATATTGATATAAAAAATTTGATTTCTATAGATATGTGCTTAGTGTTATTGATTTCTAATTGTTATATAATTGTTAATAAATCAAAAATAGGAAAAGTGTAAAAAAGTTTAGAACTGAATGATTTCAGAAATAATGGTCAGAAAAAGAGTTAAAAAAGGCATTTGTGGAAACTTTCAGATAAATCACTTAACAGAATCCAATCGGAATATAAATATTGTATTATGAAAAATAACTGAAAATGTAAAAGATTCACAATTGAATAAATAATAAAGATTTTATAACAGATTATTATAGTATTTTTATAATAGATAATAATATTCTTACAACAGATAACAACATTTTATAGGCAATAGTGATGTATAAATGGAGATTCCCCAACCAGAATTTAAGCCACCTGGGTATATGCACTTCTAGGTAGAGACACGATACCAGCCACTCAGCTTCTAAGAGTTAATTCTAATGGGAACTGCATAAGAAATGAAGAAGGAGGAATTGGGATTTAGGCTGCAAAGGATATGAAACAGATGTACTTCTCCTTTAATGGATAAACCAAATGAAAAAAGAATTACATGGACTTGAAGTATGCAGCCGACATACACAAGGACTCACTAAGATCAACACTCAATAAAGACTCAAACTGGAAAACATCAGGCCATGATATATATATATATATATATATATATATATGGAGGTGCATGGGCTAGTGGTTAGAGTCATGGAAAATATCGATTCGAGTTCAATTCCTAGACAAAGCTGTTGGCATTTCACATAGCGCTAATACCCTTGGGAAAGGTATGAATCTATATATTCTCCCTCCAGCTATGGGTTAAATAGTAGGGCAGACTGGGCCCTTTCAGCCTTGGGTAGGTAACCAGTCTAGGAGAGGGATAACTTTGAATTCAAAATTCCCACCAGCTATGGGTTAAATAGTAGGGCAGATTGGGCCCTTCAACCTTAGGTAGATAACCAGTCTAAGAGAGGGATAACTGTGAATTCAAAATTCCTGGGTTTGTGGCAACCCTTGATGCACCAATTCTTTCCTATCGACTTTGCCAAAAACTGTGGATGGTCAAACACAAGCCTTTACCACTATAAACAAATCACTGTGTGGATGTTTATTGTATGAACACTCATACGTCGATTGACAGGAGAGTCCATCATATATATTTAACAACCTCACTGCATGAGCAGGATGCAACACAAGGTCAGTTCTTTAAGCGCAGTTTAACTTGTTAGCATTTAGAGTTTACTTTTTAGACTGGTTACCTAGCCTAAATTAAAGAGCCCAGTCTGCCCTACTCTTTACCCATAGATGGAAGGAGAATACTTGGATTCATACCTTTCCCAAGGGTATTAGCACTATGTGAAATGCAAACAGCCTCACCCATAATTTGAACTTGGGTACATTTCCTATGACTCCTATAACCATTGCACCATGTGCCTCCATGATGATATATATCAATTCTGGTTCAAAAAATTTAAGTCCATCCATGGTAGATTGGCTCAACAACTGGGTAGAAGCAAGCATACCCAAAAGAATGATGAAGGGAAAAATTAACCTGATCTAGAAAGACTCACAAAAAAAGCAATTACAGGCTGATAACATGTCTACCTATGATGTGGAAGATTCTAACTGCACAGGATTTGATTTTACAGAAATTGTTCTTAATCTGAGGAAGAGCGTGGTGTAATGGTTAAAGTCATGGGAAATGGACTCGTCGCCCTGAGTTCAAATTCTGGACTTAGCTGTCTACATTTCACATAGCGCTAATACCCTTGAGAAAGGTATGAATCCTATTCTCCCTCCTATAAATAAATAGTAGAGCAGACTGGGCTCGTCAGCCTTGGTAAGGCAACCTATCTAGGAGAAGGAAAACTCTGAATTCAAACCTGTTAAACTCCGCTTAATAAATTGACCTTGCCTATATATCTGAGAAAATTCAGCAAGTCAAGGAGACGTTCTTGTGTGTGAAGAATGCTAGCGAGCAAGTCAACTTTAATATTGATAAGGCACAGGGTTATGGTGTTACAACATGATTCCTGCAAAGCAGATGAAATCAAGAAGTAGAGAAAATGTCCAAATAGTTTGGGGTTAGCAACTCTCAGAGCAATGGAAATCATTTGGCAGTGCCCTCCTCCTCCACCTCCTCTCCTAGTAACATGCAACAGGTTGTATTTGGTTACATGGTACCAGCAACAAAGGACAACCTAGAAATGGTTTTGTCTATGTTTTTAAACTGAATATAAAAGTCAAACAGTATCAACCAAGTTTGCAGTCAATAAATTCTTATAATTTATTCATAATCAAAATGCTAACATGCTGAACTGTGAGATTGTAGTAAGCTAGTTCAACCTCATCAGACTAATACCCTTGGAAAGGGTACCCCCAACCCAGCTATTATTTAAATAGTACCACTACTGTTCTTGTACAAGGATGACTTTGGCATTAAATAACTCACATTGGTTGATATGGCATTAAACCAAGAAATCAAACTATGTTTAAACTAATACCCTCAGGAAAAGTTTAAACCTCCTCATTACCCCAGCTATGGGTTAAAGAATACCACTACTGTTCTTCTACAAGGATGGCTTTTGTATTAGAAAATATACGATGGTTGAAATGCCATTACACAAAGAAACCAAACCAAATCAAATCATCATAATCAAAACAAAAAAAATTGTTTGTAGATTTTGTGAATCTATCATCTTAATGATTTTAACATTAGAACATTTTTCCAATGCTATTAATTCTCAATGTTTTTTTTTTAAACTCTTAACAAGAAACTAAACCTGCTTTGTATGTTAAACAATGCTAACTTGAAAATGAACAAGTCTATAATATTTCTTGTGTATTTATTATTGCTTTCATAGATTATAAAAGTGCAAAAAGCACATGCATGATGAATGATGAAATATCATCAGAGCAGGGTGATAAAATTATGAGTATTAATAAAAAAAAGTAATGCTTCATAGAAGCAGCACATAAACCATCACCAAAGCAATCAAAACCTTGCTTGAGGGAACATACACAGAGTTACAAATGGCAATTAATGTCTCTTCATTTGGTTTGATTTCTTTAATGGCATATCAATTCCTTATGGATTATTGAATGCCAAAATTTGATTAATTTTTAAAGGTTTGGATTAGTTCATCTGTTTACTGGCGTATCAACGCCTTATGGGTTATTTAATACCAAAATTGGATTCATTTGTAAATGTTTGATTTTAATCATATTTTCAGTTTTACATTACATTGCTTTTTAAATTCCACCTCTTTGTCTTTCATCATTTATTTTCACACAGTTATATGGTATAAAGTATTCTTATCCAATAGAAATAATTTGTACAGAGTTGTATAGTTTCAAGTATTCCTACGTAATACTGTTGCAGATTAACTATTGTTTCAATTCTTTTGGCGCAAAAAAAATTCAAAAAGACAAAGGAATTAAAAAACAAAGGATGTTCCAGACAGAAGTCTGGATAGAAGAAAGAAGAAAAGTGATAAACATCTAAGGCTTGCTGCTTGACCGGGTCAAACAAACTTTCCGGAAAAATAACAAAAGAAGGAGCCAAAGAAGAATGGAACTAGAAGGTTCCGCTAGAGAACAATGAAATGTGGGCGGGTTGCGCTTACTTAAGCAGGCGTCAGAGTCAGAGAGACCCCAGAGAGACGCGAACAGAGCACGAGGAGCAACCGTTAACATGGGCCATCGCTGCCAGCGGGCAGTGAGGTTCGTCCACCCCTTCCATGTCCACAGTCATCCCAGCAGCAGTAGAAGTCATTGTCAACCCTCGGTCATCCCATTGTCAAGCTCGCCACCTACATGCACCACGAGGGAATTAAAGAAATAAAAGTTCAATCTCCTACTACGTGCAGCATGTGTCTTTGTTAAGCGACCCCTACATATATCGTCTAAGGGTTAGAGACAATACCAGCAACATATACGATTCAGAGTAGCGAAGAAGCCGCTACGCAACAATACTAATAATTCATCAAAAATATTTATATTTTCAAATTTACATTGCAGACATTTCTTTAATTGCACATTTTTCTTGATCATAATAATTATTTGTTTGCACAGTTATATGGTTTCTCATATTCCTATTCAATACAATTTTTTCAAACGGATCAATTTGACTCATAGATGGGACCTTAACAGGTACTACCACCCATGACAAAGTGGACATAGAACGAATAATGGTAATGAAGGGGTTTAATATTATATGCAGATACTAATGTCTCTTAGAGAGGACCATATTACAATTGGATCTCCCAAAAGTATCAGCAAAGGTTAGAGAAAAACTCATGAGACTTGCTAGACATTGCATATATCACTGAGAGGAAATAACTTTCAAATTAATGTTGTGACACTTAGCCCAAGGGAATGTCAACAGAGGGACACAGCAGATCATCTCTGTAGACTGCCACAGAAGAGATACTGGACTGCATTCTAGCTTGCACCAGTGTGCAGGCAATATATATATATATATATATATATATAGATTGTTGCGGAGGCGTCGAAGATAGGTTGTGAGACTGCAAATAAATCTGATAATAACATCAACAAAGCAATACATTTTGTTAAAGAAGGAAACATTTCAAAATTTTCGCGTAAAAATAGGCACGTGTCATCTATATTTGACGGCTCCGCGAGCTGGCGCATTGCATGCGACTTGGAACATCAGCTCGTTTTTCCAACTGAAATAACCTTAACGGCCCAGCGTCCTAATATTGTCATTTGGTCTGGTAATCAAAAGAAAGTTTTTATCGTTGAGTTGACAGTTCCATTTGAAGAAAATCTGGATTGGGCCCATCAGCGGAAGTTGGAAAAATATGTGAACAATGCGTCAGAAACGGATGGATAACGGATGTATTTCCCATTGAGGTCGGATGTCGGGGGTTTATTGCCAACTCAACCTCGGCATTTTTGTCTAAACTTGGACTTTCTCTACCAGACAAGAGGAAATACTTAAAAAAGATTCAGGAGAAAGCTCTAACCGCATCAGCGTGGATATGGCAGTCCTATATTGTGACATCAAACCAACAAAGTCTGGTGGTATCGTGAGATACTGCTGGGGCGCTCTGGGTTAGTGGTAATGATGCTTCGGCCCCGAAACCATGCCTGAACCCAGAGTCATCATCTGATGAAGGCTTTGTTGGTTGCAATGCTACTGTGTAAATAGAAGTCATTGTATGAAGATTATTATTTTTTTTTTTTGTAATACCCAGACACCATGTTTCAATGTTTCATGTCTCATCAGTGTGGCTAGACACAGCAACTACTTCCAACCAGGAGAGAAACCCAACTGACTTTTCACCAGCCGGTTTGTTAACCTCTTGGCCATCGACAGCTACCATTAAGGGTGTTTTAACTGTTAAATACATACATCTGGTATATATTTTGTGATCACCAGAGAGATCAAATCTGTAAACAATAGACAATCATTGCTTTATGCTGGTGATGAAAGTCAATTAAAATTGCTCTTAGAGAGCTCTACCGGATATTGGAGTATATATATATATATATATATATATATATATATATAATATAAAACAAGTAGAATCAGCAGAGTGGCCTATGGTTTTTATCAGCTGAACAGCAAGGGAGTCAGTCCCCACACCTACCATCAGCTACCAGATGCTTTACTGCACATATCAGATTAACCAAGCTGTGCTACTCATGCACTGAGTTGGCGAGTACTGGCATCAAGCCTGGAACCTTGTGATTTCTAGGTGAATGGGCTAAACTGGCCTTTTACCCTTTCCCTTACCTCTGAGCAATGAGTAGGCACTGTTTTGGGTTGTTATATACCCCATTGCATAATATCAAACCAAAGAGGCTCTGTTCTCATTCTGTGAGCCCCTCCTCCATTCCACAGATTTATCCCACCAGTGAACATACATGGCATAATTTTTCAATTTAAAAAAAATCTTGTCCCCCCTTAAAAAAATTCAATAAACATCTTTTTGAAAAAAAATGGTCATTCTTTTCTTGTTAGCTTAAAATATTTCAACATGCATTTGTGTATTCTGTTTTGGAGAAATTATACAATCAAAATATTATTATTCATTCAAAAATACAACTAGGTAACAGTTCAAAAGTAATTACACTCCTTTATATATAAATATATATATATATATTACGGCAATTTTATTTCTTGTTACGGAGGTATATGGTTAGTGTATCAGTTATTCTAAGGCTAACAACAAATAACTATAAATGAATTAATAAAAACTTAGTTTAATTCTAAAGGTTTATCATATAAGAAAACAATGACTAACAATGTAAATGTCCTTCCTATATAGAGAGTCAAATTTGAGAGCTACCAGTCTGATGGAGAGGGAACAAGGATATTTGGTATCTTATATCATCTATCCTCTTGGAGATGAATTCATTCAACCTTATCATAGAGCTGGTCTATAAGTGTCTGTTGAATAATTAGCACCAAAACTACTGAGCACAATATGTGATTAGTGTGTCTAATCTCCGAAAGGCTCTCTCTCTCCCGCTCTTAACTCCATATATAGAACAGGACATATTTTACTGAACCAACCAAGGTATTACAATTATATTTTTAGTTACAGAGTTTTATGGCCGAGAATTTAATAATAAATAATATCTAATGATATTCATTTTGATTATAATGCAAAATGTTCCACTATGAATAATTAAAATCCTTTCTTTTAGAGATTACTTATTTATAGGTGATTTTGTATATTGCTTTTGAAAAGTGTATATACCTATATATACGCACACATATATATATATGTGTGTGTAATATATATATATATAATATATATATATATATATATATATATATTTGTATACTTGAGCATACTTTTTAGCAATCTATAATCAATGTACTCTCAAGAGAAATAAATACCGTTTTCATGTTTTACCAGATTTCTTTTTTACTTCTATTTCTTCTATTTTCTGTTTTCTTTTTTGTTTTCAGAATTCTCCATTGCTTTTTGAAAATTGCATTGCAATCTATGACTCAAACCTTTTTATTTTCAACTCAATCTTTGCTGCTCATTCACTAATGTTTTTGTTTTGGTATTTTTGGCATCTTTCTATAATTTGGAAATGTGTCTCCGAGAAGCCAAAATGGAAAAGATGGTGAGAATTAAATATTGTTTATTGTTATTGTTCGATCTTCCTCTTTGGATCTTATATAAAACCATTTTGATTTTTGCACAAAATCATTGTGATTTAATTTCGTTTCTGGCGTTTTTTTTCTTTGATCTCTGAGATTTGTTTGGTCATTCAATTTGATTTTATTAAGAATTCAATATTCTTCAAAATATTTTTACACTTCGTGTTTGTACCTGGATATTTACGTTTGTGTAAAATAACACATCTAGTTTTTTTGGTTGTAATATTTCACAATATCATCTGATCTATTGATTGTTTTATTTGTTAAATAATTTTTATGTTTATTTGATTTTAGTTAGGAATTTCTTGTTTACATGTGTTACAATTCTTTTGGTTTGATTAATAAATATGGAAACTTTTTAAATATTGTCCTTTTGCTCTAATTTTGGATTTCATGTTTTCGTTTAAAACTTAATCCTCTGTTATGGTTAATCTTCATAGTTCTTCAATTTTTTTATTTATTTTTTTTTTACTTATGTCTGAATCACAGTTTATACTATTTCTTTCCAATTTAAAAATATCTTCCTATTGAAAAGTTTCTGTTGTTGGAATCTACTGAATTCTTTACCATTTATATATTACTATAATTTTCATTATGTTTGTAAGTATGTAATCTTATTGCTATAATTAACAGTGTCAATCCCAGGGGGCCATCCCCCCAGGCGACACCTGCCCCCTCAATTTAAAGGGGTAGGGCTGGATTTATTGCCCAGTGCCTGAGGCGCCCCCTCCTTGAGAGGGAATGCCACAGGATCGACACAATTTTTCCACTTGCCACCCATGAGTCTCAGCTTGTGGGTGGTCCCACCTAAATAGGGCCTTTGTGCCTGACCTTGTACAAGTGGGGTACAAGGATAATATAATGTAACCTTAACCCTGCCAAAAAGAAAAACATTCAAATAAATTCTTATATTTAAAGCTATGGTGTAATCAGGCATAATATATAATATATGATCATTCTCATTATTTTTTGGTGTGGTTTCTGTGGGGTGAGTGATTAACATACTGGACTGCAACATTGTAGTCAGCAAGTGACAACTCCAGTTGCACTATTACATTCACTTTTGGACTCATAGTCTTGAGAAAGGTATGAACTCTCTCATCCCCCAGCTATTGGTTAAATAGTACCACTACTATTCTTCTACAAGGATAGCTTTGGCATTAAATTATCCACAAAGGTTAATATGCCAAGAAACTAAGAAATCAAACCATCATTATTTTTATTTCTCAGATTTTTTTTAGATGAGGCTTGATAATTTATATTATTTGGATTATTTTCTATAACAATAAAGATGAGGACAATAGTCCGAATAATACAAATCATTATTTTTGTATGTATGTAAAATTTCTTTTTAAAGAAAAACATGAAATAAATTCTTATATCTAAAGCTATTTTATAATCGTGTATAATATATAATTATACAAGATTTGATTAAAATATATTGTGAATGAATCTTTAAATTTAAAAATAATTTAAAAATCAAATGAAGATCTTTGATGATGGTGTAATAAAGTAATGATATGTTGACAATAACACTTTATCAAGAGGATCAGTGCTAATTTTGAAAAACTCCTGAAGCCACTCTTGATACTTTTTTAATTAAATGTTTTTACGAATATACATGATTGTGTTAGGGAAATATCCTCCCATGCTTAGCTGACCGAGCACATCAGAGCAATGATTTTTTTTATTAAGAGAAAACACTCTAAGTTAGAGAATAAAGCAATTTCCTGTTCAAATTGTAACTGACTGATAATTTTGTAGGGTTTGCGTTTGTGCTAATTTCATTTTTAATCATCTACATTCTTGATATATCTGAGATAAATTGAAATATTATCCTTCACATTATCATGACCATGTTAAATATGGAATGCTAATTAGAATCCTTCACATTATCATGGACCACTGTTAACTATGAAATGCTAATTAGAATCCTTCACATTATCATGGACCACTGTTAACTATGGAATGCTAATTAGAATCCTTCACCCCTTTGTAAATAGAAGCATCAATTGTATCATGGACCACTGTTAACTATGGAATGCTTAGGATCCTTCACCCCTTTGTAAATAGAAGCATCAATATTATCATGGACCAATGTTAACTATAAAATGCTAGTTAGAATCCTTCATACTTTCCTAAAAACAAGCATCATGGACAGTTGTTAACTATAAAGTGCTAATATCAAATCCTTCATCTATTCCTAAACAGAATATAGTTATGGACCACTTTTAGAACAGAAATTCAATGTGTTCAAAGTTTGTTTGTTTTTGAATTTATTTAGCAGTCATTTTTATTTGGTCACAGCAGTTGGTTTTGGATTAGGAAATTTAAATTTGTATTCGTGTTTCCAATCAATTTTTATAGCATATAGATCACTGGATTTCTAACATTGGTGAATTTGATTGCCTATTGATTATTGATCTTTCTATCTTTTTCAATATTTTATCCATCTGAAATTATTCTATTGTTTTTCCTTTATATTTCCTGTTATTTAATCAAAGTCTTAACTTTCTAGCTATCAATAAGTTATGATTGATTTTTCTTCTTTAAGTATTTTTCAAATGCTGCATCTTTACTGTTCTTTTTTTTTTTCCATCTGCATTAGTCATTGTATTTGTTTTAAATTTATCTTGAAGCTCTAAATTTATTTAAGTTTTATTTTTGGAAGATTAGTTTCAGCTTTATAATTAGGAGGATGGATCCTTTTTATATGTAATTATATTTTATATTCAATTGTCATTTGTTGGAATGATTAACTAGCTGGACCCATGATAATAACACAGCATACATGAATGATTGCACAAATTATGCTTCCTCGCTAAATCAAGATGACTGGTTTTGGTTTCTTTGTTTAATGGCATATCAATCTTTGCGAGTTATTTAATGCTGAAGCTATCCTTGTAGAAGAACAGTAGTGTTCCTATTTAACCCATAGCTGGTTGTATAAAGGAATTGATACTTTTTCTAGGTTTAATAAACTTAGTACTTTTGCACTTTCTCCAGTCTTTCCTTCCCACCTTTTTCTCCATCCTATCTTCCATCCTCCCCATCTTCTCTTTTACTTACTCTCCTTCATCCACATCTCTGTTGTATACTCTCTTTCCTTTCTTACTACTATTATTCTTCTGCTCATCTTTGGTATCTTACGTTCTTCTTCTAGCATCTCTTTTAACGTCTCTGTTCTTGCTGGTTGGTCATTCTTGATTCATTTCTTCTTCTAGGTCAGTCTTGTTGCCAAGACATTCATCAACCACAAAACCATATTATTTATTTAAACCTTATTTACTTAACTAAACATATTTCTCTAACTAAACACAACGCGCAGGTGCAAGTGAGCTCCAGCTAAAGCAGATATATCTTATCTGCCTGACGTCCAAGCTGAAACTGAGAGCCAACCAGGTCCCACGTGAGTTCACATATTTCGCGGGCGTTCTGTAATATTCCATGGAAAGTCCCGCCCGTGATATGAAAAGGAGCCACCCTTCAGAAATACAGGGGGTTGACAATAATCTATGCATAGATTATGTAACAATCTCCTCCTTTACTTTTTTCTCCATCCTTGCATATTTGAGATCTAAATCTTCAACACCTATAACCAAATATAAAATAGAAGCATCAATATCATTATGGACCATCATTAACTATGAAATACTAACTAGAGTCCTTCATTCCAAGCAAGGACTGCCCTATCAGCTGAGGCTGTAGAATATGCCGACTGCACCTCTGTGGAGGGGTAAGCTGTGACCCCCACCTACTTAAGCCACCTAGTGGCTGTGGGTGGTGATCTGTAATGCCTGAGGATGGGATCCTGATGGCTGAGCAATCCGTGACCTGGGTAATAAGTGATCCCATGAACAGCAACATCCCACTTCATCACTTATCTGGGTTAGATGGGCAGTTGGAGAGGGTCGATTCAATCAATTGGCTGGTCATGTCAAGCCCTAGCACCTGTATGATTGTCCCAATCTTATTCTTTAAATTGCTCTTATGGCAAACACCCAACCCTTTTTATCTTAAAGATGCTTTAAAGCAGAGGTGAGGGTCAACCATAAGTTTATCAATACATTTTAAGTTATTTCTTCTAATTTATTAATACACTTGAATTTAATGAAAATTATTTCTACCAATTTATTAATAAACATGAAATTAATGAAAATTATTTCTACCAATTCATTAATACACTTGAATTTAATGAAAATTATTTCTACCAATTTATTAATACATATGAAGTTAAGAAACATTATTTCTGACAGTTTATAAAATCAAACAAAATAAAAAATATTTACCTACAAACTGTTGTGATCTCATAAATAAAACTGATTCATTTCTGGTCATCAGCACACACAAATACTTGACATGCGCATACACATATATACACTTGCAGGTGCCAAATTTTTAAAATAAAATTCAGTTGTTATCCTGTAATCAAAGAGTGTTGACTTGTTTTATTCTCACTTAAAGAACTCACAATTAACCTTTTATAAAGTTGGTTTATAAAAAGGCTTAAACCATAAAACAAACATCTAACAGTTTATAAAACCAAACCTAGCAAAAATATGTATATCCCAACTATTTGCTCACAAAACATATATATAAAAAAAAAAGATATGGCATTAAATAGCTCAGAAGAGTTGATATGCCATTAAACAAAATAACCAACCAACCATTCAAATGCAAGTCAGAAATGTTTGTAACTACTTGCTAGATAGATATCTCCATTTTTTTTTACATCTATTTCTTTCTTAAAAAACATATAAAAAAAAAAAAAGATATGGCATTAAATAGCTCAGAAGAGTTGATATGCCATTAAACAAAATAACCAACCAACCATTCAAATGCAAGTCAGAAATGTTTGTAACTACTTGCTAGATATATATCTCCATTTGTTTTTACATCTATTTCTTTCTTAAAAAAAACATATATAAAAAAAGAAAAACAAGATATGGCATTAAATAGCTCAGAAGAGTTGATATGCCATTAAACAAAGTAACCAACCAACCATTAGAATGTAAGTCAGAAATGTTTGTAACTACTTGCTAGATAGATATCTCCATTTGTTTTTACATCTATTTCTTTCTTAAAAAAAATATATAAAAAAAAAAAAAAACAAGATATGGCATTAAATAGCTCAGAAGAGTTGATATGCCATTAAACAAAATAACCAACCAACCATCCAAATGCAAGTCAGAAATGTTTGTAACTACTTGCTAGATAGATATCTCCATTTGTTTTTACATCTATTTCTTTCTTAAAAAAACATATATAAAAAAAAAAAAAACAAGATATGGCATTAAATAGCTCAGAAGAGTTGATATGCCATTAAACAAAATAACCAACCAACCATCCAAATGCAAGTCAGATATGTTTGTAACTACTTGCTAGATAGATATCTTCATTTGTTTTTAGATCTGTTTCTTTAGTTTTAAATTTGTATTCGTTTCAAAGGTTCTTAGTTTGATCTGTTTTACTTATTGGTGTCAAGTGTTTTAACACTAATTTGAACTGGCAAAGAACAGTGATTAGTGCGCCTCTATGATATTTGAGCATGATGTTTATTTGAGCCTTGGAAATATCTAATCAGGGTATTCACTTCCAATGGATTACATTTTAGCAGAAATATTGTTCTGCTTTATATAAATTCTCTTAAAGTCTCAGTTCAGATAAATTTTGCAAACTGGGAAAGCAGATTAAGAAATGCCCAGAATACTGCTGTCATGAATCCTTATAATTCTTCTTTGATATTCCGATTTGCATTGAACAGAGAAAAGAACACAGAAAGCCATTCTGACTTTGCAACGAGAAACCTTAAACAGTTACACCCCAGGTAGATTCCTATGATAAGCCAAAGGAATAGGAAAAATAAACAGCAGATTGAAAGAAAACCTGAAATTCTTTGGTTTCTGTAGGATACAACTTCAATGGTTAATCCAATTCTGCCTTTTGTAATCTTTACAAAACTCATGAGAGTATGAGTAAAGATGATAGATTATGTTTTTAGGCTTGTTTGTGTCACATTTGAGTGATATCAAAAGGAATTAATAGATCCTTTCTTATATGATTCGGTGATAGCGATTTTGAAAAAAAAAAAAAAAAAGAAGATATCATTAACTTTTTTTGTAGCAGTCTAAATGAAGCTATGAAGACCAGATAAACATTACAGGATGAGTAGATTTTGTATTAGAAGTCAGAAGATTTGTCTTACGTAGTGAGATTTTTAACATAAAAAAAAAGAAATGTTTTTACAATAAGCAGAATAGAGCTCACATATAACAACTTGCAAGATAGATAATCATAGTTCTCTTATAAAAAAAAAATTCTTTATTGTCAGATTAAGCCAATTTTATCTCAAACCCAAATTTGGAAGGCCCTTGATAAGGATTGAACCCACAGTAACTCTCAAAGAGAAAGGTGTTACTTTCCTGATATTTTATCTACTAGGGTGAGTCAAAAGTTTTGCAAAATATCAGTAATGTCAAACACAATTCAACAGCTCCGGATGCTTCTGCTCATGTTGTGAAGGTGATGAACCACACTAGACTGTGAGATGCCAAACTTGCCTGATACTCTCCAATTGCTACTCACCGGATTTGCCTCTATGGCTCAGAGTATAGACTGGAAATTCATGGTTTTAGGTCTACCTGAACTTGCCTGATTGTTGAGGTTCTTGTAAGCAAAATTTCTTGAACCATTTAACTCTTAACATCCTGTTGAGAATGTTTAAGACCAGAGCCCCATTCCTCTAAAGATTTAACAATAAATGGCTTAAAATTGCCTTTTCATTTAAAGTAACCTGTTATTTCCCTTAAATTAAAGACTTTTAAATATATTTACTATTACATTTGTAGAGGCCTATGTGTAGAGGTTCGCAAAGAATATTAAATGACGAATATAAATATGACACAGTTAAGCAGAAAATACGGAGAAATAATAAAACAAATGCATATGGTTATAAAATAACAAATAAATTTATTCAAAGAATAAATTTGTGATAATATGAGAAATGTTCAAAAGGAATAGTGTAGGTGATATGTGTAATGTAAAATGTAAAAAGTTTGTATGTTAAGTTTGGAAAAGTTCGTTTTGATGTGGACAGAAATGAGAAATAAGTTTGTGTATCTGTTGGGGTAGATTAGAAAAATGAATGTGACTTCCGGCCAGGTGGAATGAGGCAGTATAGGACGTTAAGGTTAATTACTATACTGTGACCAATTGCACCTTCACCTTTCACCCAGCAAATGTTTTAAGATTTCTTTCATGGCATTATATATCAGTTCAAACTCAAAGCATAAATTCCTAAATTAGATTACATTCACCTGTGTGGCTTTTAAATCATACATGGAGGGAAGCAATACACAACTCACCCCATATAAAAAAAGGCGTCAGGGCGGCCTAAAGTCGGTATCAGCCAATCAGCGAGGGAGTCTATCCCCTTTTCACTAGAGCTAGACCAAGGAGATTGTTTTTGCATCTGAGGTGGAGCGCCACACCTACCATCAACTCCTTACTTTACTGCACAAATTCCCTATGCTACTCATATGCTGAGTTGGCGAGGTGGAGCGCCACACCTACCATCAGTTCCTTACTTTCACTAGCGCTAGACCTTTTCACTAGCGCTAGACCAAGGAGGTGTTTTTTGCGCCTGTGGAGTGCCACAACTACCATAAGCTCCTTACTTTACCGCACAGATCCCTGTGCTACTCATACGCTGAGTTGGCGAGGGCCGGTATCGAACTAGGAAACCTTGTGGTTTCTAGCGAACGCTCTACCAACTGAGCTAACTCAGCCCTTAAATGCACGCTTTTTTCTCTTTCTATTATAGTAGGATAGACTGTGTTCTTTAGCTTTGGTTGGCCAACCAATCCGAGAGAAAGAAAACTTTTAATTCAAACCAGCTGTACTCATCTTACAAATTGACCTTGCGTCACATCCTGCTTGTGACGGAGGTGTTGGCTAAATACATAGATATATATGTATATATATATCTAAATATATAGATATATGGCTAAATACATAAATACCATCTTTTTCTTTTCTTTTTTAATATCTTTTCGATGTATATATTAATACTCTTGTTCCTTAATCTTCCGACCGTTATCATCCTTGCAACACCCTCTGATTAAAAACGAGACCATCTAAAATGCAAAAATTTAAATACTGATTATCTGGTATCTTTTAATCATCGAATTCTTATTTCTTGAGTTTCGTCACGTCATTGAAATAATGGACGATTCCGTTTTTATTATAAAGAAGGAAAAGCAAAAAAAAATGACATGCTACACAGAAAAAATATAACAAAACGGAAAGAAAGGAAGAGAGTAGGGGAAAGATAGAGAGAGGGGTGGACACGTGGAAGTGATAACGCTAATCTGTTAATGAATAGATGAAAAG
This sequence comes from Doryteuthis pealeii, assembly GCA_023376005.1. Classification (NCBI taxonomy): domain Eukaryota; kingdom Metazoa; phylum Mollusca; class Cephalopoda; order Myopsida; family Loliginidae; genus Doryteuthis; species Doryteuthis pealeii. The sequence goes on along the minus strand of CM042160.1, from coordinate 30,502,357 downwards.
AATTAAAAAAGTGAGAGAGAAAGTTAAATCAAGATTATTATACTTATATACATATGTACTGTACGCGGTAACTGCATTTTCACTTAGCGCTAATACCCTTGGGAAAGGTATGAATCCTACTCCCTCCAGCTATGGGTAAATAGTAGGGCAGACCGGGCTCTTTAACCTTGGTTAGGAAACCAGTCTAGAGAAGGAAAACTCTGAATTCAAACCTGTTGAACTCCGCTTAAGAAATTGACCTTGTGTCACATCCTGCTCGTGCGGAGGTGTGTGTTTGTGTGTGTGTATGTATATATATATATATATATATATATATATACATATGTACATAGATTAAAAACTATAGTTTTGCTGTAGTTTTGTGCTTGGACAGTTTTCTATACCGATTCAAAATCAGCGTTCTCGATTTAGTCAAATATGGCATCATTTGTCTGGGTAGCAGACGAAAACTTATTTTTTTGTTGTTGTTGTCCAGTGTTATCTATACAACAGTACAAATATAAATGTTATTTACTCTAAATAGGAAAGTAGAAATGACATTTTATGTATTGAGTGTATTTTCCTTAATTCGTATCATATTAATTTCTTTAAAAAATATGATGAAAAGAATTAAACTCCTGAAAAACTACATTTTGTCAAGCATTTACAAAGATACAATACACAAACAACTTGTAATGATGATTTTGAGAAATGACGGCAAAATGGGTTTTTTATAGAATTCACCATTGATTCACTTTGAATCCACATTTATTAAATTGAATCTCTTCATGCAAATATGTTAAATACCTTCTTTTTTTTTTTGGCTTTCTAGAGCCATTAAAAAGATCATTCAATCCCCTTTTGTTATAGAAAATAGGTGCTGGCAAACATTTTTTTTTTGTCAAGAGAAGAGGGAGCAATTTAACCAGCATTGCAAACAGATATATTGAATACATGGTACAATTCAATAAATTAGACCGGACCATCTTCATTTATATTTAGTTTCATTATATACAAATAATTCCTCTGGAATTGTGTGCCATACACACAAAATAAGAAAAAGTTCTGTGTATAGGGAGATGTGTGTATTCATCTCTCTCTCTCTCTCTCTCTATATATATATATATATATATATATATATATATATATATATATATATAGCGCGTGGGCTAGTGGTTAGAGTCGCGGAAAATGGACTCGTCGATTCGATTTCAATTCCTAGATGAAGCTGTTGGCATTTCACATAGCGCTAATACCCTTGGGAAAGGTATGAATCCATATATTCTCCCTCCAGCTATGGGTTAAATAGTAGGGCAGACTGGGCTCTTTAATCTTGGGTAGGTAACCAGTCTAGGAGAGGGATAACTCTGAATTAAAAATTCCTGAGGTCGGTCGTTGATTGGGTTCGTGGCATTCCTTGATGCACCAATTCTTTCCTATCGACTGTACCAAAAAGTGTGGAATGGTCCTACACAAGCCATCACCACTATAAACAAGTCACTGTGTGGGTTGTTCATTGAATGAACACTCATCCGTCGAAAATCGACGAGAGAGTCCATATATATATATATATATATATATAGATAGATAGATAGATAGATAGATATAGATATGTAAATATTGTAATCAGATGTTGCAATGTAAGGAAATATGTGCATGTATGTTTTTTTATATATAAAGAAAGATGTTCTGTCCTGAAAGTGTCCAGCCATTTTGAATATCTCAAGATCTAATTTCATGACTTTAATATAAATTAGTAACCCTATAGAAGGGACCTCACTGCACATGCAGAAAAAATATTGAGGAGTTACTAAATTAGCAGTTAGATATTTAGTATTTATTATATTGTTGTTGGCATCTTGCCGTCTACAAAGACGATGGAGTAGTGTCAAGGTTTTTGTTAACTTGAACTGCATAGCCTGAGCGTGTTCATATGGAAGATGAGGTGTTGCCGTGCAGCAAATCCCCCCTCTCCACACTGCTGCTGTGATCCAAATGAAAGGTAAGGGTCCAATGCAGTTTAGCAATGGTAGTGTCGCAGGAGTTGATGGGTAGCACTGGATTTCAGCATCACACCACCTTAGGGACTCCAGCTCCTGATTTATTTCTCAGGGTTTACTCCCTTAGCCTTTCCTTAAAGGCAACAGAGGTTCTGTGTCGGACTTCTTGAGTTGATGGGTTGCCAACCAAGGCTAAAGAGCCCATTCAGACCCATTTGGGGATTTATGCAAGTAGTAAGTACCCCAATCTTACCACTATCGGTGTTCCTGAAAAAGAATTAAGGTTGGGGATATGGTATATTTTGCATTTGTGTATATATATATATATAATACACACATACACAATCTTCTTTTTAGGTGGAGAAAGGTTTTAGAATCAAGAGACTTTCCTCCTCCTTGACTAGTAGACTTATCAAATCTAGAGAACCCAATCTGTTCTACTATTTCATCCCTAGTTTGGAAGGAAAAGAGATGGATTCATGCCTTTCTACAGGGTAGCATTAACACTAAGTGAAATGTAGTGAAAAGGCCTATCCAAGATTTGAACTTAGCCCACTGAGATCATATTCTTTAACAATAACAACCATGCCACCTGTACACATTTCCCATATATATATATATATGTATATAGGGACTGGCAAACTGAGCCTAAAATGCGTTTTTGACAAAATGACTTTAGCCCCACTACAGAAAATGATTTACCAAAAACCAGGGAATTATCGATTTTAATGAAATTTTCAGTGTTTATTTATCAATAAATGCATTATTTATTTCAAAATTTTCTCATTTTTTTCAGGTCGCTTAATTTTTAACCCCCTTATGTTGGGGGCGTAAAATGTTTTGCGAGTTGGTCAAATATTGTACTAATTACAGTATAAATAATGAGATAAAAGACCGAACTTATGAATAGAAACAAAAAAAAAATTTTACAGTTGCGATTCTATGAGAAAATAAGTACTGAAAATCGAAAAATAAAATGTAAAAAAATAATAAATTATTTATTTTTTGGAGATTTCTTTTTTACTCATTTCGTTAATTATTTAATTGGCTATTATTTTATAAAAGAAAAAAATATACATCGATGTTTTTTCTGCTTAAAAAGGGGAGGGAGTATATTTTCAATCAAGTTTTTCTTCAAAACTTTTTCAATAATATCAAATACTTTTTTCGAAAAAATAATGTTTGCATTAAGTAGATATTTATTTTTAGAATCTAAAAATATAACATTTTAAACTTAAAATCCAAAATTTTTATTTCAAATGAATTTTATATATTAATTTTTCATAGCAAAAATACTAAATTAAAGTTTTGAAATGAAATAACTGATGCATTATAAAATTCATTAATGGTTAAATCAATACTGAAAATTTCATTAAAATCGGATAATTACCTGATTTTGAAAAACAGCCAAAATGGCGGATCGCGTCGAAATTGACCAAAATAAATAGTTTTAAATCTTTTAAAAATAAACTGTATATGTAATTATATTTTCTTTTTATAATGATGGTTATTATGTTACTACTTATCGATTTAGACAAAGTTTAACCTTAAATAATAGATCTAATTATTCTTAATTTGCTTTTAAAACTCGTAGTATCCGATTTTTTTTGCTAGTCCCTATATATATATATATATATATATATATATATATATATATATAATATATATATATATAAAATGTGTTCTGTTCCAACGGAAAAATGTAATATTTTAAAAAAATAGAAGAAGGTCCGCAAAATGTATCGTTCTCAGAAAAATGTTTTATTCTTTTTTTACTATTTACTATTATATATATATATATATATATATAGTATCCAATTGTCACTTTAACTTTTCCGTCGCAGTGGCATCAGTAAATAATCCAAAAGTGCTCAATGTATTAAAAATACAGAGCAGTAATAATACTAATAATATTATTATTAGAGGAAAAATAAAGGGTCTGCCATGGTTTCAATCCCTACCTCATGTTAACTCAGTCTATGTAATTCCTTATTAACATATTTGAATGAGCACACTCATGCACTCACTCCAAAATTTTTATTTATTAATTTAATAAAAATTTTGGAGTGAGTGCTTGAGTGTGCTCACTCAAATATGTTAACTAAGGAATTACATTGACTTAATTAACATAGGGTAGGGTCTTGAATAAATCATTTTAATTTGATTAAAAACACAGTAGACCCTTTATTTTTCCTCTAATGATAATAATATTTTTAGTATTATATATATGAAAAAAAATGTTTTTTTTTAGTTCTGTTTTGGGTCATACAATTGGCCAGAGAAAGATTTTTGAATCTTGAGTCTTTCCTTCTAGTTTAGTTGCCTTACCAAGGCTAGAGAACTCAATCTACCCTACTATTTTATCCATAGCTGAGAGAAAAAAAGATGGATTCATGCCTTTCTACTGGGTAGCTTTAATACTAAGTGAAATGTAAACAGGCTTATCCAAAATTTGAACTTGGTCCACTGAGACCATATTCTTCAACAATAACCATTATTTACACACACACACACTCTCTCTCTCTCTCACTCTCTCTCTCTCTATATATATATACATATATATATACATGAAATATATATATTTATGTAAAAGAAAAAAAGCAGGCTTTTACTTCTGTTTTGGCTCCTACAATTGGATTATAAAACCTGTTAGTAAATATGATTTTTTTTATTTTTGGAATTTTCAAGGAAAGCCCAACGTTCTCTTCAGATCTGCTTTAAATATTCCCGAATTGTGTTTCATCTTTTCCCTATTACTTGAGGTCCAGTCCTATTTCAGGACACATTTGCCTAAAGCTAAGACATTTTTAGTTTCATATCAATTAAGTATTTTTTTTACTATTTTTTCTTCTTCTTCCCTCATCCATTCCCAGATTCTTCTACTTTGAAAATTTTTTTTTTTTTATTTATCTATTTTTTCCCTTTTCTAAAATTTTTTGTCAACCTTCATTCAAATATTTCTTCTCACTTCTATTCTTCCTTCCTCTCTCTCTCTCTGTTCTTTGCAATTTTCATATACCCTTTTTATTAATCTTGTTTGATCAACATATTTGTTTTATTGTTCCTAGTTCTAGGACAACAAAAGCAAATGTATATAATATAAAGGTATACACATCTATTTATAACTCAAGTTCTCATTATATTTGTGTATATATATATATATATATATATATATATATGTGTGTGTGTGTGTGTGTGTGAAGAGAAAAATGGAAGTGGATCTGACAGTATGTAATATAGTGCAAATTTGAAAAAACACAGGTTCAAATAAAATGAGTGATATTTATTCAGCCAACGCTGCAGTGTTTCAATCTGTTTAGTAGATCTTCTTCAGGGCTTTTGTTGATTTAAGGAAAAGTAAATTTATCACAGAATAATAAGGAGACTGTGATAGTTTTTGTTGATCAGTTTGTTTAAAAATATTTCGAATGGAAAATTAGCGCTCTTAGAATTGTTTCGAAATTTATGAACGCTGAGATAAACGGTTTTGAAAGATGACATCGAACATTCTCTTACATTGTATGTGTGTGTGTGTGTGTCAGAAAGAGAGAGAGACGGGGAGGAGAGAGAGAGAGAATGTATGGAAATGTGTGTAGATTAATTGTTTTTGTTGAGTGTCTATGTGTGATGTGTAAGTGAGCGCGCGCGCGTGTGTGTGTGTGTGTGTGTGTTGTGTGCGTGTGTGTGTGTGTGTTTATTCATTTGTTTGTTTTTATTTTAGATACGTGACAAGAAAGTGTGTGTGGGTGTGTGTAAAATTTATTAGTTAAAGTTGTAATTATTATTATAATATTTAATGAATTTTTTTTTGAATTGTAGATTGTACAAAGGAAAAAATGTTGAAAATTTTGTTTGTTTATATATATATATATATATATATATATATATATAATATATATATAATCATCACCAGGTTGTACTGACTGCATACATTCCCATGACTCTCTCTCACCACCTGCCCCTATCATTCATTGATCCTGGCAAGTCTTCTGCATGGCATCCAGTATCCATACAGAATTGACTGCTTTTTTTTTGGCTGGTCGACCTACACTGGTGTGTCCATGTATATGTGTCCACAAGAGAATGCTACACGAGTTCATTCTTCCATGTCCAGCATGTATTGGTCAACTTTCTTGGATGGTTTGTGTGATAGGAGGTAAGTGGCCCTACAACTGTTTTTTTTTTGTAAGATGCTGCTTCCAGGATTTGTTCAAGACAGTATGAAGTATTCTTGTCTAGTTCTCATCTAGCTTTTTGATTCCTAGTGTAATATATAGAGTAAAATTAAATATCTCAAGAACAAGTTGTGCATCCTTACTGTAATTTTGAAACTAATTTTAATAAAACCATACTGCATATACATCCATGTCCATGTGTTGGCTTTCACAGGAGAATGTCGCTTATGAGCTCATCCTTGCTTCTCTGCAGTGTCCAGCATGCCTTGTCTCCTCACTCAGATGGTTTGTGAGATGGGGGGCAGATGGCCATATAGTTGTTTCCTTGTGGGGTGCTGTTTCCATGATTTATTTAAGACTGCATGCAGCATTCTTGTGCAGATCCCATCTAGCTTATTCTCAAGGTGCCTCGTTAGGGTCCAAGTGGTGCAGCCATACAGCAACACTGATATTACTGCAGCCTGGACCTACATTGACCAAATATACGAGGATGCTGGATGCTGTGCAGAGGACCTCCCTGTGACAATAAATGATAGGGAAGTTTGGTGAGAGATTTTCATGGATATCCGTGCTAACTGCACGACATGATGATGATGATGATGCATATACATAAACAGACAAGACAATCTCTCAATCTTGCAAGACAATCTTTCATTGGGTTACTCAGCAGTGAGAGACCAGTTGATGTGTATTTTATGACCTCATATCATATAGAGCAAAAAAGGTCTTTTACTTTGTAAGCTGTGTGGAATGAGCAAACATGAACAGCATGTTCACCATCATCTATGAGAGTTGCCTGTACTGGCTTGGTCATGTCAGGAGTATGGACAAAGGCCACATCCCCAAAGACCTACAGTATAAGAAGTAGTAGTAGGCACCTGGCCGGTAGGAAGATCATGCCTACCCTATAAAGATGTCTGCAAGAAGGACATGAAGACATACCACATCAACACCAACACATGGGAGATTGGTGCAGAAAACTGAGTGGCCTGGTGTATCCTTGTCAGACAAGAGACAAAAAAGAGTAAAAAAAAAAGAGGAAAGAAGCTGTCACAGAAAAGAAAGGTAGAAGGAAGGATAAACAACAGCAACTCCAGCAAGCATCACTGTTTGTTTGTGTTCACTGAACCAGAGATTGTCATTCAAAAATTGGCCTGTTCAGCCACACATGCAGATGCAGTTAAATAAAAAAAGGACTATGCCATCATCTTTAACAGACAGAAGAATGCCAACAACATTCATATTGAGTGAGCAAGTAGATTCTTCATGTACTTATGCAGGTTTTGTTTTTGGGTTTTGTTTTGGTAAAACTTCATATCATTTAGGTCTATTAGCTCTCCTACTGTCCAGATTTTGGCTTCCTGTGATTACTGTCTTTTCCCAAAGCTAAAATAATTGACAAGATTCAGGAGAATGTGACAAGACAGCTTCTTTAGTTTTGCTTTCTTGATTATATGATAAGTGCTTCAAGAATCCGAAGCCTTTTTAAAAACCAATGTTGTATAGTAGACAAGGAAACTAAATGAGATCTTATTCTGTTTGGAAACTAGGATTTTAATGGTACTTAACAATTGATAAATGCCTTCAACACAATGAAGAATTCTGCTTGCATTTTCATTGTGTGTGATGCCATCATAATGCATGAATATCAAACACTGAATTTAAGAAACAATTAAAAAATTTTTAATGAATAACTTACATATATTTTCTGCTATATTTATAAGTAAATAGAGCTCAATATCATGGGTAGAGCATATATCTAAGTTAGGATTGTGTAAACATGAAGTCAAGGGCACACTTGGTTTGAGAATCGTATAATTGACAAACTGTCAGTAACCAAGTCCCATTGACTTCACGTCCATACTACACTTACTTTTATATAAGTAGGAAGCGTGTGGTGTAATGGTTAAAGTCATGGGAAATGGACTTGTTGCCCTGAGTTCAAATCCTGGATGTGGTAATTGCATTTCACTTTGCGCTAATACCCTTGGGAAAGGTATGAAT
>CM042160.1:30459199-30489199 GCA_023376005.1 Doryteuthis pealeii | reverse complement strand
ATTTTGAATATCATCAGAATCGGTTGTGTAGTCCCAATGTAACTAAGCAAGCAATGTGAGGACACCTTACCATGTATGTATGAATAGACACTCCTTCAAAGGGTTACTCAATCAGCTGTACAAGTCCTTTGAATGAGCTTGCACTCACAATAACCATGTTCATAGGTTTCTCACATCTTGTACTTTGTTTCTCAGAGTGTTGGAATATTCCGGTATATAAGGTGTGCTGGAAACTGCCACTTAAACTCATAGACTCTGCATGGGCACATGGATTAAAGCCAGTCAATCAACATCTCGAATACGTGATTAGTCAACTATTTAAACACCGATCTAGAAAGCTGTTCATTTGCACATATTTGTGTTTGCTGAACGGACCTGCAACCAAGGACTTTACTCAACTGAAGGATTCTAATTAACTCTAAAGGACACCAAGGAAGAACCAAAGAATTTTACCCAACATTTAGGGACATCGAAGAACAACCAAAGGATTCTTCACTAAAGATTGCACTCTGCTTAGTACATCTCCACTGTAAAGTGTTCTCACTTGAAGCCTAAAAGTGGCCTCAAAATTTGTAACACAGATAAAACAAAATCAACACACCTTATCCCCTGCCTTCTGTACAGAATTGTTATTGAAATGAAATTGAGGAGATGCAGTTGATGGTAATCCCTAATGAAGACTTTTAGACTGTTTTGAAAACGGTAAGGGATTATATAACTGTTTGATGCCCAAAAGAAATGCTTTGAACAGTACTAAGACACCATTGCTCTATCTTTGCTATTTCTTTTCTTTTTCTTTTTTTTTTGTTTTGTTAATAGTAAAATAGTTGGACACTTTCAAGATAGGCTATGTATACAAATCCTGATATAATTCCGAAGTTCTACAAAAATGGCTAGCAGTTGATTGTCAGTAATATCCTGAATTGAGTTAGTTATTGTGGCCTGCAGGTCATCTAGAGAGAAAGGTTTTGTTGAGTGTCTCCATAAAAAGAAATCCAATGCGTTCAAGTCTGGTGATTATGGTGGCCAAGAGATTGGTCCACTTCTTCCAATCCATTTGTTAGGAAAAGTTTCATTTAGAAACTGACTATCTCTGACAGCAGAGTGACAAAGTGCACCATCTTACTAAAACACTGTATCTCATCTCAGAAATAATTTTACAGCAAAACTCAGTTTGCTTTCTCTTCTGTTTGAAATGATTGGACAATTCTAATTCTGACTGATTTTCAGATGGACAATATTATTATACATTGATTTATTTGAGTTATTTGAACTAGTTTTCTCATCTTGGCTGTTAAAGTTTCCTTATCTGAAATATCTGACAGGAAATATCAGAATAATATAAATCCAACATGATAACATATATCAAACCATCTGATATTTGATTTAAACACTAAAAATACACCATCTTATATTCTTCTGGATAGTAATCTAGTTGATATAATCATTGGCTAAAAGTTTTATATATGGTAACTTTTGTATACAAGGTATGTCAAAAAAAGTATCAAGATTTTTTGCACTTTTTGACACACCTTGTATTCTGAAAAAATTAACGTTTCATTCATTGTTTATTTCTATCTTGGTAAATACAGCTTCAAACTCGGCACTTTTATGACACACTGTGTATTCTGAAAAAAAAATGAGCATTCCATTCATTGTTCATTTTTATCTTGGTAAATACAGCTTCAATCTTGATACTTTTATGACACACCTTGTGTGTGTGTGTGTGTGTGTGTGTGTGTATATATATATGTAATCAAAATTGATAAAATACTTTGCTATATTTATAAACAAAGTGCTCAATATCACTGATAGAGCTTATATCTCTGTCATATAGTACCTAAATAATAACAATGAAATTATCTGTTTTTCCAATAAATAATGTCTGACTTGGAAAGGAAAAACAATGAGATCTCATGGGACTTGCTAGCAATTGTATCTTTGCTTAGTAAACCGATCTAGAAAGCTGTTCATTTGCACATATTTGCCTTTGCTGAATGGACCTGCAACCAAGGACTTTACTCAACTGAAGGATTCTAATTAACTCTAAAGGACACCAAGGAAGAACCAAAGAATTTTACCCAACATTTAGGGACCTCGAAGAACAAAGGATTCTTCACTAAAGATTGCACTCTGCTTAACACAAAGGATCTCCACTGTAAAGCGCTCTCACTTGAAGCCTAAAAGTGGCCACAAAATTTCTAACACAGATAAAACAAAATCAACACACCTTATCCCCTGCCTTCTGTACAGAATTGTCATAGAAATGAAATTGAGGAGATGCAGTTGATGGTAATCCCTAATGAAGACTTTTAGACTGTTTCAGACTAGCTTTAATACTCCCGTTTCTTCCAATTATTACTCTTAACTCTGATACTAGAGTTACAATATCTAAGTTAGAATTGCATAGATATAAAATCAACAATACATGGTAACTGTCAGTTTCTCACCTATACAATCAACAGCACAAGTATATATATATATATATATATATATATAAAATTAAAGTCGTTGGGGTGGCCTTAAGTCGGTATCAGCCAGTCAGCGAGGGAGTCTATCCCCTTTTCGCTAGTGCTAGATGAAGGAGATTGTTTTTGCATCTGAGGTGGAGCTCCACACCTACCATCAGCTCCTTACTTTACCACACAGATCCCTGTGCTACTCATACGCTGAGTTGGCGAAGGCCGGTATCATACTAGGAACCTTGTGGTTTCTAGCCAAATGCTCTACTGACTGAGATATATATATATAAGATTTTTGGATGTTTGTTTTTTGCTGATGATACATTGCTGATGAGACTTAATAAAGTTGAAACAGTCTGTAGGATGTTCTACACACCGAGCAATCCTTTGCCGGGATTACACTTGTCAAGCTCATTTTCTATAAAAAAGTATCAAATTTTATGCGATACATGCATTGTAATTGCCTTCAAGCAAAAATATAATCTATCATATATATATATATATATATATATATATATATATATATAATATTGTGATTAAAATTTATCACTAAAACCATTCCAAATAAGTAAACTACAGTACTCTATGTACAAGAATGCAGAATGCTAAGTATATATTTGTTGTGATGTTAATCCAACAGTAAAAAAGAAGTCAAGTCGAGGTAGGGTAAAATAAGACAAGTGTATTTACAATAATGGTACAGGAACGGCTAGCTTGCCGTTAAACGGTAACAGTACAACCTTTTCACTCGGTGTCTCACTATTTATAGGGAGAACCGGTGTATATTCTCCACTGTAGGAACGGCCAGTACAATAATATTCAAACTATAAAATAAAATAAAACTTATGGCTGAGTTTCACATGCCCAATTTTCAGATGAACTTGTATAGACACATCTGAAGATTGTATCAACATGGACTCAACATAAACAAGTGTCAATATCAACTCATCTGAAAATTGGAAATGTGAAACAGAAAGTCATGAATTTTTACCATTTTATTTCATTTTACAGTTTTTATAGTTTGAGTTCAGCAAGAGAGGCATCCCATCATAGTGTAATGGTCAGAAAACTAGTCTCACAGATCCATTATTACTGAAAAATAAGTTCAATCCTTACTTTATTCTTCGCACTTGTGGACTTCTATCACATCCTACCCATGGAAAATGGGTTGGGTAAATACCTACTCTAGTTGAGCAGAAATAAGAAGAAAACCTGGAACGTCATCTTCTTTTAATCAATTCTTCTTTCTTTTTTGGGAAAGAAATTTAGCGCCTTCAGCTCTTCAAACGTTTTTGTAGTCTTTTATAAATGCGTGTGCGTATGATTGATTTATAGTTTGCTAATGGACTGTTTTAAGAAAAATAGGTGACCTCTTCGACAATACACGGAAAATGCTGACTAACTTGAAATATAATAAATATGTCCCGGGAAAAAAATTAATACGCAGTTAAACTAAAAAAGTTTCCGTCAGATTCGGCCATTTAAAGAGCGTTAGTTAAAGAGACTAGCAAAATAAAAAACGCCGACCGGGCGATGTAAAAATAGATTTTTGAAACATATTGCTTGAAGGGTGGGAGTAAAAAAAATTCAATGTCAGCGAGTTTGTACCCTAAGTAAGTAAAATCATCAAATTCATTAAAGGATTAAAAAATAAAACAATTTCAAATGTGAACTTTAAGTATGTATTAAAATAAAACAAACTATATAAAGATATATAATATCAGTTATGTATTTATTAAAACTTGTTTTAAAAAAACAATGAGGACTGTCTAATGTTGCATGTTCAAATTTTGAGTGTATTTATTCTATGTTATGACGATTTTGGGTAAGAAAATAATACAAGAATCAATAAAAAGCATTCCAAAAAGTATGGATAGCCAAAAGCACAAACAATAGCCACTTGAAAAAGTCTGGAGGGGATGGTACCCTATGTTTGCTATTTCTTTTGTTTTGTCTTTTTTTAATAGTTGTACAAAATAATAATAATGGAATTTTTTTTCTATTGATAATGTCTTATAAAACCTCAAAATGCAACAAGGTTAATTCTAATAAATCAATGTATAATCTTGCAGTTGATTTTCAGTCCTACATTAACTCTCATTATTTATGTTGGTCATCTTAAGAGGAAAGTTTTATATTATATAGATTTGTTGTCCTCATCTTTATTGTTATATTTATTATATAAACAAAATTTCAGCCAATGTGCCGTCTAACCTTCCTCAAGTGTTTGTTGTTAAACTTGGGAGCCTTCACAGAACTTTGAACCAAAACGTGTATATAACAATAAAGATGAGGACAACAGACCCAAAATCTAAATATTACAAATTATCAAACTTCTCAAACATTCAGACAGAGGAAGTTTTTTTTTGAGCAAACAATAGTCTTGAAAAATTTAAAGAAACCACTTGCCTCAAATCTGCTGATTGTAATGGCCAATGGACTAGTCCATATCTTCTAATTTTAAACATAATCTTTAATTCTGAAATCAAAGTGATGAGGTGCAGCATCTTGTCAAAATATCAATTCTAACAGTACAAATTCTGGAATAGAACAATTGTATAGCTGGATAATGGAATCAGTAAATGATCCCATAAGACATCTGTACTTGAACCTGGACAAAGATCTAGATAAGGTTGTAGGGAAGACTGATTTCTGCTCATGATGCAAGACTTCCCTCTCTATTTGTATCATCTGGATTATTCAAACTATTGTCCTCATCTTCATTGAACTCTGGAGCCTTCTCAAACTCGGAAACCTTCCGAGTCCCAAAAAAAATACCTGAAGAAGGCCAGAAGGCACATCAGTCGAAACATTGTACAGGTAATAATAAAGATGAGGATAGTTGTCCGAATAATCCTGATGATACAAATTATCAAGCCTCATCTCAAAAATTCAGAGAAATTCCCTCTCTAAGAAGGCTGAGTGCTGATACACCTTTGCACCAGTATTGTCATTAGAGTTGCCAGAACAAGGTTAATATTAATAATATCTAGTATAGAATTGTGTGGAACTCAGTAAGTATTAAACTTAAACTCTGGCACTTAGATGCTATAGTAGCATATTATTCATCATTTCATACTATCACACACACACACACACACACACACACATATATATATATATATATATATATATATATATATATACTAGCAGAAGTACCCCATCCATGGCCCATGGCCAGAGTAAAATGATTTTAAGAACACCAGTGAGTGAGAAAGAAAAGATGCAGAGAGGTGTAAGAGAGGAAAATAATTTAGCAAATTCTCATCAAATTTTTTAAAAAAAATCACTAAGAATTCGTATATTATAATGCTTGTTTTTTTTGGAATTTTTTTTTTAATTTAAAATATTAGATGCGTCCCATCGTAGTGTAAGGGTTAGCAAGCTAGTTTAACATATGCAATACTAATGAATAACAGTCATGTGAAGGGTTGGTGTGTGTGTGTGTGTGTGTGTATATATATATATATATATATATATATATACACACACAGAAAGAGAGAGAAAGAAAGAAGAATTTACACACTTCTGTGTTGATGTATGCTTAAATGTGTGGATAGATAGATGTACACATATATATCATACATTTAATAGATATTTATTTACATAGATATACTTGTGATATGGTTACATTTACATTTATGAAAATGCATATATATACTGATTTATATCTAAGTATATTTGACACGCATACATTTACACATTAATTCCATGCATATATGTGGGGGATATTCTTTCTATATAAGCACAACTTTATATTCAATAATAGACTATATATACATATACATACATATATACATACATACATATATATATATATATATATAAATACATACATATATATATATATATACATTTTGCTGAGAGCTGCTTTATTATCAAGTGCATTTTAAGTTTACTTATATGAACACCAATATTCTTATATTGAAATTGCAAGATGCTCTTTTCCTTATCTACTTACCAGTCTACTAAATTTCCCCTTCTTCAGAAATTGGTCCATGCAGAGGAAAATGGAAGAGTTTTCTTCCATGAAAACACTACCTTTAGAAATTTGAAAATAGAAAGCCTAAAATAGTTAAAGTCTTTCTTTCTTCATCTTTTTTATTTTTTCTATGTAGAATATCATTGAGTTTAAGCTGAATCTTCTTGCTTAATATAAATACATACTAGCACAAATAATAGCATACAATTATGTACATTCATGTGTTTAGCGAGATGCAAAAGAGAAAATGCCTTACATTCATGCAGGGAAAGACTTTTGAATTATCTTTAATGATGTGTGTGACGTAGATTCTGAAAATGACATACATACCGACATGTCAGAGATGTGCTGTCTGGGTAGGCAAATCACTCAATGCCTACCCTGACTAGAATTATATTATTGTTATATAAACTATGTATATATCAATACTAACATATTCAAAATATAAGTAAGTAAAATCATCGGGGCGGCCTAATGTTGGTATCAGCCAATCAGCAAGAGAGTCTATCCTCTTTTCACTAGTGCTAGACCAAGGAGATTGTTTTTTTTTTGCGTCTGAGGTGGAGTGCCACACCTATCATTAACTCCTTACTTTACCGCACAGATCCCTGTGCTACTCATACACTGAGTTGGTGAAGGCTGGTATCGAACTAAAAACCTTGCGGTTTCTAGCCGAACACTCTAACGATTGAGCTAACCCGGCCCCATTCAGCATGTATATATATATACATTGATACTTATATTTACAATATAGTTTGATTTATATATATTACTAGCAGCGGCTACCTGGCATCGATTGGGTAGAGGAGGATTTTTTAAAAGTTAGTCCTGCAAATCCATTATTACTGAATCATAAGTTTAATCCTCATGGGATGCCCCATTTAAATCCTTATGTAAAAAAAATAGACTTTGCATTGATCCAACTACTCTGAAACGAAATGTTAATGTCTACTATCTAAAATATTAAACGAAAAAAAAAAATCCATGCTGTTATCATTTGAATTTTATTTTTTAATTATCTTCATGAATATAAATCAAATGTCTATTGTTTTTGCTCAAAAACCAAGCCCTGGTGATATTTAATGTGTATATATATTTACTTTGTCGTTAATTGTTTTATTGTCAAAGTTTACTCCAGATATACATATACACACAACTGCCCTTTATATACGTATAGTTGAGTTTCATCCTAACTGAGTGCATGGCTATCATGGGCTTTTTTTTATATTTTGCCATACGAAATAAAACTTAGTAAATATCTATAAATTTTTGACGGAGGAGGCAAGGATAGCCACTGGTTATCATCTTAAGAAATGAGTCTATCTATTTTCACCCTGCCTACCTATAGGTAAATAGTGGGGAAAATTAGATTTCCTAGCCTTGTAGGTAGACATAGTGGTTTATGTTTATGAGTCTATCCTCTTTTCACTAGTGATAGACCAAGGAGATGTTCTTTTTTCGTCAGAGGTGGAGTGCCACGCCTAACATCAGCTCCTTACTTTATTGCACAGATCCCTGTGCTACTCATACACTGAGTTGACGAGGGCCGTTAGCGAACTAAGAACCTTATTGTTTCTAGCCGAACACTCTACCGTCTGAACTAACCCGGCCCCATTCAACATATATATATATATATATATATATATATTGATACTAATGTTTAAAATATTGTTTGATTTATATATATTACTAGCAGCGGTTACCCAGCATCGACTGGGTAGAGGAGGATTTTAAAAAAATTAGTCCTGCAAATCCATTATTACTGAATCGTAAGTTTAATCCTCATGGGATGCCCCATTTAAATCCTTATGTAAAAAAAATAGACCTTGCATTGATCCAGCTACTCTGAAAAGAAATGTTAATGTCTACTATCTAAAATATTAAATGAAAAAAAATCCATGCTGTTATCATTTGAATTTTATTTTTTAATTATCTTCACAAATATAAATCAAATCTCTATTGTTTTTGCTCAATTGATATTTAATGTGTATATATATTTACTTTGTCATTAATTGTTTTATTTTCGAAGTTTCCTCTGAACATACATATACACACAACTGCCCTTTATATACGTATAGTTGAGTTTCATCCTAACTGAGTGCATGACTATCATGGGCTTTTTTTTTTATTTTGCCATACGAAACAAAACTTAGTAAATATCTATAAATTTTTAACGGAGGAGGCAAGGATAGCCAATGGTTATCATCTTAAGAAATGAGTCTATCTATTTTCACCCTGCCTACCTCTAGGTAAATAGTGGGGAAAATTAGATTTTCTAGCCTTGTAGGTAGACATAGTGGTTTATTAGAAAGAAAGACTCTGAATTCCAAAACAGTTAAACTTGGATTATGGCTTGTTTGACAGTAAATTACTGAGTCGGTTTAGCTCAGCCCATAGAGCATCTGCCTTGAAACCACAAGGTTTAATATTCACTACTGGCACTTGGCAACTCAGTGCATGAATAGCACAGCTTAGATCTGTGCAGTAAAGTGGGGAGCTGATGGTAGGTGAGATGCTTCCCCTAAAAAAGCAATCTCCCTGGTTGAGTGCAAAGCCTCCCTCATTGTCCAGTTACCAATAATAGACCACTCACTTTACTCACAATCATGTGTTGGTTAGCCTTAACATTGATGTGGGTAGGTTAAACTTGGATTATGGCTTGTTTGACAGTAAATTACTGAGTTGGTTTAGCTCAGTCCATAGAGCATCTGCCTTGGAACCACAAGGTTTCATATTCACTACCGGCACTTATATAAACACACAACTGACCTTTATATATGTATAGATTATCATTATTACTAGCAAGAATATGTGCCTTGAGGTGCAAGCATTTAAGTTTTAATGTAATGAAATATACTAAATTAGAAAGACTAATGAAACTAAATAAGAATGCAGAAAAAAGATTTGAAACAGAAGGTGTATAGTTGAAAAATAGAACAACTTTGAAACTAACTCTTCCATCATTTTCCATCACTCCCATCTTTCATTGCTAAATTTTCCTGATTTAACTATTTAGTTAAAATAGTAAGTAAATAATAAGATTGCAGTTATTTCTTATTGTTAATAGATTTATTTTAAGATTTATTGCTGCAATTTATGCTCATTTTTATTAAAATAAAATCAATAATACCAAGCAGATATTTATTAAAATCAAATTCTTAAGATCAATATGCAAATTAGCCTTCCTGTTCACACTGTAAACCACTATTTTGTTGTATATATAAATATAATTGCATGTTATTAGTATGTAGATATGGCCAACAGCATTAATAATGTAAAACAATTTTATCAATAATTGAGGTTTAAAGGAAAATAAAATCATGGAGAATGTGACATAAATAACTAAGGGAATTATGACTTGTTACTGATATTGTTTTGGTTACAGGCAGACAGACAGATACACAATCTTCATTATAATAACATTATTATTATTATTATTATTATTATTATTTTTGCTTTATGAGGTTGGTCAATTCCTTACTCAGAATAATCTTTCATGACATGTGTGTGCTATATGATTATATTTAAGTCTTGTCTGTGTAATCAAATTCAAACATCAAAATTATTCAAATCTCTTGTGCATTTCCATATGAGGAGTTTGTCTGGTTTAGTTTGGTTTATGGCATATCAACCTCAGTGGGTCATTTAATGCCAATAATGTTTTGAAATAAATTCATTCTTAATGGATACACAATTTTTTTTTTCATAAATACATTTTTCTATTTAACCCATAGATGGGACCCTAACAGGTACTACCAGAGTGGACCAGGGGGCAATGGTGATGAGAGGTTGCTCCACATTCCCCAAACCTCACCATCAGATAGAGTTTAACGTCATTCCTAGGACATGTAGACCCTCAGCCACCGCCTTCTAGCACCCATATAATAAAAAGGGTGGCGGCTTGCCATAAGGGCAATAGGGTTGGGAAAATCATATAGGTTCTAGGGCTTGACATAACCAGCCAATTGATCAGAGGGGGCCTCTCCAACTGCCTGTCTAGCCTAAGTAAGGATCTAAGTGGAGTGTTGCAGGTCATGGACGGCTCATCCACCAAGACTCCATGCTTAAGCATCATGGGTCGCCACCCACAGCCAACAGGTGGCCCTATTTGGGAGAGTCTTACCCCTCTGTAGATGTGCAGTCGGTGCATTCTAATGCCCCAGCCCACAGGGTGGGAGGAGTTTGTGACAGACAGACTAGTCTAGAAGAAGGACAACCAAAAAGTCATAGGTCAATGCAGGACGGTAAGGAACTCCTCATGATTTGCTGACCATTGCAAGTTCTGCATTAGATTGTGAAAAAGGTGAATGGTATGGTAGTTAGGTTTTGTGTTTACTAATCCCTCTGCCTGAGTAGGGTGTGACACAAGGTCAATTTTTTAAGCAAAGTTTAACAGGTTTGAATTCAGAGCTTTCCTTTCCCACGACCGGTTGTCCTACCAAGCTAAAAGAGTCCAATCTGCCCTACTACTGGAGGGAGAATAGTTTGATGCATACCTTTCCCAAATGTATTGGTACTATGTGAAATGAAAACAGCTTTGTTCAGGATTTGAACTCAGTTCTCATGTCCATTTCTTATGATATTAAGTATTACATCAAAAGTGCCTCTTTTTCAAGTCTCTTTATATATATATAAAGATAAATACATAATCAAATATTCAGATATAAACATATATTAATCAATAAATGCTTTTGTTGATTAATGTGTCAATGAATATTGTTAATTTTTGATAAGTGGCATGTTAGGCAGAAGGTGATAGTTGTGTGACCAATATAACAATTAACTGTTGGTTTATATATATATATATATATATATATATATATATATATATACTAAGAGTGGAATTTAAATTTCTCTCTATTGAATTTGAGGGAAGGAAGGATTAAAGAAACTTGAGAAATCATGTGCCAAGGGTGTTGGACTGTGAGGAGGCATATGGGGAATAAAGTGCATTTCACGGCTCAAGGTTATTCCCTTCTTAATAGGGCTAGCAACTTTTCAACACCTCAATTTGCAGGTGTGTGTTAATATATATATATATATATATATATATATATATATATATATGTATGTATGTATGTGTGTGTGAAAGTATGTATAGACACAAATATGCATGAACACAAACATGTATATATGTATGTAAATATATATATATATATAAACACACACACACAAGTACACACACACACACACATATATATATATATATATATATATATATATATATATATATATATATATATATATACATATACATGCACTTGTGTGTAAGTGTATATCTATATATTTGTATGTGGATTATGTTATTATATATATTAGTATGTGTGTATGAAGCTTGGTTGAAAAGTTCATAGGTTGACCAAAACACTCTCATGAGGCTTATTTTTCAACAATGTCCCCCATGTGGTTCACACACTTCTGTCATCAGTATTGCAGTATTTGTATACCATTGGTAAAAAAAGTCATCAACAGCAGATATGACTTCATCATATGAATTTTTCAAACCAACTCTCGTATGAACATTTGCTTAGGAATCGCAAGATTCCAGGTTCAACACCAGTTCTTGCCAACTCAGCACATGAGTAGCACAGTATCTGGGGCTGATAGTAGGTTGCAACAAAAACGTTCTTCCTTGTCTAATGCAGTAGAAAAAAGCAAATAGACTCCCTTGCTGTTCACAGTATTAGAATATTTTAAATTAATTATTTAATATGTGTCTCTAATCATTTTCAGGGTAATAGATGTCATGTGTTAGTTTTGGTTTATTTCAAATATGTTTTAATATTGTGCATTCATTTATCAAAACACTCAGTTTTGAAACATTTTACTAAATATTAATAGATTATCCACATTTTCTTATTTTTTACTCTTACTCATTTTTCACTATATTGTCGGATTTATTTCCATTTCTACACCCTTGCCTACACCCTTGAAAAACTAATTTTATAAGTTACATAAGATGATCTATGAACCTACTGGTTTCCCTCAGTTCATGATGATATTGTTGCTTCTGTTTAGAAGTGAAGGGTTCTAATTAGCATTTAGCGAATTAGTAATAATAATAATAAGATTAATAATAATAATAATGAAAATATTAATAAAAATAAGATTAGTAGTAACAAAATGAAATAAAACAAAAATAATGATTTAATATTTCTAAATGAAACAGCCCACCTTATATCAAAATGGGGGTGTGTTGAGATTTTTTTAGTATATAAGGGTGTGCTAGATCCTCACTCTTACTTATAGACTAGGCGAGATCATGTGATCTATTTCTTGGCCAATCACTGGCAGTACTCTGAGGCTGATACAATACTTAACCGACCCTACTGATTATAATTACTGTAACACTCATTGATGACGGACATAGGATTAAATCACTGGACCTTTACCAATACACAGGATAGGACTTACACGCTTACCAAAGGATTCCATAACACAGGACTTTCTTTAAGCCCTTTTCAACTGGCCAAGGATGGCACTTAAAAAGTTTACATATTGAAAACAACACTCCTGAATCAGTACTTCAAGTTATACAAGACAACCTATGAAACCATTGGCTTTCCATTGTAATAACAGTCCTTGATGATATTCTTGTTTCTATTTAGAAGTGAAGGGTTCTTGTTATCATTATTTTAAATCAGAAATATCATATAATAATGATAAGTATTAAAAATATTCATTTTATAGAGGGGCCGGTTAGCTCAGTCGGTAGAGCATTCGCTATTGAAAAGGTGATAGACTCCCTCGCTGACTGGCTGATACTGACTTTACTTTACTTTTATATATACTTAAACACTTAAATATATACCATTAGAAAAGATGTGTGTTCACATGCTTTTAGGAATCCCCTTCAATTCCAATGGATTATGGAAGTTCAATGTATTATCAAATAAAAACAAAACTGCTTTTATTAATTAAAAAGGATTCAGAAAGTTTTCATTAATTATGCACCCTGTTTTGTGCAACAACCTCAATAAAACCGGAATTACATTCATATTTTATCAATATTTCAATATGCACAGAATCCCATCTGAAATTGAATCCTCAGACATTATGAAAATTAATTATTAATTACTAAAAAATATTCCTAAATTTAAGGAAGAAACTGATATTGATTCAATTCTTCTTTGCAGGAAATTTTGCCAGAATTGAAAGAACATCTCTCATAAATTTCTCATTGCATTGTTGGATTCAAAGGTTGAATATCAATTATAATTGTTGGTTGAACAAACAACTCCGACTAAGTAGTATTAAGTACAACAATAGACCTTCTATATGAGCACATGGAGAAGCATTTATAACAGAAATACACATACAAGATACATAATAGATATATAAGTAACACATAAGGGAGACATGCAAAAGATACAAAGAGTTCATGAGACAAAGTCACTTACTGATGTAGTCTGTGTTGGGGTGAAAACTCCCACACAAGAAGGGTGTTGACCAAAGTGTCTAACCCATGTGTTCGTTGAGTTACCGAGAAGCAAGAGAGTTCAAACTTGGTGCACTTGCCTGCTTAAATAGTCAGAGCGTCCTGGTGAGGAAAAACAGAAACACGAGGGAAGATAACTCTTCCAGCCAAACAAGGGCAGATAATCCCACAGTATTAAAGTCTCAAGTGTATAAAGCTGTATCAGTAACAAAACTGAAAAATAATTTTTGATTATGGTCAAGTCACACAGAAAGTAACGGTTCCTGCTTATTGAGAATTCTGGGGTATGGGGGTTATCGTCCTTTGTCTGCGAGCCTCTGTTTCAAACCAACCAATCATGAGCCAGCATAATTTGGCGGCAAAGCCGAATAAGCAAACTCATGCCTCTTCTAATTCAACCCTCACCGGAGACAGACCTAAAAAAGGGTCTCTCCTATTCTTCAACAGACAACCAGAATTGGAGTCGGACGCAACCAGAAGTCCATCATATCCGAACGGAACAGAAGGCCATAGCAAGGGGCTCCGTTAATACCACATATCTCAGGATACACCAGTTAAGTGACAAATATTATTTGTGCAAACGAAACTAAAGTTTGCAATTCTTTATATGTAATACAGTCTTTTATTCATATTTCTAGTTGTTCGTTTTACTTCTTTGACTTTCAACCTGTCTGCCACATTCGCGGTTAACTCCACTACAAACCACAGAGTACTGCCACTTGTGCCCTTTTCTTTATATGCTAGATCACTGAAGTTAAGCAATTCAATACTTGATTGGATGACCACTTAAGTAACAACATATACTTTAAGCAACCTGAGTACTTTGTTTATCAAAATGATTTGATTTGGCATTAAATTGCCCAAAAAAGGGTTGATATACCGTAAAACAACTAACCAATATTTCTTGAAATAAAGCCTCATCTGTTCTAGCACAAGGGCAAAATAGTGGAGTTTCTAGTAAGACTAAACATACGAGCAGCTATTACTCTTTAGAATGATTATTCAGTTGATTCATTGTGGAGAATAGAGTCACAAGCACATCATATCAGTAATGGTGCTGAGGTTTTAATGGATGGAGGGACTGGGTAAATACATACCCACATCAATATTAAGGTTAACTAACACTTGATTGTGAGTAAAGTGAGTGGCTATTATTGGTAACTCAATATCATCATTAAGTCATGATGAGAGCAAGGATATCCATGACTGTCCTTGCCACCCATCCCTATCAATCATTGCTCCTGGGAGGTCCTCTGCACAGCACCCAATATCCATGCAGAGGTGATCAATGTAGGTTTTTGCTGGCTGACCCATATTGATGTGTCCATGTGCAGAAGAACATCCCTTATGAATTTGTCCTTATGGATTAATTGTATCATACTGTTGGATCTCATCATGGAATGTTACTTAAAGGTTAAACTTGCAAATCGTTGTCAAAATTAAAACGGAAACTTATTTGGTGGTGATCCATGACAGTTTAACTGCAGTGTATAAATTAAGTTTTTTGCGAATTGGTTTCGGTTTAGGGGTTTGGGGATTAAGGTTCTTTTTAATTATGTATTGCTTAAAAAAAAACCACAACAAAAACCCGCCCTGTCGGCTGGGGCGTTAGAATGCACCTACTGCACCTCTGCAGAGGGGTAAGACTCCCCCAATGGGGCCACCTGTTGGCCGTGGGTGGCGACCCGTGATACTTAAGGATAGAGCCCAGGTGGATCAGCAGTTAATGACATGCAATACTCCACTTTGGCCCTATCTTGGGCTAGACGGGCAGTCGGAGAGGCCCCCTCCAATCAATCGGCTGGTCACATCAAGCCCTAGCACCTATATGATTTTCCAAACCCTATTGCCTTTATGGCAAGCCCCAAACCCTTTTTATCATATGGGTGCTAGAAGGCGGTGGCTGAGGGTCTACATGTCCTGGGAATGACGTTAAACTCTATCTGATGGTGAGGTTCCAGTTTTGGAGGTTTGGGTTTATCACCATTGCTCCCTGGTCCACTCTGACCCGGAGTGGTAGTACCTGTTAGGGTCCCATCTATGGGTTAAATAGAAATGTATTTATAAAAAAATTGTATTATCCATTAAGAATTGATTTATTTCAAAACTTTATTGGCATTAAATGACCCACTGATGTTGATATGCCGTAAAACAAAACAAACCAAACCAAACAACAAAAACCCAAATTATTATACATTTAATTTGAAAAATATATTTTTTAAAACCAAGATTAATTGAAATTATACATTGCAATATTAACACAAACAACTGAGACTAATGTGTCTACCGTTGGGTTCAATAATTAATTTCAATGGTCAATTTAATGTATAGTAATTTGGGGGTTTTCTTGTTGTTTTTCTTTTAAGCAATACATAATTAAAAACAACCCTAATCTCTGAACCGAAACACAATTCACAAAAAACTTCATTCATACACTGTAGTTAAACTGTCATGGATCACCACCAATAAGTTACGATTTTAATTTTGATGACAATTTGCAAGTTTAACCTACTAAAAATTTTAGTCTGGCATAAGGCCACAATAATAGCATACCAAGAGAAGATAAAATTCACCAGCAATCTATATTCATATTTTCAGTCTATTTCTGTTAGAAAAGACATAATCCAAGTCTCGACTTCTTAACCAATGTGGAAAGTTACATCAGATAGTTTTATATATTGCCAAGAACTAAAATTTAGTTTGTTTATGTTTTACAAATTTTATAAATTCTAAAAAGAAGGTAATCTGTTTATAGAATTATTACAGTAAATTCTCTTTACTTTTTGAAAACTGCTTTTTTAAATATACATATTTTCAGGCACCACATTGGAGACGAGTGTATATCTAAACAGAGGTCATCTTACTTTTATTCATATAAAATTACTTGTAATTTTATTTTCAGAGTTATTTTAAATCGGTCATTTTTGGTTTTCATATAGAGATGCAGTCAAGAAAAGAGAAAGAAACAATTGAAAAATTTACAAAAATATTTTTGATAAACAAATGACAATATGTTCAAGAATAATTTCATATTAGGAAATCTGAAGCATTTGTTGGTAAAATATCAAAATTAAAAAGCAAAGAGAATAAGGATGGTAATTTATGAGGAAGTGCATCCCGGTCTCCTGCCTCAAGAGTTGCTGCCCGGTGACTATTAAAATAACGACCCTGCTCAGTCTATTCAAAATTATCCATCTATCTATCTATCCAATTTGTTCATATTTATCAATATTAATTTAAATACTAAGATTTTTTTATTCATGTTTGTTTAATGTTTTTTTTTAGTTTAAATAAACAAGAATTATGACGAAAAAAGAAGCGACCCACCCCCTAAATACATTTACTTGTCGAAAATATTTATCTATCTCTATTTGTTCATATCTATCTATATATTATTTGTTTGTTTATGTATATATCTATCTAAGTCTATTCCAAACTATATATCCATCTTCATATCTAAACAAGAATTACAACAAATTACGATAAATAAACAAAAATTATGACGAGCTGGGGTTGTTATTTTGATAGTCACCGGGTAGCGATCTCTGAGGCGGGAGACCGGGACGCACTTCCTCATAAATTACCAAGAGGATTTACATTTTTTATTCTCATGAAAAAGTGTACTTATCTTAATTTAATATTATAATTTTTAAAAATCCTCTTGCTAAAGTTAGCATACATATGTTCATCAATAAGTTTGTAGTTTGATAATGAAGAGAGTATTTGTTTACTATAAATATTTCTTTTGCAACAAAATCTCTGTTTTGACTAATTGACTTAATTTTGACTTAATTGAGTAATGAATAATAATCATATGGACTAAATATTATACAATGAAAATTTCAGAACATAATTCAGCTAATAATGTATTGGATTACAGATTTATTGATCCACTCTCATGGGTATATATACATACACACATACACACACACATATATATATATATATATATTATATATATATTTATTTATTTATTTATAATTAATAATACAATTGAAAAGTCGGTCCTACCATTGGGTACTGAATAACACTTTTTCGGTGGTATTCGTCGTCAGAAAAAGTGTTATTCAGAACCAATGGTAGGACCGACTTTTCAAATGTATTATTAATTTTAAATAAATAAATAGATAAAGCTCTTACATAAGTAATTGAGCCCTCTATAATCAATTCTCCAACAATAATAATAATTTAACCTATATATATATATATATATATATATATTTATATATTGTTTGGAGGTTGATTTTGAAGGCTATCACAATGCAGGTGTAAAAAAAAAAAATAATAAGGTAACAATGGTGTGTGTGTTAACAATGGTGTATATATATATATATATACATACATTGAACTTCATAGTCACAGGAGGTGCTATAACTTCAGGGGCACAAAACCTATATTATAGTCTTCCAAGACTGAAATGCCAATGATATATATATTATATATATATATATATATATATATTTTATAAAAAAAGGAAGGTCCGCAAAATGTATTTTGTTCTCAGAAAAATTTTTTTAATTCTTTTTGTTTTACATATGCAACACGTGTTTCAGATCTTCTGGTATCTTCTTCAGGCTTTGATTGATAATTATCAATCAAACCCTGAATATACTTAATTCACTAGTGAATAGACACATAGTAACAACAAAAAATATGTAAAGAACATTTCAGATAAAAATGTGTATTTACACATTTAGACACCCCTCTGCAAGATGTGATACAAGGTTCATTTTTAGGCAGAGTTTAACAGATTTGAATTCAGAGTTCTTGTAGATTGGTTGCCATACCAAGGTTAAAGAGCCCAATCTGCTCAAAAAATAGTAGCCATAGCTGAAAGAAGAATAGTTGGATACCTTTCCCCAGAGTGTTAGTGCTATGTAAAATGCAAACAGCCTAGTTCAGGATTTGAACTTGTGTTGCTGTGTCCATATCCTACTATGATAACCATTACACCACAAATGCCATTGTCTAAGTATGTGCCAGACTACAGATTTATTGATGCACCTTTGGTTGTAAAGAAAAATAATAAAATAAAAAGAAGATATTTTTTGTAAATATGATAACCATTACACCACAAGTGCTATTGTCTAAGTATGTGCCAGACTACAGATTTATTGATGCACCTTTGGTTGTAAAGAAAAATAATAAAATAAAAAGAAGATATTTTTTGTAAATATGATAACCATTTACACCACAAGTGCTATTGTCTAAGTATGTGCCAGACTACAGATTTATTGATGCACCTTTGGTTGTAAAGAAAAATAATAAAAAAAAGAAGATATTTTTTGTAATATGATAACCATTACACCACAAGTGCTATTGTCTAAGTATGTGCCAGACTACAGATTTATTGATGCACCACCAGATTTATTGATGCACCTTTGGTTGTAAAGAAAATAATAAAATAAAAAGAATATTTTTTGTAAATATGATTTTTTTAAATCAGAAGAAAAAAAAATCAGGACCACAATGTTCTTAAATAAAATTAATGACCTTTCGGGCATTATTAATAGTAGGCATTAAATTGACAGGCCGACACATTGAATAGATATTTTTAGTTACAAATTTTGATTGAAATATAATAACTTAAAATTTCTTCCTACAATACAAATTCCAAAGTTATTAGACTTGACACAGAAAATGTCTGCCTTCCTTATCAAAAATTTGCTTCCATGACTTTTTCTTTTATTTCTGTCATTGGGACTTCAAATTCATGACACAGATTGTATTTTTGTCCTAATTGTCACACTCCAGAAATTAATCTAATTATAATTCATTTTAGATATTTTTTTTGCACATTTGCCAGGTGCTTTTTCTTTCCTTTTTTTTTTTCCTGCACAATTTTTCCGGGAATTTTTTTTTGACAAATGACATCTATTCAAAATATGAAATGTACTTTAAAT
Organism: Doryteuthis pealeii; assembly: GCA_023376005.1. Taxonomy (NCBI): domain Eukaryota; kingdom Metazoa; phylum Mollusca; class Cephalopoda; order Myopsida; family Loliginidae; genus Doryteuthis; species Doryteuthis pealeii. The sequence continues at coordinate 30,469,414 of CM042160.1, read as the reverse complement.
TGTATTATAAATTAATATTAGCTTTTTTTAGAACTGCTTGGTAGGGGACCTAGTTTGAGTTCTGTGATACAGCTATGAAGAGATATATTTAACTAACATCATATAAAGCAAACAATCCTCTTCCAGCCTCAATCAGAGCACTTTATTTCTTTCTTTTGCTGTCACTTTCTTGATGATGATGATGATGATGATGTGGTGTGTGTGTGTGTATTCAATGAATTGATATGCTATGTTACCAGTTTATTTTTGTTGCTTCTTTTGTGGCATATCAACTCTTAAAAACTATTTTAGAAATTTAAAAAAAAAAAGTTTTCTTCACAAAAACTTTTCCCCTGTCTATGACCTAAGGTCGAAACCAGTTGAGAACAAAAAATAAATAGCTGCATAGAAATATTCCGATTTGTCTTGTACTTTTTATTCATCTCTCACTCTCTATCAATCTTTATATATGCAAGGTGTGTCATCAAAGTATTGAAGCATGCATTTACCAAAATAGAAAGGAACAATGAATGGAACATTACTTTTTTTCAGAATACAAGGTGTGTCAAAAAGTACATCAAATCTCGATACTTTTTTTGACACACCTTGTATATATATATATTATATATATTATGATAGCATATGGTTGTCACTAGCTCACTTGGTGAGTTAGGGGTGTACCAAGAATTTTGCAATATTATTTGAATGAAAGATACCCAACCAGAGACATTATTTAGCAGAAGAAGAAGTAGAAAATGTACTGAAGAAAATATATTTGGGATCTACTTTATGCCCACGAAAGAAACAATTTTATAATCATACCTTCTCATTGAATAATAGACAATATAAAGTGAATACTGGCTTGTTGAAGTATATGTGGTAATGCAAAAGAAAAAAAGGGGGAAATGTCTAATATGAAATGGAGGATGAGGAAAACATCTACTTATGATTATTATTATCTGCGTTATTCAGACTATTGTCCTCATCTTCATTGTTATCTGTACAACGTTCCGACCAATATGCCCTCCGGCCTTCTTCAGGTATTTCTTTTGGATTCAGGAACCTTCTCACTGAATAGTCATCCAATTGGACACATGGCCTAGTGGATAAGGTAGTTAGGTTAAGACAGTTCTAAGTGACAGTTATATCTGGATTCCAGGTTCAATCCTGACCGGTGGCAGTAACATAGTAAAATAATTAACACAGCTCCTACCCCAGCTACCCTAACAGGTACTGCCACTCCAGGTCAGAGTGGACCAAGGAGCAATGGTGATGAAGGAGTGAACCGCATTCCCCAAACCTCCAGAATTGGAACCTCATCATCAGTTAGAGTTTAATGTCATACCCAGGACATAAAGACCCTCAGCCACCACCTTCTAGCACCCATATGATAAAAAGGGTTGAGGCTTGCCATAAGGGCAATAGGGTTGGGACAATCATATGTGCTAGGGCTTGACATAACCAGCCGATTGATCAAAGAGGGCCTCTGCAACCACCTATCTCGCCTAAGTAAGAGGCTAAGTGGAGTGTTACATGTCATGGACTGCTCATCCACGGAGAAGTAAGAACAATTTCATAGGCTATTTCTCTGAATGTTTGAGATGAGGTTTGATGATTAGTATTATCTGTGTTATTCGGACTATTGTCCTCATCTTCATTGTTATCTGCACAATGTTTCAGCTGATGTGCCCTACGACAAGAAGGTTCCTCGAGTTGGAAAAGAAGGTTCCCGAGTCTGACAAAAAATACCTGAAGAAGGCTGAAACGTTGTACAGATAACAATGAAAATGAGGACAATAATCCGAATAATGCAGATAATACAAATTCATAAGCAATGTTCTCTTATGGACTACTACACATAGACACACCAGTATAGGCCAACAAGCCAAAACTTACATTGATCAGCTTTGTGCTAACATTGATGATGAAAAAAGATGAAATTGAATTATCTATCTTTTGATCTTTTGTTGGAATTGTTGTTCTGATAATTACAAGCGTCAAAAATTTAGAGAATATATTTCTGTGTGAGATTGTAAGGGTTTATACTTTTATGATTGGATATGTACGTGTTAATGTTAATGCATCTCTTATGATGATTCCTGCATCCAGGTGAAGTTTGATATATAGATGCACACAAAGAATCATACACAAATATATCAAAGAACGGTTGCAGGTGTAAAAATGTAAAAAAAACTTTGCTTGTTTTCTACAAGAATTTTTCCAAGTCATTTGAAGGATAATCAAAAATGCACAGATTATCAAGGCACAAAGAATATCCTGACAATCTGAAAAAAATTGCATAAAACAAATGAATATATATATATATATATATATATATATATATATATAATGGCACACACGCATGTATACATACCTATATATATGTGTATAGATATTTACAAATATATAGGTATATGCATAAGTATATATATATATATATATATATGCACAACTATATATAAATATACTCATACATGTAAATATACATATATACACACAGAAAAATTATATATATATATATATATATATATATATATACATGAAATATATGCACAGAAATGTACATATATACACATAAACACAAATATTATATATATATATATATATATATATATATATATATAGGTATATGTAAAAAACAAAATTTCTTTTGCGATGAAAACAAAGAAAATACAGTGCTCAATCACAGTTTGTAAGAGCTAAATTTATTTATTTTACAATGTTTTCATAGATCAATGTTCATTATCAACGACCGCGGTTTCATGCTAAAAGCAATCATCAGGTTGAGGAGCAAGATCCAATGGTGTTTGTTGGGGTTCTTTACTCAATGACACATTTAGGATTGTAAATAACGTCGGTTAGTTTTTTCGGACGCTGTTATTATTTTTAAAAATTTGAATTTTTTTTAAGTAATGCCAACGAAGTTGCCTCCCTTTATTCGTTAAAAAAATAGGGTGTTTTTTTTAAAAACGTTTATTTTATTTTTATATTTTTATTTATAAATTAATTCCGTTTGGCAAAGGATGTATATGACTTCAAAAAACCATTTTAATATATATGGTAGAGTCTTTTAAGTTTTTATCCACATAATATAAAGGTGGATGGTGTTGTTACTCTGTCGAAAAAATCATTTTTTCACTGTTGAAATATTGGATATCATTGCAAATAATTGCTGAATGGTGTTGTTGGATGGTGTTGTTACTCTGTCGAAAAATCATTTTTTCACTGTTGAAATATTGGATATCATTGCAAATAATTGCTGAATTTATTCTCAGGGTGGATGTTGAGTATCTCCTCTCCATGCATTTAGGAAGAATTTCTTTTATGGGGACATTGTTTGAAGATTTCTGATTTTTTATTTAAACTTCTATTATTATATTGTTATTATTATTAAAGGAAATCAATTTTTTAATATTCTAAATTTTTCGGTAACACATAAGTTGCAGTATCTGGAGCCATTTGTGTAACATTTGGGATGATCTAAGATTTTCCACTCTATTTTGTGAGGTATATCTTTTTCTTTCAGTTCCCATATCCTTGTTGCAAGGGAAGTTGTTTCTCTTTTATCTTTCTTTCTGAAAGATTCCATATGGACGTAAAATCTTTGCTTGAAATCACCCTGGGTCATCCCAACATATTTGTCTGTGCTTATAGGGTGATTCACAACTGTAGTTGTTACCTTAGCCTCATATACTACTGATCTAATGTTACATTTCTGATTTAGAGGGCAGTCTTTTTTAATTCTAAAAGAACATGAAGGGTTTAAGTTTGGTTTAGAATTTGATGTAATAAGTGATTTCATTGAGAGTCCACATGAGTAGCTAGTTTTTACCGTATTTCTATTAAATATTTTATTATATCTATTTTGGGGTGGGAAGTGTTTATCTATTAAGTCTAGAAATTTTTTACCAACATTTGTTTTAACTGTTTTAGAAAAAGGGGGCGTAAACCAAATTATCTTTCTTTTTCTGTTTTTTGAATTATTATGTTTGGGGATGTTATCTATGTAGTATATTTTTTCTTTGAATCCGCTATTAAGTAATGCTTTATTGTAATATGGGGCGGCCTTTTCAAAAATATCTTTGTTGGATGATAGTTCTGAGATTCTACGGCTAATGTTAGGGACTAGATTTTTTAAAACTAATGGTGGTGGTTGGAATTTATATTAATGTATTTAAGTTTCTCATTTTGTTTGTGGTATGGCTTATACGTATCATTTTAAGATCTAAATTGACATCTAGGAAATTGACATTTGTTAAGTTAGTATCTATAGTAATCTTGAGTTCCATATTATCTAGGTGTGTTATTATATCTTTACGTAATCTATCTAATGATTTACCGGAACAGTCCCGTGAAATACAAATTCCGTCATCCCGGTAGAGTGCGAATGTGTGTTCAGGAAATTTCTGTTTAAGTGAATTTAATATATATAATCCTACTGAATCACAAATTCCCGCACTATCGTATCCCCCCATAGCGATGTCGAAATAATCTGATGGGTTTGATTTTTTTACCCAGGATTTACCTTCATTGAAAAGGATTGTCTTTCTTGCGTGCATGATTGTGTTAATTTCTAAACTATTTATTTTGGTAAAGTCATTGGCGAATTCTAAAGCTTTACTTAAAAGATTTTTAGTGATTGATGGATAGAAATCAACAATGTCAAATTGTGTATACAGACAAAATATATATATATATATATATACAGACAAATATGTATACACACACATATATATATATAATATATAATATATATATATATATATATACAGACAAATATGTATACACACACATATATATATATATATATATATATATATATATATACACACAAATATATATAAATATATGCACACACACACACATGTATATATATGTATACACACACATGTATATATATATGTATACACATACACTACTATAAAAATGTAAAATAAGAAATTGCTTTTTATAAAACTGATAATCTTAGAAATAAACACTGAAAGCAATTCACTTATAATAAATATGTATTAAAGCTATTTGACCATCTTTAATCCCTAATAAGGAACCCCAAAAGTTTTAGAAATATTAATTCACTTACTGTATTTCTGTTGACATTATACAATAAGAAATCCCACAAAATGTTGAAGGTATCTCCTTTATGAATCCCTACCCTTTTGTCAAGACTTGCAGGTCTCTAACCACATCTCTACCTTTGTTATTATGCTTTGTCAATCGTATATCAATTGACTTTAAGAATGTTTTTCAGAATTACTTTTATCAAATACATAAATATCTCTTTTTATATGCACACACATATAATTGTCTTTTTTATACAAATACATATGTGTGTCTGTTTTTTTATATATACACATGTGTCTTTATATACACACACATATATGTGTCTTTTATACTTACACACACCCATATATATGTGTCTTTTATACTTACACACACACACACATTTTATACTTACACACACACACACATATATATACATGTCTTTTATACTTACACACACACCCATATATACGTGTTTTTTATACTTACACACACACGTGTCTTTTATACTTACGCACACACACACACATATATACGTGTCTTTTATACTTACACACACACACATATATACATGTCTTTAATACTTACACACACACCCATATATACGTGTCTTTTATACTTACACACGCACATATATATATATATGTCTGTCTTTCATACTTACACACACAAATATACACAAGTATTTTATACTTACACACAAACACATATATGTGTGTCTTTTATACTCCCACACATGTGTGTCTTTTATCACTCACATGTGTGTCTTTTATAGTCACTCACATGTGTGACTTTTATAGTAACTCACATGTGTGTCTTTATAGTCACTCACATGTGTGCCTTTATACTCACACACATATGTGTGTCTATACATATATGTATATATATAAAACACATATGTGTGAATGTCTTTTTACACACACACACATACACATATATATATGTGTGTGTGTGTATATCTTTATCTGAATTGAAAAGATTTATGTATACATAAATCCAATTATAGTGCAACAAGTTATTTTTCATTTGCAATTTATTGAAAAACATCATGCAAACAGATGCCAAATAAAGTATTACCCTGTGGGATTTGAACCCATGACCAGACTACAATATTTGGGTTTGGTGTTTAATCAATATATAAGAAGTATCTTTGGCTACTCAGCCTTGATGGTCAATTGGTACAAAACATACTGGTTGCATTTCATGTAATTTGGTGAAATGCCAGTACTTAGTGCTATGTCTGGTCAAAGATCTGTAAGCCACTTGTGGTCAATTTTATGGTGTTTGTTTAACTATTATCTACAAGCAGTTACTTCTGACAAAGTCACGCCTTTTTTTCTTTAGGGAAGTCAAGATTTGATATTTAGTTATTTTTTTGTGGGATATTATGCAGGAGAACTACACATAATTCTGCTTACTTTGCTTTGATAGCAAACAAATATCAAGGCCTGAACTAGGATAAAAAGGAAAATTCATATATATATATATATATATATATATATATATATATGTGTGTGTGTGTAAATATATATATATATATATATGAATTTTCCTGTAAGGAGGCACGTGGGCTAGTGGTTAGAGTCGTGGAAAATGGACTCGTCGATTCGAGTTCAATTCCTAGACAAAGCTGTTGGCATTTCACATAGTGCTGATACCCTTGGGAAAGGTATGAATCCAAATATTCTCCCTCCAGCTATGGGTTAAATAGTAGGGCAGACGGAGCCCTTCAGCATTGGATAGGTAACCAGTCTAGAAGAGGGATAACTCTGAATTCAAAATTCCTGAGGTTGGTCGTTGATTAGGCTTGCGGCAACCCTTGATGCACCAATTCTTTCCTATCGACTGTGCCAAAAAGTGTGGATGGTCCAACACAAGCCTTCACCACTATGAACAAATCACTGTGTGTATGTTCATTGTATGAACACTCATACATTGATCAATGGGAGAGTCCATCATATGTGTGCATATATTTATATATATATGAAGTTAAGTAAACAAACAAATGTGTTTATTTTTTTATATGGCTTTAAGCCGACAATTTTTGGAGGATATATGCTTAATTGAAGTCATACCTAATTTTGAAAATTAATTACTTAATAATTAATTTAGGCGGGAATATATGTTCAAATGTAAGGCTAAACGAATCGAGAAAATGTCAATCCCTAAATGTACATTTCGACCTATTAGGTCTCATCAGCAAGGTTATAAACATGGGAGACTGCTCCATGTGTGACTCGAAACCCCGACTGTCAAGCTGACAGGTGGAGTCTCTAACCATTACACTAGCTTGCCAATCCCACATTCTTCGTTCGTTTTGAAACTTATTTATATTTCACTTTTTATTGACTTGCTACACGACAGTATGAAGTTAAGTAAACAAACAAATGTGTTTATTTTTTTATAAGCCGACAATTTTTGCAGTATATGTGCTTAATTGAAGTCATATCTAATTTTGAAAATTAATTACTTAATAATTAATGAATTTAGGCGGGCATATATGTTCAAGCTAGTGTAACAGTTAGAGGTTTCGAGTCACACAAGGAGCAGTCTCCCATGTCTATAACCTTGCTGATGAGACCTAATAGGTCGAAATTTACATTCAGGGATTGACATTTTCTAGATTCATTGCTGATGGCATGTCTTTTGCACAGAATCCAGTATCTGCACAGAGCTGATTAATGTAGGTTTTTGCTGGTCAGTCTACACCCATGTGACCATGTGTAGGTGTTCACAGGACAATGTCACTCATGAGTTTGTCCTTTCTTATCCAGAATGTCTTGTTCATCTTAATGTTATGATACATAGATAGATAGATATGAACAGACTGAGATAGATAGATAGATATGAACAGACTGAGATATATATAGATATATATACATATATATATGAACAGATTGAGATAGATATGAATAGACATATATATATATATATATATATATAGATAGATAGATATGAACAGATTGATAGATAGATAGATAGATAGATAGATAGATAGATAGACAGACAGATAGATAGATATGAACAGACTGAGATAGATAGATAGATATATAGATAGATATAGATAGATATAACAGATAGATATAGAGCTACTTTTTTATTGGGTGCTGATTCCAATATTTGTTCAAGACAGCATGCAACATCCAGCTTTTTTCCAAGCATTTCATTAGAACCCAAGTAGTGTAGCAATACAGTAGCACTGACATGGTTATAACTTGCAAGTACCATATCAAAACAGCAGTTCCAGAGGTGTTTCAACCAACAACAAACTCACTAGAATAAGTGTGTTAAATGCCTAGGGAACATTGTCCATTTCTATTTTGGTAAATACAGCTTCAGTCTCAATACTTTTTGAGTACTCTTCATTTTATGCCTTCCCACTCCATGAATTTCATTAGAGCCCAAGTGGTGCCGCCATACAGTAGCACTGACATGGTTATAACTTGGGAGTACCATATCAAAACAGCAGTTTTAGAGGTGCTTAGACCAGCAACACACTTACTAGACTAACTGTGTTAAATGCCAAGAGGACATTGTCCATTTCTATTTTAATTTTTTCCATCTCAATACTTTTTGAGCACACTTCATATTATGCCTTCCTACTCCATAGCAAATGGGTAGTGTTTAACCAAATGGATGTGATTTTTCTGCCAAAACCTCTTTCATTCAAGTTTTTATTAGCCCACAATATCCATGCACTTTGTCCTGATTTAGACAATACTGATCTGGATTTTATCAATTATCCACTCTTCTCTGAGGACCTGACCTACACACGAACCTTCTCAGTAATTTCAAGTGGAATTGTTATCAAAATGACATTCAAAAGGCATTTATATCAATAAAACGTATTTGTTATTTTGACTGCCATCTTTTCTATCAAATACACATGACTACTCTTTTCTGCAGATATAAAAGAACTACATAATATTATTAATAGGTTAAAATCAACAATCTGGATAAAATATAACAATGTTTAAATTGATAAATCTCTTTAAAATATTTCTTAACAAATTTTTTTAAAGAATAATATTATCTTCATAATATACAAAATATAATCGGTAAATCTTTTTCAATTGTGTAGACTAACATTTATAGTAACAATTACCATTTTCAACGGTCTGATGTAAATTTCTAATTGACATTGAACATCATAATATTTGGATTTTTCAGACTGTTGTCCTCATCTTTATTTTTATATACACAATGTTTCAGCCAATGTACCCTCTGGCCTTCTTTAGGTGTTTCTTATCGAACATAGAAACCTTCTTGTTGAACTCTGGAGCCTTCTTGTTATCCAGTTGGACACATGGCACAATGGCACATGGCACAAAAGGTTGAGTTAATACAGTTCTAAGTGACAGGTTGCAGGTTCAGTCCTGACCACAGGTGATAATAACATAGAATACTTAACATAGATTAACATTTGTGCCTGGTCATGGTTAGTGGAATGAGAACAGTGGATTGAATAAATGGTTCTGTTTGAAGTTCTGCTAAAGCTCCTGATTATGACATGAAGGCTCACCATTTTGACAAGAAAGTTCCCAAGTTTGACAAGAAACACCGGAAGAAGTTTGGAAAGCACATCTGCCAAAACATTGTGTATATATGAATAAAGATGAGAACAGCAGTCTGAAAAATCCAAATAATACAAATTATCAAGCCTCATCTCAAACATGACAAATAATATCATAAAATATATATTTTTTAGAAAAATGGGTGATATTAGTCTGTTAGTTTGGCCCTGCATCCACAATGCAAGTCTTGACCAATGTAAATGAGTACTCCAGCTTGTCTATTATAATTGTAGGACAATGGAGTTAAAATAAAATTATCATTAAGTCCTCTTTCCTAATGATATGTTAACATTACTTAACTCAAGGGATTTTTGTAGAATTATTGAGAGGATAGCAAAACTTTGTCCAAAGTTTAGAAATCCCTTATTGCTAACATCTTTATTGAATGAGCTACAGTACTTACCCTTTGCATAACCTTGTACCTGTGAATATGTACAGCATACATGTTTTTAGATATAACCGTTGATATACTTTATATCAAAATGTTTGTTCATATGTCACAGGAGGTGGAGGGAAGGTGGTATCTGTTGGTTTTATCATCTTGAAATTTCTTATAATTTTTTTTGTATGTTTGGAGATGTTTGTTACAATTTATTTTTCTGTGTACACATGTTTTTAAAAG
>CM042160.1:30414199-30454199 GCA_023376005.1 Doryteuthis pealeii | reverse complement strand
TCCCCAGTGCGTGGCAAGGGTCCCCTCTGGCATAGTGGCTAACATGCTGTACTGTGACATTATAGTAAACAAGTTCAAACTCCAGTTGTGCTATTACATTTATTTTTGGGACTAATACCCTTGGGAAAGGTATGAACCCCCTCATCTCCCAGATGTGGGTTAAATAGTACCACTGCTGTTGTTCTATAAGGATGGTTTTGGCATTAAATAACCCATAAAGATTGATATGACATTAAACAAAAAAATAAAACCAAATCAATTATATAATGTGCTTGCACGTTCTTTCAGGAATGGTTTCTACGACTCCTTGAAAATTTCTGTTGCCAAAATGTTCCAAGCAGTTCCTTCAAAGTTATATAGTTAACGTTTTTGTAAACATTGGTCCAAGACATATCATAAGATCTAAGAAAACTTGACAAAAATGAGAGTGTCTGCGTGTTAAGACATGTGTTTAATTATATAAGATAAACACTTGCATTTCACATAGTGCTAAAACCCTTAGGAAAGGTATGCATCTAACTATTCTCACTCCAGCTATGGGTAAAATAGTAGGGTTGACTGGGCTCTTTAACCATGGCTTGGTAACCAGTCTAGAAGAAGGAAAATTCTGAATTCAAACCTGCTAAACTCCTCTTAAGAAATTGACCTTGTGTCACATCCTGCTCATGCAGAGGGATTGGTAAATACATACATACATATATAAGATAAACACAGACCATTTTATCTATGTGGAAAATAGTATCCTTTGGTTGTATTTATTATCAAGTCCTCCTCCAAAGGCATGTCAAACAAATTTATCTTTGCATATTTTGTCTGGTCACAATAGCAGCAACTCATGTTGTCTCCAAGTGACTGAAAAATTAATCCTACAGGCAATTACTTCTACAGATAAGCATAGGCTTCCATCAATCTGATTAGAGGTATGAATTTACCCAACCCTTCCACCATGGCCAGGATGCAACACAAGGTCAATTTTTAAAGAAGGTACTGCTTGATTGAATTCAGAGTTTTGCTTCTACTTGGCTGGTTGCTGTACCAAAGCTAAAGAGCCCAGTCTACCTTACTATTTACTCATAGCTGTGTCAGGTAGAGATGGATTTATGCCTTTCAAAATTGTGGATTGAAATTTTCTATGAATGCCTCATTAGAGGTAAGTTCAATTCTTGCTAAATCTTATACAACCACAGTATTTGAATGCTATCTAAATCTTATACAACCACAGTATTTGAATGCTATCTAAATCTTATACAACCACAGTATTTGAATGCTATTTAAATCTTATACAACCACAGTATTTGAATGCTATTTGAATCTTATACAACCACAGTATTTGAATGCTATCTAAATCTTATACAACCACAGTATTTGAAAGTTGCAATTAAAATATTTAAAAAACTATATCTAAAGAAGTTCAATTGTATTAGAACTTAAACTATTAGTGTAATAAAAAGCAAAAAGTAAAAAAACAACTTTCAAATACTGTGGTTGTATAAGAGTTAAATAGAATTCAAATACTGTGGTTGTGTGTGTTTGAGTTTGTAAAGCAGTACCTTGATTTTTGCTTCTCTCATTTATCATGACTTGTAACTGGTTACTTTCAACACCTTGTGGCAGGTGAATCAGTTAACACATATTGTTGTGTATAGTTGTGCTTGGTGTACATTATATTGTTATTTAACTGAATGATGTTGGTAATGTTTTTCATTTTATTTGTTTCTCATAATTTTTGTACAAACAGCAATAATTTTATGATAAATTATCTTAAAGAAAAAAAAAGAACTATCAAATGTAGATACATTTTTAATAAGAAACAGCATACTGATTCCATTAGAACAAGAAATATTTGATATACTTTTGGAAGGTGATTCACCTCGACCACCTAAAATTTGCTATGAATATATGTATATGAATGTGTCTATACTGCCTATAAAACTCTTATACTACGTTAAATTGTATTAAAATACCAAAAAAGAATCACTATCCAGTGGAGGTCACTGGAAAAAAATTATCAAAATTACATTAATTTAAATGGGGAAATTATCTTGCTTTGAATTGGTTTTGACTAATTATGCTCTCCTAGCAACCAATTAGTGACCTAAGTCAAGATACTATAGAGAATGGTAGTGTAGGGGTAACTAAGCCTTGTATGTTATTTAGTCAAAGTACTCATCACACTATAAGAATATATCTATATAAGCACATGGCATAAAAGACAAGAACTCACAATTAAAACAAACAACATTGTATTAACATGAAGTTTACAAAAGGTAATACAGAATACTTGGCAAAGTTCTGTAAAAAGGTGCTTTTTGAAAAGTTCAATGTAAAATATAAGCAGAGATGTTATAAATCTCTAAGTGAGAAAGAAAAGGTGAAATTTAAAGTCAACACAACAGTCAGGCATAAGTTGAATGCTTCTAATGTTTATCTCCGATAGCGTAGGTTATTTAAAGAGAGAGATAGTTCATACCTTCAGCGTGTATGCGAAATGTTCTTAAAAAGGGTGACGTGAATTCCCTTAGGCAGGTGAGATCTTTCTGGTTTGGATCCGTAAAGTTGGCTTTTATAGTCCAGGATAGGCTCCAAAAAGGGGTCTATTTGATAAATTTCCTTTTAGGGCGAACGTCTCCCATTGGTTGAAATTGTACAAATTTTTATTTTTATTTTTCTCTTTTACTAGGGTGTGCAATCCCCATGCGCAAACTATTCATTTTTGTCATTCGATTTTGCTTGTTGAAGTAAGAACTTCCAGTTGCCACAATACAATTGTATGTGATCAGAAAGTATCAAGACCGAATTTTAAATTCTACAAATTTGATAACCATAGATGAGTTGGCAAACCCTTAAATGGCATTTCAACTGCTCTAGGGTTATTTTATTTTTTTTATTAGATTTGAAATATTACACATTGATATTTAAGTTAATCTGATTATTATTCGAAATGTTTTTTTTTTTTTTTATTTTGAACTTTAAGGAACTCTCTTCTCGTTAGATAAACTACTTAGAGAGCTCCACCTAACAAATGTAATATACAAATTTTCATGAATGTAATTACACTAACTTCTTGTGAATGTAATATACAAATTTTCATGAATGTAATACTAATTTTTATACTAATATTCATGAATTTGGTTGTAATTCAATCTATCTGTAAATGAATATTTCTAAATTTCTAAAAGAGGTTAGGGTATCACACTCATTGAATGTTGTGCATTTGCTTCTTAAGAGATTTTTATTTTGCACATAGTTCTTTTGAAGGCTAATAGTTTTTTTAAACAGATCCATTTGACTCATGGATGGACTCTAGCTACCACTCCAGGTGAGATTGGGTTATGGGAGTAATGGCAGCAAATACAGTATATCACATGCTCCAGATCTCCAGCACTGGAGCCTCACCATCAGATACAGTTTAATGTCATACCCAGGACACACCTTTTTTTTCTAGTTATAAAATAAAGCAATGATGTCTAGGCCTTTTGACTGTTTTCTAGATATCTATATGTTGTATACTGATTAACCACAAGGTTTGGAATTCAATACTGGTCGTCGCCAACTCAATGCATTGGCAACCTTCTGTAATCTGATCTGTGCAGTAATGGGGGGGGAGTTGATGGTAGGTGTGGCACCCACCTCAGATGCAGAAACAATCTCCTAAGTCAAGTACTAGAGAAAAGGTGATAGACTCCTTGTTGTCCAACAAATAGTAACACTAGGTTACTCTGTTAGCTTTACTTACTGTTTCTATCGTCTTTGTCTTTTATCTTCTATATTGTTTTTATCTTCTATATTGATTTCTTCTACTTCGTATGTAATTCTTTTTGGGTTGAAATATCTCTGTGGGTCCCATTTTGTTCTGGTTATTTACATGCTTATCACAAACAAATACATGAGACATATTTTTTGTACACTTTTATTACCATGATTTCAATATATTCTTTGCTGCATGTGTACAAGCAGCAGCAACAGAGATGGAAAAATACACATCTGCCCTGGACTTAACTCCCTAAGTTATCATTCGACTTTCCCAGAGTTGCCTGCTCACGTGACTCTCTAAGCCAATAAGAGTCCCGCTCCAGATTAACCTAAGGTTAAGATCTATCAATCGAAATGTCAGTGATATTCCACTGTTTTACTACTATTTTCAAACTACTCTACACTTCCTTACAAAAATGATAGCTATTCCTAATTAATATATAACATTTCAAAGTTAATGCTAATTTAGCACAGTCGGAAGAGTCCTAAGCGTATGAGTAGCAACAGGGATCTGTGCAGTAAAAGTGAGGAGCTGATAGTAGGTGCGGTGCTCCACCTCAAATGCTAAAATAATCTCCTTCGTCTAGTGCTAGAAAAGGGATAGACTCCCTTGCTGTCTGGCTGATACCGACATTTCTTAATTTACTTTTAGATATAAAGCTAATCTCAATACTTTTTGAACACTGACCATACTCACCAGTTTATAGTTCGTGAGATTTTTCTTTTTATTTAGGAAATTCTCCAGTCTTCTTGCATTGGCTTAGCCATCAAGGACTTGTTAATGGTAGTAATTTTTCTCAATATGTCTATAAGTGAGCACACCATATGGCCAACTGTTCTGGAAATGTTCTGACCTAGATTTTATAACAGTTGAGAGTCACTAAAATCATTCTCTTTGTCCCTAACTTTCAGTATTCAAAGCATTAAAAGAAAGTACTCAAGGCCAGCTTACCTGCTTATATTTTAACCCTACAGTACAGTTGTTGTGAGACAGTAGCTGTCATTCTTGACGTATGCTTTGATCATCTTGCATATATAATGAATGAAAATAAATAGACACTTACATATATACAAGTAGACAAATGCATACATACATGCATACATACATACATACAAATATAGACAAAATGCATACATACTTGCATACATACAATATATAGATAAAATGCATACATACATGCATACTTACAAATATATAGATACTTGCATATACAAATATAGATAATGCATACATACATGCAACTTACAAATATATAGATAAATGCATCATACTTGCATACATACTATGCATACATACTTGCATACATACAAATATAATAGATAAATGCATACATACTTGCATACATACAAATATATAGATAAATGCATACATACTTGCATACATACAAATATATAGATAAATGCATACATACTTGCATACATACAAATATATACATACTTGCATACATACAAAATATAGAAAATACATACATACTTTCATACATACAAATATTATAGATAAATGCATACATAGCATACATACTTCATACATACAAATATATAGAAATGCATACATACTTTCATACATACAAATATTAGATAAATGCATACATATTTACATACATACAAATATATACATACTTGCATACATACAAATATATAGATAAATGCATACATACTTGCATACATACAAATATAGATAAATGCATACATACTTGCATACATACAAATATAGATAAATGCATACATATTTACATACATACAAATATATTAGATGAATGCATACATACTTGCATACATACAAATATATAGATAAATGCATACATACTTGCATACAACAAATATATAGATAAATGCATACATACTTGCATACTTACAAATATATAGATAAATGCATACATACTTGCATACATACAATAATAATAGATAAATGCATACATATTTGCATACATACAATATATAGATAAATGCATACATATTTGCATACATACATACATACAAAATATACATACTTGCATACATACAAATATATAGATAAATGCATACATACTTGCATACTTACAAATATATAGATAAATGCATACATATTTGCATAACATACAAATATATAGATAAATGTATACATATTTACTACATATAAATATATAGATGAATGCATACATACATACAAATATATAGATAAATAATACATACTTGCATACATTACAAATATATAGATAAATGCATACATACTTCATACATAAATATATATAGATAAATGCATACATACTTGCATACATACAATATATATACATACTTGCATACATACAAATAATAGATAAATGCATACATTACTTGCCTACATACTACATATATAGAAATAGATAGATAAATGCGTACATACTTACATATATATATAAATGCATACATACTTACATATATATATACAAATGCATAGATAAATGCATACATGCTTACATATATACAAATACATAGATAAATGCGTACTCTACATATATACAAATACATAGATAAATGCCTACATACTTACATATATACAAATGCATAAGTACATAAAAATATACATACATATAAACATGTATATTTATTTATTTATCTATTTATACAAATGCATACATGCATATATATAGTTAGTGTCCTTTTATATAAAAACACAATATAGAAATATGTATATGTGTAAATATTCGAAATCATATAAGCATAGATATATTCAAATGTATCTATGGATTGAAACATATAGACTAAATATATATTCATGTATATAATATGAGTACATACACATTTTATATAAATACATATTCATATGCAATATATATAGAATACATGCAAGACACATTCAAGATATGATACTTATATATGTAGATGTAAATATGCTTATGTGGATTATTATTAATATATATTACTTGAGCATCTCTTAATACCCAATGTTCAATAATATATATTTGTATAGTATAATAGATGCTAACATAAATATAATATATATATATATATATATGTAGTATATACATTTACTCCTGTAATATCGTCGAGAATGTATTGAATAACATGGATATATAAATATATATATATATAAGTATAAAGCATGCCTTATTCATCAAATTCAATATACATATAGATATATATGTTAAAATTAATATATATTTATATATATATTATATATATTGATGTAGTGCTCTATCGATGATGCATCAAAATTAACATATGGAATATATATATATAATGTATATACAATATAATTATATTAAGCAATCATTAATATCATACCAATCATATTAGTAAATAGATATTATGTAATATATGTTATTGTAATAGTGATTAGTAGGACTTATTATTATATATATATATATATTTGAGCAATGCTTATCATACATAAATGTATAATTTATAACATGCCAAGATATGTTATATAGTCTGTATATATATATGAAGTAAGCATCTTAATCTATACATGCATATACATGATAATTATATTAAAATTAGATCTTGTATTCAAACAATCTTACAGATCTTATCATACACAATTGTAATACATTGTATTATAAATAGCTATTAAAGATTCGAAAAATACACCCCCTAATACTACTTTATACTATATATGTGTTTTATGAGCATTACTAATCATACATCAATACACTTACAACAATGATTTATATTAATATGTGACGATGATATATGATGGCATCCTTTTTGATATAACATAAATTATAGCATGCGAATATTAAATAATAATTATATAAATATTAGTATGTATCTTATATTATAATGATACTTATGCATTTGTAATAATTAGTGTAGGTATATATCATAGCTATCATTATGTATATCTAGTATACATATTGCAATATGAAGCATAGGAGTATAACTATACATAAGCAATTTAATTATTATTTGTAGACATTACTATTAGTAGTCATACAGTCTAATATGACGGATATCTACAATATTTAACTATTCAATAATTGTATTCTTAAACTACCATCATAAGGACCTTAATATGGACCAAAATCTAAGTCAAAAGATGCAGTTGCATGCGGCAGAGGACTCCGGCAAATACATGTAATTGAATTAATCTAGTTAAAAGTTGGCTAGAGTAGTATTGTTCAATGATAGCGTGCTAATAGCGAGATGCATGATGGCAAAGTGTATGAGTATTGTACGATTAGTAATAAGTATATATATGTACTATTGCAAGATTATTGATTATATATAATATATTGATTGATGTTCAATGGATGCAGTTCTCTAGTCATTATATCATCTACAAAATAATGATAATAATTATATGTTGTAATGTATTATATCAAGCGTCTCATTGTGCTATAGCACAATATATTACATTCATTATCTATTTATACTCTATGGCGTATAGTATTATGACAAGTAGTATGTATATTATATCTACTTAATTTGTATGAATTATGTATGCAGTGAGTATATCATATTGTCACTTATCTATATCTTAATCTATATATGTAAGCAGTTGCTTGCAATAACATCATATACTTGCCATGTCATATCACTATACTTAATCTATAATTATTCTAGTATAAATATATGGTACTCACATATCAATTATTTCTATATATTGCTAATATTATCCATTTATCTAATATTTGTAAGTATGCACACAATATATAGTATTGATATATGTACATTTATTATATATATTATTATATATGTAGATAAGGTTGATTAATAATTTTCTGTATGCATATGTTCATTATTATAATTGTATTTCAAAATTGTGATATATACATTAATGCTATATACACGCATAGCTCTCGATTAGTATAATATGTTGAACACTCTTTTGTATTATTATAGCTGTTATCATATATTATATGTATGTATTGCTAACGTAGTTATAATCATTTTCAATATCAATGTAATTAAAATAATCTTGTTATACAAAATTGTTAGTTATATAGCGTACAATTAGTTATGTACAATTTATATCTATATATATAATGATCTGGTGCAATAGTATGTATTATAGCATATTACATATTATTAATACTTAAATATTAAAATATAAATTATACTGATATAGTAGAAACAGTATTGCTGCTTAATATTTGATAATTACCTATATTTGTAATGTTATAGTAAAATATATGTAATGCTTTATACTATATATGCATTGATCTAATATTGCGACAAATTCTTTGGTGCTGTAGTGCATAGATTAAGTATTAAACATATGTATTTTTATATTACCATTTATCTAACATTATTGAATAAGTGTATGTAATCAATAAAGTTATTATTGATATATCATTAAACATTACACTATACCATATACATACAAAGCATCAATTAATATTATTTTTGATATTGATGTCTCTATAGAAATACATAATAATAATTTCGATCTATTCTTCTACTGTCAATCTATTATTAATATAATACATTATCTTATATAATTTGTATCTTTATAATAAGTATGTCAATTTTCAATAATGACTACATCATTTATTCATATATATTGTGATTTGATCTATGAATATAACGAGTATGACGTATCAATATTATAATCTATATAATATTTGTAATAATGGTTAGAGTAAAATGATGAAAAAAACCAGGTTAAAACAATGGATTAAGTGTGAGTTTATTGGCCGACTTTTGCAGTGTAATCGATTCTATTAAATAGATTCTATGTATGTAATGAATATTTATGCAGGCAATTAAGATAAGAAAATATATATCTAAACTAGAAAATCCCTGAATGATGAACTATTGTTAAATAGATCTGATACACTGCAGAACGTCGCTTACTATGTAAACCACACTCTATCTTGAAGTACCGCATATTGAAAAAAGTTGATGTATTGTGATTTTTTAACCATTTATTTCTTTGATATATGATTACATATCCGTTCGATTTGACTCTCCTCCATCTTGCACATATAATAAATTGAGTTTATAGCATTTTCTAATAGTATTGTATTAGTGTAAGTATAATGTGCATAATACACAAATCCTTCTCATCTCATTTAATCATTAGTAATGTGTATTCTATAAAGTTATATTACACTAGACTACTACACTTCTCAATATATATAACTATATCAATTGGAGGTATAATGTATCAAGTTATGGATAGTATGAGGACTCCAGTTCTTCCTATATCTTCTTAGGCTTATAAGATATTATATATAAACTGTTTAAAGCGAAGATGCTCTATTATGCAAGTCGTATGCATTTTGCACTAGCATATATTAAATAAATATAAACATTGGCCTTTCTTTTTGTATGCAAGGGATGTGCAATTGTGATAATACACGTTATGCAAATTTGAACAATAATAATCATTATTTTCACTATGAATTTTCTCGAATGAAGTATAACATTCATAGCTGCCACATAACATCTGAACAAAAAACAATCTGTAATATTGTAAAAACAATGTGAACTTGAAAATGGTGAAATTTATTAAAATATCTTAAGCATTAGTGGCTTTGTATGATTCTAGGAGTTAAGCATACTATCCAAATTACTTGCTTAAAACTTATTTTCTGAATTCTCTTATATTTGTCTGAGTTGCTTCATTTATATAGTGTATGCATATACTATGCATTGAACAAACTTTATGGAGCCAAAAATGCCTTTGATCTAAATGATTAAGAAAGATGAATTTCAGAATGTTAGTGATACATGCATTGGAATCTGGACCACTAAACCTTGTTCGATGTCTACTTATGTTTCTACTCACTGTGGCCATTTATACTATTATGTTTTCTATTTTATATTATTGTGAGACATTGTGTAGTGAAATTTTATCTGTCTGTAATCTGAACTATATTACCTCAAACCGCAAGCACACAGGTATCTCATCTTATTTTATCTTACTCGTCCACTCCATTCCATGATCCTGATTACTTGTTATTTGAACCTTCATAATACAGTTAAAATAAAATACTGTTTGAAATCTATTACGATACTGAAGCTGGCGTACCTAAAAATCTCTTTCAAGAGAGAGTAGAATTCTAGAAATCTCAACATTTAACATATGAAGACAAATTAGCATTTGTAAATACTTTTATGTGCTTAACTGTCCTATGTGGTAAAGACAGAATCGCTTTATAAATGTAGGAGGAATCTAGTCAATTGAGAATAACGGAGGCTCTTGTAGGGTCGCCTTTGCAAGGTCGCGGGGTTGATGAAGAGTAAGATGGTCATGTTGTTTCTCATTTTTTATTCCATATGTATCTCAACGTTTCAAAAATCTTTCTCTCAATTTGTACAGTCTAATTTGTTTGACATGTTAGCGCATGGTCGATTTAATCTAATAAAGCAGCTGGACGAAATTACTATTAAATGTAAAATATCTTGCACCCACAAGAGACAATAATCATTGCTATTGTACATGAAAATTAATAGAATGTTTGAAGAGAGGATGGATATAATTTAGTAGTTCAGTTTGGTATTTACTAAATCTGATGATATGTAAGTCGTATCCTTTTATTGTTATTCTGTACCACGGTTTAGGCATATGTCCTCCAGCTTTTACTAGAAAGAGTATTGTTTGTGTAGTGGCAAGCACATGGCAGCACCATTCGGATTGTAATCCTCTGGGATTTCGCTTAGCTACTGTAGTAGAAGGGCACGGTGTAGCTACTGCAATGATAATGTTGAGATATGCACGCACAAGTTACTCATAATCTCATAGGTAAGTATTTCTTTATCTTATTCTGCTAACTCGAGTCACAGCTGAGGGTATCCAGTGGTGCATAACTGTCATTACGCATTATCATGTCGAACTGCTTTAGCTGTACCCCGCTGACCCTAGTGGACTTTGAAACAACTGATGCTAGTCGAAGTGTAACTTTGAAAATGGTCTATATATATCTCAGAATATGCCTATGGAAACCAAATATTGAGCCTAATCTTATATGCTGTTCAGTTGTGGAGCAGAAAGTGGTTCAAGAGTAGGTGTGAATGGATTGGGAATGTATAGAACATAAAACAGAGTGGTAATATCGCTGGTAATTTTCGCTAGCAATAATCTAGCTTCTTTTTTTTCTTTTTTTACTTATGTATGATTTTTACCTTGACTCATATGGATCATAAAGTTTGAGAATTGAGTTTTATCAGCATGGATCTACAGTGAGACTGATTTTACTAACCATCGATCATACAGTGAAAGGGGAATTAACTAGTCAGTGGATCATAGTGAGAATTCTTTTTGCTAGTATGGATCATGCAAGGAGAATGAATTTACTAGCTATGGATCATAAAGTGGGAATTGAATATACTAGTTAAGGATTAAAATTAAAATTAACTACTAGAATAAAATTTGCTAGTTATGGCTTATACTATGAGAATTGAATGAACCATGGATCATATTTCGAGAATTGAATTCACTAGTCATGGATCATGCAATGGAAATTGAATTTTCAAGCAATGGATTATACAGTGCGATGTGAATTAAGTTTTTATGGATTGTCCAGTGAGAAGTGAATTGAGTATCATGGATTGTACAGTGAGAAGTGAATTGAGTATTCATGGATCATATGGGGCAAAGGGAATTTACAAGCCATGGATGATACAGTGGGAAATAAATTTACTAACCATGGATCATACAATGAGAAGCAGATTAAACCATGGATCACTGAGTATTTACTACACTTTAATCATGAAGTGAGAATTTAATTTAGTAGCCATGGATCAGATAGTGAGTATTGAACTTATTATCCATGGATTATACAATAAGAATAGAATTTACTATCCAGGGATCATATAGAGAGAAGTGAATTTTTAAAAAATATTCTTCAATCAAAAATTCTGAAAAAATATCCAATTAAAAATATTGAAATCCTTTAGATATTTGAGACTCATTTTGATCCCATGAAAATAGTCTTGCTTTAAATCATGTGGTTACTCTAGGCCATTTTCTATATAGATAAGAATAAGCACAAGGCCTATTTTCAATCTCATGGCTATTTTAGAATATTTTCATCTCGAGAAAATAGAAGAAAGATCCTATTTTAAAATCAGCATGATGAGCTTTAAACAAACTTCTAGAATTGAACCTCACACAGTTATTCATGCTTATCATACAAGTGTAACACTATTGTTTCAATAAAAGTTCATTCACAAAAAGTTTTCTGAGATGACAATGTTGCTAGTCAGCCATCTTAGCTCATCTTCAATTAAAATTAAAAGCGTCAACATTCACTCATCAAGAATTAATGGTGTTAGCTGAGAATCAGTGCTTGTTAATCTTGTAATATTTCTGAGGTGGGGGTTGGTGGATTACTGCAATATTCAATTTGCCATTAGTTCCAGTGACAGAATCAGGGGCAACATAGCCTTCATTGTGTTATCCATTTTGTTAAAACATCATGTCAATCATTTAGTCTCGTGGAAGAAAGTAGGCCACTTACAGGAATTAAGTCAATAGGAAATGAAACCAAGTCGATAAATGAAGACAACTTTATTATTTCTTTGCATTGGACGTCCTTTTTTTTTTCTTCTGTTTAAGCAATGCTTGTCATTTTTCAATTCATCTAGGACACAGATCAAGCCAAATGCTTGATATCTGATGACATTGGATGTCAGAACTGATGACATTCACTGCCTTGTCTTGTTTATATTAATAACCAGATCAATGGGATTGCTTTTATGTAGAAATTCTTTTGAATTTAAAGAATATTCCAATGTAATGCCACAGATTATGTGGATTCTACAGAGCTGTAAATGGTAACTTATTTTCTAGGAATGAGTTGATCCTCATCAAAAGTATGCGATGAGCAGAATTTAAAAACATAATTTTGTCAATTCTGCAGAACATGTTAACTGTTACTATTTTAGTGGCTATCAAGCAAGTACCCTCTCCAGCAAAGATACCTTGTGTTAAACAGAGTGTGATCCTTAGAGAAGAACCCCTTGGTTGCTCCTTGGGGTTCCTCAGTGTTGGGTCTGATCCTTTTGTTGTTCCTTGGTGTTCCTAAGTGCTACAGGTCTGTTTATCAATATCAAATAACATGCAAATGAATGGCTGTCAATATCAGCAATTAAATAGTTAACTAACCATGTATTCAGGGTGTTGATTGGCTGGGGTTTAAACCACGTGAACTTGCTGATTCTATAAGTTTAAGTGGTGGATTACAGAAAATAATCCAACATTAACAACGTTAATAAAATGTTACCTAAACCTCTGAGATGATGTATTATCATTCTCTAATGAATTTTTCAGACTTTTGATCACTATATTTTGACCCTTTCTTTTGATCACTATATTTTCATCTTTCATTTGGAAAATAAGCAGACTGAGTCAAATTCTGAAGTAATCTATATTGTTGCAAAAAAAAAAGCTTTTTGTCCTGCCATCGCATTGGTCAATTTCTACAGGAGACCATAAATAGAAGTGTTGATTTTGCTTACTTATCAACAGACACTAAACTGCATCTGATTGTGAGGCTCCAGTTCTGGAGCTCTATGGAGTGTGAAGTACCCCTTCATTACCATTACTCCCAGGTCCACTCTGATCTGGAGTGTTAGTACCTGTTAGGGTCCCATCTAATAGATCCATCAAATAGATTTTTTTAAAAATTATTTGTATTTGATAGTACCATGTGCCAAAAAAAAAAACCTAAAAAAAAAGTAAATATACACATACAGTGAAAGCAAATATCACACCTCAAGGCATAAAATAACCCTAGACAGATTGATATGCTGTTTAGGAATATACCAAACCATAACTATATGTAAAAAAAATGATTATTATAAAATGGAATTATTTTTATTAGATAGGAATACTTGAAACCATAAAACTGTGTGCTAATTATTTGTATTAAGAATAGTCACTTGAAGCTATGCTTGTTTACTATGGGTTATTATTATTGGTTAGTTGAAACTCTAAAATTGTTGACAAATAATTGGTGTTAGATAGGAACAATTTGAACCATATAACTGTGCAAACAACTATTAAACAGGAATAGTTAATCTTGTGGAAGAGAGTGAGAAAAATGTAGTTAACCAACAAGAAACATATGTGGAAATAGAACAAATTGATGGTGCCAGTTGGTAAAGAACAACTGTCACTAGCTACACTGGAAGGACCTCTCTGATTGGCCGCAATGAAAGTACACAAGCCAAATGGATATCATTTGGTTTCAAGTATTCTTATCTATATATTTATATATGAGTATAGATAAAAGGATATGAAACAACACAATATGCTGTTAAAGTGAAAAGATTTTTATATCATATTTATAGCTAATATTGAACAATATTTCAATTTATAAAAATCATCTTCAGAGCTTGTTTATGCTCCGGACGTACTAATAGCGGAGACGAAAATAATATGAATTCAAACAAAAACATTGATGTTGCAAAAAAGTTATGCGGTAGTTTCAAAAACTGAGATATACATGACTGTCGCTGACCAAGAAAAGCGTTGGCGGATATGCTTATATTTGAAACTACCACATAACTTTTTTGCAACATCAATGTTTTTGTTTTGAATTCATATTATTTTCGTCTCCGCTATTAATAAGTCTGGAGTATAAACAAGCTCTGAAGATGATTTTTATAAATCGAAATATTGTTCAATATTAGCTATGAAATATATAATATTTATATATATAATTATTATAGTGTTATACTTTAAACCATACTATTATGCATAAATAGTTATAGAACACATTAAGAAAAAAAATTCCTCGGGTAGCCTAAAGTCAGTATCAGCCAGGCAGCGAGGGAGTCTATTCCCTTTTTATTAGCGCTAGACCAAGGAGATTGTTTTGATGTCTGAGGCGGAGTGCTACACCTACCAGTAGCTCCTCACTTTACCGCACAGATCCCTGTGCTACTCATATGATGAGTTGACGAGGGCCGGTATTGAACCAGGAACCTTGTGTTTCCTAGTCTAACTCTCTACTGATTAAGTTAAACTAGCCCTGAAACCATATCACTGTGTGCAAATTATTTGTATTAGAAGTACTTGATATAATCATCAAGTCGTAATTGTGTGATCATTCTCCCATAGAATCACTCAATAAGCAATGAAATACCATTGTGTGAGGTTGTATCCCATTCACTCCAAATATGCATCAGGTTTTGCTTGAAATTTTAATATTCATCATTGGAAACTATTTGATGGTGTCAAGGATGATTTAGATAAAATTTTAGTACTGTTGTGTCAAATTTGGCAAGGTATCTACTGAAAGCAGCATTGAAAGGCCCTCAATAAAAGGAACACCCAAAAATATAGAACACATGTACATTGTGATTGAAGGAAATTGGTGATTAATCACCCTGAAGAATGCAAGAATTGAAATATCTGGTAATTCTATGGACTATCTGGAAAATATCCAGCTGTTTTGAATATCTGGACTCTCAATTCTTTACATCACATGCATGGTAGGGTTCTTTGGTATCTCATCACCTCACATAGCCTGTCAGATGTTTCTAACAATGTAGTCTTACTTATATGGTAAGTAATTGCCTATACCCTCCATCATGTCCTATATATATATATATATTACCAACCCTCCACGAGCAGGATGTGACACAAGGTCAATTTCTTAAGTGGAGTTTAACAGGTTTTAATTCAGAGTTTTCCTTCTCCTTGACTGGTTGCCAAGCAATGATCCAAGTCTGCCCTGCTATTTAACTATAGCTGGAGGAAGAATTGGATTCATACCTTTCCCAAGGGTATTAGCACTATGTGAAAATAAAAACAGCTTTGTCCAGAAACTGAACTCAGGTCGATGAGTTGATTTGTTACAACTCTAACCATTAGACCATGCACCTTCAATGTGCAATATATAACAAGATCAAATTTTAAGCAGAGTACTATTGGTTTGAATTCAGTTTTATTTCTACTAAATTCATACATAGATAGATAGATAAATAAATATACTATTAACTTAAACATTC
This sequence comes from Doryteuthis pealeii, assembly GCA_023376005.1. Lineage (NCBI taxonomy): Eukaryota > Metazoa > Mollusca > Cephalopoda > Myopsida > Loliginidae > Doryteuthis > Doryteuthis pealeii. The sequence goes on along the minus strand of CM042160.1, from coordinate 30,437,579 downwards.
TATATTTTACTTATATACTTAGATGTGATTTCTGTGGATTATGAGTTATCTCTTGCTAGTCCAGTCAAAGTGAGAAAAACTGCTGGGCCCTATTTAGTCCTTGACAAATCTGTATACATTTGTCATACTGTCAAGTTGTGATTCCACTTTCCATAGAAATCCTCGTTTTCCAAAATTATATGCAATTTTAAAGCCTGTTGATTTGTCATCTTGAGATGCAGTATAGGTGGAAATGAGTATCACACAAAACAATATAAAATATCTTACAACTGGGTCTCAGTCTGCTATCAATTGTCAATGGCTGTTGTATGGCAGTCACTCTAATGGCAGACAATGTTTGTATATAGTTAGTTGCCAATTCACTTTCCTACTCTTTTGCTAAAGAGTTCCTTCATCCAAATGAAACAATTCAAAGGAGATAACTCATAATCTACAGTTTTCATATAGAAATCTGATCCCACTGATGAAAATTTTAACCATGTTAGTGCTACTGCACCTCTTGGAATCTAATAAAGCACTTAAAGAATTAGATAGATTGGAGTTACACAAGGATGCTGTGAGCTGTTTTGGACAATCATGGAAGTAGTATGCCTTGAGAAAGCAGTTGTAATCTCACTTGCTCCCTATCACACACACAATCCAAATAAGACAAACGAGTCATGCTTGAAACTGCTAGAGAAGCAAATACAACCTCATTAGTGATCTCCAGTGGAAACCTACACATGGACACCTGTGTAGACCAACAAGAAAAACCTATATCAATCAGCTGTATGCAGATTCTGGATGCTGCATGCAGATCTCCCAGGTGCGATGACTGATAGATGTGGTTGGAGAGAGAGCATTATTGATATCCCTGCTGTTAGCACAACTTGATGATGACAATGATTTAGCTGAGTATATATGCATAGATGTAAATATGTTGATATATTTATACATTTTTTCTGGCTATTGGCTTGAAATACCGAGAATGAGATTATGGAGAATGCAACAAGACTAATGATATTGAGCCCAATAGATAAATTTGCAGACAGCTTTGAAAATTGGGAGGGATATAAGTTTATGTGTTTCAAACAAGAGTATTATGGTCAAGTTTTGCTGAAAGCACCGGTTCCTGCTAGATCACCAAAATTAAGCAGTGATGAACCTGTTTTATACTGCAGATACTGAAAGGGAGATGCGACTCCTTTGTTTATCAAAATCACTTGATTTGGCATTAAATGATCCAAGTTGATATGCTGTAAAACAAAACAACTAATGAATTACCAAACCAAGAAGCGTGCTTTAATGAAGAGGAAGGTACCATTGCACTAGGAAGACTACATTTTAATCTTTTCCAAGCAGATGTTGAAAAACTTGTTTCACTCTTTCAAGATGATCAAGATGGTTATTTTATTGTTACGAAAATGACAGGTTAGGAAACAGACTTGAATTCATATGAATTCATCTGCATTTATGCACTTTTCATCTTGGATGAATATTGTCTTGAAGCAAGTATGACATAAAAATAAATTACATGTTTTTTTGTTCATATAGAAATTTCTGTCAAGAAGAAATAATAATATTTTTATAACTGCGGACAACAACAAATATATTTTGTCTGCTACCCAGAGAAATAAACTAAATCAAGTACACAGATTGCTGTCAAATTATATATATATATATATATATGTATATTTAGGAGACCAAATTCTACCATTCTTGTTCATTAATAATTTGTCAATTTTATGAAAAAAACAAATTTGTATGCTACCAAGAAAAACCCTGCTGCACTAGATTAAATAACTGTGTTGTATACTAGTTCTTAAGATTACTGCATATCTTTCCATCAAGTCATATTTTTTAGGGTCAGGCATCTCTCTGGTTCTGGGTTGTCACTCTCTGCATTCCATTTTTGTTTTCTTTTATCATAGAGACAACACAGAGACTTATTATTGTGTATGAGTTTTTGTTTATTCCCCAAATACATTATTGCGAATTCATTAATGCCGGGAGCAACAGCAGAAATGGAAAGTCACATCTGGCCCCAACTCCACTAAATTCTAATTCTACTTTCTCAGAGTTGCTTGGTCATGTGATTCTCTAAGGCAATGAGAGACCCACTCCAGATGAGACTGAGTTCATGGCTGGTGATTATCAAACTATGAACTTAAAATGATTTTCCACTGTTTACCATTATTTTCAAACTACTCTACACTACGTGCTAAAAAATGATCCATTATGTAACAGTTGGTTGTTGAGTTATTTAATGCTAAAGTCAGTCTTTGTTTTTGTTCTTTTTACTTACAAGCAATTATGATCATCATCATCATCATCATCAAGATGTGCTGACATGGATTCCTTGTCTCTCTCTCTCACCAATTGGTCATTGTAATTGATATGTCCTCTAGACGGTACCAGTGTATGCAGAGAGCTGAATTAATGATTGAAAAAGGATTGAATAAAGAGGAAGGAGAGCAAAGAAAGAATAATTAAAGAAAGAGGAAAGAGAACAGAAGACTGGGAAGAAGAGGAAGGAGAGGGAAGAAGAGGAAGGAGAGCAAAGGAATTAGGATTAAGGGAGAACAGAAGAGTAGAAGAAGAAGAAGAAGAAGAAGAAGAAGAAGAAGAAGAAGAAGAAAGAGGTGGAAGGATTAAAAAAAAAGGAAGAAAGAATCAAAGAAAAAGATGGAAGAAAGAGCATAGAGAACAAAAGAAGAAAGAAACAGAGGGAGAAGTAGAAGAATAACAAAATACATAAGATGGAAGGTTTTACTAGTTAGCCAACAATTGTATTCATTGAGAACATTGCTTATGAGTTCAACCAGCAGTGCCCAGTATATCTTGCTTGTCTTATTTGGTTTGTGAGATGGAAGGTAAGTGGTCATACAGATGCTGTTTTGTATGATGCTACTTCCAGGATTTTTTAAAACAGCATCTTTGTGTAGTCTCTTTTTCTTCATGCATTTAATTAAAGTCCAGGTGGTGCAACTATACAATAGTATTGACATGGCTACAGCTTGGAAGAATTCCTGTTTTATTTTATCAGTTCAATCAAATTTCCATATGTTCTTTAACTTATCAATAGCAGTCCATGCTTTACCTATGTGTATGTTGACATTACTTTCAGTAGATGAGATATTGCTACTGAGGTATGTGAACTGGCCTACTAATTTCAGAGGCTTGATTCTTAATGAGGAGGTAGCACCATCTTGATTAAAACATATGAACTCGGTTTTATCTGAGTTTACAAACAATTTGCACACAGTTTTATGGCTTTAAGTATTTCAATGAATTATCTGGTTTCAAGTAACTATTCTTTATTCAATAATCATCAGATACACTTATATGGTTTCAAGTCTTATCTGATACTAGTTATATACTTTTTACTTATAAAGTTTCAAGTATCTTATGTAAAGACAAAGGCAAGTCAAAAGTTTTGTAATATTTTGGTAACATCAGATATATTTCAGCAGCGCCAAATACTTTTACCAAAGTCATAGAGGTGAGGAACCACACAGGACTGGGAGATGCTGAGATTGTCTGAAACTTTCTGAGTGTTAACCACAAGATTTTCTTCTATGGCTTGGAATTGGCACAGGTTTAGACCTAGTTAACCCTACCTGGCCATTGAGGTTCCTGCAACCGAGTAAGATTTCTTGAACCATTTGGTTACTGTATTGTGATCAACTGTATTTTCACCTATCACACAATAAATATTTTTGGTTGCTTCTTCCATGGCTCAGTTTACACTTGTAAAGCATAAATTTCCAGAATTAGTCTACATTCTTGTTCAGCTAAGCAGTTTTCAAATAAAACACAGAGTGAAACAGCACACAAACTACCATAATTCTACCAAGCACAATGGGTACGTTCCATAATAAAATGGACTCACTCGTAAATTTTGACGCACGAGGGTTTATCCAATGAACAACCCACACAGTGGTTTTGTTTATAGTGGTGAAGGCTTATGTTGGAACATCCGCACTTTTTGGCACAGTTGATAGGAAAGAACTGGTGCACAATCAATGTCTGACTTCATGTTTTTCAAATTCAGAGTTTTCTTCCCATAGACTGGTTACATAACAAGGTTAAAGAGCCCAGTCTGCCCTAGTTTTATTGGATTCTATTTATGCAATTATAGTATTAGTTACAAAAGATATTGCTGGAGGGAGAATATATGGATTCATACCTTTCCCAAGAGTATTAATGCAATGTGAAATGCAAACAGCCTTGTCTAGGATTTGAACTCGGGTCGATGAGTCCATTTCCCATGACTCTAACCCTTATGCCATGCGTCTCCATAATATACATGCAATAAACTAGCATGTTCCAGAATATTGCAAAATTTTTAACTCACTCTAGTATATGGTTTGAAATAATAAGAATAATATTTCATAAACAATTGCAGCATAAATTAACTATGATAAGTATATATAATTTTCACATAGACATGATTTCAAGAATTCTTATCTAAAACTAAGAATTTTTAAAAAGATCTATTTGATCCATAGATTTTATCCTAACAGGTAGTGACATTCCGGGTTAGTGTAGACATGAGAGTAATGCAATGAAAGAGGTGATTCCATACTCACCGACACTCTAGAACTGAAACCTCACCACCTGACAGTTTAATATCAAACACATGACATACTTTTTGGTGGGGGACTAAATCAAATATGCTTATCACTGAGATGTACAGAACAACAGTGCATTATAGGAAATACCAAAGAATCATATGATTTCTACTTAACTGATTGATATTAATGGCATGTTCACCTGTCTGGGGTTATTTTATGCATAGAAGGTAGAGAAGTACATATGTTGTACATTCCTATTTACTTGTGTAATTTTTTAAGAGTTTCATGTGCATGGTTATATATCTAGTATTCCTATCAAATACAAATAATTTGTAAACAGATCTATTAAACCTATAGATGGGGCTCTAACAGATACTACCAATCATGGTGAACATGGATTTGGAAGTCATGGCAATAAAGGGTACTCTGCATCCCTAGGTTTCCGGAACTGAAGCCTCACCACTAGATGCAATTTAGAATCATAAACAAGAAGAGTATCTTACTCCTCTGCAGGGGATATAGTCAGTTCCATCTCTACCAACAGGGCAGGATTTCAACTGGAGAATCAAGAGAAAATTATAAAATATATATTGCAGCAAAATAAAGAGTATACTTGAGCCTCACTATTAGATGCAGTTTAATGTGATACATAGGAAACCCCTTTTTGGGGATAGGGTCTTAACACTCTGCAGGAATACAGTGTATTCTAAGCCCAACTGAGAGGGCATATTGTATCCCAGGCAACAGCAAGTAACCTCTCTATTAATTATAGTTGAAATTTATTCCTGCTAGTCCAATCTTTTGCCATTGGCAGTCTGTGGATGATGGATCCAATTACGCACCGATGGACTCAAAGAATTCCTCCTGTGTGTACTTAAAACTAGGCAAATAAATCTTAAAGTGCCATTAATTTTGAAGAATAGACTCAAGAATGTCTTCCTTGTTCCAGCAGGCAGTCACCTATTCAAGAAACCTGTCCCTAATTATTAGTTTCTGCAGTGTACAAGCAGCAGTTGCTATTGTATTGTTAGTATTATCCATGACAGGATTTAGAGTACAAACAGTTATAGCTGTTGTGATGATAAAAATATGATTGTTTAATAAAGTATGTATTTATCCAAACCCTCTACCAGGAGCAGGATGTGACATATGGTCAAATTTTGAAGTGGTGAATTTTGTGTGTCTCAATCTCCAGGACAGGTTCAGGCTCGTGCATATACCACTTAGTTGTATAGGGAAAATTGAATTTCTTGCACAATTCCCAGTTGATTAGCTTTCCCACTAAGTTGTACCTACTCTCTTTGTGCTAGTTTGTTGCATTCACTTATTATATGATTAAACGTTTCGTCTCTGTCTTCAACATTCTGCTCTTGCAATTCTACTGTGTCTTATCTATTTTTGCCTTTATATAGTTTGTTCTTATATTGTCTTGTGCTGCAATTATAAGAGATTCAGTTTCTCCATGATTTTTCCCTTCCTGGACTGGTTGCTTAACCAAAGCTAAAGATCAGTCTACCATATTATCTACCCACAGCTGGGGGAGTACAGATGAATTCATGCCTTTCCCAAGAACATTAACAGCAAGCAAAATGCAAACAACCTTGTCCAAGATTTGAAGCTGGATCACTAATTCTATTTCCTTCAATAATAACCAATACTCCATGAGTACCTCCTGGTTGATAAAGTAAATGGTATTGCAATAGCTATGGTCATGAATTTTACAATGACTTGCTACCCATAGCTAGAGGGAGAATAACTGGATTGATACCTTTCCCAATTTTTCAATGCTACGTGAAATGCAAACAGCCACATCCAGGACCAAGGTAACCATTAAACCACTGACACCTCCTATATACATATATATTACAACATTTCTACATATATACATGCATACACACCTCCTATATACATACATACAGTATCATTCATACATATATATACATATATACATACACCCTAACCATTTTAACCAAAAATATATGTAGCTTCAAAAATATGTCCATCTCCTATCTATTTCTGCAATTATAGTTTTAGTTACAAAAGATATTGCTATTATATTTTTGCTTACTAAGTTTCAATCCTGTAGAGTTTAGTAATAAACGATACCTAATAATATTTCACTAGAACTATTGAAATCCTAATATTTTTAATTTAGAAGAACATTCTTTATAAAAAATTGTTCAGCGTGTTTATTTATGGATGATGCCGTAAGGTGCAAAAGTAGGTATACAATTCTTACTATTAAAAAAAAATCCCCCCAAAAAACCAGCAAAACATACAGATTGTTACAATTTTACAAGTATTATCACAAAAAAGGATGAGATAAAATTAAACCAAAAAAACAAAACAAAAAAAAAAAAACACACACACACACAAATTTCAATTGCGGATAATTTCCTAAGTGTTTAAATTGAATATCTTTATTATCAGCACATGATGATTATGAGCAGAGCTACCGGGCATTGCCTGGGATTTAAAAAGTTAATGATAAATTTCTTATCTATATTTATATATAGATTAATAAAAATTATTTTTCTATAAATTTGTCTTATCTTTTATTCTTTATATATTCTTGAATTTTCAAGTTCTCTATTTTTATTATTCTTTCTGATAGTACTTCTTCTATTTGCTTTTTATTATCTTTTATCCTCTATTAATTTGTTTTATTTTTAATTATTTCTTAGATTAATTCTTTAATATATAATGGATTTATACCCTTATTATATTTTTATTTAGTTTTTCTTATGAAAAATGAGGTGTAAATTTTTTTTAAAAAATATTTTGTGGATTTTATTGAACTTTGGCCTTTTCTTATCTCCACCAATTTTCTTTTATAGGAGGATGTGTGCTCAGTTTTTGTATAGACAGACATACAGAATCTTTCTTTTATATAAATATATGAACTCAAATGAGTCTATTAAAAGAACATTATAGTTTAATAACCAATGTGTCACAAGTAGATGCTTGTAAGATTATCTTTTTAATTACAGACACTTTTCATGCAAGTGTTGAAAGGTTGGTAATTTATGAGGAAGTGCCTGAGAAATTGCTACCCGGTGACTATTAAAATAACGTCCCAGCTATGTTGTCTCGGTGGTGTTACTTGAAAGAAAACAACCAGCTTAGGGCATTAAATGTAATTTAGAGGGGGAGAAGGGCCTCTCTTTTTTTGTCGTAATTCTTATTTATTTATTGTAATTTGTTTAGAAATTTATTTATAGAAATTTTTCGTAATTCTTGTTTATTTATAGAAATTTGTCACAATTCTTGTTTAGATATGAATATCTATCTATCTACCTCAATTTGTTCATATCAAAAAAGAGACCCCCCCTCTAAAATACATTTAACGTCCTAAGCTGGTTGTTTTCTTTCAAGTAACACCGCTGAGACGACATAACTGGGGACGTTATTTTAATAGTCACCGGGTAGCAATTTCTGAGGCAGGAGACTGGGACGCACTTCCTCATAAATTACCGCAAGGTCTTTGGCCCAACCAAGGGAATGGTCATTTTTTAACATTTTTAATGAAGAATTAAAAAGTATTTTTTCAAAGAAGCTTATGAGACAATATCCCAAATGTATTGAATCATAAAACAAATATGTGGAATAGCATGTATATTTTGTGGTTCTAGGTCATTCATGTCTTGGTTGGGTAGAGAACTTTTCAGTACTGGGCATAAGAAATTCATTCAAACTATCTTTGAAAAAAGAGAGCACTGGGAACTTTTGTAGACACTTAATAATTAGAAATTATCGGTAGGGGAAAATATTATTAGGTTTTCAAACCATTCTCGTGACTTTGGACCATGAAGTAGCTCTGTTCACAGATATCTTGGCGGCCAAACTGACTGCAATAAACACAGTCACTAGAGTAATAAGAACTAGTGAGGTACCAATAGTAAAAATGACTGGCAGATAATTCAAGATAAATAATCCTAGCAGTCAATTTGGGTCGACCCAAAATGTCCACAAATTGAAAGTAACTAAGATGAGTAATGAGAAAGGTGGGAATCATTAACGGAGATCCAGTCAGGCCAGTGAAGGGAACGGCAGATTATTAAAGACGTACGGCACTTGTTGCTTCCTAGGTAAATTTGAGATATGGCTCTAGTTGAGAAATGGCACAGCTAGTGATTCTACTCAAGAGATTTGCCAGGGGAAATCTTAGTTGGGGAAATTAGGCAAGAGTTATGAATGGAATGAATTGGAGAAGGAAGAAGAAACCTGAGCAACACTAGTGTACGTAAAGAGACAGAATGCTGAGTGCTTTCCCAACCTTTAAGTATCTTTCAGAATGCATCACTGGGGAAATGAGGTTGAGAAACAGTTTCTGCAAAGAGATTAAGTCAAGGCCAGTTTTGCTGAATGTAGAATCAGGATTAGCAGATTCTGACTGCTCCATCTTTGAACAACAACAACAATAATAAAGAAAAAAAAAAGAAAAAGAAACTGTATCCAATTATAGAATTGTTACAATGTAGGATGCCTCTCATGGTGTAATGATAACCAAAGCTAGGCAGGTTTGGGTTAATGGCATATAAATCCTGTGGGTTATTTAATACCAAATCTTTTTTTGTATATATGATTTGTAAGGGGATAGTTTGTTGGTAAATATTGCTTTTAACACATTGTTAGAGTGAGAGACAATGATATAGCTATTAGGGCTTGTCGGAGAAGGCCTCTCTGACCACTCGTCTAGCCTAAGTTAGGGTCAAAATGAAATGTTGCATGTCATGGACTGCTCAGCCACCAAATATTCGTTCTTGAGCATCATGGCTCACTCATCTTATTTTTTAAGGTATAACAATTTACTGGACACTACTCTAAAAAAAACAAAAGCAAATCAATTTGTATTGGTTTCTGAAACATGTACCATACATTCACACTACCCTTCACCTTATTGAGTCTGTCTTTTGCTCAAAGTGGCAATTGTAATTTAATATAATATATTCTATAAACTTAACCAATTTTAATAAACCCTACATCATATTTGAGAGAATTCTACTCCAAGTCTGCCCTGTCGGCTGGGGCGTTAGACTGCACCGACTGCACCTCTGCAGAGGGGTAAGACTCCCCCAATGGGGCTACCTGTTGGCTGTGGGTGGCGACCCGTGATACTTAAGGATAGAACCAATGTGAATGAGTAGTTCATGACTTGCAATACTCACTTTGACCTTTACTTGGGATAGACGGGCAATCGGAGAGGCCCCCTCCTATCAATCGGCTGGTCACGTCAAGCCCTAGCACCTATATGATTTTCCCAACCCTATTGCCCTTATGGCAAGCCAAACCCCTTTTTATCATCCGGGTGCTAGAAGGCGGTGACTGAGGTCTACATGTCCTGGGAATAACATTAAACTCTATCTGATGGTGAGGTTCCAGTTCTGGAGGTTTGGGGAATGTGGAGCACCCCTTCATCACCATTGATCCCTGGTCCCCTCTGACCCGGAGTGGTAATACCTGTTAGGGTCCCATCTATGGGTTAAATAGAAAAATGTATTTATAAAAAAATTGTATTATCCATTAAGAATTGATTTATTTCAAAACTTTATCGGCATTAAATTACCCACTGAGGTTGATATGCCGTAAAACAAAACAAAACCAAATCTACTCCAAGTAACTTTTTGTATTACACCAAGTCAAGGATAGTTATTGTGAAAAAACTTAGAAAAATATATTTCTCTTTAATATTGTTTTGTACAAATTGATTTGCAGGGTTTCTTGTCATACACATTTCTCATTAATGATAATTTCTTCTTTTATCATTAATAAGATATTTTTGATTATTTCCTTTTTAAGTTCTGAAAAATCCACCAGCAATTTGTTGTAGTCAGATTAAGGAATATGCTAGAGAAAATAGATTTATGTTAGCAATCAATTTATAGATTACCTTGTTCGAGTATAATGAAGTCATGCTTTAATTTCATCATTAGTCCACAGTGAAGATAGACTGTTAAGTTTATGAGGTCTTGTATAATATTGGAAATCATTGATTTCACTTAGGCGCACAAACTGATCATCCAGAGAGAATTATTTACTTTGTTTCACACACACACACACATATATATATATATATATATATGTGTGTGTGTGTGTGTGTGTGAAAAATCCAGGAAAAGCTCTAACCGCATCAGCATGGATATGGCAATCCTACAATGTGACATGAAACTGACAAAGTCTGGTAGTATCGTGAGATACTGCTGGGGTGCTCTGGATTAGTGGTAATGATGCTTCGAACCGAAACCATGCCTGAACCCAGAGTCATAATCTGATGAAGACTTTGTTGGTTGCAATGCTACTGTGTAAATAGCAGTCATTGTATGGAGATTATATATATATATATATATATATACATGGTTTAATTTGTTTTTCTTGTTACTCAGTTTCCTCGTATATTGTTAATCAATTTTCTCCATTGAAATGAATTGAAATATCATTAATCCATTCTATCTGCACAGCCCAAACACCATAATTTTAAAAGGAAATTTCATAAATAAGAAAAATAGCAGTTTATTTTTTGAAAACATTGTAAAATAGAATGTAATTAATTAATTGTTTTAATATCTATTTTTTAATAGATTTCTTTAGCATAAGAAATTTGGAAACATAAATGATTTTAGTGAATTTATTTACATAAGCGTATATGAAGCTTGCTCGTACCTTAAATATTACCAAGAAATTGACAGCTCAGAACTTGGAAAACTTGGAAAACTTGTAAGATGGGCCACTCGTAAGTCGAGGTACCACTGTATATGGAAATATACGAAACGTGTGCCTTGTATATATTAGATGTAATCCAAAGGTATCAAGCTGCATTTTTAATAATTTTTTATTTTAAAATGAAGACACGTGCATTGCTGAACAATTTATATAATAATGGGATGATGTCTAAACTGCTGTTTTGATGAGTTAATGCCAATACTAAACACTTTTTGATCTCTCTCTCTCTCTCTCTCTCTCTCTCTCTCTCTCTCTCTCTCTCTCTCTCTCTCTCTCTCTCTATATATATATATATATATATGTATCTTCTTATTATAATGGACATTCGGTGTCTGTCTGTACCTGAAACTACATCACTGCTTATGTCACAATACCCTCAAGCATTGCGTAAGTTTATCAATGAGTATTTAACTTATAGTCAAAATAATTAATACATTGAATAAATATTATTTATTAACGATATCTTTGAAAATCTGAGTTAGATTTACCTCCAAACAGTCAGGTTATTAGTGTGTTTAAAAATCCTGCAATATATCATATCTTATTATAATGGAGATTGTGTGTTTTTCTGTCTGTAACCGAAACTATATTCCTACTCAAGTCACAATTCTCTTAGTTATTGACATCACATTCTCCATGATTTTATTTTTATCTAAACCTCAATTATTAATAAAATTGTCTTACATTATTAATACTGTTAACTATGTCTACATACTGACAACATGCAATTATATTTATATATACAACAAAATAGCGGTTTACAGTGTGAACGGGAAGGCTAATTTGCATATTAATATTAAAAAATCGAATTTAATAAATATGTGCTTAGTATTATTGATTTCTAACTGTTTGGTTTTATTTTAATGAATATAAGCAAAAATCTCCTACTTCCTCTTATAACTAAATACTTAAATTAGAAAAAATAACAAGGAAAGACGAGAGTGATGGAAGAGTAAGTTTCAGTTGTTCCATTTTTTATTATACTCCCTCTATTTCAAATCTTTTTATCTGTATTCTTATTTAGTTTCATTAGCCTTTCTAATTTAATAGAATATTTTATTACATTAAAACTTAAATACTTGCACCCGGAGGGTGCATATATTTGCTAGTATCACTAAAAAATAAAGGTTTACATATATGGTGTGGTTAATTCGCATACTCGTTTTAACAAAACCAGCTTTAATAAATAAATACTTTGTGTTATTGATTGCTAATATTATTCTTTTATTCTACAACATATTAAAATCAATGCTATGAATGATTTTATATAGAAAGCAATTAAAATATAATCAAAATAAGTGTAATCTTTTTATATGCGTTCTTATTTAATTTTGTTACTTTTTCTAATTTAATATATTAAAAGAAATACAATGGCAAACCTCTATGCCAAATCAAAAGAGCAATTTCAGAGGTGCTTCAACCAGTGGAAAACACACTGGAATAACTGTGTTTAATGCTAAAGGGACTATTTTAAAGAAAATTAAAGTTTCATTCCTTATTAATGTCTATCTTGGTAAATACAGCTTAAGTCTCCTGAACCAAAATATAATTTGCTTCTAATCCTTTGATTTTGAGGATTAAAAATACAGAACTGTATAAAAAATATTTAGTCATGTTGTTTACTCGTCAGTTGTCAATTCGCCTGAGTTTGGTTAAAAAAGTAAAATTAATGCTTTTATTGAGAAAATTATATTTTATTTTTATTTTATGCAGATTATCTTTGAGCATGTAACTTTGTGTGAAAACAAAGAGCAAAGAAATCTGTGTTGGTTTGTCACGAGAGAGAGAGAGAGAGAGAGAGAGAGAGAGAGAGAGAGAGAGAGAGAGAGAGAGAGAGAGAGAGATACATCTTGAGGTTACTTTAACATGCCCCATATACCTGTCATCATGCCAATGATGCTTTACCACTTGTTTTGAATCTGCCTGCTAGTGACCTAAAATTTGGCCCACTGGTCCAAGTTTTGCAAGCATCCCTCATCCAAATTTGGCACAAACTCCATGCGTCTCTTTAAGCACACATGTTATATAACATTGTTTTGTGGTTTGATATGGTAAATTTCACGAAAATATTTTTTAATAGAATTACATTTTAAAATGAAAAAAACAAATAGATTTTTTTCTATCCTAAAATCTTGTATAATACTTTAGTAATAGGACGCTATATTGTGCCGTGGTAACCTCTTGGGTCTTATTCTGCGTCTTAGGCACCAAATATAATACTATAGTGGTTCGAGGAAGATTCTTTGCTGGTTGTGGCACAGATTATAGTACTATAGTGTCCTGAAGGAGAGCTGGTTTCGTTCTTTTTATCAACTCGGTTGAATTTATACCTACTAATCTTAGTAATTAACTTAATATCGCCAGTCAACCTATAATTTTTATAATTGAATATTTTTTGCTTGCCTGGACAAAAAAATGTCAATAAGGAATAAAACAAAATGTCTTCAGCATAAAATAACCTAACAAGGGTTGACATGCCGTAAAATTCAACCAACCATTTGTCCAAAATTTGAATTTGTGTTATAGTGTCCATAATGCTGATAACCATTACATGACAGGCACCTCCATTTTTTTTGTAAAGAAATCTGGTGCTATTCGCAGAATTGCGTCAGGTTGTTTTTTCAGCTATCACCACCTATCATAGTGTTATACTTGTTTATGTGAACACACATCGGTTTTTTTGAAAATTGCCAAACTAGTAAGTTAATTTGGATCAACTTCAGTTTAAAATGCTTAAGGCTCCTATAATCATAAACAGAATTTATGTTTGTCCAAATACTTGTGACTAGTATTTACTATATATATATTTACCAACCCCTCCGCACGAGCAGGATGTGATACTAGGTCAATTTCTTAAGCGGAGTTCAACAGATTTGAATTCAGATTTTTCCTTCTCCTAGACCGGTTGCCTAACCAAGGTTAAAGAGCACGGTCTGTCCTACTATTTACCAATAGCAGGACGGAGAGTAGGATTCATACCTTTCCCAAGGGTATTAGCGCTAAGTGAAATGCAATTACCACCTCCAGGATTTGAACTCGCGGCGACGAATCCATTTCCTATGACTTTAACCATTACACCACACGCTTCCCTTATTTCCTATTTTCTATATATATTTTCTGTCTTCTATTAATAATGGAGATTCGCTTCCAGTTTTTGTCTGTAACAAAAATGACGTCACTGCTTACGTCATATTACCCAAAATCGTCATAACATAGGATAAATACACTCAAAATTTGAACATGCAATATTAGACAGTCCTCATTGTTTTTTTAAAACAAGTTTTAATAAATACATGACTTGTATATATTATATATATATATATATATATATATATATATATATATATAGTTTGTTTTATTTTAATACATATTTAAAGTTTACATTTGAAATTATTTTTTTTTAATCCTTTAATGAATTTGATGATTTTAATTACTTAGGGTACAAACTCGCTGACATTGAATTTTTTACTCCCACCACCAATATGTTTCAAAAATCTATTTTTACATCGCCCGGAGGGTGTTTTTTATTTTGTACTAGTATAAGTAATAAAGGTAATTGAAAACAGTGAACCTGCAAGAGGATATACCTTAATTCTATTTTTTGTTCAAACGAACTTGAGAAACTGGCAGTTACCAAGTGTCGTTGACTTCATGTCTCCGCTACATTAACTTAGATATACATGCTCTATGATATTGAGCACCCTTTATTTATCAATATAGCAAACTATATGTATATGTATATATAGATAAATAAAAGGTTTAGCTTTTATTTATTAACATAAGAACAATCTTTACGACCGAGCGGTTTCATGCTAGTGCATTCGTCAGGTAAACGAAATAGCTTTTAAAAAATGAAAGAAATTGTACAAATGGTTAAATGTGTGCGTTTTTTTAACTGTATTCTCGTTGCGTGTTTTACGTGATGTCGGATACGCCTTTTTGTTTTACGTGTGCGGATATTATATATATATATATATATATATATATATATATAATTAATGCTGATCTCACCTACTTACTATTGTTCCATAACTATAACATTTCACGATGATTGTCTTTTATTCTATAGAAGACATATGAAAGATATAAAGCAATAGTAAAAAAGTGAGATTTTCATCAATTTTAGTTTTGATACTGCTCTACTTGCCAGCATTTGAGCACTTTTTGATTAATCCAACAATTTTTAAATTATATACACACACACACACACACACACACACACATATATATATATATATATATATACACGTATGTGTAGATATATATATATATATATATATATATGTGTGAAGAAAGGTAGACAAACACGAGATGTCATGGAAACTGGATGTTTATTGTCGACGATGCAACGTTTCGGTCTCTTAATTAGACCATCTTCAGGACTTGGATATAGTAGTTGCTTGAATGATGGACATTCTCAACCATAACATCCCATGTTTGTCTACCTTTCTCCACATACTGTCGGATTAACTGCCTCACATTTCTCCCATATATATATATATATATATATATATATAGACAGACACATGCATGTATGTAGATGTGTGTGTCTACATCAATAAAGGAAGATAGTAAAAAACAGTAAAAAGTGCTTGTAAGGAATCAATATTTGATTAGCAAACAAGCACCATGAGTAATTCTGTTAATCAAATATTGATTACCTGGAAGCACCAAATTTTTTTCCAAAGTTACCTTCATCCTTTGCCTTTAAATTATTTGATGGATTTTTTTTGTGTGATCTTAAAGTGTTTGTTACGTCCCAGATTGCATTTATATTTAAACAAAGATAAGGATAGTTCAGACGATATATTGAATATTGACAACACTTCATCTCAGAATCTTCCAATCCATCGATTTATATTATGGTGTATCAAAAGTGTTTTCGTTTTTACAAACTTTTACTCCAAATCTTATTTTATTGTTCACATATGAAAAATACGTATGACTTCATGGTAGACTGAAGTGTCACTTGTGTAAAAGGCAGGTATGATATTATAAAGTGGTATTGTAGCAGTAGAGGAGTAATCACACACATATAAAGAAAAGAAAAAGAATCAGATGGTCCTGTTAATAAACAAAAAAGTTTATGCTTAAAGGGTGAGCCAGAACTGGAATTATAATCAGAAACTGTTGAACAGGCACAGACACAAGCACACACATAAATATTGTAGGAAATAAGTCAGTCTACTATTGGTTTGAACAATGTGACTGGCCAAGCACAACTGAACCAGTGTCAAGACAACTGGTACTTATGGGAATTCAGAATAGTCCACTCATGCATTTGGGTGATTCCATTCCCTGAGTCCTGATTGGCTGCTTGGTTTGTATGATCCTCTGAGGCTTCATAAATATCCTGCCATTTTGCAGTAGTCCTGCAGCAAACCAGATTCATATTGGTTTACGACTGCTTGCTGTCTTGTCTTGCCAATTCGACGGTAATTGGAATTAGTATGATTATTCTACAATAAACACCCCCACCCACACACAGTTTGGAAGGCATGAGACAGAACCAAATGGAAAGCGACTAGCAACAACATCAGTCCCGTTGATTATCTGTAGAAAAGATTTTTTATCTCAAAATATTAAGAATAAATTACAGGTTAACAAACAACACCATAGTAACCTTATTTTTCTGTACACTTGCATTGTGATAGCCTTCAAAACCAACCACCAAACCAATATAAACACAACGCTTCAAGCAAATTATAAAACCCTTTTATTTTTATTTTTGTTTATAGTGATTACTGACTAGTCAAAAATGTCATGAAATTGTTTTTTGTTTATCTCCAGATTGAATAACTAATCATTAATATAATTTGTATTTTTCAAATAATTCTGTATTATTATTTTAACAAATTAAAAATTCTAGATTATTATTTTAATAGGTTAAGAATTATTTTAACGAGTTAAAAATGTGGTTAAATTTTCTTTTGAAGTTTGGAAATTAAAGTTCTACAATCAATTATATCTTGTTGCAATATGTTTTTCCACTGATTATTGTCATTAATGTTCAATGAAAGTCATTGTTTGTTCATACGTCTATACGTTAATGTATGTTTGGGGAAAGGGCTTCAAGAGGAAACATTTTTACGTTAAAACCTTCCCAGAGTGCAATAGTCATGCAAAATATTGGCGACTTTGAGGGAGAGCGTTCGGCTAGAAACCACAAGGTTCCTAGTTCGATACCGGCCCTCGCCAACTCAGCGTATAAGTAGCACAGGAATCTGTGCGGTAAACGCACCACCTCAGATGCAAAATACTTGGGGGCATGACTTTTCGCGCATAACCCAAAGATCTCGTCTATTTTGAAGCAATAGGAATTCCCCCAGAATAAGTTGATATAAAAGTAGTTAGTCAACTCATAATGTTAGTAAAAACGTATTTTAGGAGCTAATATACACACGTCATTTATACGTTCGTTTACTGCACTGAACAGACAAAGACAAACAAACGAATTGCGCGCCAATTTTAGTGCTGCTAGTAGTCGCATAGTAATTTACTATGTAGTTCTGGAGATGCAACTTACAGGCAACAGCCTCATATGCTCAAGAGACTATCTTAGTCGGAGAAATCAACAGATGTCATTTGTCATTGACTTTGGACAGAACCTCCTGACTCGGAATTATCATGAATTATCATTTTAACTTCTTTTTAAAGAAAAATAAAGTAGCTAGTTATTTTGGGTCCAAGAAAATTAGCGGTAAAAAACAAACGAAATCCTAATATTACTGAGACTTATAGATTTCTAACTATAGTAATCTAATTATAATGGAGATTGAGTGTCTGTCGGTAACCGAAACTACGTCACCAATAACGTAACAATTCCCTTAATCATTAACGTTATATTCTCAATGGTTATTAAATAGTAATTATTTAATCTTAATTATAATCTTATTTATCAACAATGTCTCTATTAAGGTCTAGCTGAGATAGATTTGCCTCAAAACAGTCTTTATTATTAAAGTACTTAAAAACTTGTGATGTGTGTTAGATATGATTAAGAAATAAATGTTTACATAGTAAATGGGGTGAATAATTAGCATACCGGTTTTAATAAAATCGTGTTTAATAAACAATTACGTTGTGTTATTGATTTCTAATATTATTGTTTTATTCTCAAACATATAAAAGCAATCCTATGTATAATTTTATATTAAAATCAATAGAAATATAATTAAAATAAATGTAATATTGTTTGTGATCGTCTTTGATTTAATTAGTCTTTCTAATTCAATCAAATATTTAATTATATTAAAACGTAAATACTTGTGCCTAGGGGGCACATTTTTTGTTAGTTTAAATAATGTTTAAAAATCTCAAAAGTGTGTGGGGATTAAAAAAATACAAAAATAAAAATAAAATAAAAAGAACAAAACTCCCTAGGGGCCTTTCACCGAAAATTCGATCTGGGCATGTCCGACAAAAAGGACTGGCTCCCTTCCCCCAAAAGAATCCTTCGGCCATTCCAACGAAGGCTGCAACTGAGTGTAGTTCGTCTCTTAGCTAGGGCCATGTGCCCTTGCTAACAACGACTATGCCCCGTTCAATAAAGCCTGAGTTATGAAACCACCTCTGCCTTTGTCTCTTTCCTATCTTTTCGTTCCTAAGTTCCATTTCAGCGCACCAGCCCAGAAGAACCAAGAACCAAGCTTTTATTGAGGCTAAGACACCAGCACCAACAAACTAAACATAGCCCTATAATTACTCCTCATTTTTCAAAGAATGTATTTTTGTTTTTAACTTTTAATTTGACAGTAAATAATTTTGTTCTGTTTATTATAATATTATATGAGAAATTTGATAACATGACATCGAGCCCAATCTAAGTTCTGTGTTTGCTTGTATTTGTGAGCGTATATGGATCTATGATCTGTTCAACTGACCCAGACATTGAACGACTAACATCAAAGATTCTACTGGCGACTGAGACAGGCTCTTAATCTGGATCAAAGACAGTAAATGGCGACTACAAACTAAATTCCAAACATACATTAACGCATAGACATATGAACAAACACACACAGATATATAAATTGATAGAAATAAGAAATGTTTCGACTCGTATATTTCACACGCATTTTCATTTCTACCAAAAGACTGAATTTGCTAAACATAAAACTTTAGAATTACAATACCTGGTGTTTATGTAAAATACACGTTGCGATGGATAAATTATCACAATTTTAAATTATCAACTTAGACGACAATTTACACATCGCATAGATATTATAGATTGTGTTCAAAATATGAGCCGGAGTAACATTGATGATCTAGAGTCACCAACGATGCAAACCAAATATAGTAGCACTACTTGAAACTGTTTGTTTTATCTATATAAAACAGACAGGGCAAATTTACTGGTTTGAATTATATGCACCCTTTTATAACTGACAATTCGCTTGATCCTGTTGATCAAGTTGCCAGTTATCAAAACTGTAGGAAACTGACCCTAGCAACTGTTAAGCCTATTTTTCTAAGTATTATTTGGATTATTCGGACTATTGTCATCATCTTTATTGTTATCTGTCCAACGCTTCGGCCGATGTACCCTCCGGCCTTCTTCGGGTATTTCTTGCTGGACCCGGGAGTCTTCTTGAATTCGGGAACCTTCTTGCCGTAAACGGGATCCATCACGGAACTTTGAACCCAACCCTTTATTTGATCCACGGGGTTATCCTGTTCTCATTCTGCTAACCATAACTGGGGTACAGGTGTTAAGCTGTGTTAATTATTATTCTATGTTACTGTCATCCTTGACCAGGATTGAACCTGCAGACTAGAGATAACTGTCACTTAAAACTGTCTAAACCGAACGCCTTTATCCACTACGATATGTGTCCAGTTGGAACGAAACGTTGTACGGATAACAATGAAAATGAGGACAATAGTCCGAATAACTGAAATAATACTAATTATCAAGCCTCGTCTCAAAAATTCAAAGAAATACCTTTTCTGAGTTCGTATAAGGGGAAATCGGGATTTAACCATATGCATTATTTGGACCATATGACCTTTAGGTACCCCTTTTGCGATCTCGTTTCATAAGGACATTTTTTCATTTACACCGTCAAAATCCGGTTGTTTGTTAGGGTTAGTGTTATAATTTTAAAAAAAAACTCTAAAAATCATCTGTTAACAAACCACCGGATTTTGACGTTGTAAATGAAAAAATGTCCTTATGAAACGAGATCGCAAAAGGGGTGCCTAAATGTCATATGGTCCCATTATTTATTAAACAATTAGAGAAGAACTTTGAACATAGAATTTGTGGCTCATTTGTAATCTAATATTCGTGATCACTTCAGTGTCAGATCACTAAACCCATTAAAAATAATTAAAGAATTAAAGGTGTGTTTGCATTAATAGATTATTCATTCTTTCCTCATATAAAAAATATTCGTCGGGGTGGCCTAGAGTCAGTATCAGCCAATCAGCGAGGGAGTCTATCCTCTTTTCACTAGCGCTAGACTAAGGAGATTGTTTTTGCATCTGAGGTGGAGCGCCACACCTACTATCAGCTCCTTACTTTACCACACAGATCCCTGTGCTACTCATACGTTTGCTAGGAACCTTGTGGTTTCTAGCCGAACTCTCTACCGACTGAACTAAACCGGCCCCTGACACTGGTATTTTATTTTTTATTTTTTTGTAGATTATTCAATTTTCAATTAATTCTTTTGGAGATAAATAGAAATTAAATTTGGTTACAGGGGATGAACAAACCCTAGAAGTGAGAAAGTTATTATTTACCGTTTTGCATGCAAAGCAACATTCTTGTCGTATTTTGAGTAACTCAATGTAGGATATTTTTCAATTGTCTGCTTATTGACCAATTCAATGTTAATGTATAGATTAATGTATAATACTTATGTGCCATTATGGCCCAGTTCGAGATTCGGTATCGAACCTGAAACCTTGTGGTTCCTAGGTGGATGATCTACCAACTGAGCTAAACTGAGTGGTACTATTTAACCCATAGCTGAAACGATGAGGGAGTTCATACTTTTACCAAGCCTAAGTTCCTGAATTAGACAACATTGCACATTCGTCTGTGCAGTTTTCAAATCACACATAGAGTAAAGCAATGAAAAAAATATGTCAGTGTAGCAACTAACATGATACTTCCAATCACAGTAGGTACCTTCTACGATCTGAACTGCTTCAGTCACATGGTATACACACTGCAAACTAATATATTCCAAAATATTGCAAAACTTTTGACATCCTAGTATATATATATATCATCATCATGTCGCGCAATTAGCACGGATATCCATGACAATCTCTCGCCAACCTTGCCTATCATTCATTTTCTCAGGGATGTCCTCTGCGCAGCATCCTGCATCTTTGCTTAGTTGGTCAATGTAGGTCCTTGTAGCATGTCCGTGTGTTGGCTTCCACAGGAGAACGTAGCTTATGAGCTCGTCTTTGCTTCTCCAGCAGTACCCGGCATGCCTTGTCCATCTCACTCGAATGGTTTGTGAGATGGGGGCAGGTGGTCATTTAGCTGTTTCCTCGTGGGGTGCTGCTTCCACGATTTGTTCAGGACCGCAAGCAGCATTTGTGTACAGCTCCTGTCCAGCTTATTCTGAAGGCGCCTCGTTAGGGTCCAAGTGGTGCAGCCATACGAGGCGCACGCACATACCTATCTGCATTTATTTATATGTATATATGTACTTATAAACAAAACATTTATCATGAGCAGGAGGTGGCACAAGGTCAATTCTTAAGAAGAATACACCTGGTTTGAAATCAGTTTTCCTTCTCCTAGACCATTTGCCATATTAAGGTTAAAGAATCCAGGACTTCCCTACTATTTACTCTCTCTCTTCTTTTTATATATATATATATATATATATACATATATATATGAGGAGCCGGGTTAGCTCAGTCGGTAGAGTGTTCAGCTAGAAACCACAAGGTTCCTACTTCGATACCGGTCCTCGCCAACTCAGCGTATGAGTAGCACAGGGATCTGTGCAGTAAAGTAAGGAGCTGATGGTAGGTGTGGAGCTCCACCTCAGACGCCAAAACAATCTCCTTGGTCTAGCGCTATTGAAAAGGGGATAGACTCCCTCGCTGACTGGATAATACCGACTTTAGGCCGCCCCGTCGATTTTACTTTTTTTATATATATACAGTGCTACCTTGTCTTACAAGAGCCCCAACTTACGAGTTTTCCGAGTGACAAGCTGTCACTCAGTCGATTTTTTTGCTTTGTGTGGAGAGCTGAAATTTGAGCTTTCGAGTGAGCTTCAGATACGCTTATGTTAATAAGTTTCCTAAAATCATTTAAGTTTCCACAATTTATTACGCCAAAGAAAAATATTTATAAAAATATAAACATTCAAACGTATTACAGCACATAATTCATTACACTCTATTTTATTGTTTTTAATAGAATACAGTGCCATTGTTCTTATCTAATAAAACGTAATAAAAAAATTGTTTTTTTAGGGTAGTTGGAACGGATTAATGGCATTTCAGTTTATTTCCAGGGGGAACATTAATTTGATATACAAACAAATTTAGTTACGTGTGAAACGAATTCAAGGCACAGCTGTATATGATTGACATTATTCTCTATTATATACTCTATTATGCAAATTTTCACAAAATAATTCGCCTAAACTACAAGGGCCGGTTTAACTTAGTCGGTAGAGCGTCCGACTAGGAACCACAAGGTTTTGGGTTCAATACCGGTCCTCACCAACTCAGAGGATATGTACGGTAAAGTGAGGAGTTGATGGTAGGTGTGGCGCTCCACCTCGGACGCCAAAACAATCTCCTTGGTCTAGCGCTAGTGAAAAGGGGATAGATTTCCTCGCTGACTTGCTTATATCGACATGAGACCACCTCGAGGACTTTTTTTACACTACAAGGGTTAAAAGAATTATCTCCGTTTTTGACAAAATGAATTTAGCTCCTACCCCCTACAGAAAATAATTTACCAAAAATCAGGGAATTATCGCATTTTAACGACATTTTCAGTGTTGATTTATCAATGAATAAACTTTATAATGCATTATTTATTTTATTTCAAAACTTTCTGATTTTTTTCAGGTCGCTTAATTTTGACCCCTCCCCCTTATTTTGGGGGCGTA
>CM042160.1:30356699-30409199 GCA_023376005.1 Doryteuthis pealeii | reverse complement strand
ATACTTTTATTTCATGTGAATATCATGTGTACTAACATCTTATCACTAATTAATCTTATTCCTCAGTATCATACAATTTTTTTGAAAAGAAAAAAAGAAAAAAAAAGAACAAATTAAAGATGAAGATAAATTCTCATCAAAATTAATAATAATACATTTATTTACCCAACCCAAGCAGGATGTGACACAAGGTCTATTTTGAAGACAAGTTTGATTACTTACTTGATTTAAGAAAAATGCTTTGAATATTTTTTTTAATTCACCTATGGACACACACACACACACACACACACACATATATATATATATATATATATATATATTATACAATTGCTGCTTTAATCTTTCCATTGCAGTGGAATTATCCAAAATTGCTCAATATATTAAAAACATAGAGCAATAATAATATCAGTAATAGTTGTAGAGAAAAAGAGTTAAGGGTCTACCATGGTTTCAATCCAAAGGATTTCATCAGGACCCTACCCTATAAACTAAGTCAATGTAATTCCTAAGTTAAACTAAGGAATTACATTGACTTAGTTTAGTATAAGTTAAGGTCTAAGGAAACCATGGTAGACCCTTAACTCTTTTCCTCTACTACTATTACTTATATATATATATATATATATATATATATATATATATATATATATATATATTAATGTCATCCATGTTTTTGACGTTTCACATCTCATCAGTGTGGCTAGACGCAACAACTAATGCTGACCAGAAGCAAACCCAGACTGACTTTACGCCTGACCAATTCATTAACCTCTAGGCCATTGCCAGCTGCCGTTTAAGGAGCAGTGTTTTAACTGTTTTAAATATATACATCTGTGTATATACTTTATGATCACCAGAGATATCAAATCTGTAAGCAGATGATCATTGCATTATGCTGGCGGTGAAAGTTTATTAAAGTCGCTCCTAAAGAGCTCTAGCAGGTTACGCGAGCATATATATATATATATATATATATATATATATATATGAAAGTAAGTAAACAAACGATGTGTTTATTTCTTATATGGCTTTTTTGCTGACAATTTTTGGAGGATATATGCTTAATTGAAGTCATACCTAATTTTGAAAATTAATTAGTTAATAATTAATGAATTTAGGCGGGCATATATGTTCAAATGTAAGGCTGAACAAATCAAGAAAATGTCAATCCCTGTATGTACATTTCTACCTATTAGGTCTCATCAGCAAGGTTATAGACATGGGAGACTGCTCTGTGTATGACTTGAAACCTCGACTAAAAGTATATATATATATATATACATTCATGAAATTTAAATAATAGAAAAAAATTTATTTTTAAATTTAAGGTTTGGTTTGATTTGCTTACAGCAAATCAAGCCTTTTCACCTCATTTAATGTTGAATCAAGTAATTTTTGATAAACAGAGGACTGAGGTTGCTTACTGTACCTACTGTTGTGTAAGTGGTGACCCAAGTAAGTTTTAAGATTTAATTGCATATTGCGCTGCTGATTGAATATGAAGCACTTATTAATTTTTACTTTGCAGTTTCTTCTTTTAAAACACATACACACAAATATATACATATACATATATATATATATATATGTGTTTATGTGTGTTTGTATAAAGGTGTCATGTAAATTATTATAATCTTGATAAAATTCTATAAACACCATAAAACAAACAAAAATTATGCTCTTAATTTTCAAACTGCTGTAGATCTGAAAAACAGTTTGTTTTCAATATTCTCTTCCTTTTGTTTGAAAATGATTAAACAAATCCTCTTTCATGTTTTTACTCAAAGCAAATCAGATAATGGAAATAAGTGGAAGAGTTTCCCCTTTCTTCTTTAAAAGAATATAACATCAGATTTTTTGGCACCATAGCAACATAAATAATCTTGTTGTTGAAGGCTGGTATCGTGAACCAAACGAACAAAAACAAACAGTTGAAGAATTAACTGCATCAAGTGTGTAATACATATAGTTGGTTACTGTATGAAACTGCAAACACCTAGTCAATTTCTCAAGCATTCTCCTATTACTAACATGGTTGATTGGTTGGATTTTGTGGCATGTAAACCCTTGTTGGGTTATTTTATGCTGAAGACATTTTTCTTTTATTCATTCTTGTTGAGTTTGAGTTTTGTTTAACAGCATATCAACCTCTGTAGGTCCAAATTTTTTAAAAAACTTATTTTTTATTAATATATTTTGTATCTATTTAACCTATAGTTGAGACTATAGCAGGTATTACGACTTTGGGTCAGATTGGTTTGGTTTGTTTTATAGCATATCAACCTCGGTGGGTCATTTAATGCTGATAAAGTTTTGAAATAAAGTCATTCTTAATGGATACCTATTTTTTTAAAATAAATACATTTTTCTATTTAACCCATAGATGGGACTCTAACAGGTATTACCACACCGGGTCAGAGTGAACCAGGGAGCAATGGTGATGAAGGGGTGCTCCAGATTCCCCAAACCTCCAAAACTGGAACCTCACCATCAGATAGAGTTTAACGTCATTCCCAGGACATGTAGACCATTAGCCACCACCTTCTAGCACCCATATAATAAAAAAGGGTTGGGGCTTGCCATAAGGGCAATAGGGTTGATGCAAGGGCTTGACATGACCAACCTATTGAATGGAGGGGGTCTCTCTGACCACCCGTCTAGCCTAAGTAAGGGCCAAAGTTGAGTATATCAAGTCATGGACTGCTCAACCACCTAGGTTCTATCTTTAAGCATCACCCGTCGCCACTTATGGCCAACAGGTGGCCCCATTGGGGGAGTCTTACCCCTCTGCAGAGGTGCAGTCGATGCATTCTGACGAGCCAACAGGGCGGTTTGGGTCATAGTAGACCTGGGAATAATGGCTTTGAGTTGGGGGGTTTACCCCTCTGTAGAGGTGAAGTTAATGACAGGGCTGAGTACCAACATAATTCTTTTCATAAAGGATGGGATCATTTACATATTGTTTTTACTTCCACTAGTTTTTAGTTTCAGTGTTAGAGAGTTAAGACTGCAGGAGCATCACTTGATTGAAATCCTTTGAAATCACTTGAGTAAACAGGAAAGAAAAAGTAAGCATTGGAAGAAGAAAAGGTAAGTGAGAATAATTGATGGAAAAGAGAAATTTAAAGAAAAAGAGAAATAACATGAAGTGAAAAAAAGAGGGGAGAACAAAAGATAAAGTGTTGAACATTTGAATCTTTCTCTAGCATAAATCCCATCAAAATAGAATGAAGAAACAAAAAAAGTAGAAGAAGAAGAAAGAGGAATAAGGGGGAAGAGATAAAAATTTAAAAAAAAAAAGAAAGAAAAGAAAAAAAGAAGTACACAACCTAATACAGTAAATATTTAAGAACAAAAAGTTATAAAGAAAGACAGACTGACAGATCAGTATTGTCTACCAAGTTATTAGCATGAAAAAAAAATCACAGATCCATTTTAATTTCTACAGGATAAGAAAAATGTAAAAGAGGAAGAGAAATTATCTAGTAACAAGCAAAGTTATCAGGAATTTCCCGGGATTTCAAAAGTTAAAAATAAGCCATTTATCTATATTTATATATAGATTAATAAAAATCATTTTTCTATATATGAATATACATTCGTTCTTTTATTCTTTATATATACTTCTTTTCAGTTATTTTTCTTGTTTGTATTTTTTCTTTTATTTATATATTATTATATTTTTGCCTTCATTAATTTGTTTTATCTTTTAATCATTTTATAAATTAATTTTGGACCATATGACCTTTAGGCACCCCTTTTGCGATCTCGTTTCATAAGGACATTTTTTAATTTACACCGTCAAAATCCGGTCGTTGGTTAGGGGTTAGGGGTTAGTGGTTAGTTTTATAATTAAAAAAAACCTCTGTTAACAAACAACCGGATTTTGACGGTGTAAATGAAAAAAATGTCCTTAGGAAACGAGATCGTAAAAGGGGTGCCTAAAGGTCATATGGTTCTTAATTTTTTTTCAATATATCATTGATGATGGGTAAAAGATTTTTTTTCTGAATAGGGTGTGGATTTTATTGAATTTTGGTCTTTGCAGTTCTCCACTAATTTTCCTTTATAAAAGGATGTGAGCTTAGTCCTTGTATAAACAGACATACAGAATCTTTCTTTTATATATACTAGAAAATATATGCACCCTCCGGGTGCAAGTATTTAAGTTTTAATGTAATAAAATATTGTATTAAATTAGAAAGGCTAATGAAACTAAATAAGAATACAGATAAAAAGATTTGAAAACAGAGGGAGTATAATAAAGATTGAAACAGAGAGGAGTATAATAAAAAATGGAACAACTGAAACTTACTCTTCCATCACTTCTCGTCTTTCATTGTTATTTTTTTCTAATTTAAGTATTTAGTTAAAAGAGGAAGTAAAGAATAAAATGACAGTTATTTTATCTTGTTAATGGATTTCATTTAAGATTCATTGAAGAGATTTTTGCTTATATTCATTAAAATAAAACCAAACAGTTAGAAATCAATAATACCAAGCACATAATTATTAAATTCGATTTTTTAATATTAATATGCAAATTAGCCTTCCCGTTCACACTGTAAACCGCTATTTTGTTGTATATAAATATAATTGCATGTTGTCAGTATGTAACATAGTTAACAGTATTAATAATGTATGACAATTTTATTAATAATTGAGGTTTAGATAAAAATAAAATCATGGAGAATGTGATGTCAATAACTAAGAGAATTGTGACTTGAGTAGGAATATAGTTTCGGTTACAGACAGAAAAACACACAGTCTCCATTATAATAAGATATAGTTGACTCGGAGAGGGAGAGGGATTAAGTAATTTAGTCTACCTAGTTATTACTATAAAAAAGAAATCCCAAATATATTTCAATTTCTACAAGGAAAATGTAAAAGAGAAAGAAATCATCTTGTTATGACTCACCCATGCCAGTGTGGGCCGACCAGCAAAGACTTACATTGATCAGCTCTGTACGGATACAGTATGATGCATAGAGGACCTCCCAAGAATGATGAGCGATAGGGACAGATGGAGAGAGATTGTCATGGATATCCGCGCTGACAGCGCGACATGATGATGATAATG
Source organism: Doryteuthis pealeii (assembly GCA_023376005.1). Classification (NCBI taxonomy): domain Eukaryota; kingdom Metazoa; phylum Mollusca; class Cephalopoda; order Myopsida; family Loliginidae; genus Doryteuthis; species Doryteuthis pealeii. The sequence goes on along the minus strand of CM042160.1, from coordinate 30,404,113 downwards.
ACTCACCCTGTCGACTGGAGCTGTAAAATTCACCAACTGCTTCTCTGTAAAGTGGTAAGACTCCCTCTCAATAGGGCCACTTATTGGTAACCTGTGATACTTAATCCTGGTAGCTGAGCAATACATGACATGCAACACTCCACTTTGTCACTTACTTTGGCTATACTGGGGGTCAGAGAGGTCTCATTCAATCAATCAATTGGTCGAATCAAGCCCTAGCAACTATATGATTTTCTCAAAACTCAACTCCCAAACTCTTTTTTATTATAAGTGCTAGATGACAGTAGCTAGGGGTCTTAGAGTCGAGGGTTTGATGTTAAGCTGCATCATGGTGAGATTCCGTTTCTGGAGCTCTGAGGAGTGTGGAGTACCCTTCATTGCCATTACTCCTTTGTCCACTCTGACTTGGAGTGGTAGTTCTTGTTTGGGTCCCATTTGATGGTTAAATAGATAAAAATTAGTTTTTAAAAAATTGAATACCCAACAAGAATAAATAAAATAAAAACATCTTTGGCATAAAATGGCCCAAAGGTTAACATGCCAAAAAAAAAAAAGCAACCAACCAACTAGTTATGACTTACAGAACAAATTACTGATATATTTGAATTTCTATATGATGGTTTTTAAAATTCAAATCGTTGGCTGATTGGTTGGTTGGATATTATGGCATGTCAATCCTCGTTGGGTTATTTTATGCTGAAGATGTTTTGATTTATTAATTCTTGATGGGTATTCAATTTGTTTTTAAACTCAATTTTTTAAAGATTTTTTCTATTTAACCCATAGATGGGATGCAAACAGGTACTAGCACTCCGTGTCAGAGTCGAACTGGGAGTAATGGTGATGAAGAGGTAATCCACACTCCCAGAGCTCCAGAATTAAAACTTCACCATCTGATAGAGTTTAATGTCATGCACAGTCCCTCAGCCACTGCCTTCTAGCACATATATGATAAAAAGGGTTGGGGGTTGCCCTAAGGACAATAGGGTCAGGACAATCATATAGGTGCTAGGGCTTGACATGACTAGCCAATTGATCAGAAGTGGCCTCTCTTACTGCCTGTCTAGTCTAAGTAAGGACCATGTCATGGACTGCTCAGCCATCAGGGTTCCATTCTTAAGCATCACAAGTCGCCACCCACGGCTGATAGGTGGTCCCATTGAGGGGGGGGTTCATACCTCTCTGCAGAGGTGCAGTTGGTGTATTCTAAAACCCAAGACAACTGGGCTAAAATTCAAATTGTATTTTATATATCAGTAAATGATAAAAATCAAACGATATTTTTACAAATTGTTTAACAGTATAAAAATAAGGAGCTGTGGTTAAGTAAAGTTTGAACAGTTTATGAGTGTCTTAGGACCGGGTTAGCTCAGTTGGTAGATCATTCGGCTAGAAACCACAAGGTTCCTAGTTCGATATCGGCCCTTGCCAACTCAACATATGAGTAGCACAGGGATCTGTGCAGTAAAGTAAGGAGCTGATGGTAGTTGTGGCCATCTACAGGCGCAAAAACAACTTCCTTGGTCTAGCACTAGTGAAAAGGGAATAGACTCACTCGCTGATTGGCTGATACCGACTTTAGGCCACCCCGACGACTTTACTTTTTTTTATCAGGTTGGTTTAATCTGACAAGTGAGGTTTCTTTTTTCACTGTAAAATACCAGATAACAGGATTCAAAAAAGTTTTTTTAGGAGATTGTCCTGGTCTAATTTAGTTTAACCACTTCAAAATCACTAATATAAAAGGAATTATTTCCTTTCTTAATCTGTGAAAAACAAGAACAGTTTAATAAATCCTGTGTAGATTAGTTTAGATGACATTAACATTTTTATTAATATAGAGAGAAATGAACTCAAGGTAAAAGCTATAAAAAACATAAATGGAAAAACGTAACGAAAGATGAATGAAAAAGATAACTAAAAGTAAAACAACAAAAAAATAAAAACAAACAATAAAAAAGCAAATAATATTTTTTTTGTTTTTAAAGATTTTTTTCCTTCTATTTGATCACTTTAGCAGTGAAGATTGATTGAAATAAACTGATTTTGAGGTTGTTTTTTCTTTTTCTTTTTTTTCTTTCTTTTTTTGTATTCATTGTTTTTAGCAGACAAATCTTTCTGATTAAATATTTCTCCAAGAAAGTCTTCCCATGGCAGGTATTCAAGCATGAAGAATTCTTCTTCGAATTTGGCAGATTGTCATCCATTTTGAAGGCTGTACGATAAATTAATGAGACAATGTTAACCTTAGATCATTACTTGGAGTTCTTCAGAGAGAAAGGGAAAGAGAAAGACCCTTAGAATGATGAATGTGAATTGAGGTAATAAAAGAGAGAAACAAAAGAGAGAATGGAAAAAAGACACAAAGAGAAGATAGAAATAGTCATCGGTAAGAATAGAAGGAGAAAAATATAGGAAATGATTCAAGAAAAAAGGAATTAGAATTAAGCAAAAGTGAGATAGAGAATGATATGTAGAGTAGAGAATAAGATAGTGAGAGTGATTGAGAAAGAAAGAGAGTGCAATAAAAGGAGGTAGTTAAAAATAAAAATGGAGGACAATACTAGAAATAATGAAAAGATATTGGAAAAGAAAGAGAATATATATAATATATTTATTGTATACATAATGTATACATAGACATATATCAAATTCAAATCTAGTTTATATCAATTTTGGAACTATTAATTGATTTTTGAGTTATAATAATGACTATGATTGTTTGTAAAATTATTCCCATTATATGAGAGAAATCTGGCAAGCTATTCGGCAAACTTACAACTTTTTTGTTAAAAACTTCCTGATATTTGTTCAGTTCTGTTTTTTGTTTTTTTTCAACAGGTGATTCATGACCTTTTAGGTCAATGTGGTTGTTTTGTTATTTGTCTGAATTTTTGTGATGTATTTGATAATTGGTATTATTTAGATTTTTTTTATAAGACTGCTGTCCTCATGTTTATTGTTATTACATATTTCGGACAATGTGTCCTTAGGCCTTTTTCAGGTGTTTCTCGACAAACCCGGGAACCTTCTTGTTATAATCAGGAGCCTTTATGGAACTTCAAACCAAACACTTAATTTAATTCATTAGGGTAGATTGTTCTCATTCCATTAACCATGACCGGGTATAAGTGTTAAGCTATGTTAAGTATTCTATGCTATTTTCACCTGTAACCTTGATTGTACCATATATCCAAGTGGTTGGTTTGATTGTTTTGCTTTACAGCATATCAACCCTATTTAATGCTGAATCAAGTCATTTTGATAAACAAAGGACTCAAGTTGCTTACAGGAACTTGCTGTTGCTCAAGTGGTCACCCAATTAAGTATTGAACAGGCTCATTGTTGCTTAACCTTGTTGCTCTAGTAAAAACTGGTGCTTTTAGCTTGACTTGACTGTAATTTAGGCTAATGTAAGGACAATACATGGTCTAGCGGATAAAGGAATTAGGTTAAGACAGTTCTAAGTGACAGTTATCTCTGGACTGCAGGTTCAATTCTGGCCAAGGGCAGCAGTAACATAGAATAATAATTAACACAGCTTAACACCTCTACCCCAGCTATGGTTAGTGGAATGAGAACAGTATACCCCTTTGGATTGAATAAAGGGTTAAGTTCAAAATTCTGTGATGGCTCCCAATTACAACAATAAGGTTCCAAATTTCGAAAAGAAGGTTCCCGAAGAAGGCCGGAGGGCACATCAGCCAAAACGTTGTACAGATAACAATGAAGATGAGGACAATAGTCCAAATAATGCAAATAATACTGAAAATATTTTTGTCAACTAATTAAAAACCAGGTTAAACATTTTTATTAAAACACATCTTATTCACCTATTTTCGAACCTATTCTCATAATTCATTTTGTAAATCATGCCCTAACTTAGTTACAATGAATGACTAAAAGAGATATAGACAGGAAAAAGTCTCCTACATAGTCTCCTTTTTCAATGCTTTTGTTCCAGTTGTCCCCAAGATTGCATATTTCCTCCAAGGTTTTCAGTTGGTCATACAACCATTTATGCACCACTTCTTTCACATCTTCATTGGTGTGTCACACTTGTCTGATGACTTTTAAACTTTTCTGTCAACTCATACACATTTCTACATGTTAGTGCACTGTCCCTGTATTGTGCTAAAAGCAACTAATGACTTTCAGCACCTGACACTCCTTCTGACCAGAGAAATCGGGTCACTGCTCTTTGTTCTTCCTTGTTGCATATTGCTAGTGGACCAGCAATATTTACACTGTAAAGACAGCAAATAGAAGGATGTGATCAGGATCAAACATCAATCACATTGTTACATAATTATTGGATCCCTAATACTTTTTTAAGGTAGTGTAGAAATCATAATGGCGATTAGTGCAGCTGATGGCCTTGAGGGTGAGTGACAGCGCTTGACCTCGCTCTCACCTTGCCTTCTGGGGATGGATCGTGAGAACCGGAAGGCATAGAAGACCCTGTTCCGGTTTAAGGATACTAAGTAACTCAGTCAGTTAGCAGGTAGGAGCTCGAAGGTGTAAGTCACATTTCTATGCGCATCCTGTCATCTGCGCAGATTGTCTGGTTGGGGATTTGGAAATAAAGTAACATCAACGTAAATCAAAGTCTTGTTTAGTACCTAAAAACTAACAATGACACAGGGCTTCTGATAAGGAGAAATCCCTAACAGAAACCAGACCTGAAATCCCCATAGAAGAAAGTCCAGACCTTAGAAGAGACCAGACCAAGATGTTAGAAGATAGAACTAAAGCCGGCCAGAAGAAAATACGACCAGAGTAAGAAGTAAGAAAGGGTATACAACATTATATTGATTTGGTACGGTGAAAATGTCAGTACATAACAACATGACCCCAACTATAAGCATGTATGTGTAGAATGCAGTGTGACAATAATAAAAGTTTGTTATGGCGATATTATGGATAATTTTTGACTCTCCCTCATATAATCTGAAATAGAGACAGCAAAAGGAAAATACATAAAGAATGAAAAGGAGAGCCTCTGTGGCATAGTGGATAAAGTGCTGAACTTCAGTGGTACTATTGCATTAACTTTCAAGCTAGTACCCTAAAGAAAGATTTAAACCTCCTCATCCTAGCAACTATTGGCTAAATAATACCTCTACTGTTATTCTGATTTGACATTAAGTAACCCATAAAGGTTTGTATGCCATTAAACAAAGAAAACAAAACAAAGAATGAAAAGATTTATGTAATAAATATATGAGGGAAAAAAGAATAAAAGATTTTAGACAAGAGAAAAAAGTTGTGAAAAACAAAAACAAAACAGATCCAGAGAAAGTAAAGAAAGAAAATGAAGAAAACCTAACATGGTTTATTGGGGAAGAAAAAAAAACAAAAACCAGCAACAAAAGAACATTAATAGAAAGACAGAATTAAAGGCAGATATTGACAGAAATAAATTTTTAAAAAACCCAAAAACTTAGAATGATAAAAACAAAAAGGAAATAATGAAAAATAAAAAATAAAAAAACGTGAAAGAAATATTAAAATTTGATAAACCAAAGTAGAAATAAGCATTCCTTTTATTAAATGTGAGCGCAACTTGCTTCTGGTATTAAATTGTTTCCTGTAGTGCACAATTTTGGACTCAAAATCTAATCAACATTGTTGATGGGTCAGAAACTATTCACTATGTTTAATTTTAAAGCTCTGAAATGCATAGAGAAGAAAAGTAATTGCAATAATCTCTTATGGGACATGAACACTTCAAATAAAAATGCTCACAGTAGTTATTTAAAAGAACACGTGAGCATACCAAAAAATAACAAATAGCTAAAAATGGCACAAATTATAGAGAGATTACCAATGGGTCTGCAGTTAAATCAATACAACAAGAGAACATGTCTGCTTCATCATTAACAAATTAACAAATTAATCTCAGTAGCCATTACTACTGAATATTAAATTTAATCCTCATGGTTGATTGAATTCTCCAGCCTTCTGTTAGACTAAAATAATAAGAAAAAAAACTCCTATGAGCCTTCACTGGAAGAACCCTCCACACATGTGTGAGAAAAAAGACCGACTTCTGACCTCCCCAAGATAATCTATCGGGTGGCCAGAAGTTTTAGGTTTTATGGTTTAAAGGTAGCTGGATATTATTGGTGTGTGTTCTTTGGGTTTGCTTTTAACCCCATCTTACTTGGTGACCACACTGAAAAGGAAGGAATTCAAGGAACAAAAATGGAAGAGACAAGGAAAAAAGTCGGTTTTATTATTTAGGCTTTATTGACCGGTCATAGGCACCATGTTGCAAGGAAATATCTCCCTGACCTGTGGTAACTAGACACAGTCAAGGCCTAAACTCGAATGGCTGAGAGATTATATTGGGGGTCAGAAGTTGGTCCTTTTTCTTGCACATGCACAGAGGGTTCTTCTGGTGAAGGCTCATGGGAGTTTTTTTAGTTTTTTTAATTTTTTTCTTATCTAAACCATTTTCAGAGTGGTCTGAAAAGTTTATACAATGATGTCACATCTACTGTTGAAGACTTTTCTACCAATGGGAGGAAATCAAAGCAATATTAATGGAAGAAGTGTGAAGGGAGACTATGTTGAAAAATAAACCTCATTTGGTCACATTCCATAAGTGTGTCTTGGTTAGACTATAAACTTATTAACCAACCCTTGTATTTATTGTGCACTTCAGTATGGAGTTATAAATAAAAAAAAAGTTACAACTGAATATTAAATTTGATCATCATCATTGATCCAATTCTCCAGCCTTCTGTCAGACTAAGTTTATATAAAATCAAGGGTGGACTGAAAAGTCCATATGATGATATCATATTTATATACTCATTCTTAACTCTTCTAATAAACTTCTTCTATCAAGCCTCTGTGTTCCTGGTATTGGTCGTCTCTACTTCTCTATTGTGGTTGTCTTTCATGTTTGATGTCTCTATCTCTCTGTCCCATTTTCTGTTCTTGTAACCATTTCACTAAACATGGGGACTTATTTTTGTGCACATATTTTTATTTATTTTCCTGATTCCTGAATATTGTTTATACCACATGCACACGAGGAAGCATCACAGAAACAGAATATACATCTACCTAAAAGGGATCTCTGATCTCAATTCCCTAGTTTCTAATACTACTTTCGCAGAGTCATCTGATAACATGACTTTCTAAACTAATGAGAGTCCTGTTTCAGACGAACTTGGAATGAAACTTTGTCAATCAAACTCTCTGAACTTCTAACTGTAATTTTCCACAGTTGCTACAGTTAATTTTAAAATCTAAACTACACGTCCTCACAAAAATGATAGTGTATGCCTATCCACTATGCAACAATATCTGCTGTTAATGACTTTTTTCACCAATGGAATGCAAGCACTGCAACACCAACGGAGGGAGTGTGTGGCCTACTTGGAGGATTATTGAAAAATAAACTTTATTTGGTCATATTCCATGAGAGTATCTTGGTCAGCCTGTGAACGATTCAGCCGACCCTCATATTCATTTATTTTGCATTTCACCATTGTGGAATAATCATACTAAGTTCCAATTACTGTCGAATTGGAAAAACAAGGCAACAAGGCGCCGTAACTCAATACGGATCTAGCCTTGTTGCAATCCTATTGCAGAATGCCAGAGTATTTATGAAGCCTCATAACATCATAGAAACCAAGCAGACAATCAGGACTCAAAGAATGGAATCACCCAAATACATGAATGGACTATTCTTGAGTTCTATAAGTACCAGCTGTTTTGGGCACTAGTTCAGTTGTGCTTAGCCAGTTGCTGTTGTTCAAACCATCAGTATACTGACTGACTGACTTCAACAACCATGGAGTTATGAATAACAAGCTTGTTTTGTTAATCATTATTACTTAATCTTAATGAATAAGCCTCAGTGGGCACTTCACATCTGTAGCCTTGTACCAAACAAGGTTAGATCTATAAGCCTGGCATAGTAAAATTTTGAACTAGAATTTTCAGTATATAATATATGATCCATGTGATTAATAAATAATTGGTTAAGTCTGAGATTCCAAAACTATATGCCTTGACAAATTGGTGTACTTTAAAATGTAGCTATGTGTGCCATGAAAATGTATTCATAAAGCCAGTCGAAAAGAAATAATTCTTAATGCAGTAGAGTATTTAACAAATTTAGAACAAATTAAATTTTCATTTTCTATCATTAAATGCAGAACATTATGATTGGGTTTGAAATCCTTTTGTAAAAATCTAATCTGCTATTCATTTGAAATTATAGGAAGAATATTTGGCTTCTATATTCAATGACTGTGAACTTCAAATCACACATGAAGAATTTCTCTGTTGATACATTTTGAATTACTTTTAAAGAAGCTAAAATCTAACTATTTTGTTACAGGTTTTTATTTCATTTTATATGAATTAAAATATTCATTTCTTATACCGCCCTGTCGGCTGGGGCGTTAGAATGCACCGACTGCACCTCTGCAGAGGGGTAAGACTTCCCCAATGGGGCCACCTGTTGGCCGTGGGTGGTGACTCGTGATGCTTAAGGATAGAGCCCAGGTGGATGAGCAGTTCATGACATGCAATACTCCACTTTGGCCCTATCTTGGGCTAGACGGGCGATTGGAGAGGCCCCCTCCGATCAATCGGCTGGTCATGTCAAGCCCTAGCACCTATATAATTTTCCCAACCCTATTGCCCTTATGGCAAGCCCCAATCTCTTGTGGTTGAGGGTCTACATAGCCTGGGAATGACGTTAAACTCTATCTGATGGTGAGATTCCAGTTTTGGAGGTTTGGGGAATGTGTAGCACCCATTCATCACCATTGCTCCCTGGTCCACTCTGACTCGGAGTGGTAGTACCTGTTAGGGTCCCATCTATGGGTTAAAGGGAAAAATGTATTTATAAAAAAAAATTATATTATCCATTAAGAATTGATTTATTTCAAAACTTTATCGGCATTAAATGACCCACTGAGGTTGATATGCCGTAAAACAAAACAAACCAAACAAACCAAATCATTTCTTATTAACTTAAAAAAAAAGAAGAAAAAAAGAAAAGAAAGATTTCTGTGATTTGAAGAAGAAATGTATTTATATACACGTCTTAATATAGAAAATATTACTAAGAAACATCAAGCCTTTGTTTCTCATTGAAATTTACATCTTTGTCGACTGGGTTTAAAATATACTGAAAATATCCCTTCCATTGAGGTAAGACTCCACCCAAAAAAAATAAAAAGGAGGGCATCCTATGTCTAACACTAAGCTTCATCTGGTGGCGAGGAACCAGTTCTGGATATGTGGGAAGTATGGAGTACTCCTTCATTATCATTATTCCCAAGTCCAGTCTGACCCAGAGTGATAAAAACTATTAGGGTATCATCTACTGTCAATTAAGATTCCCTAACCTCTAGAAATAAAATAACCCTAGAAGTGTTGACAGATCATTAAAATTAATCAATCATATCCTTAATTTACTGAATAAAAAATAATTACTAATAATGTTGTTAATTAATTATTATTCTATGTTACTATGGTATTCAGTACCTCAATGCTCTTCGGTGAATTGTTAAACAATAATCACCAAAAGACTTTTCCTATTCAATGTTTTGTAGATAACAGGGATTTGGCCGAAGCAATAAAATCAACTAAACTTGTTGCAGATAAGAGATTGAGAATTGAAATAGCAAAGATCAAAGAAATGTTAGATAAGGAAGAAATCTGTTCAATAACATGGATAAAATCTAGTGATCAAATTGCTGTCTAACTAAAAGAGGCGCTTCACCTTACAACATGATAGACTGTTTGAATAATGGAGAGATGATTTACTTTTGAATAGAAAAGGAATTAGATTGTTAATTAATCATTATTCTATGTTACTCTCACCCTTGACCAGGATTGAACCTGTAGCCTAGAAATGACTGTCACTTAGAACTGTCTTAGATTGTTCACTATTGTTTAGTGAAACAGGCAAACACCTCATCAGCTTAATGGACTGTTCCTAGCAGTGGTGGCAATAACTATTTAATCTGTTACAGTTTGTTCATTAACACTGGCCTTATCCCTACCGGGGGGGGGGGGTCCAGTGAGCTTCGGCGACTGGATCAGGTTTAGTAAATTAATAGCGTTGACCCTAGGGGGCTATTCCCCCAGGCAATACCTACCCCCTCAATTTAAAAGGACAGGGCTGGGTTTATTGCCCAGTGCCTGAGGCACCCCCCTTGACAGGGAATGCAGACAGGATCAACGCAATTTTTTCCACCTGCCACCCATGAGTCTCGGCTTGTGGGTGGTCCCACGTAAATAGGGCCTTTGTGCCTGACCTTGTACAAGTGGGGTATGAGGAAAATAAACTAGCCTTCTCCCTACCGGGAGGTCCAGTGAGCTTCAGTCACTGGATCAGGTGTTGTAATTAATAGTGTCGATCCCTTTGAGGGGGAATGCCGACGGGATTGACGCAATTTTTCCACTTGCCACCCATGAGTCTCGGCTTGTAGGTGGTCCCACGTAAAAAAGAGACCTTGTGTCCAACCCATACAGGTGGGGTATGAGGTAAATACCCTGAACTTGTAACTGCCTGGAGAGGCTATAACAGTGAACACTTTGACTTTTATTAAATGTTTTACAGTTTAGATTGTTTTTATATGAAAAATATAAGAATAATTTTTTAAAATACATTTAGGTGCAAAATGCATAAAAATATTTTTGTTACTTCTGAATCAAAAAATGTTTGTGAACTACTGGGTTAAGTGTATCGACAAGGAAGGAGATTATATTGAAAAACAAATATTTTTAATCTAAAATAAATGCCTTTTCTATCATGTGTCAATAGACTTATAGATTTACCAACATATAAAATTTACTAAAAAGTGATAAAGTAAAAGAAGAAAAAGTGTATCTATATAATGGTCTGATTTTTTGTGTGTCTGTTCCTGTAACACAGCAAAAATGGCACATAGTAAAAAGATTTGTGACGGAGAAATAGCATTAAAATTCTCTTGGAGAATGAAGCAATCTCTAATGTGGAAAAGTATAGATAGATCAGTCATGGGCCAATTGTGGCCCATAGGGCTTTTATAATGACATGCCTAAAATTCAACTTTTTATTGAAAAGATCTTTTTAACCTTGGTATGGCACAACTAGTCTACGAGAAGGAAAGACTGAATTAAAAACCTGTTAAAGTCCACTTGGAAAATTGACCTTGTGTCACATGCTGCTTATGCCGAGGGGTTGATAAATACACATACATATAGTATATAGTTTACACTGTAAAGAGAGAAATCAAAATGGTGTGATCAGGCTCAAACTTTGATTATGTGACCAAAACAGGGCTGAATTTAAGCATGTATATGCAGAACACAGTGTAACAATGATAAAGATATATTATGGCAACAGTGATGATAATTTTTGATTCTCCGTCATAATTATTTGAACAAGGATTTTTGACAAGAATTGTATTTTGATGATAATGATAGTCTTTATAATATTTATGATGAAAATAGAAAAAAAACTTACTAACAACTTCCAATCTAATTTGTGACTTTACAGTGATAGAAAAGGATCACTTCAATCATTATAATTTCTCAAGATAGATAACTATTAAATGCTAATTATGGATTAATCTCTTATTTATTAGCAATTGATTTTAATATTAATTCTATAAATAGAATGTGACTTCATATTAAACGTAATGGATGCCAAAGGGGACTGTTAAACAAGTATACTTAAATGAAGAGAATTATGAAGGAAAAAGGGAGAATTAAACTATAAAGAAGAAGAAGAAGAAGAAGAAGAAGAAGAAGATCAGTAAAAGAGAGTAATCATAATGCCTCATTAATGTCCCATTAAAAAAGAAAGATTAAACGAGAGAGAGAAAGAGAGAGAGAGAGAGAGAAAGGGAGAGAGAGAGAAAGAGAGAGAGAGAAAGAGAGAGAAAGAAAGAGAGAGAGAGAGAGAAAGAAAGAGAGAGAAAGAAAGAGAGAGAAAGAGAGAGAGATCATTGGTAAAAGAGAGTGATGATAGGGACATTAAAGAAGAATGGAAAGACCAGAGAGTAATCAGAGTTACCTTGCTATAAAAATGATTAAATTGAAGAAAATGAAAAATAGATTATCTTCTACCTTGGATTTAGAGGATTAATTATTACCGGATTTGAACGTCAAAAGTCTCATTATTATTATTAGCCTTAATTCTGAAAAGCTTCCTCAAATAAACTTTTATTGTACCTAGTGACTTTAACATTCATATAAGAAAAAATGTACGAATAATTGCAGCTGTAATGGGGAGTTATAAATAAAAATTATCATCACATGGTAAACATTATTTGCCTCACAGTGTATTCAGTTTATTGCTAATTATCAACAGAAATATAGTACTTGGGAAAAGTTTCAAATTTCTTTTGCTAAAATTTATATTTTTGAATTTATTTGCATTTTTTTTTCTTTTCCTTTTTAAAAAGCATCCTTTTTCTTCCATTGTTTCTATGTATTTCTTCAATCTTCATCTTACTCATTTTCTCTTTCTCTCTATTTTCATCTCCAAAATTTTTTTGTATTTATTCAAATCCATGTATTTTTCTCCCATTTTACCAATTTGTGTTTCTCGTTTAATTCTTAGCCCAGAGCTTTTCAAATTTTTTTTCATTTGCAACGCACATTTAAAAATAACATTTTTGCACCACATTACTTTTCTTAGCCAAACTAAATGTGTAATTTAAAATGTATATGAAAAGAAATAATTCAGTGAAAAATGTTGTTAAGTATTAAAGAAAGAATATAAAGAAAGGTATATTGAAATAATCCTCAACACACCAAGGTATTACAATTCAGTTTAAAAGTTCTGTCGTAGATTTTCTCTAATGTTTGAGCAATTTATACAAACTAAAGGGTTACATTTTTAAACTGAAATAAAATATCCAAGAAAACACTATTCAACTGATAGTGGGGAAGATGTTTAGTGAATTTATTGTCTCTTTTTAAACTATCTCTTGTTTTGAGAAATTTCTTACAAAATTATACAAAATAAAAAAGGTTTACATTTCTAAATTGTAAGAAAAAATGGGAGAAATTTTTATCTATCTGATAGTGTTTTTGTAACAATCTGAAATTGTTTTAAGATCCTAAGATGAGGTATTTCCACCATCACAAATATTTTGACTGGTATTTTTTAATTGCAATTTTTTTTGCATTTTTATTAATTTATTCTTTGGCCTTAATTAAAGAATAAAGAAAACAAAACTTACATCTTGTATCTAAGTCTCATGGATAATCTCTATGTTTCATAATAATATATGGTTATCATCTGTAGACTTTTCCCCTCATCTGACTATTTCACATTGTATTGTTGAATACAAATAATCGTAATCTTAAACTTTTAAGATCCTTAGATGAAACCTTTTTACAATTTAAAAAAAATCTAATTTTCTTTTCATCTATTGTTTTATTGTAACCCATCCATTTTTTGTCTTTTAAACTGTGGAAGGAGAGTCCCAATCGTGTAATGGCAAACATGCTGGATTGCGACATTGTATTAAGCAAGTTTGAACTCCAGTTGCACTATTACCTTCCTTTTTGGACTAATACCCTTTGGAAAGATATGAACAGTCTCATCACCCAAACTATGGGTTAGATAGTACCACCATTGTTATTCTACAAGGTTGTCTAAGGCATTAAATAACCTATGAAGGTTGGTAATTTTCACCATTAGTTGTTAAAATTCCTAGCAAATAAGGCAATTAGAGTAACCTCCCTTGACTTTCACTTTGAACTAAGCCGATAGCTATTTTGAAAGTCTCCGTGTGAAATAAACAAATCTTAGAAACTTTTTCAAAAACAATACAACTGCATGCTTTAACACAAAAATATCATAAAATGTGTTCTTAATAACAATTAGGTTCATTTCAGATAATTTTATGCTAGGAATTTAGCCAACTGACTTCCACTTTGAAACAAGACGGTAGCCAATTTTAATGTGTCTATGCGAAATATACATATCTTAGGATCGTTTCGAAAACAATACAACTGCATGCTTTAACACAAAAATATCATAAAATGTGTTCTTAATAACAATTAAGTTCATTTCAGATAATGCGGACACACAATTTTATGCTAGGAATTTTAACAACAAAAGGTGAAAATTACCTGAAGATTGATATGCCATTCAACAAAGATACATGCACACTACCCTTCACCTTATTAAGTCAGTCTTTTACACAAAGTGGAAATTGTAATTTAATATAATGAATTTTATAAACTCAACCAATTTTGATAAAACTCTTCCTCTTGGAGAGAATTCTTTTCTAAGTAACTTTTGTATTACTTCAAGAAAAGTTGCTGTGAAAAACTTGGAAAAATATATTTCTCTTTAATATTGTTTTGCACAAATTGATTTGCAGGGTTCTTGTTATACACATTTCTCATTAATGATAATTTCTTCTTTTATCATTAATAAGATATTTTTGATTATTTCCTTTTTAAGTTCTGAAAAATCCACCACCAATTTGTTGTAGTCAGATTAAGGAATATGCTAGAGAAAATAGATTTATGTTAGCAATCAATTTATAGATTACCTGTTCGAGTATAATGAAGTCATGCTTTAATTTCATCATTAGTCCACAGTGAAGATAGACTGTTAAGTTTATGAGGTCTTGTATAATATTGGAAATCATTGATTTCACTTAGGCGCACAAACTGATCATCCAGAGAGAATTATCTTACATCTTTTGTTTTAATGAGATACACTTATTTATCAGGTATATGTGGTGATTTAATATTATTGTATTGACTTTTATGCAAAGTCAATATTTTATTTTTGGAGTAACTTTGATAAAACAACTAATTTGTATCATCTTGTAGAGAACTTTATTTTGTATAACTTTTGTATTATACAAAGTTATGAAAATTACTCTACAAAACACTAGATTTAGAAAATTCTCCAATTCTTCTATTTAACAACAACCACAATGTGGTACCTACTATAGTTGGTAGTATTGTGTAAGTTGTGTAACTTTAGACTACACCGACTGCCCCACAGCAGAAGGGTAAAATCCACTTAATGGGGCCATGGTGACTGAAGGTCTTAGTGTCCTGGGTATGAGGTTAAACTATCTGATGATGAGGTTCTAATTCTGGAGCTCTGAGAAATATGGAGTACCCCTTCATCGCCATTACTCCCAGGCCCACTATTCCCCTGAAATGGTAGTACCTACCTGTAAGGCTCCCATCTATGGGTTAAATATAAAAAAAGAATTTAGAAATGTTTTTAAATATTTGATTGTTTGTTTGTTTGTTTGTTTATTGATTTTAACGACATATCAACCCATCTGAGGTTATGTCATGCCTAACAGTTAGGAGGTATTGTGTACTGACACATTGTGCATTGCTTTGCTCCATGTATGATTTGAAAGCCGCACAAATGAATATACAATATAATTCTTTATTTTGTTTAACTTTTGTATTATACAAAGTTATGAAAATTACTCTATAAAACACTAGATGGAAAGGTTTAGAAAATTCTCCAATTCTTCTAATTAACAACAACCACAATGTGGTAGCTGTTGTGAAGTAAAACAGACTCTCTGACTTTTGGCGTCTTGTAGCCAGCCGGTGACTTGCGAAAACCTCATTTGGTGTTTTGATGAATAAGTCCTCCAATTTTTTGATAGCCATGTCGAAGTCTGTACAGCCGTCAACGTATTCGAACATGTTTAAACTTATACAGCTCAAGAGGGCACAGTATTTGTTAGAAATTTTTTCCTGGTAGTCTTCGAAATAGTTGAACATTATAGTTCACCAATGGCGATAGTCTCTGGCAGCTGTGGATGAAGAGGGGTCTATGCCTAAGCATTTTGTCTTCCACACCGTTTCTATGCTTGTTTCTATTTTAATGTTTAGCTAAATAAATTTCTAGTATGAAAAAGAAAAGAAAATAGAGTGGAAAAATAAATTCGACTTGTTGAAGAGAGGGGGGGGGGTCAACAAAATCTGTCGTCGTAACAAAATCTGTCGCCGTCGCAAAACCACCAACTCAAACATCTCCAGCAGCTGAAAATCGCAACTGCTGCTGTCGTCACCCACTTCTACTTATACTAATTTTCTTTCAACATCCGGGTGTCTGCACCTCACGCACGAGATTCTCGAGCCAAACCCGACTGCCGGAATCATCATAGCCATCATCCGGGCACCTGGCGCTTACATCCGGGACTGTATCTTCTAAACTTCGGTGACAATGTTTGCATTCTGAAGGAAGCGGGTTCGATTCTACAGTCCGACATGTCAGGCAAAGCCTAGCCCGCTTCCTTCGAGAATACGGCAGGCCCTGACGCTCGCTACTCACCTCGTGTTCTCTGTCACAAAATTGTAGTAAAGAAAAACAGGCTCAGAACAGACGTAAAAGTACAAAGCTTTATTTAGCTCAAACGAAACTCAGCTACAAAATGAGGAGGGGCAAATCATTGTTTATATAGCTTGCATGGGCGAGTCTATTGCTCGTAAAATGTGAGCATAGAATACTACAGTACCCACTATAGTTGGTAGTGTTGTGTAAGTTGGTGCACTGACACATTGTGCATTGCTTTGCTCCATGTGTGATTTGAAAGCTGCACAAATGAGTATGCAATGTAGTCTAATTCAGGAACTTATGCTTTATGAGATTGAACAAGGTCCTAAGTCTAAAAAGGAAAAAGTCATTGTGTCCCGATTACACATTGGTCATACAAGACTAATACACTACTATATATTCAAACAAGAACAACAACCACAATGTGGAACATGTCAAACACCTTTGACAGTTAAACACTTATTCATGGAATGCAGGTTTTTTGCTCACATCAGAAACCGTTATTTTAAAGCAAACAATATGAAAGATCTAAAAGAAAAAGTCAACATGGAGGATATTCTCTCTTTTTTGAGGGAAATAAAATTATACCATAGAATATACACATGAAACAAATCAATACCATACAACACAATCCCCAATAATGCTAACAGATTGTTAAAACCAATTACTAAAATGTATAAATATAATTACACGATATGAATAATTTCCTAACCATTAGGCATGACATAACCCCAGATGGGTTGATATGCCATTAAAATCAATAAACAACATAAGACAACACTTTCAATATATCAAACTTTCTTTGAAGAAAAAAATTCTTCAGATGTTAAGGTATGAACAAACAAACAAAAAAAATCTCACCTATATATTTACCAATTCTTCCATAGTTTTGGTAACCCAAACAACAGATTTTACAAAATACAAAGTCATCATGCACAAGGTCATCATAAATGTGCAGCTTTTCAGAAATAGCCTCTATTTTAACACTCTCATCTGTCAAAATGAGCACATTAACTGAATCCACCATTTCAGGTGAGCTCGCCATTGTATGGCTGTCTTATAAACTAATTTCAAAGAATACAGAGTTTACATTTATCATAGACTAGCAGCGGCTACCCGGCGTCACCTGGGTAGAAGGGAATTTTTTTAAATTTAGTCCCTGCATATCCATTATTACTGAATCATGAGTTGAATCCTCGTGGGGACCCCCCATTTAAATCCCTATGTAAAAAAATAGATCTTGCATTGAACCAGCTACTCTGAAAAGAAATGTTAATGTCTACCAACATCATAGGAACACCAGAATTTTCTAAAAACTTGTGAAATAATTCAATTTTAACTTTTGATTATTCATAATCTACAATAATTTTTAATCTTAATATATTTTTCAGTTAACTATAACATCCTTTTTTAAAGTTTAATCTTAAAGAATTTTTTATCCACCTTCATTAGGATTTTTAGAAGGTGCTTGTGATGTAATATGAATTATTTAAAAGGGCTGGTTTAGCTCAGTTTGTGGAGTGTTTGGCTAAGAATCACAAGGTTCTTGGTTCAATAACGACCCTCATCAACTCAGTGTATGAGTAGCACAGAGATCTGTGCATTAAAGTGAGGAGCTGGGGGTAAGTGTGGCACTTCATCTCAGATGCTAAAATAATTTTCGTGGTCTAGCACTAGTAAAAAGGGGATAGACTCCCTCAGTGTCTGGCTGATACCGACATTAGGCTGCCCCGATGATGATTTTACGTTGTGATGTAATGTTTCTTGTCATAGGAAATGGACTCAGCTATTAGAGTTCAAATCATGAGTGAGGCTGTTTGCATTTCACATAGTACCAATCTTTGGTAATGGTATTAATCCAACTATTCTCACTCCAGCTGTGGCAGTTTTTATCAAACCTCCTATGCCATTTACAGATGTTTTTGATATCCATGCACAATTCGCCACATACTTCCATTAAATTATGATGAATTTCAATTTGTTAAATTCTTTCTGCATTCAAAAACTGAATAAGTGCACAAATTTCACATTTAGTGATAGTGTCAATCACTAAAAATAGAAACAACTGGTAAGCCAAGACTTTGCAACGCAGCAAAGCATGTGCAGAGGCAGGTGAATGCACAAAAACAACAGTGTTGCCAATAGCCACCCAATCAGTTTGCCTATGTCCACAGTGCTTTGGAGACCTTTCATTTGGGATTACCCTTATATATATATAGAGAGAGAGAGAGAGAGAAAGAGAGAGAGAGAGATAGATAGATAGATAAAAGGATATGAAAACACACAATGCTGTTAAAATGAAAATATTTTATATCATATTCATAGCTAATATCAAACAATATTTCGATTTATAAAAATCATCATCAGTGCTTGTTTTTGATCCAGACTCATCGAGAGAGAAGCAGAAAATAATTTGAATTCAAAATGAAAGCATTGATGTTCCAAAAAGCGTGCAAGTCATGCGATCATTTCATCATTAGCACATCCGCTACGCGTTTCTCAGCCAACGACATAATTGTAACGAAAAAAAAAATAGTTGAAATAGCTGATATAAAATAAAATAAAATAGTTGAAATGGCTATGAATATGATATAAAATATTTTCATTTTAACAGCATTGTGTTTTCATATCCTTTTATCTATACTTATACTGTCGGATTCATTTCTTACTCTTAACTATATTATATATATATATATATATATATATATATATATATATATATATATCTTATTATAATGGAGATTGTGTGTTTTTCTGTCTGTAACCGAAACTATATTACTAATCAAGTCACAATTCCCTTAATTATTTACGTCAATTTCTCCGTGATTTCATTCTTTTAAACCTTCAGTTATTAATAAAAAATTGTTTTACATTAATACTGTTGAGCATATCTACGTACTAATAACATGCAATTGTATTTATATATACAACAAAATAGCGGTTTACAGTTTGAACGAGAAGGCTAATTTGCATATTGATATTTAAAATTTTATTTTAATAAATATGTGCTTGGTATTATTGATTTCTAATTGTTTGGTTTTATCTTAAGAAATATAAACAAAAATCTCGTGGATAAATCTTAAAAGAAATTTATTTACAAGAAGAAATAACTGTAATATTATCCTTTACTTCCTATTTTAAGTAAATAGTTGAATTAGGAAAATTAACCAATGAAAGAGGGGAGTAATGGAAAATGATGGAATAGTTAGTTTCAAAGTTGTTCTATTTTTCGATTATACCCCCTCTGTTGCAGATCTTTTTATCTGCATATTTAGTCAGTTTCATTAGCCTTTCTAATTTAATATGATATTTTATTATATCAAAACTTAAATACTTGCACCCGGAGGGTGCATATATTTGCTAGTATATATAAAAAAGGTTTTGTTAATATATGTATATATAGATAGATAGATAGATAGATTCAGATCATCTTACTATAATGCAATGGTTAATAAGCAAGACACACAGACTGTTATGATTATGATATATTTCATTTTCTCTTAGTGACTCACACTTGTGGACTTTTACTATAATAAGCAAATCTTAGTAAATAATTGAACCCATTAACATGTCATAATGTTTAGCAAGATAGACTAGCATAACAATTCAGTCCTCACTGACTAACACTTACTTAGTAAATATTATTGGTATGGCGAGAATTTTCATTGTTTATTAAGTAGACAAAAATTAAAAACAAATTTTTGCTTAATTTTTTTATGTTAACTTCATTGAATAACATATTTACGAATTTATGCCCCCTCTCTCTCTCTGTAAATATATATATATATATATATATATATATATATATATATATATATATGCACATTTCAGATGATTTGATAATTATGTCCTCCTACGACTTTTTTATTTTCTCGGTTATTGTTGTTGTCAATTGCAGTTTTTCATAGAACCAATTTATTTTCAAAGAATTCCATGAACATTGAAATAGAGAGCAATCTGAAGATGGAGTACTAAGTAAAATTGGTGGGTAACAATTTTTGGATTATATTACCTTAAGCCACCCCTTTTCGATTTCGTTTCATTAGGTCATTTTTTTCATTTATACCATCAATATCCGGTTGTTGGTTAGGGTTAGGGGTTACTTTTAAAATAAAAAAATAAAAATCTAAAAATCGTCTGTTAAAACAACCGGATATTGACGGTGTAAATGAAAAACATGTCCTTTCTTAATCAAGATCAAAAAGGGGTGCCTTAAGGACATATGGTCCCAATTTTTGACCAAATCACCCAAGAATTATTTACTTTAGGGATGGATTATTACACACCTTTTTAGAATCTAATTCTGGACATTTAATGGCTTCTCTCCCTTCAGTTGTTGTAAGGGGGATAAGTAATTGTGCAACTCAATCTTTTGAGTCACTGAAAAGTGTTCTTCATAAAGGCCCCTCTTTCAATCCCACACTATATTCAGAATTGAAGACTAGCTTTTGATGTGGCGTGACATTACCCTCAATTCTTTAGTAATTAAATCAATTTATTTGAAATGTTGATCATACGTGGAATCTTAAAATAGTCTTAAAATTCTGAGGCAGGTCTAACTCCCACCAGTGCCGAAAGGAAAAAGACATTTTCTTCTTCTTCTGTCTCTCGTCGCTGCATCACATCCACTTCTGGTCGACACCCGGAACTTCCATTTTTACTTTCAAATCCACTTCAGGGGTCATTCCTCGGTCACGTTACTGGCACCCAGTTATGTGTCTACTCTTCCAAATTTTAACCTTTGTTATTATTCCTTTTTCATCTGTTTCTCTTTCAATGCACATAGACCACAATAATTACGCTACACAGACAGACAGGAATATACTTCAACAACAACCAGCCAAATAAAAGGGACTTTCTTTCATTCAAATTACACGAGAATATATCTTTCACCATTCATAATAAATATTGAACGGTTTGTCATATCTTTCACTCGTGTTGTCTTATCTTTGATTGTCGATTCCACAATCCTCAGAAATAATACTTGGAAAGAAAATCTGCCTTACACACCCAGAGTCCTAATACACCAGTCACAATGGGTCAATACTTTTCTACTATTTCATCATTCTGGCAAGTTTAATGAGATTGCACAGCCTTAAAGGATATTACCTTCTCTGTTCCGTATTTGCATTTGATATTGTATAATGTAATATAATGACTTTGGTAAATGTGCTCATGTGTTAAGGGTTATCTCATGAAACCAGTAATGATAATTTTATACCTTCAAGGCTGTTCATTATTAAGATCATATCAACAATATAATGTCAATATGTGCAAGTGTGAATATGTATACTTATTATGAACTGTCTGGATTGGTTTGTTTTATGGCATATCAACCTCAGTGGGTCATTTAATACAACAAAGTTTTGAAATGAATTCATTCTTAATGGATAATACAATTTTTTTTTATAAACACGTTTTTCTATTTTTAAAAAATAAAATATGTTTTTCTATTTAACCCATAGATGGGACTCTAACAGGTACTACCACTCCGGATCAGTGTGGACCAGGAAGCAAGGGTGATGAAGGGGTGCTCCACATTCCCCAAACCTCCAGAATTGGAACCTCACCATCAGATAGAGTTTAATGTAATTCCCAGGACATGAAGATCCGCAGCCACTGCCTTCTAGCACCCATACAATAAAAAGGGTTGGGGGTTGCCATAAGGGCAATAGTTTTGGGACAATCATAAAGGTGCTAAGGCTTGACATGGATAGCTGATTGATTGGAGGAGGCCTCTCTGACCACTAGTCTAGCCTAAGTAAGGGTCTAAGTGGAGTGTTGCATGTCATGGACTGTTCATCAACCAAATAAGCAGGTGACCCCATTGGGGTGGGGGGGTCTTACCTCTCTGCAAGAGTCAGTCGGTGTATTCTAAAGCCTCAGCTGAGAGGGCTTATTATGAACTCATAAACATGTATATAAATATTCATTTACATGGAGATACACATTATTTGTAAGACTATGTATTTTTTGTTTTTGTTTTATTTATTGTTCTTTTAAATACACTCTGCCAAATTTTCTACTGAACAGTGTAAAGACAGAGTAACAAACTGGGTTATCCCAGTCAGTAGAACATTCGGCTAGAATGTACAAGGTTCCTAGTTCGATATCAGCCCTTGCCAACTCAATGTATGAGTAGCACAGGGATCTGGTGGTAAAGTAAGAAGCTGATTACAATCTGGTTTGCAACTTTATGATAATAGCATAGATTCAGCATTTTTGCTCACCCTGATCATTATAATTTCTCATGGCAGATAACTGTTAAATGCTGACTATAAAGCATTTCCCCTTAATTATTTTCAAATAATCTACTTATATATAAATTATAATGTAACTTCACACACATCCATATATAGGAGGTATTTGTGTGGCATTGAGTAGCGCAGGGATCTGTGTGGTGAAATAAGGAGTTGATGGTAGGTGTGGCACTCCACCTCAGATGCAAAAACAATCTCCTTTGTCTAGCGCTAGTGAAAAGGGGATAGACTCCCTCGACGATTAGCTGATACCAACTTTAGGCCACCGCAACAACTTACTTACTGTGTGAAAATTGAAAATGAGTTATTTTCTTATCATAATTGATATCGGTAATCCTTAACTTGTTCCTTGTAAATTCCAACCATAAAATAAACTGAACTCTCATTTTATGTCCGTGTTTTTGCAATAAATGTTTTATTTTTTTTGCACCCGTTATTTTACAATACTGAATATATTTTTTTTTATTTACAATCATTTATTGCAAACGTATATATTTTCTTTATTTAAAAAACATTTATTGCGAACAAATTTAAAACATTTATTGCAAAAACACGGACATAAAATGAGGGTTCAGTTTATTTTTTAGTAGGAATTTAAGAGGAACAAATTAAGGATTACCTTGATATCTTGTCTTTTACTTTTACAGTCACTCCGAGTTTATATCAATTGATGATTGTTGTTCAGTTTAGCTCAGTAATTATTTACCTCACATCCCATAGGAATACTTAATGTCAACTCTTGATGGGTTATTTAAGATCAAAATAAATTATTTTGTAAGAAATTATATGACTTCAGATAGCTAATGATAATCATCTGTAAACGGTTATAACTTCAGGTAACTATTCTTAATACTTATAATTTATACAACTATTTCTATCAAATAATAATTATTAGTTTGTATAGAGTTATATGGTTTCAAGCCAACAGCAACAATAATAATAATAATCATCCTCATCCTCTTCCTCCCTTGTAAACAATTATAGCTTCAAGTAACTATTTCTAATATAAATAAATTGCACACAGTTATATTGTTTCAATTAAGCAACATGTGGTTTCATGTAATTATTCCTATTTGATAATGGTAATTATTATTTGATTTGCAGATAGTTATATGGCTTTAAGTATTCCTATTCACATGCAGGTTAGACACAAGAAACT
This sequence comes from Doryteuthis pealeii, assembly GCA_023376005.1. Classification (NCBI taxonomy): domain Eukaryota; kingdom Metazoa; phylum Mollusca; class Cephalopoda; order Myopsida; family Loliginidae; genus Doryteuthis; species Doryteuthis pealeii. The sequence continues at coordinate 30,380,382 of CM042160.1, read as the reverse complement.
ATTTATGGAGGCGCATGTTCTAATGGTTAGAGTCATAGGAAATGAACTCGTCGACCCGAGTTCAATTCCTGGACAAAGCTGTTGGCATTTCACATAGCACTAATACCCTTAGGAAAGGTATGAATCCAATTCTCCCTCCAACTATGGGTAAATAGCAGGACAGACTGGGCTATTTAACCATGGATAGGTAACCAGTCTAGGAGAAGGATGTTGAGAATTTTTAATATAAGGTGTGTGCTAGATCCTTGCTCTTACTTATAGACTAGGCGAGATTATGTGATCTATTCCTTGGCCAATCACTGGCAGTACTCTGAGGCTGATTCAATACTTAACCCCCTCCCCTACTGGTCATAATTACTGCAACGTTCATAGACGACGGACATAGGATTAAATCACTGGACCTTTACCAATATGCAGGATAGGACTTATACGCTTACCAAAGGATCACCAAAGGATTCCATAACATAGGACTTTCTTTAAGCCCTTTTCAACTTGCCAAGGATGGCACTTAAAAACTTTATAAAGGAAAACTATGAATTAAACCTGTTAAATTCCGCTTATGAAATTGACCTTGTGTCACATCCTGCTCATGCAGAAGGGTTGGTAAATAGCTGGAATAGCAAACATTGTACGTTAAGAACATAACATTAAAAGTTAAAATATCTATTTTGATATATATCTTCTAACACAACATAGCATTACAAAAAGATGAGCAATGATAATTATTGATCCCTAAACCAAAACAAATGTTATTGAGCCTGAGCATGACATGCTCCTGTGTACATAACATTATTGTCTCTTCCACTGGGTACCAGTATGAAAAGCTTATACATATTTTGTTGAGCAGTAGACAGGATAGAGTGTCCATGTCACCTCCCCTTTTCAAGCAATCGGGAGGTACTGTTTAAGGCACCCACATTGCATTATTAGGCTAAAAGGAAAAGAGAAACAAAACCATTGAAGAATAATTAAAGTTCCAATTACCATCAAACTGGGAAGACAAGGCAACAATATAGCTTAAATACAAACCCGAATAGTCACAAAGTCTACTGCAGAATGACAGGATATATATAAGACTCCACAATGTCATTAAAATCAAGCAGTCAAGCAGCCAGTCAGAACTCAGGGAATGGAATGACCCAAATCACCCAAATTGATTAATGGGTCATTCTTGATTTCTATATATACCAACTGTCTTGGACACTGCTTAAGTTGTACTTAGTTAGCTGCTGTTGTTCAAACAAACAGTAGACTCACTGACTTCAATAACCATGAGTAATATTTACAACTTAAAGGGACTTGAGTGAGAAAAAGAAGAAAAACAAAAGGTATTAATGTACTGTAATGATAAACGAAAACACACACAGGCTTAAGAAAGCTTTATTCTACTTAGAATAATGTTACAGTTTACTGAGAGCTTATATACTCTCAGAAATGTCAGAGTTCCACAAAGGGAAGGTAAAGCTTATATGAGGTTCAAACTCTAGAAGACACAACATAGAACTGGCCATGGAAAAGAAAAGATAATCAATATTTGATGAAAAAATGCTGAAAACTTGAATACTAATTACTTTTATTGAAATAAATTATTGCACTATTATCTGTAAGAAGAATGGACGATGAAAAATCTGATAGAAAAATGATTTATTTCCAATGTTTAGAAGAGAGGGTTGTGTTGTTTGACATTTGGTCACCTTGAATGACTTCCAATATGAACTTCACATAACCTATATCACATTTGGAGATCTTGGGAGTCTTCATGCCAAAAATTATGTCAAAGCTCATTTATTATATACATATATATATATATATACACAAGTTGTTCTGTCTTGATGTAACCTGGCAAACAATCAGTAGGAAGTTGGTATGAACAAACATGAAGCTCATTTATTAGCATATTCAAGATATGTATATGAGCTTTTTATATATATATATATAAGCTTCCTACAGAAGGGTTGCCAGGTTACATCAAGACAGAAAAACTGGTGAATATATATATATATAATATATATATATATATATAAGAAAAGGTGGAATGAAAACATCACACAATGCTGTTAAAGAAGAAAACAATTTATAATATAATCATAGCTGATACTGATCAATATTTCGATTTTACAAAAATCATCATCAGAGCTCATTCACTCCCGTAGTTGTTTGGGTCGGAGAGGAAAGTCAAATGAGTTTACAAAACAAAAAACCTTAATACTGCAAAAAACGAAAGACGTTACAATATTCACCAACGTGGGCATTCGCGCCATATATATGTCGGTCATGTCTCATATGTATACATATATATATATATATATATATATATATTTATAAAAGAGAAATAAAGGAAAGAAAGTATAGAATGGATAAAATAGGATATTTTAACAAACTTTCCTTACACATGTTTCGGTCAGGAGTTTATCCATTATTATTTTTAAATAATCAAATGAAATGAAATAATAATAATAGAAAAAATGTAGAAATGTTCTGCATACAAAGAAGTATCAACCTTCCTCAGAGTAAATCCTTATTTTTTAAAATAAAATTTGTTGGAAAGCGGAGAATTTTTAAAATGTTCGAAAAAAGAACTTTTTTTAAGAAATCACGTGAAGAGAGTATTCAAACGCGGTCGAGAAAGACAGTTATAATAACGCCATGTCACATGTGATGGATTTTGAAATGGAGAGAGGATGGCTGGAATAAAGTTATGTGGAATTTTAATTTTCAAAGCATGAGGCATTTTTTTTTTTTTTTTTTAAATAGAAATTATATGTATGTGTGATTTGTTGGTGGTTCATTTATTAATTTGTTATTAATGTCATTGTAGTGATTTTCTAATTAAAAATTGTTGTTTTAGTAAAATCAACGTGAGTATTTAAATATGTTAGGGGACATAAACAAACTTGCTGTTTCATGTTATTAGGAGGAGAGTAGAAACTATTCTATAGTTTAGATTCTCCGCTTTCCAACAAATTTTATTTCAAGAAATAAGGATTTACTCTGAGGAAGGTCGCTACTTCTTTGTGTGTGGAACATTTCTACATTTTTTCTATTATTATTATTTCATTTCATTTGGTTATTTAAAAATAATAATAGATTGAATAATGTACACATGGATAAACTCCTGACTGAAACACATGTAAGTAAAATTGATTAAAATATCCTATTTTATCCATTCTATACTTTCTTTCCTTTCTTTCTCTTTTCAACATACTGTCAGATTCACTTCTATTTTCATTATATATATATATATATAATTATATATATATATATATATATAAGCATCTTGATTTTCCATATCATTTTGAATATATATATATATAAAGTGTTGTTATGGGTCCAACAGGAGAAAATTAAATATTTTATTAAAAAAAGGTCCGCAAAATGGATTAAGTTTTTTTAAAAATTTTAATTATCATTTTGCATTTGTGACGTGTTTTCTGATAATCTGATATCTTCTTCAGGTGTTAATTAACTATATCACCGTTAATAACCATATATATATATATATATATATATATATATATATATATATATGCTTTTTTTTATTTCATCCTTTATTTAGTTTAAGATCAAACTGAAGGACAAAACATATTTAGCAAATTTTTCAAATACATTTTATAAACATATTTTCAGTCAGTTATCTGGATCATAAATTTAGAAACTAAAATTAAATTATTGATTTTTGACAAGTCATTTTTTCAACTTAATTTTAGTTTTTCTCATCACAACTCCTTAGGTGATCATTCTACAACCATTAATGAACAAACAGTAATATTATTCTGAATTTTTATAATCATTATCAATAATTATTAAATGTTTACTAGTATTTCTTTCATCTTGTCTTCTAATAATTCAGACTGTCATCCTTTGCATTAATGAACAGAAAGGATGAAAAATGACAGCAAATAGTTCCATAAAACAATATGTTGATTCTAGAAACTATGCCAGAGATCAATATTTTGATCCTTTAAACTATTCCAGAGAGCAATATTGATCCTTGAAACTATTCCAGAGTGCAATATTTTGATCCTTGAAACTATTCCAGAGTGCAATATTTTGATTTTAGAAACTATTCAGGAGCAAATATTTTGATCCTAGAAACTATTCCAGAGACTATTCCAGAGATCAATATTTTGATCCTTTAAACTATTCCAGAGAGCAATATTTTGATCCTTGAAACTATTCCAGAGTGCAATATTTTGATTTTAGAAACTATTCCAGAGAGTATTTTGATTCTAGAAACTATTCCAGAGATCAATATTTTGATCCTTTAAACTATTTTTGCAATATTTTGATTTTAGAAACTATTCCAAAGACAATATTTTGATCCTAGAAACTATTCCAGAGTGCAATATTTTGATTTTAGAAACTATTCCAGAGAGCAATATTTTGATCCTAGAAACTACTTTGATCCTAGGCAGAAGTTCAGATCTCTGCATAAGTAATCCTGTCATTTTTTACGTGTACCATACAAGTATAAGATAAGTGTTATCTATCATCCTGTGTAATCAGTAACTCCAGCTGAACTCATTATTTGAACACTACAATAAGATCTTACTTATGACCCCTTCATTTTATTAGAATTCTAACCTAAACCTACTGATACATGGTTCTAATATTGGGTTTTATATACATCAATTTGTAATGGCACCGAAAGAAATAAATTTTCATTGTCTTTAAATAGAACAGACTTGCGAAGGTTGTGGTGGGGGCACTTAAAGACATTTTAATCATGAAGGTTTGTGTGTACAGACCTCATAACAATATAATCTATGCTTTGTGGTCCATGCCCTTCATACACCAAGGCATCGACAAGGAAGAGAGAAGAGAGAGAGAGAGAGAGAGAGAGAGAGAGAGAGCATCTTCCTCTGTCCCAGACACCTTTTATCTATAAACATAAGAGAGATTAAATAGTTCTGCTCTGTGTGTCCTTCGTCATCATGTCTTTGTCTGCTAATTTCCTCCTCACCAAACCAAGTGCAAGGAATAATTTTACTTCTGTGATTTATAGTGTTTCTGTTGAGAGAGAGAGAGAGAGAGAGAGAGAGAGAGGGAGAGAGAGAGAGAGAGAGAGAGTGGTGGATGTGGGAGGTATACTCTCAGGTAATGTGGGACCCAAAGCAAAGAGATAAATCTAGTCTGTCTTGATGATACTTTCCCAACTTCACAAATTGATTGCTGGGTCAAAGATCTTTTTATCTATATTAATAATTGGGAAGAATTTGTTTGTCCGTCCTCTACAGACTACAAAAATCTTTGATGTGCAGAAACTAAATAAAAAAATAATCAATAATTTTTACCATGAAAATGCATTTCTAATGATCTCTATTAATAAATGAGAAGAGTCCCTTGTTGATTGTTTTGGTGTTTAATGGCATATCAATGTTTTTTTTGTTTGATTTAACTTCAGGTGCATTACTAAATTGATAGAAATACTTTCATTAACTTCATGTGTATTAATAACTACCAATGGTTGACCATCAGCCACCACCTTCTAGTACATATATGATAAAAGGGAAGCGTGTGGTGTAATGGTTAAAGTCATGGGAAATGGACTCGTCGCCCCGAGTTCAAATCCTAGACGTGGTAATTGCATTTCACTTAGCGCTAATACCCTTGGGAAAGGTATGAATCCTACTCTCCCTCCAGCTATGAGTAAATAGCAGGGCAGACTGGGTTCTTTAACCATGGCTAGGTGACCAGTCTAGGAGAAGGAAAACTCTGAATTCAAACCTGTTAAACTCCGCTTAAGAAATTGACCTTGTGTCGTATCCTGCTCGTGCGGAGGAGTTGGCAAAGATATATATGATAAAAGGGAGTTTTCCATAAGAGCAATTTGAAGAATACCGTAGGGACAATCATATAGTTGCTAGGGCTTAATATGGACAGCAAATTGACTAGATGGAACCGCTCTGCCTACGGCTCCCACCCAAGTGAACACCAAAATGGAGTGTTGCATATCACTTGGTCCTTTTAGTACCTGTGTCTGAAACTGCTCAGCCACCCCAATCATGTCCTCAGGTATTACGGATTTATACCCATGGCCAACAGGTGGCCCCGTCGGGAGGAGATCTTACCTCTTTGCAAAGACCCAATCAGTATATTCTGCAGCCCCAGCTCTTGTTGGTGGCCAAATAGTTTGATGTAGATATAATTATAATTTGCAATTAAGTCAAAAATTGACCGATCTGTTACTTTACATTCTGCCTAACACTTTCTTCCCCTCTATGTGTATCTTGATTCTTTCCTCATTATATATGGTTAGTTTCTCTGAGAGACTAGAGAGAGAGAGAGAGATGAGAGAATTTGAAATGTTTTTCTATGTTAAATAATGACAATATTTTTTTACAAATGTTTTTCTATGTTAAATTACGACAATATTTTTTACAAAGAAAATGCATAGGTAATGGTTCTTACTATAAAAATACACTGTCAATGACTTTTACAAACAAAATGTATTGTGATTGCTTTTTACAATAGAAATACATACCTAATGGTTTTTACTATGAAAATGCATTGCAAACTATCAGTATTTGAGGTGAATTTCTTTGATCCCAGCTAATGAAAGCTAAACAGTTTTGTGTATCTACTAATTGTATCCAGGTGAAGGTTCTAACATGAAGAAAAAAAATTGTTCTTCATGGAGAGAGTGGGCTCTTATTGGAAGGTTGTCTCGATGTTACATAATTATTGGATCCCTAATGCTTTTATAAGGTATTGTTGAAATCATAATGGCGATTAGTACAGCTGATGGCCTTGAGAGTGAGTGGCGGTGCTTGACCTCACTCTGACCTTGCTTTCCGGGGATGGATCGTGAGAACCAGAAGCAATAGAAGGCCCTCTTCCTGTTTAAGGATATAGTAAGTAACTCAGTCAGTTAGAAGTTAGAAGCCAAGCTAGCAACATGTAAGCCTCATCTGCGCAGATTGTCTGGGTTGAGGATTTGGAATAAAGTAACATCAACGTAAATCGAAGTCTTGTGTTTATTACCTAAAAACTAACAATAACACAGGGCTTCTGATAACAAGAAATTCCAACAGAAACCAGACCCGACGTCCCCGAGAAAGTCAACACCAGACCTTAGAAGATATACCAGACCAAGATAGATGATAGACGATCAGAAGCAAAGCTGGCCAGAGTAAGAAGTAAGAAAGGTATATAACAATATATGCTGATTTGGTAAAGTGAAAACCCCAGTATATAACATTGACAATAAATAATAATCAGTGGGAAGCCATGTTTCTACAAGATATAACTAATTGCACAGAATTTAAATTTTCAAACGCCCCCTCAAAATATCAATTACTCATTTACTTTACCAAAACATTTTTTTATAGTTAATCAAACATTAATTGGGTAGTTCTTCAAACTAATTAAAGTAATTACATATCCTTATTGGTTAGTTAGTTAGTACTGTTTAAATGTCACTCATTTTATGCAAGTCTTGACTGTTTAGATGAATATTTCAACTTATAGGTAGATATTAACATCTTGTTGAAATTAAAGACTCAGTACAAAGCTGAATAATCTTTTTCTCTTCATTGCTTAATGGGTTAAAATATATTCACATTAATATATATATATATATATATATATATATTGAATTAAACAAAAGACACATCTGTTTAACAATTTTATTTGTGATTTTTTCAAGGTTTCTGGCCAAATTTTAATATTTGGATGGAATTCAAAAAGAAAGAACTGGTAAAATGTGATGTGTATATATTTACTTTGTCATTAATTGTTTTATTTTTGTAGTTTCATCTGGACATACATACATACACACCAATTGCCCTTTACATATGTATTAAAGTCTAGCTGAGTTAGATTTGCCTAAAAACGGCCCATGTTATTAATGCATTTAACATTCTGAAATATGTGTTATATATCAATAAGAAATCTTATTATAATGGAGATTGTGTGTTTGTCTGTCTGTAACCGAAACTATATTACTACTCAATTCACAGTTCCCTTAGTTATTTACATCACATTCTCCATGATTTAATTTTTATTTAAACCTCAATGAATAATAAAATTATTTTACATTATTAAGACTGTTGACCATATCTACATACTAATAACATGCAATTGTATTTATATATACAACAAAATAGCAGTTTACAGTGTGAATGGGAAGGCTAATTTGCATATTGATATTAAAAATGTAATTTTAATAAATATATGCTTAGTATTATTGGTTTCTAACTGTTTGGTTTTATTTTAATGAATATAAGCAAAAATCTCTTTAATAAATCTTAAAAGAAATCCATTAACAAGAAGAAATAATTGTAATATTATTCTTTACTTCCTATTTTAGCTAAACATTTTAATTAGGAAAATTTACCAATCAAAGACGGGAGTAACAGAAAATGATGGAAGAGTTAGTTTCAAAGTTGTTCTATTTTTCAATCATATCCCCTCTGTTCAAAATCTTTTTATCTACATTCTTATTCAGTTTCATTAGCCTTTCTAATTTAATATGATATTTTATTATAAAATTTAACTAAAATACTTGCACCCGAAGGGTGCATATATTTGCTAGTAAATATAGTAAACCTTAGAGCTCAGACCTTGGGGAATTTTAATCTATTTTATTCTCAGGGATTCAAGCAGTGAAATTTTATAAAGGGATAAAACATACTACACTTTCATTTTTGAAAGCGGATTTTCCAGGATATCAAGAGAAGAAAAGAGGATTTTTCATTGCAGTATCCAGATTATGAATACAAATTAAAGTCTATTATTATTTTTTTCAGACACCATCTCAGAGAAGCTTGGGCAGCTGACGTTGCAAAATGTGGAGCAAAACATTTATTATTCCATGAATTATTCAGACCAGCATCCTCATCTTGTCTGAATAATTCATAGAATAATAACAATACTTCAGACAAAACATATTTATGCTATCTTGATTTGATATGTCTACTCTGATTTACAATGAGAAAACTTTTATTGTCCTGTTTAGAAAGAAAGTTTTCTTTCTTGTATTTGTAGCTTTTAGCCAACTGTATCTCAACCCAATATTGGACTTTTTCAGCAGAAACGAGTATTGCACTTTTCAGCAGAAATGACTTTTTAAAACACATTTGAATGTACTTAATTCGCCATGAAAAGTTATGGTTGGGTGGGTTTTATGGCACGTCAACCCTAGGGTTATTTCATGCCAAAGACATTTAACTTTATTCATTCATTATGTGGTGTACTTGTAACTTAAAGTTTTAAAATAAAATCATTTTTAATGGATACTCAATTTTAAAAAAAAAATACATTTTTCTATTTAACCAATAGATGGGACCCTAACAGGTACTACCACTCCGGGTCAGAGTGGACCAAGGAGCAATGGTGATGAAGGGGTGCTCCACATTCCCCAAACCTCCAGAACTGAAACCTCACTATCAGATAGAGTTTAACATCATTCCCAGGACATGTAGACCCTCAGCTACCGCCTTCTAGCACTAAAAATGGTTGGGGCTTGCCATAAGGGCAATAGGGTTGGGGTAATCATATAGGTGCTAGTGCTTGACGTTACCAGCTGATTGATCGGGGGGCCTCTCCGACAGGTCCATCTAGCCCAAGAAAGGGCCAAAGTGGAGTATTGCAGGTCATGCACTGCTCATCAACCAAAAATCCGTTCTCAAGCATCACGGGGCGCCACCCATGGCTAACAGGTGGCCCCATTGGGGGAGTCTTACCCCTCTGCAAAAGTGCAGTCGGTGCATTCTAACACTCCAGTATAACACTACAAGTGTTATGGGTTGATTGGCGATCTTTTAATTAATTACTACTTAATTAAACTACCCTAATTATTAATTAGGATAGTTTGTTAAATGTTAAAGTTACTTTTGTAAGGTAGTGTAGAAACAAGTAAAAACGAAATAATAATGATTATATTAAAAATTTCAATTTATCCAAACAAAGAGTGGTGTCACGTAGGCCAATAAATTCTTTAAATTATGGAATTTGACCGATATTACAGGAATTTTAAATTTTGAAAAAATAAAACAATAATTAAAAAAATAAGATTCCAGGAGTTGGTCAAAAATGTCAAAAACTTACATGAATAAAACAATGGTTGGCCTTGAGTTTTAGTAGCTGGAAAAAACAATGGAAAACTACAACAAAGGCTGACACAAGGCCATTTAGGCAGGTAGGCAATGTTATCGAGTGGCTGGCCTATCAGAGATGTATGTTCGGGGGGAGAGGGTCTAGAAGCCATAAATAACAGAACTTCAACAGAGAACAGAAAAGCGGAGACCGTCAGCCGAAGTTAGGCACACCAAAATCAGATATCGAGAGCTCGCCATAGCTCGGGGCCCTTGTCACAACTTTGCCAATACACTCCGCCATCTTGCCACTTGGTACCAAATTGATAATTTAACCAAAGATAACTAGCTGTAGATTGCTAGTCAACTGACAAAGAAATTACTTTCAACACCCACGCTTCTTTGACATTATACAAAATTACTGAACATTATATGACAATAAATGTATATATTTTGTACATAATCATCAGAAAGCATTCCTGTTTATTTTGTTTGATTGACCCCGTTGATAGATTTAGGTAATTTGGTTATCATTTAACCAACCGAGTTGATAAGAAAGCATAGAACCAACTCTCCTTCAGGACACTATAGTACTATAATCTGTGCTACGACCAGCATAGAATAATCCTCGGACACTATAGTATTATATTTGGTATCATCCAACCCAACGACTGTGATACTGAGCCGGAGCATCGTTCCATAAATTGAAACCCTGTCCCGACAACGTATTATACCAGCCAACAGAGCGGTTGTAACTTGTACAGTTTTTCTTAATAGTATTTCAGTAGATGATTCTGTTGGTAATTGGCTATTCAATATATGTTGGTCTGAATTTAAGATGCGGGTCTGAATTTAAGACGTTGGTTCGCCATTAGTTCACAAGAGACAACCAAGACTTATATTTTTTGTTCAGATTCAGACTTTTTCAACTGTGGCGGTGTCGAAGCCGGTACGTTTTTATATCATGATGTATCCAGCCTAACTGACTGACTTAGCTTTGGTCTTCGTTCCCACAGTCAACCGGAAAGAAGGTTACCAAAAGGTTATTTTCTATCAATCCTCTAACCGTACAGATTTTGAATTTTAACGACTTTTGGTTGAACATCTAGCTCTACACTAACCGTTAAAAAAAAACAAAAACAAACAAAAAAACAACAGTTTATCAATATAAAACAATACTGCATAACACAATGAATCATCAAATCAAAGTAGAACTCCACTGAGTGCCCCATACATGCAGCCTTGTGTCACAACTAAACAAAGCTAGTCCTCTTATTTTCATTCTGAAATTTAGACATTAACATTAGATTTAATTTTATTTCATAATTATTCGATAATTTCATAATTAGGAAGAACTCCATTGGATTCTCCAGAATATAATTCATTACAGCTCTGATTTTACAAGATATACAGGGCGGGGTCATGTTATACCGAAGGCTGGGGGGGGGGGAGTCCCTTAAGAAAAGATTGTGATATTGTAATAAATACCTGGTACCTGTTACTTAAACATTTTAGTTTAGTTTGGTAGTTGTTATCTGCCAATGTCAGCATTTCTGCTGATAGTTTGAACATCCAAGAGTGCATGTGTGTATTTATCTGTGGATGAACGTGATAGCACAACTAGAGTTTGAACTTGCTTAATACGATGTCACAGTCTAGCACATTATTAGCCCCTACACCACGGGACTCTCCAAAATTAGTTTTAATTATTTTTTTACTTCTTAAAAGAAATGTAAAACTTTACTAACCTTTCAATAACTTTTTATATTGTTTTTTTTTTAGAGAGAGAGAGAGAGAAAGCATTGGAATATGTTTTGAAGTGGACATACAAAACTTTAATTTTTTGGACCATATGACCTTTAGGCAAACCTTTTGCTTTGCTGATTCATAAGTACATTTTTTTCATTTACACCGTCAACATCCGGTTAGTTTTATAATAAATAAAATAACTCTAAAAATCGTCTGTTAACAAACAACCGGATGTTGACGGTGTAAATGAAAAATGTACTCATGAATCAGCAAAGCAAAAGGGGTGCCTAAAGGTCATATGGTCCAATCTTTCCTTTAACAAGGAATCAGAAAGTCACACTTGATGGTGAAAGACATGAATCACTTCTCCTTTCTTTGAGTATATAGTAGAAAGGGCCCGGCCTCTTTTACCTTGGTACAGCAACCAGTTTAGAAGAAGCGAAATTCAAAATTCAAATCAGCTGTTAATTGCTTAAAAATTACCTTATTTAACATCTTGCTATGGTAAATGAGTTGGGAAATGACACAATTGTCAGATTAGTAGTCTGTAAGAGAGCCAATACTTATATTTATAAGTTCCTTTTTGCTTGGATGGGAGGGACTGTTACTGTATGCAATAGAGTTAGTTTATATTTTGATTGATAGTTTTTAATGGCATGTCAACCCATCTAGGGTTGTTTTATGCCTAGAGGTTAGGGAATTGCATTCATTGTGTAACAGTTGTCCCCTTTGAATTAAGTATTTATGATAATGATACAAAGTATCTGTAAAAAAACGCTTGAAAGAAAATTATTTAAGACCTTAAAAACTTCAAGATATCATCATTAATATCAGCACAGGGGAAGTTAAAGTTTTGGTAAATGCAATTTTTATTAGGTTTTCCTTTTCCTTATGTCTAATTTGTTTGAATATTTATTCTAAATGATTAGTAATTGTATTTTACGGCTGTTCAAGTCAAGGATACATGTGAAATAAACGTCAGTTGAAAACAAAACAATTCTTTGTTTTTCCTGAGACTGGTACACATTGTAAATTCATATATAATATTTATATGTAGCTGTTTTTTTCAACACGTTTTATATATATATATATATATTATATATATATATATATTATGATATATTGATAATATAGTGTGGTATATCATAAGTAAATAGTGTTCAATATTTTGGATACCGCATTTATATTTAAGTTAGGGTAGCGTGGACATGAAGTCAACAGTGCTTGAATTTTTGCCTATGAGATTTTCAAAGCACTTGGTGTGAAAATCACACAGGCGAGAAATTCTACTAACCTTTAAAAATATTTTTAAAACAATTAACAGTTTCCAAATTCATTTCCAAGTTACGAAAATTGTTATCGCACAAAATAATTTGTCGGAAAAATCACGTAAAAAAGTCACCGAAAAACAATTGAAGTAATTAAAACTCGGGAATCCAAAATTTCAGTATTGCGGGTCCGGATCACGAAATGTTTTTAATTTACTCACAACATCGGTCTGATTCCAAAATGGTATGATATGTTGGGCCACAACATCTAGGAGTAAAGTCGAAAAAATTTTACACTCTGACATTCGCATTTGTTTATATATATATATATATATATATATATATTATATATATATATATATATATATATATAATATATATATAATAAATGAAGGAAAAACTTTAAACTTACCTCTGGCACTAGGCACATTGAGCTCTCAATACGGTTTACCTGCATCAACTTGGTTAAACCGAACATGGAAAGATCCTAACTACGAATATTGAATAAAAATAATTCTTAAACTCTACTATTTGACCCAGTGGACCTGGTGTAGCATAATTATTAGGGTCTATGGAGAATTTAGGAATTGACAGGGAAAGAGAGGAAGGATGAATAAGAACAAAAAAATGTTAAAATTTCAAAGAGTAAACACTAAGCGGGGTGCCAGTAATTTGACCGAAGAAGGACTCCGGAAATAGATTTAAAAATAAAAATGGAAGTTCCCGGTTTTGACCAGAAACGGATGTGAAGTCTGTACGAGAAACGGGAGAGGAGAAAATCTGCCTCTTTTCGTCTAGTGGGAGTCAGACGTTGGTCCCGGTCCCTTGTATGGATGTGGGACAGCAGTACATAACATGGTACTATGTTAGAAGATAGAATAATTTGACAATACTCCTTCTCTTTCTCTCTGTCTTTCCTTTCCTCTGAAAAAGAACCCACAAGCCTAGAAATAAATACACAACCCCTTGAGACTATACAACTTGTGTGTATGTTGTTTCTGAACTAATGGCTATTACTACTACTAACGGCGACTACTACTACAACTTGAGTTGGCCTATGCGACGCATATCGTTCTGATACATATATCTATTGAAGTAAGTCAGTTAGACAGTCAACAATTGGTTTGAGCAATGTGACTGGCCAAGCACAACTGAACCAGTGTCAAGACAACTGGTATTTATGGGAATTCAGAACAGTCCACCCATGCATTTGGGTGAGTCCATTTCCTGAGTCCTGATTGGCTGCTTGGTTTGTAGGGTCCTCTGAGGCTCCATAAATCCTGCAACTTTTCAGTGGTCTCTACGGCATCTCAGAATCGTATTCAGTTACGACTGTTTGCCGTCTTGTCTTGCCAATTCGACGGTAATTGGACTTAGTATTCTATAATATCATTCTAGAGTTATGCTACACTGAGAGTGATTGCATTAAAGGGTACTTCACACTCTGCAAAATTCTAGAACTTGAGCCTCATGTTTGCATTTTGGGTTCAGAAACATGATGGGAATTTGATGTTCTTTTAGATAATGTTCTAGCTTATAAAGATTTAACTGCAGTTGCACATAGTGAAAGGGTTAAAAAGTAGGGATTGTTTTAAAAAAAGTTATCAGAAATTGTTGAACCATTAGCTAAAATTGCCTTCTGGTTCTTCTTGTGGAGACGTATTAGTAATGTATTGAAAGTATTTCAGAGTCTCCAGTTAAGGGGTTGTGAGGATATTTTCAGCAAAAAGTGTGCCATATTTGTCAAAAACCATTAGTGAGTAAATACTAGGGGTAGTGCTAAATTAAAGCAACTGAAGACCCAAGGCAAAGAGACCTTAGGAGGTCTAAACTTGATAACATCATGAGAAACAAAACTTTGTTCTCATCTTTATCTACTCAATAAAAGTGGAACATTGCTGAAATTTTACTATTGATAAAAAGTATTTTTTTATAAATTTATTATGAATATTATGATTCACATAAATAAATAAAAACAATCACTTGTTCTCAAAACGCAATCTATAATAATAGACAATAAAATGAACACTTAAGGGCCGGTTTAACTCAGTCGGTAGAGTCTTCAGCTAGGAATGACAAGGTTCTTGGTTCGATACCGGCCTTCGCCAATTCAGCATATGAGTAGCACAGGAATCTGTGCGGTAAAGTGAGGAGCTGATGGTAGGTGTAGCGTTTCACCTCAGATGCTAAAATAATCTCCTTGGTCTAGCACTAGTGAAAAGGGGATAGACTCCCTCGCTGTCTGGCTGATACTGACGTTAGGCCACCCCGACGACTTTACTTTATTTCATAGCTTACTTCATCATTTGATTCTAAGTAGCTATAAAGCTGCCAGAGACTTAATTAAACAATGTCTACACACTTGTGTAACTCTTATACAGTCATATGAGTTTTATGTGACCAACCAACCAATAAACAAAGGCAATTTGGGGTAATTTTGAACATAGCAATACATAATAAAGATGAGGAAAACAGTCTGAAATATCAAAATTACGGCGATATGAGTTCAAATTCTGGAAGAGGCGGATTGCATTTCATATAGCACTAATACCCTTGGGAAGAATCCATCCAACGATTCTCCCTGCAGCTATGGGTAAATAGTAAGGCAGAATAAGCTCTTTAATTCTTGTATGGCAACAAATATATGAGAAAGACAACTTTGTTGAGGGGTTAGTAAATATATATCACTATAATGCTGTTACATAATTCGTGGGTAGCCTACGAATTATATCTGTAAGTGTAGTTAGATTTTGAATTAGAATTCGTTGAAATTTAAAATTGGGGGGGTGTTATATTATTGATAGGTAATGACCTTTAGTTGACCTTCCGCCAATGAGAGCAGAAGTTAAGTTTAATTAGATTTTGGCCGTTAGTCAACAGGACAAGACGTAACGTTCATCTGTCCTGAGATACCAACTTCACACCGCACGGTTGAAAACTCCTTTGGGGTTTTTGATAAAGAATAAAGAAAAACAAGTAAGTCTTGCTTAATCATTACAACCAAGAACAAAGCACAGACAACCAGCCCAGAAGAAGGAAGAAAGCACAGCAGAAGAAGAACGATGGCCGCTAACAAAGCAGAACAAGTAAGATATCATCTCCCTTTCTCTGTCCTCTCTACCATTTATAAAAAGTAAAGTCGTCGGGGTGGCCTGAAGTCGGTATCAGCCAATCAGCCAAGGAGTCTATCCCCTTTTCACCAGCGAGGTGAAGCGCCACACCCACCATCAGCTCCTTACTTCACCGCACAGATCCCTGTGCTACTCAATGCCACACACATACCTCCTATATATGGATGTGTGTGAAGTCACATTATAACTTATATATAAGTAGATTATGTAGTGAGAGAAGAGACTTACCTCGTGCAAAACGGGCAAGGACTTGCTTTGCATGCAAGTCCACCGGAACTAAACGGTGAAAGAGGAGTGGGTGTAGGCAGGCATGCAACGTCATTAAAGTTAGAGAGGAGAAGAAGAAGCCTCTTTATAGAAGCACCTGAGGCATTGTGGGTAGAAGTTAGAAATCAAACGTCTACTTCTCTGAGAGGGAGGGGTGAACGTGGATGCAAAGAGTGTTAGAGACAGATTATTTGAAAATAATTAAGGGGAAAGGCTTTATAATCAGCATTTAACAGTTATCTGCCATGAGAAATTATAATGATCAGGGTGAGCAAAAATGCTGAATCTATGCTATCTATTAATAATGGAGATTCGCTTCCGGTTTTTGTCTGTAACAAAAACTACGTCACTGCTTACGTCACCCTGCCTAAAGTCGTCATAAATAGAATACACTCAAAATTTGAGCATGCAATGTTAGACAGTCATCATTGGGTTTTTTTGAACAAGTTTTAATAAATACATACCTGGTATTATCTATATTTATATATATTTTTTTTATTTTGATATTTATTTAAAGTTATCAGAACTAAGTTTCCATTTCAATTTTTTTTTTTTTACTCCTTTAATAAATTTATTTTATTTTTACTCCTATAATAAATTTGATGATTTTACTTTACTTATGATACAAACTCTCTGATATTAAATTTCCAACTCCCATCCCTCAGGCAATATTTATTTACGTCGCCCAGAGGCCGTTTTTATTTTGCTAGTTATTATAAAGTTGCAAACCAGATTGTAAATTGCTTTTGAAGCGCCCAGTAAGTCGTGGGATAAAAGGAACCATCAGAGTCAGTGTGTGTGGATCTCTGTATGTGGGTGTAAGAGAGAGAGAAAGAAAGAAAGAAAGAGTGAGTGATGTGAGTGAAAGAGAGAGAGAGAGGTGGGGGGGGGGAAAGTGCACAGAAAAAGAAAGAAGAGAGCGAAAAAAAAAAAAGAAAAGAAAGAAAGCGAATATAACTAAGTAAATTAGTTATTAAGTTTTTGGTGTTACCAGGGAGATTATTTTTGGGTGGAGAGCCACACCTACTGTTCAGTTACAGATAAGTGATAATCCAAGCTCTGCAATTGGCTCGTAAACTGTTGGAAATAAGCGATCATGTGTGTGTGTGTAAGGAGGAGAGAGAAATGAGAGAGAAGAGAGGAAAGAGAAAGAGAGAGAGAGAGAGAGAGAGAGGGTAAAAGAGAGAGAAGGAGAGAGAGACAGACAGACAGACAGAGTAAGTGGAGGGAAAGTGCACAGATAGAATAATTGAAAAGAAAGAAAAATAGTTGTAATTATTTCTTTGATTAAGAAAATTGTTTATAATTGGGTGGAGCGCCACAACCTACTGTCAGCTACTAGATAAGATTTGCTTCCTTAGAACATTTTAATGTCACTGTGCTAGCAGAAATATCACTATTATCGCGCATCCTTCCATCTTACTAAAGACATTAGACTTAGTGTCCACTTTCTTTGTTTTCTTTTTTTTTTAAATCTGCAACTATGCGAGAGGCTGAACGGACCAAATTTTGAAATGGCAATTCTGGTGCAGCGATTGCAAAAACAAATGGTGATGCTTGCTGAAGATGCTGTGTCTCCACTTCCTTATGGCACGTAATGTACCATTTCTTCCTCTGTTTATTAATAAGTAAAGTCAACGGTGCGGCTTAAAAGTCGTATCAGCCAGTCAGCGAGGGAGTCTATCCCCTTTTCAATAGCGCTAGACCAAGGGGAGATTGTTTTTAGCATCTGAGGTGTGGAGCGCCACACCTACCATCAGCTCCTACTTTACCACACAGATCCCTGTGCTACTCATAACGCTGAGTTGGCGGGGACCGGTATCGAACTAGGAACCTTGTGGTTTCTAAGCCGAACGCTCTACCGACTGAGCTATAGACACACACCAATAAATGAAGATGTAAAAGTGGTGGCTATATAATATATATATATATATATAATCTTATTATAATAGAGATTTGTGTATTTTTCTGTCTGTAACCGAAACTAGATTACTACTCAAGTCACAATTCCCTAGTTATTTTACGTCACATTCTCCATGATTCTATTTCTATTTAAACCTCAATTAATAATAAGACTGTTTGACATTATTAATACTGTTGGCCTTACCTAAAGTACTTAATAACATGCAATTGTATTTATATATATACACAAAAATACCAGTTTTCAGTGTAAACGTAAAGCTAATTTGCATATTGATATTAAAAAAACTGATTTTTAATAAAAATGTGCTTGGTATTATTGATGTCTAATTGTTTGGTTTTATCTTATAATGAATATGAGTAAAAATCTCTTCAATAAATCCTAAAAAAGGAAATTTCATTAACAAGAAAAAGAAATAAGTGTAATTTTATTTCTTTACTTCCTATTTTAACTAAATAGTTTAAATTAGGAAAATTTTAGCATTGAAAAACGGAAGTGAATGAAAGGGTAAGTTTCAGTTGTTTCTTTTTTTCCGATTATACCCCCACAGTTTTCAAATCTTTTTTATCGTATTCTTAATTAGTTTCATTAGCCTTTCTGATTTAATATAATATTTTATTACATTTAAACTTAAATACTTTGTACCCGGAGGTGCATATATTTGCTAGCATATATAAAATAAATATATATATCATCAAATTGAAAATTTGGAGTAGTATCTAAAATATTCTGACTCTCTGTTCTACTTTGATCACTTAGTAATACTAACAATTTGATAATTAATACCTATGATATCTACAAGGACAAACTAAAGTTATTAAGTTTAGTAAGAATCACTTCAGAGAAGAATCTACCAAATATGGAACAGCAGAAGAATTCTTTGAGTGATACATTGAGGACTTAGGTGGCCACTTGAAAGAAGAAAATATTTCTAGAATGGTCATCATTATAAATTGTATTGTCGTAACCAATCAAAAAAAACTGAAGAGACAATTTCACACCACTTCAAATTCAATATAACTGTACAAACAATTAGAGGATGATGATGATGAGGATGATTATGAATAAACTCATATTTGAGTCATGTGATACGTATGCATTTTCTGCTGATGTACACAGCAGCCTTCTTTTTTTTTTCTGAATTTCTGAAATAGGGCAAAACAACAAAGAAAATAAACAACTGGTTGAATTGCATCTATAATTTGACTATCATTTTGACATTTCATAGTTTTAGAAATAAAAGAAATTGATCATAACTCGACTATTGACAAGGAATCTTCATGAGGATTAAATGTCGCAATTGGGAAAAACAGTTTAAACATATTTGGTGCCGTTATAGTATGTGGCCTACATTTTTGATTTCTGTGTATATATGTTGGCCTACTTTTGATTCTGTTATATATGTGGCCTATCTTTTTTTGTTATAGTATGTGGCCTACCTTTTTGATTCTGTTATAGATGTGCTACCTTTTGATTCTTTTATAGTATGTGGCCTACCTTTTTTGATTCTGTTATAGTATGTGGCCTATCTTTTTGATTCTGTTATAGTATGTGGCCTAACCTTTTTGTTTCTGTTTTATTAGTGTGGCCTACCTTTTTGATTCTGTTATAGTATGTGGCCCTACCTTTTTTTGATTCTGTGTTTAGTATGTGGCCTAACCTTTTTTGGTCCTGTTATAGTTTATGTTGGCCTACCTTTTTTGATTCTGTTATTAGTATTGCCTACCTTTTTTGATTCTGATTATAGTTATGTGGCCTAAACTTTTTGATCTCTATTTATCAGTAAAATTCTTCTGCTAGTGGCTGAACTGATATCCTGGTGGTTAGAGGCTCTATTGACAGAATATGTCAAAAATATGACTGTATGGAATGATTATATACATATATATATATATATTGTGACATATACATCAACCAGTATATATATGTTAGAATTAGAAGAAAACTCTATTTGAAAAAAAATTAAAAAAATTAAAAAAACCATAGATCCGTAGGCGAGCAAAGAAAGTAAGATTCAGTTGGTTTATTATTTTTATGAAAGAATGTTAACGTGGTCACTACTACCCATGTACCTAGAAGACAATTGTACTCTTCCTCCACACCTCAGGTGATAGGGGAAATATGCATGTAGATTACAACTGTGAACCCGTAAACCTAAAAGTACACTTTACCCCGGGATGTTGCTATGACGCCAACTAAGAAGGATTTTTCGCGCAAAAAACACACAGTTGATGGGATCGTCCCGATAGAGAAAGACAGACGACAACCGCTCCATAAAAATTTTATATTTGGATCGAAAGACAGGAGCATGGAAGAATTAAAGACATTTTATCGCAAATTAAAGTTAATTCAATTGGAAGAAAGGAATGAAACACCGTTGATAAAAAAAAGAAATGAACAATTTAACAATTCGTTTGGGTTACAACGTCGCAGTGAGTTAACAAAAAAAAGATATAAAATTTTAAAACACAAATTATACATTCACCTTACGCCTCTGATTACATGTATATTTGTATATATGTATTTACCTATTTTGATAATGATTTGTATTTGAATGTCAATAAATGTTCATGTGTTTATTAGAAATCCTGTCTGTTCTTCTTCATTCAGCATTGTTGTCATTCACCGGTCTCCTACCCTTTTTGCGGGAGCAGAGAGAAAAGACTTGAATCCCATCCCTTTTGTACTATTTATTTTTATATCTGGGACCTTTTGCATATTTTTTTTGTTATTTCATGTTGCGGAGGTGCACTGGTCATCCCTAACGAGTGTACCTGCGTAACAGAATATATATATATATATTTTTTATATACTAAACTTGTTGGTAAACCCTTGCATTAAGAAAAAAAAAATACTTTGATTGTAAAAATATACTACCAAACATCACCTGGGAAAAAAAATTGCAAAAAAAGAAAAAACCAAGATAGTCATACCAACCGAAAATAATTGGTTGATACGATAATACTTGGCCAAAAGAAAAAAATATATATATATATGAAAAAATATATATTATAAACTGCCAGGGATACTCTAAAGCTAAAAATACTTGGCCAAAAGAAAAAAATATATCAGATATACCTACTAACAGTTTTACTTAGTGCTCTTCAGGGCAAGATCTGACTCTTAGTAGTATAACCGACTCATTAGGTTTTAACTTTTATATATATATATATTATATATAATATATATATATTGTGTGTGTGTTGTCTGTGTGTTGTGTGTGTTTAAAGGGCGTTAGCCTGAAAAATTGTCTGCTCTATCAAGAAGGTAATGACCATTTTTAAAAATTCTTGATTATATTTTTGAAGAGTAATAGAAAGAAATCAAGTTGCCAATTGTTGTTGGAAATATTGAGATCAATATATGAAAATAGAATAAATATGTATTTTCATACCTTAGGTCATTATCATTTTTTATTAGTTAATTAGTAAAATAGATTACTAAATAGGACTGAGCCTTTCTAGTAGTGACCACCCCAAGCAAAATCAATTTTCCTTCTCCTGACTGGTTGCCTAACCAATGTTAAAGAGCCCAGTCTGCCCTACTATTTTACCCATAGCTAGAGAGAGAGTAGTTGGATTCATACCTTTCCCAAGGGTATTAGTGCTATATCAAACTGTAGCTTCTTCAAGAATTTGAACTTGGGTCGACGCAAGTCCATTTTACATTTGACTCTAAGTATTACACCATGCACTTCCCAACAAATAAGTAGATATGTCTATACATATAAATGTTGTGTCATTACATTCTTGGTTGAGTCAAGAACTTTTCAGCACACTAATATATATTATATAAAAGGACGCATTAAAAGCATATGCATGTTTTTGTAAAATTTTTTTTCTTTAAAAAGAAAAGTAAGGTACCCTAGTTAGATTTTTAAAATCTAAAAATGATTTTGATCTTTTTTTCGTTCAATGCTCTTTCAGAGGAAAAATAACATTGAAAGATGGTATATTGCGGTTTTGTTTTGTTTTGTTTTTTGTTTTGTTGTAGACGATGGAATAGTCAGAGAGAGAAAACGAGGAAAAGGATTTTTTTTTCTCAATAGGACAAAGAATTCATAAAACTAAGAAACTTACAAATCATAATATAATATATATTATATATGAATAATGGTTGGAATTCTCTTTACAATATTTAATTTTTTTATCAATAAAATTTAATATGAAAAATATGCGAGTAATAATTTTCATTATTATTATCAGGCAAAATAATTACTAGTTTTATTGGGGTTTCCCTTCCGTAAGAGATTAGTCATTTTATGTGAGTTATTTAGCATGCAAATCTGAATATTGATTATACCAATTTGGAAAATTCCAACAGTGAATAGACATAAAAGACTAATTGCTACTAGAAACAGGACAAAATGTTGCCTGTGTGATTGCAAGTCTTATGCTAGAAGAATATTACTTTTTTTTTTCTCCATTTTTGCACCATACAACAACAGTAAATTGTCAGTGTTATTGTGTTAGTACACAATTGGTGAATGTATTCATCTGTGATCTATTTATGATCTGTATCTATTTCATACAATATATACATATTTGTCGAAAGACAAATATCTTATTATAATGGAGTTGTGGGTTTGTCTGTCTGGTAACCGAAACTATATTTCTATACAAGTCACAATTCCTTTAGTTATTTTATCATATTCTCCATGATTTTTATTTTTTATTTAAACCCTCAATTTAAATAAAATTGTTTTACATTAACTTACACGGTTGACCATATCTACATAAAAAATAAAAAATTATATATATACAACAAAATAGAGGTTTACAGTATGAATGGAAGGCTAATTTGCATATTGAAAAAAACATTGTTAATAAATATATGCTTTATAGTATATTGATTTCTAATTGTTTTGGTATCTTATTGAATATGAGCAAAAAAATCTCTTAAAAGAAATCCCTGAACAAGAAAGAAATAACTGTAATATATTTCTTACTTCCTATTTTAACTAAAGAGGTTTAATTGGAAAATTTACCAATCAAAGACAGGGTAGTAACGGTTAAATGATGGAAGAGTTAGTCAAATAGGGTTCTATTTTTCAATCACCCTCTGTTCAAAACTTTTATCTACATCTTATTCAGTTCATTAGCCTTTTCTAATCTATAATCATATTTTATTTATAAAAAAATATAAAAATACTTGCACCCGAAGGGTGCATATATTTGCTAGTATGTATAATATACTAAATTTCTTTTACTCATTTATTAAACTTTTTCTTTTCTTTTTTTTTTAAACTTAGAAATACTTTAATTCAACATAGTGCGTATTATCTCCACAAGCCGACTCGATCTCTCTCCT
>CM042160.1:30322860-30356599 GCA_023376005.1 Doryteuthis pealeii | reverse complement strand
AATAACCCCGCAAAGACCAAGATAGTCATACAACTGAAAATAATCGGTTGATACTATAATACATTGACCAAAGAAAAAACCATTTATAGTGATACTATATATTAATATAATATATATATATCTATATATATTCACTATAGAAACCTGCCAGGATATACTAAAGCTACTAGAGTAAAGACGTGCTCAATTAACCTTAGTAGAGCAAATTATAAGATAAACCTAATAAGTCAGAGTATACCTACTAAAATGTTTTGCTAGTGCTCTTCAGGCTAAGATCTTACTCTTAGCCCTTAAAGCACTAAGCAAAACTTTTAGTGGGAATATCGACTCATTAGGTTTATATATATTATAATTATAATATATATATATAAAAAAAACTTCTTTAAACATTTTCATTTCATTTACATTTTTTAAACATTATATATATATGATCAATATAGTTATATATATACAAAACACCCACATACACACACACACTCACACTATATATACTATTATGTACATATGGATATTCATTACATATGTTACACCCTAAAACATGTGTACTATATCACGCTAAAACACAGATACATATTAGATCTAAAAAACATATATATATATCACTCAAATACATATACCTATTTATTTATCTAATAATACATATGTTGTAAATGTTTGAGAAAGTTTTTATCTACCATGTTTTGGTGTTCTAAGGTACACCATCTCAGGATTATCTTGTGTAAAATATAGAGCATAATAGTTGTTGAAGTTTGTAGAAAAAGTTGTCTAAGTCCTGAAAAACAGTTTACTTAGAAGCATCGAAATTCCAGGGTAGAAAAGACAAACTTTCTACAACTTTTAATGTCTATATTAAGATTATACTTGAGCCCTTTTGGGATACTTCTACTAACTACTCGATGCTATCTACAATTTTTTACATGTGTAGTCAGCCTTTAATGAATAGTATATATAGGATCATTAGTACTTATATAATATATTATTCACACTACTATATATATCACTCTTAAAACACAATATCAGCGTATATATTGCGTATATCATGCTAAGAAAACATACATTCTTACTATATATATATATACTATCATAACTTTAAGAAACATACACTACATTTATATATATATACTAATATCTATTACTTATATATAAAATTAAGCGAAAACATACATACCATAATGATCACCTTAAGAAAATCTACATGCATATGTGTGCTGTATATATATATTATAGTCTATATTACTATATAATCATAATACACGGGCCCCATTTGTGTGTTGTATGTATGGTATACCTTAGAAAACATACATGCATATGACTTATATATATATATTATATATATATATATATATATATCATTCACCTTAAGAAAACATAATGCATATGTGTTATATATACATATATATATATATATACATTATATAGCACCTTAAGATAACATAATGCATAGATATATACTAATACTACTATATATATAACCTTAAGAAAACATTACATGCATATATTATCACTATATCTATATATATATATATAATAACCTTAAGAAAACATACATGTTATGGCCTATATACTATATATTTAGATACTATATTTAGATATCACCTTAGAAAAAACATACATCTATATATATAATTATATATATATCATACCTCTGATATACATTAACATAAGGCAAATACGTATTGATCTATACTGCAAAACATATATATTCATACTTGAGTGAATGGAGTTACATTGAAAGTTTTGGTCTGAATTTTTACATGAGATAAAATTCTTTTACATGACAGTGGAGATCTATAATAGGATCATGTAGACAAAAAGTTTCGTTTTCAACTTGTCGGGTCAGTTAAGTTAAGATTGCCAAGAGTTAAATCATTTTTCTGTTTACAAGTGAAGAAGATCTGTTAAAAATTCAATGAGATACATGCAGTCTTTAGGATAAAATGGATTAATAAAAATAAAACACAAATAATGAGGAAAGAGGAAGAAAAAAAGGAAAACAGAAAGAAAAAAATATCTGAAATTAAGAAAGAGAAAAGAGAATGATAGGGAAATATTAAAATAAAGGGAAGCTAAGAATATTCGGAAAAGGAAGGAAATTAAAAACAAGCGAAACAATGAATTAAAAGTATCTAAGAAAGATAAAGACGAATTAGGGCCGGTTAGCTTATCAATAGAGTGTCCTCACCTAGGGACCACAAGGTCTTAGTTTTGTACTGCCCTTGGTATAACTCAGTTATAAGTAGTACATAGGATCTGTGCAGTAAGTAGAGACTTGATGCTAGATAGACACCATTCACTTCAGACTCCAAACACAAATAATCTCCCATGTCTAGTAAAAAGTCTCCCATGTCTAGTACAAAGGCGTTAGACTCCCTCGCTATCTGGCTGATACCCCAACTTAGTTCACCGATGATTTTACTTCAAAGATTGAAGCTATAATTATAACAATGGAAGAGAAAGAGAATGAAAGGAGAATAAATAACAGAATATACTTAAAACAAAAAAAAAACAAAGAAAGAAAGAATATGCAGAAGCACAATTCAAAAGCGAATGAAAATAAAATAAACGGAAGTTGAAAAAATAAGAGAATTAATTGTGACTCAGACAAGCAGAAACTTGTTCAAAAAAACAACCGTTCAAAAAAAGAAATAAAAGGATAGTTTTAAAAAGAACACATTAAAGAGAGAATAAAATTACCAAGAAAAAGAAAATGCAAAAGAAAAGAAAGAGTTAGAAGAATACGAGAATGCAGTGTAATGAAAATATAATGAATAGAAATTCAGAACAAGAAAATGAAGAAAGAAAGAGTTAAGAAGAAACAGAATGAGGTGAATTGAAAATCAAATTGAATTAAAAAATCTCAACGAACAAAAAATGCAAAGGCAAAAGAAAGAGTTAAAAGAAACAGAACTGAGTGAATGAAAAATAACATGAATAAAATTCAAGAACAAAGCAGCATGAAAGGCAAAAGAAGAGTTAAGAGAGAACAGAATGACGGGAATTGAAAATTAAATGAATAAAATTCAAGAAAAACAGAAAATGAAAGGAAAAAGAAAGAGTTAAGAAGAACAGAAATTGAGTGAAATGAAATTTAATGAATATAACACTTCAAGAAAATGAAAGAAAAGAAAGAGTTAAGAAGGATAACAGAATGAGTGAATGAAATAAATGAATAAAATTCAAGGAAAATGAAGGAAAGAAAAGAGTTAAGAAGAAACAGAATGAGTGAATGAAATATAATAATTCAAACTAGAAGAAGAATCAAAAAAAGGGAAATAAAACAATGCAAAGGGATAGAATATATTCAAATGAAAATAATAGTAGAAAATAATACAAAGAAGGATTAAAAAAAATATACTACACTAATAAAAATACAATTGAAAAGAAGCATATTCATTTATGAACTGAAGGAAAGGCTCCCAACAAAGAGAGACGAAATCAAAAGGTTTGAAAAAAAGTAGAAGCAAGGGGAGATAAACCAAGGAGAATTTAAATGATAAAGAAAAAAAAACGAAGAGGAATTGCTTACAAAATGAGAGACTGAAAAGAGATATTAATTGCTGTAGCAGGACTGAAACAAACAAACTTAAAGATTGTTACATATTGAATATACTGATCCCAGAGCAATATTTCCATTAAAAATTTGGGGAACTTTCTTTTCAAAAAGGATTGATAAGAGAAAGAAAAGAATAAAAAAAATCTGATCAGAAAAAACAAATTTACTATAAAAGAAAAAAAAAATGGCTATGATCTTAAGACTGAAAAAATGGTTAAACGTTTGATAGTAATCCAAACACAAAAGACATAAACTTAGATCGTAGAAGCTTTAAAAACATGTGTACACAGACAAAATAAATGAACCAACATCTCCAAACATACAAGAAAAAAATTATAAGAAATTTCAAGATGAAAAACCAACAGATACCAACCTTCCCTCCCACCCTCCTGTGACATATGAACAAACATTTTGATATTAAAGTATATTCAACGCGTTATATCTAACAAACATGTATGCTTGTACCATATTCACAGGTACAGTTATGCAAAGGCTAAGTACTGTAGCTCATTCAATAAAGATGTAGCAATAGGATTTCTAACACTGGACAAAGGTTTTGCTACCTCTCATAATTCTACAAAAAATCCTGAGTTAAGTAATGTTTAACATATCATTAGGAAAGAGGACTTAATGACTACTTTATTCTTTACTCATTTGTCCTACATATTTAAATAGACAAGCTGATACTCATTTACGTTGTCAAGACTTTGCATTGTGGATGCAGGGCCAAACTAACAGCACTAATATCACCCATTTTTCTAAAAAACATATATTTTATGATATTATTTGTCATGTTGAGATGAGGCCTTGATATTTGTATTATTTGGATTTTTCAGACTGCTGTTCTCATCTCTTATCTATAACACAATGTTTTGGGTAGGTGCTTCCAACTTCTTCCGTGTTTCTTGTCTAAACTGGAACTTTCTTGTCAAAATGGTGAGCCTTCATGTTTCATTAATCAGGAGCTTTAGCACTTCAAACAGAAACCATTTATTCAATCACTGTGCTATTCCACTTAACCAATGACCAGGCACAAATGTTAATCTATGTTCAGTATTCTAGTTATTATCACCTGTGGTCAGGACTGAACCCTGCAACTGTCACTTAGAACTGACTAACTCAACCTTTTGTGCCATGGTCCAACTGAATGACAGAAGGCTCCAGAGGTTCAACAAGAAGGGTAATTCTATGTTCGCACTTAGAAAACCGCTCAAAGAAGGCAAGAGGGTACATGGCTGAAACATTGTGTATATGAAAATAAAGTTTGCAAGGACAACAGTCTGATAAATCCAATATTATGATCGTTCGATGTCACTTAGAAAATTTAACATCAGGACCGTACAATTGGTAATTGTTACTATATAAATTGTTAGTCTACACAATGAAAACATGATTTACCGATTATATTTTCTATATTATGAAGATAAATATTATTCTTTTAAAAGACTTTGTAAGAATTTTAAAAAGATTTATCAATTTAAACATTGCTTAACTATTTTATCCAGATGGTTGGTTTTACTATTAATAATATTATGAGTTTTTCTATATCTGCCAGAAAAGGAGTTAGTCATTGTGTATTTTGATAGAAAAGTGGCAGTCAAAATAACAAAAGCGTTTATTCGATATTAAAATGCCTTTTGAATGTCATTTTTTGATAACAATTCCACTTGAAATACTGAGGAAGGCTCGGCTGTAGGTCAGGTCCTCAGAGAAGAGTGGATAATGATAACATCCGGATCATATTGTCTAAATCAGGACAAAGTGATCATGGATATTTTGTGGGCTAAATAAAAACTTGAATGGAAGAGGTTTTGGCCCCCAGAAAAAATCACATCCAATTGAGATCCTAACCTACCCATTATTGCTATAGAGTGCAGAAGGACAAAATAAATAATGAAGATGTGCTCCAACAAAAGTAATATGAAGATGAGAAAATCTCAACCAATAGAAACTGGACAAGTGTCCTCTATGGCCAATTTACCTCCTGTTAGGCAGCCCTACACATGTGCTTGTATATCGGTCTGCAGTCTGCCGCGCTAGCGTCCTAGCCGACCATCACCTATCTGCAAATGATACCTCGACATCATCCGTCGACTGTGTGGCCTGTATCAGTTGACTTATATGGTACTCCAAGTTATAACCATCGTCAGTGCTATTGTATGTCGGGAACCACTTGGGCGATCTTAATGGAAATTATGGAGTGGGGAAGCATAAAATGAGTGTACTTCAAAAATATGAGACTGAACTGTATTTACAAAAATAGAAATGGACATGTTCCCTTGGCAATTTAACACATTATGTTCCTAGTGAGATTTTTGTTGGTTAACGAACCTCTGAACTGCTGTTCAGACTGACTAATGATTGCCATCGATTTATGAACAGGACTGACTGATCTTGACCACTAGTAGCTGACCTTTTTGTCGGTGCTATTCCATATTGTCTTCCACCACGAGACACGGCCCATCGTCACAAAACATCCAGAGTGCTTTTTTCCTCCATGCATTCATTTCGCACCCACACAGCTACGTGTAGCAACTACAGTAGCACTGACATGGTTAATACTTGCAAGTACCATATCAAAACAGCAGTTCCAGAGGTGTTTCAACCAACAACAAACTCACTAGAATAAGTTGTGTTAAATGCCAAGGGAACATTGTCCATTTCTATTTTGGTAAATACAGCTTCAGTCTCAATACTTTTTGAGTACACTTCATTTTATGCCTTCCCACTCCATGAATTTCATTAGAGCCCAAGTGGTGCCGCCATACAATAGCACTGACATGGTTATAACTTGGGAGTACCATATCAAAACAGCAGTTTTAGAGGTGCTTAGACCAGCAACACACTTACTAGACTAACTGTGTTAAATGCCAAGAGGACATTGTCCATTTCTATTTTGAATTTTTTCCATCTCAATACTTTTTGAGCACACTTCATATTATGCCTTCCCACTCCATAGCAAATGGGTAGTGTTTAACCAAATGGATGTGATTTTTCTGCCAAAACCTCTTTCATTCAAGTTTTTATTAGCCCACAATATCCATGCACTTTGTCCTGATTTAGACAATACTGATCTGGATTTTATCAATTATCCACTCTTCTCTGAGGACCTGACCTACACACGAACTTCTCAGTAATTTCAAGTGGAATTGTTATCAAAATGACATTCAAAAGGCATTTATATCAATAAAACGTATTTGTTATTTTGACTGCCATCTTTTCTATCAAATACACATGACTACTCTTTTCTGCAGATATAAAGAACTACATAATATTATTAATAGGTTAAAATCAACAATCTGGATAAAATATAACAATGTTTAAATTGATAAATCTCTTTAAAATATTTCTTAACAAATTTTTTTTAAAGAATAATATTATCTTCATAATATACAAAATATAATCGGTAAATCTTTTTCAATTGTGTAGACTAACATTTATAGTAACAATTACCATTTTCAACGGTCTGATGTAAATTTCTAATTGACATGAACATCATAATATTTGGATTTTTCAGACTGTTGTCCTCATCTTTATTTTATATACACAATGTTTCAGCCAATGTACCCTCTGGCCTTCTTTAGGTGTTTCTTATCGAACATGGAAACCTTCTTGTTGAACTCTGGAGCCTTCTTGTCATCAAGTTGGACACATGGCACAAAAGGTTGAGTTAATACAGTTCTAAGTGACAGGTTGCAGGTTCAGTCCTGACCACAGGTGATAATAACATAGAATACTTAACATAGATTAACATTTGTGCCTGGTCATGGTTAGTGGAATGAGAACAGTGGATTGAATAAATGGTTCTGTTTGAAGTTCTGCTAAAGCTCCTGATTATGACATGAAGGCTCACCATTTTGACAAGAAAGTTCCCAAGTTTGACAAGAAACACCGGAAGAAGTTTGGAAAGCACATCTACCAAAACATTGTGTATATATGAATAAAGATGAGAACAGCAGTCTGAAAAATCCAAATAATACAAATTATCAAGCCTCATCTCAAACATGACAAATAATATCATAAAAATATATTTTTTAGAAAAATGGGTGATATTAGTCTGTTAGTTTGGCCCTGCATCCACAATGCAAGTCTTGACCAACGTAAATGAGTACTCCAGCTTGTCTATTATAATTGTAGGACAATGGAGTTAAAATAAAATTATCATTAAGTCCTCTTTCCTAATGATATGTTAACATTACTTAACTCAAGGGATTTTTGTAGAATTATTGAGAGGATAGCAAAACTTTGTCCAAAGTTTAGAAATCCCTTATTGCTAACATCTTTATTGAATGAGCTACAGTACTTACCCTTTGCATAACCTTGTACCTGTGAATATGTACAGCATACATGTTTTTAGATATAACCGTTGATATACTTTATATCAAAATGTTTGTTCATATGTCACAGGAGGTGGGAGGGAAGGTGGTATCTGTTGGTTTTATCATCTTGAAATTTCTTATAATTTTTTTTGTATGTTTGGAGATGTTTGTTACAATTTATTTTTCTGTGTACACATGTTTTTTAAAAGCTATCTACATCTAAGTTTATGCTCTTTTTTTGTGTTTTTGGATTACTATCAAACGTTTATACAATTTTCAGTCTTTGAAGATCAATAGCCATTTTTTTTTCTTTATAGTAAATTTGTTTTTTCCTGATCATGATTTTTTTTATTCTTTTCTTTCTCTTATCATCCTGTTTTGAAAAGAAAGTTCCCCAATTTTTAATGGAAATATTGCTCCTGGGATCAAGTATATCAATATGTAGACATCTTTAAGTTTGTTTGTTTCAGTCCTGCTACAGCAATTAATCTCTCTTTTCATCTCTCTTTGTAAGCAAATTCTCTTCGTTTTTTTTTTCTTTATCATTTTAAATTTTCTCCTTGTTATCTCCCCTTGCTTCTACTTTTTTTCAACCTTTTTTTTCTCCTCTTCTTTTTTGCTTTCCTTCAGTTCATAAATGATATCTTCTTTTCAATTTATCTTTTTTAGTGTATATATTTTTTTAATCCTTCTTTTATTATTTTCTACTAGTTATTTCCATTTTGAATATATTTATCCCCTTTGCATTGGTTTATATTTCCCTTCTTTGATTTCTTCTTTCTTAGTTTGAATTATTTATTTTCATTCACTCATTCTGTTTCTTCTTAACTCTTTCTTTTCCTTTCATTTTCTTGAATTTTATTCATTTATTTTCATTCACTCATTCTGTTTCTTCTTAACTCTTTTCTTTTCCTTTCATTTTCTTGAATTTTATTCATTTATTTCATTCACTCATTCTGTTTCTTCTTAACTCTTTCTTTTCCTTTCATTTTCTTTTTCTTGAATTTTATTCATTTATTTTCATTCACTCATTCTGTTCTTAACTCTTCTTTTCCTTTCATTTTCTTTTTCTTGAATTTTATTCATTTATTTTCATTCACTCATTCTGTTTCTTCTTAACTCTTTCTTTTCCTTTCATTTTTTTTCTTGAATTTTATTCATTTATTTTCATTCACTCATTCTGTTCTTCTTACTCTTTCTTTTCCTTTCATTTTCTTTTTCTTGAATTTTATTCATTTATTTTCATTCACTCATTCTTCTTCTTAACTCTTTCTTTTCTTTTCATTTTCTTTTTCTTGAATTTTATTCTCTCTTTAATTTTCTTTTTTAAAACTTTCTTTTTTTTTTTTGCAACTTGTTTTTTTCGAACAATTCTCTTTCTGATCAACAATATATTTTTCTTATTTTTTTCACTTTCATTTTATTCTTTTTGAATTGTGCTTTCTCATTTTTCTTTCTTTCTTTGTTTTTTTTTCTTTTTAAGTATATTCTGTTATTTTATTCTTCCTTTCATTCTCTTTCTCTTTCATTGTATAATTATACTTCATCTTTAAGTAAGTAAAATCATCAGGGTGAACTAAAGTTGGTATCAGCCAGATAGCGAGGGAGTCTATCGCCTTTTTACTAGACATGGGAGACTTTTTACTAGACATGGGAGATTATTTGTTTGGATCTGAAGTGAAGTGTCATATCTAGCATCAGTCTCTTACTTTACTGCACAGATCCCTATGTTACTCTTATACTGAGTTTCCAAGGGCCAGTATCAAACTAAGAACCTTGTGGTCCCTAGGTGGACACTCTACTGACTAAGCTAACCTGGCCCTATTCGTCTTTATCTTTCCTTAGATACTTTTATTCATTGTTTCCTTGGTTTTTATTTTCCATTCCTTTCTCTGAATATTCTTCTTCCCTTTATTTTAATATTTCCCTATCATTCTCTTTTTCTCTTTCTTAAAATTTTTCAGATATTTTTTCTTTCTGTTTTTCCTTTTTTTCTTCCTCCTTTCCTCATTATTTGTTTTTATTTTTATTAATCATATTTCTTTAATCCTAAAGAACTGCTGTATTCCCATTGAATTTTTAACATGATCTCTTCACTTGTAAACAGAAAAATGATTTAACTCTTGGCATCTTAACTTCAAACTGACCCGACAAGTTGAAACGAAACTTTTTGTCTACATGATCCTTTATAGATTCTCCACTTGTCATGTAAAAAAAGTTTTATCTCATGTAAAAAATTCAGCCAAACTTTTCATGTAACTCCATTCACTCAAGTATGAATATATATGTTTTGCAGTATAGATCATACGTATTTGCTTATAGTTATGTATATCAGAGGTATATATATATATATATATATATATGTATGTTTTCTTAAGGTGATATCTAAATATATATATCTAAATATATATATATACATACATGTATGTTTTCTTAAGGTTATATATATATATATATATATATATATATATGCATGTATGTTTTCTTAAGGTTATATATATATATATATATATATATACATATGCATGTATGTTATCTTAAGGTGATATATATGTATATATATATATATATATATACATATGCATATATGTTTTCTTAAGGTGATATATATATATATATATTATATATATATATATATATATCATATGCATGTATGTTTTCTTAAGGTATACATACATACACACATATATATGTATATATATATATATATATATATATATATATTATGCATGTATGTTTTCTTAAGGTGATTATATATGTATGTATGTTCTTAATTATATATATATATATATATATATATTATATAATGTATGTATGTTTCTTAATTATATATATATATATAAATGTATGTTTCTTAGCATGATATTATATATATATGTGTTTAAGATATATATATATATATATATATATATATATATATATATAATATATATATATTCATTAAAGGGTTACTACCATGTAAAAATTGTAGTAGCATAAGTAGTTAATCCAAAAGGGCTCAATATATCTTGTAAAATATAGAGCATTAAAAGTTGTAGAAAAGTTTGTTTTTCTACCACTGTTTCGATGTTCTAAGTAAACTGTTTTCAGGACTTAGAACAACTTTTCTACAACTTCAACAACTATTAATGCTCTATATTTTACAAGATATCCTGAAGATGGTGTACTTAGAACACCAAAACCATGGTAGATAAAAAACTTTTCTCAAACATTTACAACTATATGTATATATATATATATATATATGTTTTTAGTGATATATATATATGTTTTTTAGATATATGTATATGTGTTTTAGCGTGATATATATGTTTTTAGGGTGATACATATGATATATACATATGTACATATATATATATATGTGTGTGTGTGTGTGTATGTGGGTGTTTATATATATATATATATATATATATATATATATATATATGATATTTTAGAGTTTTTATATATATATATATATATATATATATATAAACCTAATGAGTCAGATATACCCACTAAAAGTTTTGCTTAGTGCTCTTAAGGGCTAAGAGTAAGATCTTAGCCCTGAAGAGCACTAAGCAAAACTTTTAGTAGGTATATCTGACTTATTAGGTTTATCTTTATAATTTGCTCTACTTAGGTATTGAGCACTCTTTACTTAGTAGCTTTAGTATATCCTGGCAGTTTTTATATGAATATATATATATATATATATATATATATATATATACATATAAATTGTTTTTTCTTTTGGTCAAGTATTATAGTATCAACCGATTATTTTCAGTTGGTATGACTATCTTGGTCTTTTGGGGGTTTTTTAACATTTTTTTTTCTCCCCAGATAATGTTTGGTAGTATATTTTTACAATCAAACTATTTGCCGTTTTTTTTCTTACCACAAGGGTTTACCAACAAGTTTGGTATATTATATATATATATGCTTTTTATAGTGATACATATGTGTGTGTATGTGTGTGTGTGTGTGTTTTTAGAGTGATATTTGTATTTAACTTTCAAAACCAAGTGGTCAGAATTCTTCACACTTGACAGTAAGCCTCTTAAGCCAGTAGAACAATTCACATACCTAGGTAGCAACATCTCATCCACAGAGAGCATTATTAATACACAAATAGGAAAAGCATGGCTAGACACAAACAAATTATCAGTAATATGGAAATCAGATCTCACTGACAAGCTAAAGCGACAATTCTTCCAGGCTGTGGTTATATCAGCGCTGCTGTATGGCTGCACCACCTGGACCCTAACGAAGTACCTCTTGAATAAGCTAGATGGGACCTGAACAAGAATGCTGCGTGCAGTCTTGAACAAGTTGTGGAAACAGCACCCCACAAGGAGGCAGCTGTATGGTCACATGCCCCTGTCCCACAAACCATCCCAGTAAGACAGACTAGGCATGCAGGGCACTGTTGGAGAAGCAAGGAAAAGCTTATAAGTGACGTTCTCCTGTCGAAGCCAATTCATGGACATGCTAGCGTGGGCCGCTCAGCAAGGACCTACATTGACCAACTATGTGAGGATGCTGGTTTCTGCGCAGAGGAGCTCCCAGAGGCAATGAATGGTAGGGAAGGTTGGCGAGAGATTGTCATGGATATCCATGCTGCCTGCGCGAATGGTGATGATGATGATAAGTGTACAAACATATTTATATTTATTATTTACATATTCATATTTATCTTCATATATGTCAGCATGCTTATACATAAATGTATACATGTGTCAAAATTCATACATATGCATAAATCCTAAATACAGTGATGAGCCAAAACGTCATGACCATATGGGTGGGGAGGGTCCCCAGTGCGTGGCGAGGGTCCCCTCTGGCATAGTGGCTAACATGCTGTTTCTGTGACATTATAGTAAACAAGTTCAAACTCTAGTTGTGCTATTACATTTATTTTTGGGACTAATACCCTTGGGAAAGGTATGAACCCCCTCATCCCCCAGATGTAGGTTAAATAGTACCACTGCTGTTGTTCTATAAGGATGGTTTTGGCATTAAATAACCCATAAAGATTGATATGACATTAAACAAAAAAATAAAACCAAATCAATTATATGATATGCTTGCACGTTCTTTCAGGAATGGTTTCTACAAGTCCTTGAAAATTTCTGTTGCTAAAATGTTCCAAGCAGTTCCTTCAAAGTTATATAGTTAACGTTTTTGTAAACATTGGTCCAAGACATATCATAAGATCTAAGAAAACTTGACAAAAATGAGAGTGTCTGCGTGTTAAGACATGTGTTTAATTATATAAGATAAACACTTGCATTTCACATAGTGCTAAAACCCTTAGGAAAGGTATGCATCTAACTATTCTCACTCCAGCTATGGGTAAAATAGTAGGGTTGACTGGGCTCTTTAACCGTGGCTTGGTAACCAGTCTAGAAGAAGGAAAATTCTGAATTCAAACCTGCTAAACTCCTCTTAAGAAATTGACCTTGTGTCACATCCTGCTCGTGCAGAGGGATTGGTAAATACATACATACATATATACTAGCAAATATATGCACCCTCCGGGTGCAAGTATTTAAGTTTTGATATAATATAATATCATATTAAATTAGAAAGGCTAATGAAACTGAATAAGAATGCAGATAAAAAGATCTGCAACAGAGGGGGTATAATCGAAAAATCGAACAACTTTGAAACTAACTATTCCATCATTTTCCATTACTCCCCTCTTTCATTGGTAAATTTTCCTAATTTAACTATTTAGTTAAAATAGGAAGTAAAGGATAATATTACAGTTATTTCTTCTTGTAAATAAATTTCTTTTAAGATTTATCCACAAGATTTTGTTTATATTTCTTAAGATAAAACCAAACAATTAGAAATCAATAATACCAAGCACATATTTATTAAAATAAAATTTTAAATATCAATATGCAAATTAACCTTCTCGTTCAAACTGTAAACCGCTATTTTGTTGTATATATAAATACAATTGCATGTTATTAGTACGTAGATATGGTCAACAGTAAATATATATAATGTAAAACATTTTTATTAATAACTGAAGGTTTAAAAGAATGAAATCATGGAGAATTTGACGTAAATAATTAAGGGAATTGTGACTTGAGTAGTAATATAGTTTCGGTTACAGAAAGAAAAACACACAATCTCCATTATAATAAGATATATATATATATATATATATAAGATAAACACAGACTATTTTATCTATGCGGAAAATAGTATCCTTTGGTTGTATTTATTATTAAGTCCTCCTCCAAAGGCATGTCAAACAAATCTATCTTTGCATATTTTGTCTGGTCACAATGGCAGCAACTCATGTTGTCTCCAAGTGACTGAAAAATTAATCCTACAGGCAATTACTTCTACAAATAAGCATATGCTTCCATCAATCTGATTAGAGGTATGAATTTACCCAACCCTTCCACCATGGCCAGGATGCAACACAAGGTCAATTTTTAAATAAGGTACTGCTTGATTGAATTCAGAGTTTTGCTTCTACTTGGCTAGTTGCTGTACCAAAGCTAAAGAGCCCAGTCTACCCTACTATTTACTCATAGCTGTGTCAGGTAGAGATGGATTTATGCCTTTCGAAATTGTGGATTGAAATGCAAATAGCCTTGTCCAGGATTTGAACACAAGTTGAGTCCATTTTCTATGAATGCCTCATTAGAGGTAAGTTCAATTCTTGCTAAATCTTATGTAACCACAATACTTGAATGCTATTTAAATCTTATACAACCACAGTATTTGAATGCTATTTAAATCTTATACAACCACAGTATTTGAATGCTATTTAAATCTTATACAACCACAGTATTTGAATGCTATCTAAATCTTATACAACCACAGTATTTGAATGCTATCTAAATCTTATACAAACCACAGTATTTGAATGCTATTTAAATCTTATACAACTAATCTTATACAACACAGTATTTGAATGAATGCTATTTAAATCTTATACAACCACAGTATTTGAATGCTATTTAAATCTTATACAACCACAGTATTTGAATGCTATTTAAAATACAACCACAGTATTTGAATTATCTTATACAACCACAGTATTTGAATACTATTTAAATCTTATACAACCACAGTATTTGAATGCTATCTAAATCTTATACAACCACAGTATTTGAAAGTTGCAATTAAAATATTTAAAAAACTATATCTAAAGAAGTTCAATTGTATTAGAACTTAAACTATTAGTGTAATAAAAAGCAAAAGTAAAAAAACAACTTTCAAATACTGTGGTTGTGTAAGAGTTAAATAGAATTCAAATACTGTGGTTGTGTGTGTTTGAGTTTGTAAAGCAGTACCTTGATTTTTGCTTCTCTCATTTATCATGACTTGTAACTGGTTACTTTCAACACCTTGTGGCAGGTGAATCAGTTAACACATATTGTTGTGTACAGTTGTGCTTGGTGTACATTATATTGTTATTTAACTGAATAATGTTGGTAATGTTTTTCATTTTATTTGTTTCTCATAATTTTTGTACAAACAGCAATAATTTTATGATAAATTATCTTAAAGAAAAAAAAAAGAACTATCAAATGTAGATACATTTTTAATAAGAAACAGCAAACTGATTCCACTAGAACAAGAAATATTTGATATACTTTTGGAAGGTGATTCACCTCGACCACCTAAAATTTGCTATGAATATATGTATATGAATGTGTCTATACTGCCTATAAAACTCTTATACTATGTTAAATTGTATAAAAATACCAAAAAAGAATCACTATCCAGTGGAGGTCACTGGAAAAAAATTATCAAAATTACATTAATTTAAATGGGGAAATTATCTTGCTTTGAATTGGTTTTGACTAATTATGCTCTCCTAGCAACCAATTAGTGACCTAAGTCAAGATACTATAGAGAATGGTAGTGTAGGGGTAACTAAGCCTTGTATGTTATTTAGTCAAAGTACTCATCACACTATAAGAATATATCTATATAAGCAAATGGCATAAAAGACAAGAACTCACAATTGAAACAAACAACATTGTATTAACATGAAGTTTACAAAAGGTAATACAGAATACTTGGCAAAGTTCTGTAAAAAGGTGCTTTTTGAAAAGTTCAATGTAAAATATAAGCAGAGATGTTATAAATTTCTAAGTGAGAAAGAAAAGGTGAAATTTAAAGTCAACACAACAGTCAGGCATAAGTTGAATGCTTCTAATGTTTATCTCCGATAGCGTAGGTTATTTAAAGAGAGAGATAGTTCATACCTTCAGCGTGTATGCGAAATGTTCTTAAAAAGGGTGACGTGAATTCCCTTAGGCAGGTGAGATCTTTCTGGTTTGGATCCGAAAAGTTGGCTTTTTTATAGTCCAGGATAGGCTCCAAAAAGGGGTCTATTTGATAAATTTCCTTTTAGGTGCGAACGTCTCCCATTGGTTGAAATTGTACAAATTTTTATTTTAATTTTTCTCTTTTACTAGGGTGTGCAATCCCAATGCACAAACTATTCATTTTTGTCATTCGATTTTTGCTTGTTGAAGTAAGAACTTCCAGTCGCCACAATACAATTGTATGTGATCAGAAAGTATCAAGACCGAATTTTAAATTCTACAAATTGTGTTTGATAACCATAGACGAGTTGGCAAACCCTTAAATGGCATTTCAACTGCTCTAGGGTTATTTTATTTTTTTTATTAGATTTGAAATATTACACATTGATATTTAAGTTAATCTGATTATTATTCGAAATGTTTTTTTATTTTTTTTATTTTTGAACTTTAAGGGGCTCTCTTCTTGTTAGATAAACTACTTAGAGAGCGCCACCTAACAAATGTAATATACAAATTTTCATGAATGTAATTACACTAACTTCTTGTGTATGTAATATACAAATTTTTCATGAATGTAATACTAATTTTTATACCAATATTCATGAATTTGGTTGTAATTCAATCTATCTGTAAATGAATATTTCTAAATTTCTAAAAGAGGTTAGGGTATCACACTCATTGAATGTTAATATTTCCATTTTTTGTGCATTTGCTTCTTAAGAGATTTTTATTTTGCACATAGTCCTTTTGAAGGCTAATAATTTTTTTAAACAGATCCATTTGACTCATAGATGGGACTCTAGCTACCACTCCAGGTGAGATTGGTTATGGGAGTAATGGCAGCAAATACAGTATATCACATGCTCCAGCACTGGAGCCTCACCATCAGATACAGTTTAATGTCATACCCAGGACACACCTTTTTTTCTAGTTATAAAATAAAGCAATGATGTCTAGGCCTTTTGACTGTTTTCTAGATATCTATATGTTGTATACTGATTAACCACAAGGTTTGGAATTCAATACTGGTCGTCGCCAACTCAGTGCATTGGCACACCTTCTGTAATCTGATCTGTGCAGTAATGGGGGGGGGGGAGTTGATGGTAGGTGTGGCACCCCACCTCAGATGCAGAAACAATCTCCTAAGTCAAGTACTAGAGAAAAGGTGATAGACTCCTTTGTTGTCCAACAAATAGTAACACTAGGTTACTCTGTTAGCTTTACTTACTGTTTCTATTGTCTTTGTCTTTTATCTTCTATATTGTTTTTATCTTCTATATTGATTTCTTCTCCTTTGTATGTATTTCTTTTTGGGGTTGGAAATATCTCTGTGGGTTCCATTTTATTCTGGTTATTTACATGCTTATCACAAACAAATACATGAGACATATTTTTTGTACACTTTTATTACCACGATTTTCAATATATTCTTTGCTGCATGTGTACAAGCAGCAGCAACAGAGATGGAAAGACACATCTGCCCTGGACTTAACTCCCTAAGTTATCATTCTACTTTCCCAGAGTTGCCTGCTCACATGACTCTCTAAGCCAATAAGAGTCCTGCTCCAGATTAACCTAAGGTTAAGATCTATCAATCAAAATGTCAGTGATATTCCACTGTTTTACTACTATTTTCAAACTACTCTACACTTCCTTACAAGAATGATAGGCTATTCCTATTCAATATATAACATTTCAAAGTTAATGCTAATTTTTAGCACAGTCGGAAGAGTCCTAAGCGTATGAGTAGCACAGGGATCTGTGCAGTAAAGTGAGGAGCTGATGGTAGGTGCGGTGCTCCACCTCAAATGCTAAAATAATCTCCTTCGTCTAGTGCTAGTGAAAAGGGGATAGACTCCCTTGCTGTCTGGCTGATACCGACATTACTTAATTTACTTTTAGATTATAAAGCTAATCTCAATACTTTTTGAACACTGACCATACTCACCAGTTATAGTTCTGTGAGATTTTTTTCTTTTTATTTAGGAAATTCTCCAGTCTTCTTGCATTGGCTTAGCCATCAAGTGACTTGTTAATGGTAGGTAATTTTTCTCAATATGTCTATAAGTGAGCACACCATATGGCCAACTGTTCTGGAAATGTTCTGACCTAGATTTTATAACAGTTGAGAGTCACTAAAATCATTCTCTTTGTCCCTAACTTCAATATTCAAAGCATTAAAAGAAAGTACTCAAGGCCAGCTTACCTGCTTATATACTTTCAACCCTGACATGTACAGTTGTTGTGAGACAGTAGCTGTCATTCTTGACGTATGCTTTTGATCATCTTTGCATATCTATATATGAATGAAAATAAATAGACACTTACATATATACAAGTAGACAAATGCATACATACTTGCATACATACAAATATATAGATAAATGCATACATACTTGCATACTTACAAATATATAGATAAATACTTGCATACTTACAAATATATAGATAAATGCATACATACTTGCATACTTACAAATATATAGATGAATGTATATATACTTGCATACATACAAATATATAGATGAATGCATACATACTTGCATACATATAAATATATAGATACTTGCATACATACAAATATATAGATAAATACTTGCATACTTACAAATATATAGATAAATGCATACATATTTGCATACTTACAAATATATAGATAAATGCATATGCATACATATTACATACATACAAATATATAGATGAATGCATGCATACTTGCATACATACAAATATATAGATGAATGCATACATACTTGCATACATAAATATATAGATAAATGCATACATACTTGCATACATACAAATATATACATACTTGCATACATACAAATATATATTATAAATGCATACATACTTGCATACATACAAATATATTAAATGCATACATACTGCATAATACAAAATATAGATAAATACATACATACTTTCATACATACAAATATATAGATAAATGCATACATACTTGCATACATACAAATATATACATACTTGCATACATACAAATATATAGATAAATGCATACATACTTTCATACATACAAATATATAGATAAATGCATACATACTTTCATACATACAAATATATAGATAAATGCATACATACTTGCATACATACAAATATATAGATAAATGCATACATACTTGCATACATACAAATATATAGATAAATGCATACATTACATGCATACATACAAATATATAGATAAATGCATGCATACATACTTGCATACATACAAATATATAGATAAATGCATATATACTTGCATACATACAATATAATAGATAATATGCATACATATTTGCATACATACAATATATATACATATTTGCATACATACAAATATATAGATTTAATCATACATACATACATACAAATATATAGATAAATATACATATGCATACATACATACTTGCATACATACAAATTATATATAATACTTGTAGATTGATATACACATACAAATATAATAGATAATGCATACATACATACTTGCATACATACTTACATATATAGAAATAGATAGATAGATAAATGCGTACATACTTACATATATATATAATGCATATATACATGCATACATATATATATACATACATATACATATATACAAATGCATAAGTACATAAAAATATATATATATAAACATGTATATTTATTCATTTATCTATTTATACAAATGCATACATGAATATAATAATTTATATAAAACACATATAGAAATATGTATATGTGTAAATATTCGAAATCATATAAGCATAGATATATTCAAATGTATCTATGGATTGAAACATATAGACCTAAATATATATTCATGTATATATATATAAGTACATACACATATTTATATGCAATATATATAAGAATACATGCACACACATTCAAAATACATACATATATATATATATATATATATATATATATATATATATGAGCATCTCTACATACATCAATATATATAATATAATATATATATATCATATATCAATATACATGATATATATATATATATATATATATATATATATATATATATGAACATCTTTGCATACATCAATATACATGGATATATATATATATATATATATATATATATAATATATATATGAACATTTTGCATACATCAAAATTACATGCATATCTATATCTATATATATATAAATATATATCTATATCACATACACACAATATATATATATATTATATATACATATTTACTGTATACTCTCATATATATAAACATATTTTTATATATATATATATATATATATATATATATATATATATAAAAACATCTGTGTATTCATATAGATACATATAAAAACATCTGTGTATACATATATATGTATATATACACATATAAAAAAAAATCGGTGTATACATATACATATATATATAAATATAAATATAAATACATATATAAACACATCTGTATATATATACATATACACATATCAATGCACATTTGTGTGTGTGCATATATATAAACACATATCTATATACATATATCCACATATATATATATATATACATACATACAAGCATATATATATATGTATATCTATCTATAAACATATATATCTCTATCTTTCTCTCTCTCTCTATATATATATATACACATTTAAAAGCAGACATATACATATATACATATAAAACACGTATATATATATATATGTAATATATCAAGAAAAATGAAAAAACACAGGTTTAAATGGGTTAAGTGGTGAGTTTATT
Source organism: Doryteuthis pealeii (assembly GCA_023376005.1). Taxonomy (NCBI): domain Eukaryota; kingdom Metazoa; phylum Mollusca; class Cephalopoda; order Myopsida; family Loliginidae; genus Doryteuthis; species Doryteuthis pealeii. The sequence continues at coordinate 30,335,708 of CM042160.1, read as the reverse complement.
GGCCGACGCTGCAGTGTTTCGATCTATTAAATAGATCATCTTCAGGGCATAAGATAAGAAATTATATATCACAGAATGCCCTGAAGATGATCTATTTAATAGATCGAAACACTGCAGCGTCGGCCAATAAACTCACCACTTAACCCATTTAAGCCTGTGTTTTTTCATTTTTCTTGATATATTACATACCGTCGGATTTACTTCCTCACTTCACATATATATATATATATATATATATATATATCTTATTATAATGGAGATTGTGGGTTTGTATGTCTGTAACCGAAACTATATTACCATTCAAGTCACAATTCCCTTTGTTATTTATATCACATTCTCCATGATTTTATTTTTATTTAAACTTCAATTATTAACAAAATTGTTTTACATCATCAAGACTGTTGACCATATCGACATGATAATAACATGCAGTTGTATTTATATATACAACAAAATAGCGGATTACAGTGTGAATGGGAAGGCTAATTTGCATATTGATTTTTAAAATTTGATTTTAATAAATATATGCTTAGTATTATTTATTTCTAATTGTTTGATTTTATCTTATTGAATATGAGCAAAAATCTCTGGGATAAATCTTTAAAGAAATCGATTAACAAGAAGAAATAACTGTAATTTTATTTCTTTCTATTTTAACTAAATAGTTAAATTAAGAAAATTTACCAATGAAAGACGGGAGTAAGGGAAAATGATGGAAGAGTTAGTTTCAAAGTTGTTCTATTTTCAATCATAACCCCCCCCCCCCCGTTTCAAATATTTTTTATCTGAATTCTTATTCAGTTTCATTAGACTTTCTAATTTAATATAATATTTTATTATAATAAAACTTAAATACTTGCACCCGGAGGGTGCATATATTTGCTAGTATATATAAAACACAAATCTCTCTCTCTCTTTATATATATGTTTATATGCACAGATACACACTCCAATGAACACATATATATATATATATAGAGACTGTGCTTTTCTATATTTGTTGGCCTTATCAGATATTATTATATCTGTTAAACAAATGCTCTCTTGCCAGCATCTATTAAAAAAAAAACATTGGCCTTTCTTTTGATGCAGGTGCTATTTGATAAACATGCAAATGACAAGAAATATTTTCCTGAATTTTCTCAAATGATAAACTCTATGCCACATTAACATCTGCAAAGATATCTGATATGTAAAACAATGTGAACTTGAAAATGGGAAAAAATATCAAGCATTATTCTTATGTCCAGGTAAACAAACTATCAATTATTGCTTAAAACTTATTCTGAATCCTTATTGTTCTATTCTCTTTTATTTTAGTGTATGCATATACACTGCATGAACAAAAGTATTAATACAAAAATGCCTTATTCACTTTAAGAGATTTCAGATGATGACACCATGCATTGGAATTGGCCCATAAACCTTGTGTCACTTATTTCACTCACTTGGTCATTTACTATTATATCTTATTATAATGGAGATTGTGTGTTTTTCTGTCTGTAACCGAAACTATATTACTACTCAAGTCACAATTCCCTTAGTTATTTACGTCACATTCTCCATGATTCTATTTCTATTTAAACCTCAATTAATAATAAAACTGTTTGACATTATTAATACTGTTGGCCTTACCTAAAAATCTCTTCAATAAATCCTAATAGAAATTCATTAACAAGAAGAAATAACTGTAATTTTATTCTTTAATTCCTATTTTAACTAAATAGTTAAATTAGGAAAATTTAGCATTGAAAAACGGAAGTGATGAAAGAGTAAGTTTCAGTTGTTCTATTTTCCAATTATACCCCCTCCGTTTCAAATCTTTTTATTTGAATTCTTAATTTGTTTCATTAGCCTGTCTGATTTAATCTAATATTTTATTACATTTAAACTTAAATACTTGCACCCAGAGGGTGCATATATTTGCTAGTTTAACTAATGAATGTTTGAAATGAGACTTGATAATTAGTATTATTTGGATTATTCTGACTATTGTCCTCATCTTTATTGTTATCTGTACAACGGTTCGGCCGATGTGCCCTCCAGCTTTCTTAAAGTATTTTTTGTTGGATTTGGGAGCCTTCTCGAACTCTGGATCCTTCTTGTCGTAATCGGGAGCCTTCACGAAAATTTGGACCCAACCCTTTATTCAATCCATGGAGGTATTCTGTTCTCATTCTGCTAACCATAGCTGGGGTACAGGTGTTAAGCTGTGTTAATTATTATTCTATGTTACTGTGACCCCTGACCAGGATTGAACCTACTGTCTAGTGTTAACTGTCACTTAAAACGGTCTTAACCCAATGCCTTTATCCTATATGCTATGTGTCCAGTTGGACAATTCTGTGTGAATTTTAGGAACTTATAAACCTAAGGTCTTGTTTTACCTAGAATATCTACCTTTCTTTTCTTTTCTTTTTTTACTTATGTATGATTTTTACCTTGACTCATATGGATCATAAAGTTAGAATTGAGTTTATCAGCTATGGATCATACAGTGAGATCTGAATTTACTAACCATAGATCATACAGTGAAAGGGGAATTATCTAGTCATGGATCATAGAGTGAGAACTCTTTTTGCTAGTTATGGATCATACAAGGAGAATTGAATTTACTAGCTATGGATCATAAAGTGGGAATTGAATATACTAGTTAAGGATTAAAATTAAAATTAACTACTAGAATCAAATTTGCTAGTTTTGGATTATACTGTGAGAATTGAATGAACCATGGATCATATTTCGAGAATTGAATTCACTAGTCATGGATCATGCAATGGAAATTGAATTTTCAAGCAATGGATTATACAGTGAGATGTGAATTGAGTATTCATGGATTGTACAGTGAGAAGTGAATTGAGTATTCATGGATCATATGGGGCAAAGGGAATTTACAAGCCATCAATGATACAGTGGGAAATAAATTTACTAACCATGGATCATACAATGAGAAGCAGATTAACCATGGATCACTGAGTATTTACTACACTTTAATCATGAAGTGAGAATTTAATTTAGTAGCCATGGATCAGATAGTGAGTATTGAACTTATTATCCATGGATTATACAATAAGAATAGAATTTACTATCCAGGGATCATATAGAGAGAAGTGAATTTAAAAAAAATATTCTTCAATCAAAAATTCTGAAAAAATATCCAATTAAAAATATTCAAATCCTTTAGATATTTGAGACTCATTTTGATCCTATGAAAATAGTCTTGCTTTAAATCATGTGGTTACTCTAGGTCATTTTCTATATAGATAAAAAATAAGCACAAGGCCTATTTTCAATCTCATGGCTATTTTAGAATATTTTCATCTCGAGAAAATAGAAGAAAGATCCTATTTTAAAATCAGCATGATGAGCTTTAAACAAACTTTCTAGAATTGAACCTCACACAGTTATTCATGCTTATCATACAAGTGTAACACTATTGTTCCAATAAAATGTTCATTCACAAAAAGTTTTCTGAGATGACAATGTTGCTAGTCAGCCATCTTAGCTCATCTTCAATTAAAATTAAAAGCGTCAACATTCACTCATCCAAGAATTAATGGTGTTAGCTGAGAATCAGTGCTTGTTAATCTTGTAATATTTCTGAGGTGGGGGTTGGTGGATTACTGCAATATTCAATTTGCCATTAGTTCCAGTGACAGAATCAGGGGCAACATAGCCTTCATTGTGTTATCCATTTTGTTAAAACATCATGTCAATCATTTAGTCTCGTGGAAGAAAGTAGGCCACTTACAGGAATTAAGTCAATAGGAAATGAAACCAAGTTGATAAATGAAGACAACTTTATCATTTCTTTGCATTGGACGTCCTTTTTTTTTCTTCTGTTTAAGCAATGCTTGTCATTTTTCAATTCATCTAGGACACAGATCAAGCCAAATGCTTGATATCTGATGACATTGGATGTCAGAACTGATGACATTCACTGCCTTGTCTTGTTTATATTAATAACCAGATCAATGGGATTGCTTTTATGTAGAAATTCTTTTGAATTTAAAGAATATTCCAATGTAATGCCACAGATTATGTGGATTCTACAGAGCTGTAAATGGTAACTTATTTTCTAGGAATGAGTTGATCCTCATCAAAAGTATGCGATGAGCAGAATTTAAAAACATAATTTTGTCAATTCTGCAGAACATGTTAACTGTTACTATTTTAGTGGCTATCAAGCAAGTACCCTCTCCAGCAAAGATACCTTGTGTTAAACAGAGTTTGATCCTTAGAGAAGAAACCCTTAGTTGCTCCTTGGGGTTCCTCAGTATTGGGTATGATCCTTTTGTTGTTCCTTGGTGTTCCTAAGTGCTGCAGGTTCGTTCATCAATATCAAATAACATGCAAATGAATGGCTGTTCATATCAGCAATTAAATAGTTAACTAACCATGTATTCAGGGTGTTGATTGGCTGGGGTTTAAACCACGTGAACTTGCTGATTCTATAAGTTTAAGTGGTGGATTCCAGAAAATAATCCAACATTAACAACGTTAATAAAATGTTACCTAAACCTCTGAGATGATGTATTATCATTCTCTAATGAATTTTTTCAGACTTTTGATCACTATATTTTGACCCTTTCTTTTGATCACTATATTTTCATCTTTCTTTTGGAAAATAAGCAGACTGGGTGAGATTCTGAAGTAATCTATATTGTTGCAAAAAAAAAAAAGAAGCTTTTTGTCCTGCCATCGCATTGGTCAATTTCTACAGGAGACCATAAATAGAAGTGTTGATTTTGCTTACTTATCAACAGACACTAAACTGCATCTGATTGTGAGGCTCCAGTTCTGGAGCTCTATGGAGTGTGAAGTACCCCTTCATTACCATTGCTCCCAGGTCCACTCTGATCTGGAGTGTTAGTACCTGTTAGGGTCCCATCTAATAGATCCATCAAATAGATTTTTTTTTAAATTATTTGTATTTGATAGTACCATGTGCCAAAAAAAAAACCTAAAAAAAAAGTAAATATACACATACAGTGAAAGCAAATATCACACCTCAAGGCATAAAATAACCCTAGACAGATTGATATGCTGTTTAGGAATATACCAAACCATAACTATAAAAAACATGTAAAAAAAATGATTATTATAAAATCAAATTATTTTTATTAGATAGGAATACTTGAAACCATAAAACTGTGTGCAAATTATTTGTATTAAGAATAGTCACTTGAAGCTATGCTTATTTACTAAGGGTTATTGGTTAGTTGAAACCCTAAAATTGTTGACAAATAATTGGTGTTAGATAGGAACAATTTGAACCATATAACTGTGCAAACAACTATTAAACAGGAATAGTTAATCTTGTGGTCCTATAAGTTTGTACAGAGGTGTGGAAGAGAGTGAGAAAGATGTAGTTCACCAACAAGAAACATATCTAGAAATAGAACAAATTGATGTTGTGCCAGTTGGTAAAGGACAACTCTCATAAGCTACACTGGAAGGATCTCTCTGATTGGCCACAATGAAAGTACACATGCCTAATTGGATATCACTTGGTTTCAAGTATTCTTATCTATATATTTATATATGAGTTCAAAAATTGTTACAATTAGAGATACATGACTGTTGCTGACCGAGAAAAACGTTGGCGGATGTGCTTATATTTGAAACTACCGCATAACTTTTTTGCAACATCAATGTTTTCGTTTTGAATTCATATTATTTTCGTTCCGCTATTAATAAGTCTGGAGTATAAAAGCTCTGAAGATGATTTTTTATATCGAAATATTGTTCAATATAGCTATGAATTATAATATTTTATATATAATTATTATAGTGTTATACCTTAAACCATACTATTATACATAAAGAGTTATAGAACACATTAAGAAAAAAAATTCCTTGGGTAGCCTAAAGTCAGTATCAGCCAGGCAGCAAGGGAGTCTATTCCCTTTTTATTAGCGCTAGACCAAGGAGATTGTTTTGACGTCTGAGGCAGAGTGCTACACCTACCATCAGCTCCTCACTTTACCGCACAGATCCCTGTGCTACTCATATGCTGAGTTGACGAGGGCCAGTATTGAACCAGGAACCTTGTGGTTCCTAGTCTAACTCTCTACTGAGTTAAACTAGCCCTGAAACCATATCACTGTGTGCAAATTATTTGTATTAGAAGTACTTGATATAATCATCAAGTCGTAATTGTGTGATCATTCTCCCATAGAATCACTCAATAAGCAATGAAATACCATTGTGTGAGGTTGTACATCCCATTCACTCCAAATATGCATCAGGTTTTGCTTGAAATTTTAATATTCATCATTGGAAACTATTTGATGGTGTCAAGGATGATTTAGATAAAATTTTAGTACTGTTGTGTCAAATTTGGCAAGGTATCTACTGAAAGCAGCATTGAAGGCCTCAAAAGGACCCAAAAATATAGAACACATGTACATTGTGATTGAAGGAAATTGGTGATTAATCACCCTGAAGAATGCAGAATTGAAATATCTGGTAATTCTATGGACTATCTGGAAAATATCCAGCTGTTTTGAATATCTGGACTCTCAATTCTTTACATCACATGCATGGTAGGGTTCTTTGGTACCTCATCACATCACATAGCCTGTCAGATGTTACTAACAATGTAGTCTTACTTATATGGTAAGTAATTGCCTATCCCCTCCATCATGTCCAATATATATATATATTTACCAACTCCCCCACGAGCAGGATGTGACACAAGGTCAATTTCTTAAGCAGAGTTTAACAGGTTTTAATTCAGTTTTCCTTCTCCTTGACTGGTTACCAAAGCATGATCCAAGTCTGCCCTGCTATTTAACTATAGCTGGAGGAGAATTGGATTCATACCTTTCCCAAGGGTATTAGCACTATGTGAAAATAAACAGCTTTGTCCAGAACTGAACTCAGGTCGATGAGTGATTGTTACAACTCTAACCATTAGACCATGCACCTTCAATGTGCAATATATAACAAGATCAAAATTTAAAGCAGAGTACTATTGGTTTGAATTCAGTTTTATTTCTACTAAATTCATACATAGATGATAGATAAGAAATAAATTACTATTAACTTAAAACATTCTATATTTTACTTATATACTTAGATGTGATTTCTGTGGATTATGAGTTATCTCTTGCTAGTCCAGTCAAAGTGAGAAAAAAACTGCTGGGCCCTATTTAGTCCTTGAAAATCTGTATACATTTGTCATACTGTCAAGTTGTGATTCCACTTTCCATAGAAATCCTCGTTTTCCAAAATTATATGCAATTTTAAAGCCTGTTGATTTGTCATCTTGAGATGCAGTATAGGTGGAAATGAATATCACACAAAACAATATAAAATATCACAACTGGGTCTCAGTCTGCTAATTGTCAATGGGCTGTTTGTATGGCGGTCACTCTAATGGCAGACAATGTTTGTATATATTAGTTGCCAATTACATTTCCTACTTTTTGCTAAAGAGTTTCCTTCATACCAAATGAAAACAATTCAAAGAGATACTCATATCTACAGTTTTCAATATAGAAATCTGATCACGATGAAAATTTTAACCATGTTAGTGCTACTGCACCTCTTGGAATCTATAAGCCCTTAAAGAATTAGATGATTGGAGTTAACAGATGTGTGGGTGTGATAGGGAGCAAGTGAGATTACAACTGCTTTCTCATAGGCATACTACTTCCATGATTGATCCAAAACAGCTCACAGCATCTTGTGTTAACTCCAATCTATCTAATTCTTTAGTGCTTTAATTAGATTCCAAGAGGTGCAGTAGCACTAACTGGTTAAAATTTCATCAGTGGGATCAGATTCTATATGAAAATGTAGATTATGAGTTATCTCCTTTGAATTGTTTTCATTTGGATGAAGGAACTCTTTAGCAAAAGAGTAGGAAAGTGAATTGGCAACTAACTATATACAAACATTGTCTGCCATTAGAGTGACTGCCATACAAAGCCATTGACAATTGATAGCAGACTGAGACCCAGTTGTAAGATATTTTATATGTTTTGTGTGATACTCATTTCACCTATACTGCATCTCAAGATGACAAATAACAGGCTTTAAAATTGCATATAATTTTGGAAACGAGGATTTCTATGGAAAGTGGAATCACAACTTGACAGTATGACAAATGTATACAGATTTGTCAAGGACTAAATAGGGCCCAGCAGTTTTTCTCACTTTGACTGGACTAGCAAGAGATAACTCATAATCCACAGAAATCACATCTAAGTATATAAGTAAAATATAGAATGTTTAAGTTAATAGTATATTTATTTATCTATCTATCTATGTATGAATTTAGTAGAAATAAAACTGAATTCAAACCAATAGTACTCTGCTTAAAATTTGATCTTGTTATATATTGCACATTGAAGGTGCATGGTCTAATGGTTAGAGTTGTACAAATCAACTCATCGACCTGAGTTCAGTTTCTGGACAAAGCTGTTTTATTTTCACATAGTGCTAATACCCTTGGGAAAGGTATGAATCCAATTCTTCTCCAGCTATAGTTAAATAGCAGGGCAGACTTGGATCATTGCTTGGCAACCAGTCAAGGAGAAGGAAAACTCTGAATTAAAACCTGTTAAACTCCACTTAAGAAATTGACCTTGTGTCACATCCTGCTCGTGGAGGGGTTGGTAAAATATATATATATATATAGGACATGATGGAGGGTATAGGCAATTACTTACATATAAGTAAGACTACATTGTTAGAAACATCTGACAGGCTATGTGAGGTGATGAGATACCAAAGAACCCTACCATGCATGTGATGTAAAGATTGAGAGTCCAGATATTCAAAACAGCTGGATATTTTCCAGATAGTCCATAGAATTACCAGATATTTCAATTCTTGCATTCTTCAGGGTGATTAAATCACCAATTTCCTTCAATCACAATGTACATGTGTTCTATATTTTTGGGTGTTCCTTTTATTGAGGGCCTTTCAATGCTGCTTTCAGTAGATACCTTGCCAAATTTGACACAACAGTACTAAAATTTTATCTAAATCATCCTTGACACCATCAAATAGTTTTCCAATGATGAATATTAAAATTTCAAGCAAAACCTGATGCATATTTGGAGTGAATGGGATATACAACCTCACCTCACACAATGGTATTTCATTGCTTATTGAGTGATTCTATGGGAGAATGATCACACAATTACGACTTGATGATTATATCAAGTACTTCTAATACAAATAATTTGCACACAGTGATATGGTTTCAGGGCTAGTTTAACTTAATCAGTAGAGAGTTAGACTAGGAAACACAAGGTTCCTGGTTCAATACGGCCCTCGTCAACTCATCATATGAGTAGCACAGGGATCTGTGCGGTAAAGTGAGGAGCTACTGGTAGGTGTAGCACTCCGCCTCAGACATCAAAACAATCTCCTTGGTCTAGCGCTAATAAAAAAGGGAATAGACTCCCTCGCTGCCTGGCTGATACTGACTTTAGGCTACCCGAGGAATTTTTTTTCTTAATGTGTTCTATAACTATTTATGCATAATAGTATGGTTTAAAGTATAACACTATAATAATTATATATATAAATATTATATATTTCATAGCTAATATTGAACAATATTTCGATTTATAAAAATCATCTTCAGAGCTTGTTTATACTCCAGACTTATTAATAGCGGAGACGAAAATAATATGAATTCAAAACAAAAACATTGATGTTGCAAAAAAGTTATGTGGTAGTTTCAAATATAAGCATATCCGCCAACGCTTTTCTTGGTCAGCGACAGTCATGTATATCTTAGTGTAACAGTTTTTGAAACTACCGCATAACTTTTTTGCAACATCAATGTTTTTGTTTTGAATTCATATTATTTTCGTCTCCGCTATTAGTACGTCCGGAGCATAAACAAGCTCTGAAGATGATTTTTATAAATTGAAATATTGTTCAATATTAGCTATAAATATGATATAAAATCTTTTCACTTTAACAGCATATTGTGTTGTTTTCATATCCTTTTATCTATACTCATATATAAATATATAGATAAGAATACTTGAAACCAAATGATATCCCATTTGGCTTGTGTACTTTCATTGCGGCCAATCAGAGAGGTCCTTCCAGTGTAGCTAGTGACAGTTGTTCTTTACCAACTGGCACCATATCAATTTGTTCTATTTCCACATATGTTTCTTGTTGGTTAACTACATTTTTCTCACTCTCTTCCACAAGATTAACTATTCCTGTTTAATAGTTGTTTGCACAGTTATATGGTTCAAATTGTTCCTATCTAACACCAATTATTTGTCAACAATTTTAGAGTTTCAACTAACCATAATAATAACCCATAGTAAACAAGCATAGCTTCAAGTGACTATTCTTAATACAAATAATTAGCACACAGTTTTATGGTTTCAAGTATTCCTATCTAATAAAAATAATTCCATTTTATAATAATCATTTTTTTACATATAGTTATGGTTTGGTATATTCCTAAACAGCATATCAATCTGTCTAGGGTTATTTTATGCCTTGAGGTGTGATATTTGCTTTCACTGTATGTGTATATTTACTTTTTTTTTTTAGGTTTTTTTTTTGGCACATGGTACTATCAAATACAATAATTTTTAAAAAAATCTATTTGATGGATCTATTAGATGGGACCCTAACAGGTACTAACACTCCAGATCAGAGTGGACCTGGGAGTAATGGTAATGAAGGGTACTTCACACTCCATAGAGCTCCAGAACTGGAGCCTCACAATCAGATGCAGTTTAGTGTCTGTTGATAAGTAAGCAAAATCAACACTTCTATTTATGGTCTCCTGTAGAAATTGACCAATGCGATGGCAGGACAAAAAGCTTTTTTTTTTGCAACAATATAGATTACTTCAGAATTTGACTCAGTCTGCTTATTTCCAAATGAAAGATGAAAATATAGTGATCAAAAGAAAGGGTCAAAATATAGTGATCAAAAGTCTGAAAAATTCATTAGAGAATGATAATACATCATCTCAGAGGTTTAGGTAACATTTTATTAACGTTGTTAATGTTGGATTATTTTCTGTAATCCACCACTTAAACTTATAGAATCAGCAAGTTCACGTGGTTTAAACCCCAGCCAATCAACACCCTGAATACATGGTTAGTTAACTATTTAATTGCTGATATTGACAGCCATTCATTTGCATGTTATTTGATATTGATAAACAGACCTGTAGCACTTAGGAACACCAAGGAAAACAAAAGGATCAGACCCAACACTGAGGAACCCCAAGGAGCAACCAAGGGGTTCTTCTCTAAGGATCACACTCTGTTTAACACAAGGTATCTTTGCTGGAGAGGGTACTTGCTTGATAGCCACTAAATAGTAACAGTTAACATGTTCTGCAGAATTGACAAAATTATGTTTTTAAATTCTGCTCATCGCATACTTTTGATGAGGATCAACTCATTCCTAGAAAATAAGTTACCATTTACAGCTCTGTAGAATCCACATAATCTGTGGCATTACATTGGAATATTCTTTAAATTCAAAAGAATTTCTACATAAAAGCAATCCCATTGATCTGGTTATTAATATAAACAAGACAAGGCAGTGAATGTCATCAGTTCTGACATCCAATGTCATCAGATATCAAGCATTTGGCTTGATCTGTGTCCTAGATGAATTGAAAAATGACAAGCATTGCTTAAACAGAAGAAAAAAAAAAGGACGTCCAATGCAAAGAAATAATAAAGTTGTCTTCATTTATCGACTTGGTTTCATTTCCTATTGACTTAATTCCTGTAAGTGGCCTACTTTCTTCCACGAGACTAAATGATTGACATGATGTTTTAACAAAATGGATAACACAATGAAGGCTATGTTGCCCCTGATTCTGTCACTGGAACTAATGGCAAATTGAATATTGCAGTAATCCACCAACCCCCACCTCAGAAATATTACAAGATTAACAAGCACTGATTCTCAGCTAACACCATTAATTCTTGGATGAGTGAATGTTGACGCTTTTAATTTTAATTGAAGATGAGCTAAGATGGCTGACTAGCAACATTGTCATCTCAGAAAACTTTTTGTGAATGAACATTTTATTGAAACAATAGTGTTACACTTGTATGATAAGCATGAATAACTGTGTGAGGTTCAATTCTAGAAAGTTTGTTTAAAGCTCATCATGCTGATTTTAAAATAGGATCTTTCTTCTATTTTCTCGAGATGAAAATATTCTAAAATAGCCATGAGATTGAAAATAGGCCTTGTGCTTATTCTTATCTATATAGAAAATGGCCTAGAGTAACCACATGATTTAAAGCAAGACTATTTTCATGGGATCAAAATGAGTCTCAAATATCTAAAGGATTTCAATATTTTTAATTGGATATTTTTTCAGAATTTTTGATTGAAGAATATTTTTTAAAAATTCACTTCTCTCTATATGATCCCTGGATAGTAAATTCTATTCTTATTGTATAATCCATGGATAATAAGTTCAATACTCACTATCTGATCCATGGCTACTAAATTAAATTCTCACTTCATGATTAAAGTGTAGTAAATACTCAGTGATCCATGGTTAATCTGCTTCTCATTGTATGATCCATGGTTAGTAAATTTATTTCCCACTGTATCATCCATGGCTTGTAAATTCCCTTTGCCCCATATGATCCATGAATACTCAATTCACTTCTCACTGTACAATCCATGAATACTCAATTCACTTCTCACTGGACAATCCATAAAAACTTAATTCACATCGCACTGTATAATCCATTGCTTGAAAATTCAATTTCCATTGCATGATCCATGACTAGTGAATTCAATTCTCGAAATATGATCCATGGTTCATTCAATTCTCATAGTATAAGCCATAACTAGCAAATTTTATT
>CM042160.1:30220360-30317860 GCA_023376005.1 Doryteuthis pealeii | reverse complement strand
GCAAGTATGTATGCATTTATCTATATATATGTATATGTATGTATGTATGCAAGTATGTATGCATTTATCTATATATTTGTATGTATGCAAGTATGTATGCATTTATCTATATATTTGTATGTATGCAAGTATGTATGTATCTATATATTTGTAGTATGCATGTATGTATGCATTATCTATATATTTGTAAGTATGCAGTATGTATGTATGTATGCATGTATGTATTTGTATGTATGCAAGTATGTATGTGATTGTATGTATGTATGTATGCATGTATGTATGCATTTGTCTACTTGTATATATGTAAGTGTCTATTTATTTTCATTCATATATAGATATGCAAAGATGATCAAAAGCATACGTCAAGAATGACAGCTACTGTCTCACAACAACTGTACATGTCAGGGTTAAAAGTATATAAGCAGGTAAGCTGGCCTTGAGTACTTTCTTTTAATGCTTTGAATACTGAAGTTAGGGACAAAGAGAATGATTTTAGTGACTCTCAACTGTTATAAAATCTAGGTCAGAACATTTCCAGAACAGTTGGCCATATGGTGTGCTCACTTATAGACATATTGAGAAAAATTACCTACCATTAACAAGTCACTTGATGGCTAAGCCAATGCAAGAAGACTGGAGAATTTCCTAAATAAAAAGAAAAAATCTCACAGAACTATAACTGGTGAGTATGGTCAGTGTTCAAAAAGTATTGAGATTAGCTTTATAATCTAAAAGTAAATTAAGTAATGTCGGTATCAGCCAGACAGCAAGGGAGTCTATCCCCTTTTCGCTAGCACTAGACGAAGGAGATTATTTTAGCATTTGAGGTGGAGCACCGCACCTACTATCAGCTCCTCACTTTACTGCACAGATCCCTGTGCTACTCATACGCTTAGGACTCTTCCGACTGTGCTAAAAATTAGCATTAACTTTGAAATGTTATATATTAATTAGGAATAGCCTATCATTTTTGTAAGGAAGTGTAGAGTAGTTTGAAAATAGTAGTAAAACAGTGGAATATCACTGACATTTCGATTGATAGATCTTAACCTTAGGTTAATCTGGAGCGGGACTCTTATTGGCTTAGAGAGTCACGTGAGCAGGCAACTCTGGGAAAGTCGAATGATAACTTAGGGAGTTAAGTCCAGGGCAGATGTGTCTTTCCATCTCTGTTGCTGCTGCTTGTACACATGCAGCAAAGAATATATTGAAAATCATGGTAATAAAAGTGTACAAAAAATATGTCTCATGTATTTGTTTGTGATAAGCATGTAAATAACCAGAACAAAATGGGACCCACAGAGATATTTCCAACCCCAAAAAGAAATACATACGAAGTAGAAGAAATCAATATAGAAGATAAAAACAATATAGAAGATAAAAGACAAAGACGATAGAAACAGTAAGTAAAGCTAACAGAGTAACCTAGTGTTACTATTTGTTGGACAACAAAGGAGTCTATCACCTTTTCTCTAGTACTTGACTTAGGAGATTGTTTCTGCATCTGAGGTGGGGTGCCACACCTACCATCAACTCCCCCCCCCATTACTGCACAGATCAGATTACAGAAGGTGTGCCAATGCATTGAGTTGGCGACGACCAGTATTGAATTCCAAACCTTGTGGTTAATCAGTATACAACATATAGATATCTAGAAAACAGTCAAAAGGCCTAGACATCATTGCTTTATTTTATAACTAGAAAAAAAAGGTGTGTCCTGGGTATGACATTAAACTGTATCTGATGGTGAGGCTCCAGTGCTGGAGATCTGGAGCATGTGATATACTGTATTTGCTGCCATTACTCCCATAACCAATCTCACCTGGAGTGGTAGCTAGAGTCCCATCCATGAGTCAAATGGATCTGTTTAAAAAAACTATTAGCCTTCAAAAGAACTATGTGCAAAATAAAAATCTCTTAAGAAGCAAATGCACAACATTCAATGAGTGTGATACCCTAACCTCTTTTAGAAATTTAGAAATATTCATTTACAGATAGATTGAATTACAACCAAATTCATGAATATTAGTATAAAAATTAGTATTACATTCATGAAAAATTTGTATATTACATTCACAAGAAGTTAGTGTAATTACATTCATGAAAATTTGTATATTACATTTGTTAGGTGGAGCTCTCTAAGTAGTTTATCTAACGAGAAGAGAGTTCCTTAAAGTTCAAAAATAAAAAAAATAAAAAAACATTTCGAATAATAATCAGATTAACTTAAATATCAATGTGTAATATTTCAAATCTAATAAAAAAAAATAAAATAACCCTAGAGCAGTTGAAATGCCATTTAAGGGTTTGCCAACTCATCTATGGTTATCAAATTTGTAGAATTTAAAATTCGGTCTTGATACTTTCTGATCACATACAATTGTATTGTGGCAACTGGAAGTTCTTACTTCAACAAGCAAAAATCGAATGACAAAAATGAATAGTTTGCGCATGGGGATTGCACACCCTAGTAAAAGAGAAAAATAAAAATAAAAATTTGTACAATTTCAACCAATGGGAGACGTTCGCACCTAAAAGGAAATTTATCAAATAGACCCCTTTTTGGAGCCTATCCTGGACTATAAAAAAGCCAACTTTACGGATCCAAACCAGAAAGATCTCACCTGCCTAAGGGAATTCACGTCACCCTTTTTAAGAACATTTCGCATACACGCTGAAGGTATGAACTATCTCTCTCTTTAAATAACCTACGCTATCGGAGATAAACATTAGAAGCATTCAACTTATGCCTGACTGTTGTGTTGACTTTAAATTTCACCTTTTCTTTCTCACTTAGAGATTTATAACATCTCTGCTTATATTTTACATTGAACTTTTCAAAAAGCACCTTTTTTACAGAACTTTGCCAAGTATTCTGTATTACCTTTGTAAACTTCATGTTAATACAATTGTGTTTGTTTAATTGTGAGTTCTTGTCTTTTATGCCATGTGCTTATATAGATATATTCTTATAGTGTGGATGAGTACTTTGACTAAATAACATACAAGGCTTAGTTACCCCTACACTACCATTTCTCTATAGTATCTTGACTTAGGTCACTAATTGGTTGCTAGGAGAGCATAATTAGTCAAAACCAATTCAAAGCAAGATAATTTCCCCATTTAAATTAATGTAATTTTGATAATTTTTTTCCAGTGACCTCCACTGGATAGTGATTCTTTTTGGTTTGGTATTTTAAATACAATTTAACGTAGTATAAGAGTTTTTATAAGGGCGTATGACCGATTCAATATACATTATATTCATAGCAATTTTTAGTGGTCCGTAGGTGAATCACCTTCCAAAAGTATATCAAATATTTTTGTTTCTAATGGAATCCGTATCCTGTTTCTTATTAAATAATGGTATCTTACACTTGATAGTTCTTTTTTTTTTCTTTTAAGTAATTTATCATAAAATTATTCGGCTAGTTTGTTACAAAAAATTATGAAAGAAACAAATAAACTGAAAAAGCATTACCAAAATTGCATTCAGTTAAATACAATATAATGTACACCAGCACAACTATACACAAGCAATATGTGTTAACTGATTCACTCTGCCCAACAAGGTGGTTGATAAGTAACCATTTACAAGTCATGATATAATGAGAGAAGCAAAAATAAGGTACTGGCTTTACAGAAAACTCACACACACATACGTTGGTACCAAGTATTTTGAATTCTATTTAACTCTTATACAACCACAGTATTGTTGAAAGTTTGTATTTTTTACTTTTTTGCTTTTAATTTACACTAAATAGTTTCAGTTCTAATACATTTGAACTTCTTTCGATATAGTTTTTTTAAAAATATTTTAATTGGCATACTTCAAATACTGTGTGGGTTGATATAAGATTTAATAGATTCAAATACTGTGGTTGTTATAAGATTCAATAGCATTCCAAATACTCGTGGTGTTACAGATTTAATAGCAGATTCCAATAGCTGGTGGTTGTATAAGATTAGATCAGCATTCAGCTACTGTGGTTGTATAAGATTTTAGATAGCATTCAAATACTGTGGTTGTATAAGATTTAGGGCAAGAATTGAACTTACTTCTAAGCGAGGCATTCCATAGTAAATTTCAATCCAACAATTTCTGAAAGGCTAAATCCATCTCTACTGACACAGCTATGAGTAAAATAGTAAGCGTGACTGGGGGCTCTTTAGCTTTGGTACAGCAACAAGCCAAGTAGAAGTTCAAAACTCTGATTATTCAAAGCAGTACTTCTTTAAAAAAATTGACCTTGTGTTGCATCTGGCCATGGTGAAGGTTGGGGTAATTCATACCTTAATCAGATTGATGGAAGCCTATGCTTATCTGTACAAAACTAAAGAGCCAGTCTACTTACTATTTACTCATAGCTGTGTCAGGTGAGATGGATTTATGCTTTCAAATTGTTGGATTGCATTTTTCTATGAATGCCTCATTAGAGGTAGTTCAATTCTTGCTAAATCTTATACACGCACAGTATTTGATGGCTATTAAATCTTATCAACCAACAGTATTTGAATGCTATCTTAAAATTTTAACAACCACAGATATTTGAATGCTATTTAAATTTAATACACACAGTATTTGAATGCTATTTGAATCTTATACAACAAGTATTTGAATGCTATCTATCTTATACAACAAGTATTTGAAAGTGGCACTTAAAATATTTAAAAACTATATCTAAAGAAGTTCAATTTGTATTAAGAATTAAACTATTAGTGTAATAAAAGCAAAAGTAAAAAAACAACTATTCAAATACTGGGGTTGTAAAGAGGTTACATAGAATTCAAATACTTGGGTTGTGTGTGTTTGAGTTGTACAGCAGTACCTTGATTTTTTGCTTCTCTGCATTTATCATACTTGTAAGCTGGTTATTCAACACCTTGTGGCAGGTGAATCAGTTAACACATATTGTTGTTGTATAGTTGTGGCTTGGTGTACATTATATTGTTATTTAACTGAATGATGTTGGGTATGTTTTCATTTTATTTGTTTCTCCATAATTTTTTTGTACAACAGCAATATTTTATGGATAAATTATTTAAAGAAAAAAAAGAAGCTATCAAATGTGATACATTTTTTAATAAGAAACAGGCATCTGATTCCATTAGAACAAGAAATACTTTGATATACTTTTGGAAGGTGTTCACTCGCCACCTAAAATTTGCTATGAATTATGTATATGAATGTGGGTCTATACTGCCTATAAAACTCTTATACTACGTTTAATTTGTATTAAAATTACAAAAAAGAAATCACTATCCAGTGGAGGTCACTGGAAAAAATTATCAAAATTACATTAATTAAAAATGGGAAATTATCTTGGCATTGAATTGGTTTTGACTAAATTATGCTCTGCCTAGAAGCCATTAGTGACCTAAGTCAAGATCTATAAGAATGGTAGTGTAGGGGTAACTAGCCTTGGTATGTTTTATTTAGTCAAGTACTCATCACACTATAAGAATGATATCTATATAAGCACATGGCATAAAGACAAGAACTCACAATTAAAAAAACAACATTGTATTAAACATGAGTTTACCAAAAGGTAATACAGATACTTGGCAAGTTTGTAAAAAGGTGCTTTTTGAACAGTTCAATGTAATATAAGCAGGATGTTATATCTCTAAGTTGAGAAAGAAAAGGTGAATTTAAAGTCAACAAAACAGTCAGGCATAAGTTGAATGCTTCTAATGTTTTATCTCCGATAGCGTAGGTTATATTAAGAGAGAGATAGTTGATAACTTCAGCGCTGTATGCGAAATTGTTGCGTTAAATAAAGGCGGTGACGTGAATTCCTTAGGCAGGTGAGATCTTTCTGGTTTGGATCCGTAAAGTTGGCTTTTTTATAGTCCAGGATAGGCTCCAAAAAGGGTCCTATTTGATAATTTTCCTTTAGGTGCAACGTCTCAGCATTGGGTTGAAAATTGTACAAATTTTTACTATTTTATTTTTCTCTTTTCTAGGGTGTTCAATCCCCATGCGCAACTATTCATTTTTGTCATTGATTTTGCTATAGATATAGAGATAAGACTTCAGTTGCCAACTACAATGTTGTTGATCGAGACAGTATCAAGCCCGGAATTTCTAAATTCTACAAATTTGATAACCATAGATGAGTGGCAACCCTTAAATGGCATATATATAGATCTAGGTTTAATTTTATTTTTTTTATTAGTTATAGATATACACCATTGATATTTAAGGGTTAGTTAATCTGATTTATAAATTCGAAATGTTTTTTTATTTTTTTTTATTTTTTGAACTTAAGGAACTCTCTTCTGTTAGATAAACTACATTAGCGAGCCTCCACCTAACAAATGTAATAATATATAAGTTCATAGAATGTAATTACACTAACTTCTTGTGAATGTAATATACAAATTTTCATAGAACTTACTACTATTTTTATCTAAGATTCATGAATTTGGTTGTAATTCAATCTATGATATAGATATTTTAAATTTCTAAAAGAGGTTAGGGTATCACACTCATTAGATGTTGTGCATTTGCTTCTTAAGAGATTTTTTCTTTTGCACATAGTTCTTTTGAAGGCTATAGTTTTTTTAAACAGATCCATTTGACTCATGGATGGGACTCTAGCTCACTCCAGGTGAGATTGGTTTATGGGATAAATGGCAGCCAAATACAGTATAGTACATGCTCAGACTCCAGCACTGGAAGCCTCACCCTAGATCAGTTTAAATGTCATACCCAGGACACACCTTTTTTTTTCTAGTATAAAAATAAGCATGATGTCTAGCCTTTTGACTGTTTTTCTAGATATCTATAAGATATATGTATACTGAATTAACACAAGGTTTTGGACTTCAAATCCTGGTCGTCGCCAAAATGCATTTGGCAACTTCTGTAATCTGATCGTGTGCGTAATGGGAGAGAGAGAGAGAGATATAGATGGTAGGTGTGGCACCAACATCAGATGCCAGAAAAATCTCCTAAGTCAAGGGTAACTAGAGGAAAAGGTGATAAGACTACCTTTTGTTGTCGCAACAATAGTAACTAGGTTAAGTCTGTTAGCATTTACTTACCTGTTCTATCGTCTTTTTCCGTCTTTTATCATTATATAATAGATATATATATATCTTCATATATTGCATTTCTTTACTTCGTACTGTATTTCTTTTGGGGTTGGAAATAAAATATAGAGAGATAATTATGTTCCTGGTATATTTAATGCATATAATACAAAACAATACATAGACATATTTTTTGTAGCACTTTTATTACCATGATTTTCATATATTCTTTGCTGCATGTTGTACAAGGCGCGAGCAACAGAGATGGAAAGACACCATCTGCACTGGACTTAACTCCTAAGTTACATAATACGACTTTCCAGACGTTAGATGATACACGTGACTCTCTAAGCCATAGAGATACGGTCAGATATAACCTAAGGTTAGATCTTCAATGAAAAAATAAGTACGTGATATTCACTGTTTGTACTACTCAATCTGTTCAAAACTACTTCTAACATCTCTTAACAATAGAGATAGGTCTATTCCTAATTAATATATAACATTTCAAAGTTTAATGCTAATTTTAGGGCACGGTCGGAGAGTCTAAGCGATAATAGATAGACAGAGGGATCTGTGCAGTAAAGTGAGGAGCTGATAAGTAGGTGCGGTGCTCACCTAAAATGCTAACTAATCTATTAAGATAAGATATAGACGAGAGAGAGACCCCCTTGCTGTCTGGCTGATACCGACATTACTTAATATATATATTATATATAAAGCTAATCTCAATACAATATATATATGAAACACTGACTCATACTAACAGTTATAGTTCTGTGAGATTTTTTCTTTTATTTAGGTGAAATTCTCAAGTCTTCTTGCATTGCATAGATAGATAGAACTTGTATATATGAGAATAGATATAAATTTTCTCAATCATAGATTATAGATGGCACACCATATAGACAAGCTGTTTGGAAATGTTCTGATAGATATATATATAGATAATAGAGATCATAAAATATTCTCTCTCTTTTGTCCCTAAATATAGATATTCAAGCTTAAAGAGTAACTCAAGGCAGCTTAATAGATATATATAAATATATAAATAGTACAGTTGTTGTGAGACAGAGCTGTAATTCTTGACGTATGCTTTTGATAATAAATATTGATAATAATAAATAATAGATAGATAATGACACTTCATATATACATAGACAAATGCATACATACATGCATACATACATACATACAATATAATAGACAAATGCATACATACTTGCCATACATATAATATAGATAAATGCATACATACATCATCTTACAATTATAGATAAATGCATACATACTTGCAATAACTTACAAATATATAGATAATGTAATACATGCATACTACAAATATATAACGATAAATGCTACATACTTGATACATACAAATTATAATGAATGGCATACATACTTGCATACAATCAAAATATATAGATAATGCCCATAACATACTTGCTACCATAAAATATATCAGATAAATGCATAACATACCTTGCATAATATCACATACTACAGATAAATGCATACAATTGCCATACATACAATATACTACGATACAACTGCACTCATACTTGCCATACATCACCATATATACACTTAGCATACATACAATATATAGATAATCACACTATATATATACATATACTTATATAGATAATTGACCACTAACACAATACTTCATACATACAAATTAATATAGGATAATAGATATAATATATATATAATATAGATCATGCATACATTATTTCAATACATTACATATACTGATAAATGCATACATATTTAAATATAAAATATATACATACTTGCATACATAACAATATATAGCTAAATGCATATATATATAATATAATAGATAATGATCACATACTTGCATAAATAATATGATAAATGCATACATATTATATATATTATAGATGATATATATATAGACATAACATACAAATATATAGATAAATGCATAATACTTGCATACATACAATATATAGTAAATGCATACATACTTGGCATAAAATAATAAATATATATGATAAATGCATACTATTGCATACATACAAAATATATAGATAAATGGCATACTATTGCATACATACAAATATATAAGATAAATGCAATACATTTTGCTAATACAAAATATAATAGCTAAATGCATACATACTTCATACAACAAATATATAACATACTTGCATACATACAAATATATAGATAAATCATACATACTTGCATACTTACAAAATATATGATAATGCATACATATTTGCATAATACAAATATATAGATAAATGTATACATATTTACATACATACAAATATAAGATGAATGCATACTCAAATTTATAGATAAATGCATACATACTTGCATACATCCATAAACTATATAGATAAATACATACAATATATGATTATATTGTATATTAGCATCTACTTGCTACATACAAATATATGGAAGATAATAGATATATATAGATATCAAATATATTTACTATTGCATAAGTACAAATAGATATAGCTATGCATACATAACTTGCTACATACTTACATATATAAAGATAGATAGATATAGAGTACATACTTACAATATATATATAAATGCATACATACTTACATATTAATAATATGCATAGATAAAAATAATATGATATATATATATAACAAAGTACATAGATAAGAGATATACCTTCATATATACAAAAATACGTAGATAAATGCCTACATCTTACAGTATCACAAATGCATAAGATAAATAATATAATAATATAAATGTATATTTATTATATTTTCTTTTATAACATGCATACATGCATATATATATGTAGTAAGTCCTTCTTTATATAAAAACACATATAGAAATATGTATATGTGTAAATATTCGAAATGCCATATAATGCATAGATTATTCAATGTATCTATGGATTGAAACATATAGACCTAAATATTAATCATGTATAATATTATGTAAGTACATACAATATATATAATACCATATTCATTGCATATTATATAAGATACCCTGCCACCAGGGACACATATCAATACCATACCATATATTAATGTATATATATGTAATATTATTATATGAGCATCTCTACATCATAATATATATATATATATAATATATATATTATGAGCATCTTCTCATACATCATATACCATGGATATATATCATATATATAGTTATATATGAGCATCTTATCATACATCATATACTGGATAATAATAATAAATATATATATAATATTAAGATAACTTAATCATAACATTAATATAATGATATATATTTATTATAGTTATAATATATATTGAGGGCATACTTATCATACATCAATATAATGGATATATTATATATATGTATATATATGATATATATATGAGCACTTTCTACATCAAATATACATGGTATATATATATTATATGAGCTTTATCAATACATCAATATACATGGATATATTTATATATACTGGCATCTTATCATTACTACTATACATGGATATATATATATGATACTATTAATATATGAGCCATCTATCATACATCAACTCTCATGATATATTATATATATACTTGAGCATCTTATCATACATCAATATACATGGATATATATTATATATATATTATATAATATATTATATATGAGATCTTTATATACATCAATATACCTGGATAGTATATACATATATATATGAGCTATACTTATCATACTCAATATACAATGGATTATATATTATATCTTCCCATCAAGGACCTACATTGGACAAACTAAGGCAAAGATGCAGGTTGCTGGCAGAGGACCTCCTGCAAAATTGAATGTAGGAAAGGTTGGCGAGAGATTGTCATGGTATCGTGCTAATAGCGCGACATGATGATCGATGATGATATATATCATATATATTAGTATTATACTACATGGAGACATCTTATCATACATCAATATACATGGATATATATATATATATGAGCGTCTTTGCATACATCATATACATGCATATCTATTACCTATCTATATATATATATATATAAATATTAATATTACTCTATCTATCTATAATGAAGCATCTTTGCATACATAATATGCATGCATATCTTATATATATATATATATATGTATACTACAACATTTATATATAATAATATAGTATATATATATATATTAATGTATATACATATTTACTGCAATACTCTCATATTTAAACATCTTTGTTATTATATTAATATACTATATAATATATCATATAAATATATCATCTAGTGTATATATATTCTGTTATCTATATATATAACAAATCTTTTGTATTACATATATATATTATTACATAACATTGTTATACAATATATGTATATACATATAAAACAATCTGTATATATATATATATAATTAATATAATAACATATACCATTTTTTATTACAATGGCAGACATTTGTGGTGGTGCATTATATATAAACATTATCTATATCTATATCCATTATATATTATATAGTATATATATTATTACACTACATAATACATGGCATATATTATATGTATATTATTCTATAACATATATATCTCTTTCTTCTCTCCTCTATATATATATATTATTAACATTTAAGCCAGACTTCACTTATAATATAAACCACAGTTATATATATATATGTATATATCAGAAATGAAAAACACGGTTTAATGGATTAGTGGTAGTTATTTGGCCGAGTTGCAGTGTTTCGGATCTATTAATAGATCATCTTCAGGGTAGATAAGACATTATATATCACAGAATGCCTGAAGATAGATCTATCTTAATAGATGAAAACTGCAGCGTCGGCCAATACAAGTCCATTAACATTTACACTGTGTTTTTTCATTTTTCTTGTATATTATATACGTCGGATTTATTCCTCTTTCACATATTATATTATATATATGTATAAACACAAATCTCCTCTCTTTTATTATTGTTTATTGCACGTAGATCCACCTCCATGACCTTATCATTAATATGTAGGACTGTGCTTTTCTATATTTTTGGCCTTATCGTATTACTTTTATATGTTTAACAATGCTCTCTTGCCGCATCTATTACAAAAAAACCATTGCTTTCTTTTGATGCAGGTGCTATTTGGATTAAACATGCAGAAGAAATATTTTCTGAATTTTCTCGTAGATAAACTCTATGACACTTAACATCTGCAAAAGATTCTGATATGTAAAACAATGCTGACTTGAAAATGGAAAAAATATCAAGCATTAGTTTACTGTCAGTGAAACAACTATCAATATTGGCTGTAAAACTTATTCTGAATGCTTTATTGTTCTCTATTCTCTTTTTTTTTACGTGTATGCATATACCTGCATAACAAGTATTAGACAAAAATGCTTATTTCAATTAAGAGATTTCAGTGATGACCATGCATTGGAATGGCCTAACATTGTGTCACTTATTTCCTCACTTGGTCATTACTATTATACTTATGTTATGGAGATTGTGGTTTTTCTGTTCTGTAACCGAAATATATTACTACTCAGTCACAATTCTTATTATTTACTTACATTTCTCCATGATTCTTATTTTTATTAAACTCAATTAATATAAACACTGTTTGAATTTATTATACTTTGGCCTTACTAAATATTCTCTCAATAAATCTTATGAAATTCATTAACAGAGAAATAACCTGTAATTTTATTCTTTACTTCCTATTTTAACAACTCAGTTAAATTAGGGAAATTTAGCATTGAAAAAGGAATGATGAAAGGTAAGTTTCGTTGTTCTATTTTCCAACTTTTCCGTTTCACATCTTTTCATTTTGATTCTTAATTTGTTTCTTAGCCTGTTCTGATTTAATTCTAATTTTTATTCATTTAAACTTAAATACTTGCACACAGAGGGAGCATATATTGCTGTTTCTAATGATGTTGGAAAATGAGGGCTTGTATTGTATTATTTGGATTATTCTGACTATTGTCTCATCTTAATTGTTATTATCTGTACACGGTTTGGCGATGTGCCTTCAGTCTTCTTAAAGTATTTTTTTGTTGGACTTGGGAGCTTCTTTGAATAGACTTCTTGTGTACGCTTTATTGTCCTGTCCCAAGGACCCCCCCATGGAATTTGAACCCACCTTTATATTCAATCATGGGGTATTTTGTTTCATCTGCCTAACCTAAGTGGGGTACAGGTGATTAAGCTGTTTAATATTCAATTCTAATGTTACTGTAGCCTGACCAGGATTGAACCTACTGTTAGTGTTGTCACTTAAACGGTCTTAACCATTGACCTTTACCTATATGTTATGTGTCCGTTTGGTACAATTCAGTGTGAATTTGGGAACTTATGAAACCTAGGTTTGTTTTATAGATATCTTACCTTTCTTTTTTCTTTTTTTACTTTGTTGATTTTTACTTGACTCTATGGATTAAAAGTTTGAATTGAGTTTATCAGCTATGATCTACAGTGAGATTGAATTTATACATCGATATACGATGAAAGGGGAATTAATAGTCATGGTCAATAGTGAGATGATCTTTTTTGCTAGTCTATGGATCATGCAAGGAGAAGTGATTTACTGCTATGGTGCATAAGTGGGAATTGGATTAATACTGTTAAGCGATTAAAATTAAAATTAACTACTAGAATCAAAATTTGCTAGTTTGGCTTATCTATGAGAATTGATGAACATGGTCATATTTACGAGATTGAATTCATACTAGTCACGGATGCATGGAATAATGCAATTTTCAGACTGGATTACAGTGCGAATGTGAATAGTTTTTTATGGTTTCCAGTGAGAAGTGGAATTGAGTATTCCTGGGATTGTACATGAGAAGTGACTTGAGTATTCATGGATCATCTGGGGCAAAGGGATTACAAGCCATGGATGATACATGGGAAATAAATTTACTAACCATGGATTCATCATGAAGCAAGATTAAACCATGGTACTGAGTATCTTATACTAACTTTAATGCATGAGTGGAATTTAATTTAGTAGCATGGATCAGATGTGAGTATTGCATTTCTTATCATGTTATACTAGATAGAATTTACTATCCAGGGATAATAGAGAAGTGAATTTTTAAAAGTATTTCTTCAATAAATTCCTGAAAATATCCAATTAAAAATATTAGAATCCTTTAGATATTTGAGGAACTATTTGATCCCATGAAATACGTCTTGCTTTAAATATGTGGTTACTCAGGCCATTTCCTCCCATACGATGATAAGACAAGGCCTATTTTCAATCTATGGCTTTTGAATTTTTCTCTACGAGAAAAAGAAGAAAGGTCCTATTTAAAATCAGATGATGACTTAAAAACTTCTAGAATTTGAACTCACAAGTTTATCATTGCCTTATCATACAGTGTACACTATTGTTTCATAAAATGTTCTTACAAAGTTTTTCGAGATGAATGTTGCTAGTCAGCATCTTAGCTCATCTTCAATTATTATTGAAAAAAGCGTCAACATTCCTCACTCCAAGAATTATGGTGTTTAGCGTGAATCCGTCGCTTGTTAATCTTTGTAATATTTACTGAGGTGGGGGTTGTGGATTCTGCAATTTCAATTTGGCATTAGTTAGTGACCAGATCGGGGCAACATAGCTTCATTGTGTTATCCTTGTGTAACTATGTCATCATTTTAGTCTCGTGGAAAAGTAGGCCACTTACAGGTAAGTCAATAGAATGAAACCAAGTCGATAAATGAGACACTTTTTATTTTCTTTGCATTGGAGTCCTTTTTTTTTTTCTTCTGTTTAAGCAATGCTTGTCTTTTTCACATTCATTAGGACCAGATCAAGCCAAATCTTGATATCTGGATGACATTGGATGTCAGAACTGATGACATTCACTGCTTGTTCTTGTTTATATTACTACAGATCAATGGGATTGCTTTTTATGTAGAAAATTCTTTTGAATTTAAAGAATTTCCAATGTAATGCCACAGATTATGTGGATCTACCAGAGCTGTAATGGTAATTATTTTCATAGGAATGAGTTTGATCCTCATACAAAGTATGCGATGAGGCAAATTTAAAAACATAATTTGTCATTCTGCGAACATGTTTACTGTTACATTTTGTGGCTATTCAAGCAAGTACCCTCTCCAGCAAAGATACTTGGTGTTAAACGAGTGTGATCCTTAGAGACAACCCTTTGGTGCTCCTTGGGTTTCTCAGTGTTGGGTCTGATCCTTTTGTTGTTCCATTGGTGTTCCTAAGTGCTACAGTTGTTTATCATATCAAATACTGCAAATGGAATGGCTGTAAAATATGCAAATTAAATAGTTAACTAACCATGTATTCAGGGTGTTGATTGGCTGGGGTTTAACCGTGAACTTGCTGAATTCTTAAGTTAAGTTGGTGGATTCAGAAAATAATCCAAATTAAAACGTTACATAAAATGTTACCTACCTCCTGNATCTACAGCAGTTTGAAAATTAAGAGCATAATTTTTGTTTGTTTTATGGGTTTAGAATTTTATCAAGATTATATATAAATTTACATGACACTTTATACACACACACACACACACACACACACATATATATATTATATATATATATATATGTATATATTTATGTGTATGTGTTTTAAAAGAAGAAAACTGCAAAGGAAAAATTAATAAGTGCTTCATATTCAATCAGCAGCGCAATATGCAATTAAATCTTAAAACTTACTTGGGTCACCACTTACACAACAGTAGGTACAGTAAGCAACCTCAGTCCTCTGTTTATCAAAAATTACTTGATTCAACATTAAATGAGGTGAAAAGGCTTGATTTGCTGTAAGCAAATCAAACCAGACCTTAAATTTAAAAATAAAAATGTTTCTATTATTTAAATTTCATGAATGTATATATATATATATATATATATATATACTTTTAGTCGAGGTTTCAAGTCATACACAGAGCAGTCTCCCATGTCTATAACCTTGCTGACGAGACCTAATAGGTTGAAATGTACATACAGGGATTGACATTTTCTTGATTTGTTCAGCCTTACATTTGAACATATATGCCCGCCTAAATTCATTAATTATTAACTAATTAATTTTCAAAATTAGGTATGACTTCAATTAAGCATATATCCTCCAAAAATTGTCAGCAAAAAAGCCATATAAGAAATAAACACATCGTTTTTTTACTTACTTTCATATATATATATATATGCTCGCGTAACCCGCTAGAGCTCTTTAGGAGCGACTTTAATAAACTTTCACCGCCAGCATGATGCAATGATCATCTGTTTACAGATTTGATCTCTCAGGTGATCGTAAAGTATATACACAGATGTATGTATTTAAAACAGTTAAAACACTGCTCCTTAAACAACAGCTGGCAATGGCCTAGAGGTTAATGGATTGGACAGGCGTAAAGCCAGTTGGGGTTTGCTTCTGGTCGGCATTAGTTGTTGTGTCTAGCCACACTGGTGAGATGTGAAACGTCAAAAACACGGATGACATTATATATATATATATATATATATCAGTAATAGTAGTAGAGGAAAAGAGTTAAGGGTCTACCATGGTTTCAATCCAAAGGATTTCATCAGGACCCTACCCTATACTTAACTAAGTCAATGTAATTCCTTAGTTTAACTTAGGAATTACATTGACTTAGTTAAGTATAGGGTAGGGTCCTGATGAAATCCTTTGGATTGAAACCATGGTAGACCCTTAACTCTTTTCCTCTACTACTATTACTGATATTATTATTGCTCTATGTTTTTAATATATTGAGCAATTTTGGATAATTTATTAATGCCACTGCAATGGAAAGGTTAAAGCAGCAATTGTATAATATTTACATATATATATATATATGTGTGTGTGTGTGTGAGAGAGAGAGAGAGAGAGTGTGTGTGTGTGTGTGTGTGTGTGTGTGTATGTCCGTCCATAAGTGAATTTAAAAAATTATTCAAACATTTTTCTTAAATCAAGTAAGTAATCAAACTTGGCTTCAAAATAGACCTTGTGTCACATCCTGCTCGGGTTGGGTAAATAAATGTATTATTATTAATTTTGATGAGAATTTGTCTTCATCTTTAATTTGTTTGTTTTTTTTCTTTTTTCTTTTCAAAAAAATTGTATGATACTGAGGAATAAGATTAATTAGTCATGTGATAAGATGTTAGTACACATGATATTCACATGAAATAAAAGTATACATAATTTAGGGTAGACTAAATAGAGGAAAATAAATTATGGGATTAATCAGGGTCAGGTGGTAGATGAGACAAGAGATATTTGTTAACATATCTACACTTAGATATTAATTGATTTCTCACACACACACACACACACACACACATATATATATATAAATTTGATATCTAACATAGATGAACAGGGGGTCCCAGGGTCAGTGTCTAATGTGCTGGACTGCAACATCGTAGTAAACAAGTTTGAATTCCAGTGATATAATCACATTCCTTTTTGTACTATACATTTGATAAAAGTATGAACTCCCTCATCCCTTCAGCTATGGGTTAAATAATGCCACTCAGTTTAGCTCAGTTGGTAGAGCATCCACCTAGGAACCACAAGGTTCCAGGTTTGATACCGAATCTCACTAACTCAGCGCATGACTAACACCACTTGGATCTGTGTGGTAAGAGGGGAGTTGATGGTAGATGTGTCACTCCATCCCAGACACAAAAACAATATCCCTGGTTTAAAGCAAGTGAAAAGGTGTTAGACTTCCTTACTGTCCAGCTGATACTGACAAAAAGCCACTCCGCCAAATTTACTGTTTACAAGGATGGCTTTGGCATTAAATAAATCATGAAGGTTGATATGCCATTAAATAAAGAAACCAAATCAAACCGCTCTAAATAGATACATTAAAAAATGATACTGATAAAAGGCCACTCCGCCAAATTTACTGTTCTTCTACAAGGATGGCTTTGGCATTAAATAAACCATGAAGGTTGATATGCCATTAAATAAAGAAACCAAACCAAACCATAAAGGAATAAAGTAACAAATTAACACTTGAAGCCATTGCATTAATTCCTAATTAACAGCAACATTTTTGGGGGGGTGGGGGGTCGACATGTCTTTGACTTTTATCAAATTTAGCGAATCATGTCAAAATTTTGATCATCATTTTCCTCGTGTAAGGTTGCTTTTAAGTTAACACTGGTTTACATTTTTGTTATCTTCTCTCTGTTTGATTACTCATTATTATTATTATTATTATTATGAAGGTTTTTCACACCCGCCTAAACTAGTCGTTCACTGGAGGCTGAGTGACAGCAAGTCTCCTCAGGTCTCGAGGGCTAATCTGAGTATTCTAGACGATCTTAACAGTGCTGTTGTTTGGATGGTCTTGATTCTTCTTTGGATTTCCATTTCTTTCGGACTCTTTTCCAAACCCTTGGGAACCATTCCAAGGGCCCCAATTACAATTGCCACCACCTTTACCTTCATGTTCCACAGTTTTTTCAGTTCTAAATATTTATCTATCTTTTTGTTTTCTTTCGCCATCACTCTGTGATCAGCCAGGATGGCAAAATCCACAAGATGACACGTTTTCTTCTTTTTGTTAATTAATACTAGGTCTGGTCTTCTAGCAGGGATTTGGTGATCCGTCTGTATCTCAAAGTTATTATTATTATTATTATTATAGTTTTTCACACCAGCGTTAGCTGATGGTATTTTCCTGAAGTCTGAGTGAAAATAAATCTCCTCAGGTCTCCAGAACTCTTCTGAGTATTCTAGCAAATTGCAGCAATGCAGTATTCTGGGTGGTCTCAATTCTTCCTATCATTTCCAGATTCTCCAGTCTTTTTTTTCAAGCTTTTTGGGACCGTTCTAAGTGCACCAACTGCAATTGGATTCACTCTGACCTTCATATTCCATAGCTTTTTCAGTTCTCTGGCAAGGTCCAGGTATTTGTCCACATTATTATTATTATTTACTCCTTTTGAGTTCTCACATCAGTGTTAGCTGATTGTCTTTCACTGGAGTCTGAGTGACAGCAAGTCTCCTCAGGTCACCAGGACTCTTCTGAGTATTCTGGCAGATTGCAGCAGTGCAGTGTTCTGAATGGTTTCAATCCTTCCTCTGATATCCAAACTTTCCAAACCCTTTTGTGACTGTTCCAAGTGCACCAACTACAATTGGTATCACTTTCACTTTCATATTCCATAACTTTTTCAGTTCTCTGGCTAGGTCCAGATATTTGTCCATTTTTTCATTTTCCTTTAACTTCACCCTGTGATCTGCTGGCACTGCAAAATCCACCAGTTGACAAGTTCCTTCTTTTTTGTTTATCAACACTAGGTCTGGTCTTCTTGCTGGGATAAGGTGATCCGTTTTTATTTCAAAGTCCCAGAGAATTTTGTGCATTTCATTCTCAAGAACAGATTCTGGTTTATGCATATACCATTTTGTCGTGTGGTTAAAATTTAATTTTTTGCATAATTCCCAGTGGATCACCTTCCCAACCCAGTCGTGTCTAGTTTTGTATTCTCGTTGTGCTAGTTTGCTACATTCGCAGAGTATATGGTTTACAGTCTCATCTCTATTACCACAAAGTCTACATTTACTATTTTGTTGGGTCTTATCAATTTTCGCTTTGATGTAGTTTGTCCTTATGACATTATTTTGTGCAGCAATTATAAGTGATTCTGTTTCTCTTTTGAGGTTTCCCTTTCTTAACCATGTCCAAGTCTTTTCATGTGCAACCTCTTCTATTTGTCTATTATTATTATTATTATTATTATATTACTCTTTAGGATTTTTCCAACCAGATTTAGTTGGTGGTCATTCATTGAAGTCTGAGCGACAGTAAGTCTGCTCAGGTCTGCAGGACTTTTCTGAGTATTTTAGCCAATTTTTACAATGCTGTTGTCTGAATGGTCTTGATTATTCTTTTTTTTCTAATTCCTCCAATCTCTTTTACAAACTCTTAAGATTAATGGTATCACCTTTACGCTTATGTACCACAGGTATTTCAATCATTTGGAAAAGTCCAAGTATTTGTCTATGAGGGTGGAGAGGTGGTGATTAAATCAGTGGATAGCAATGAGACGACCTAAAACTTTACCTAAGTATACCTGGTTCAAATGCAATCAGTGCTGATATAACGTCATTAATTTAATTTAAAATATGATTAAATGTATTGAATTTCTTATGTTACTAGATGACCCATAAGCTGTTGGGTTTCAGTTCTAATATTCATTCATTAGAGCACTGAGGCTTTTAAGGAAGCAGTACAGGATTCTAATTAACATTTCATAGAAATGTCCGTTATATCAAGGATTATATAAAGACATCGAGTGCAAATGCAAAACAATGTATGTAATACCAGAGGATGCATGAATCCGGCGTTCTTCAAGTGTAACATTGTTCATGATGATGATAATGCTTTAATTTAGAAAGGAATCAAGGATTCTAATTAGCATTTCATTGTTATATTCATTATATTGAACATTTTAATGATTAAAAAAACACCTACACAGATCCCACAAAATTATAATTCAGTTGGATATTAGACTAGAAATGGTTTATTTAGAGCATTTTAAGTATATCACTCTAACAAATCTTCCTATGATACACCATTATGCTGATGGTTATATATATATATATATATATATATATATATATATATATATATATTTAGATTTATTTAACAAATTTATATATATATTATATATATATATATATATATAAAGAAGATAAAATGCAAATAAGAAGGTGCCCAAAATACACTAGATGCTACTATGCTAAACTAGGCTAAAACCTAAAATATCCAAATTATGTACTCTTAAAGTCCATTATTGAAAGTTTCCTGTGGATCACTCAATTGTCAGACGGAAATAGGAGAAAAAAAATTACTAATCATCCGTATTTAATGTGTGTGGAATATATATATATATATATATATATATATATATATATATAGAGAGAGAGAGAGAGAGAGAGAGAGAGATTATTGAGAATTCTTTAAAGTAAATCATATACACACATATATATAATGAGTATTTTTTTAGACAAATCTAACACACACAAGAACATATATATACATAAATGAGTATTTCTTTAGGTAAATCTAACATACATATATATATATATATATATATATATATATATATATATATATATATATGTGTGTGTGTGTGTGTCTGTGTGTGTGTGTGTGTGTGTCTGTGTGTGTGAGTATGTAAATATAATTAGAATTAGTTTTGTAAGTCTAACATATATAACCAGTTGTTGTCTTCATGCCCATGCTACCTTAACTCAAATATATATATATATATATATATATATATATATATATATATATATATATATATATATATATTTGTAAATAAATCTAATATATATATATATATATATTTGTTAAATAAATCTAATATATATATATATATTGTTAAAATAATCTAAGATATATATATATATATATATTGTTAAATAATCTAAGATATATATATATATTTGTTAATAAATCTAAGATATATATATATATTTGTTAAATAAATCTAAGATATATGTATATATTGTATAATATAAATAAATCTAAGATATATATATATATATGTTAAATAAATCTAAGATATATATATATATTTGTTAAATAAATCTAAGATATATATATATATTTGTTAATAAATCTAATATATATATATATATATTTGTTAGATAAATCTAATATATATATATATATATTCGTTGAATAAATCTAACATATACATATATATATATAAATTTGTTAAATAAATCTAACATATATATATATATATATATATATATATATATATATATAAAAGTAATTGGTA
Source organism: Doryteuthis pealeii (assembly GCA_023376005.1). NCBI lineage: Eukaryota > Metazoa > Mollusca > Cephalopoda > Myopsida > Loliginidae > Doryteuthis > Doryteuthis pealeii. Next base: position 30,296,072 of record CM042160.1, on the reverse strand, counting down.
ATTTGCTTGAAGCATTGTTAAGTATGTTATAAAATATTAAAATTCGAAGGCAATACAATGCGTATAAAAAAATAAAGACAAAAATATGTTTTTTATGTCTTATCGATTTCGAAAAACTCTGATGATGAAGCTCTAGCTTCGAAATCGATAAGACATAAAAAACATCTTTTTGTCTTTATTTTTTTATACGCATTGTATTGCCTTCGAATTTTAATATTTTATATATATAAATTTGTTAAATAAATCTAACATATATATATATATTATTATAATGGAGATTGTGTGTTTTTCTGTCTGTAACCGAAACTATATTCCTACTCAAGTCACAATCCTCTTAGTTATTAACATCACATTCTCCATGATTTTATTTTTATCTAAACCTCAATTATTAATAAAAATTGTCTTACATTATTAATACTGTTAACTATGTATACATACTAACAACATTCAATTATATTTATATATACAACAAAATAGCGCTTTACAATGTGAATGGGAAGGCTAATTTGCATATTAATATTAAAAAATCGAATTTAATAAATATGTGCTTAGTATTATTGATTTCTAACTGTTTGGTTTTATTTTAATGAATATAAGCAAAAATCTCTTCAATAAATCTTAAATGAAATCCATTAACAAGATAAAATAACTGTCATTTTATTCTTTACTTCTTCTTTTAACTAAATACTTAAATTAGAAAAAATAACAATGAAAGACGAGAGTGATGGAAGAGTAATTTTCAGTTGTTCTATTTTTTATTATACTCCCTCTGTTTCAAATCTTTTATTATACTCCCTCTGTTTCAAATCTTTTTATCTGTATTCTTATTTAGTTTCATTAGCCTTTCTAATTTAATACAATATTTTATTACATTAAAACTTAAATACTTGCACCCGGAGGGTGCATATATTTGCTAGTCTTATTATAATGGAGATTGTTGGTTTGTATGTCTGTAACCGGAACTATATTACTATTCAAGTCACAATTCCCTTTGTTATTTACATCACATTCTCCATGATTTTATTTTTATTTAAACCTCAATTATTAATAAAATTGTTTTACATCATTAAGACTGTTGACCATATCTACATACTAATAACATGCAATTGTATTTATATATACAAGAAAATAGCGGTTTACAGTGTGAATTGGAAGGCTAATTTGCATTTTGATCTTAAAATTTTGATTTTAATAAATATATGCTTAGTATTATTGATTTCTAATTGTTTGGTTTTATATTAATGAATATGAGCAAAAATCTCGGGGATAAATCTTAAAAGAAATCCATTATCAAGAAGAAATAACTGTAATATTATTATTTATTTCCTATTTTAACTAAATAGTTAAATTAGGAAAATTTACCAATGAAAGACGAGGGTAAGTGCAAATGATGGAAGAGTTAGTTTCAAAGTTGTTCTATATTTCAATCATACCCCCTCTGTTCCGAATATTTTTATCTGAATTCTTATTCAGTTTCATTAGCCTTTCTAATTCAACATATTTTATTATATTAAAACTTAAATACTTGCACCCGGAGGGTGCATATATTTGCTAGTATGTATAAATTTGTTAAATAAATCTAACATATATATATAGGTATATAAATAGATATATGTAAAACGAGAATCTCTTAGATAAGTACAACACACACACACATACACACACACACACACACACACACACACACACACATATATATATATATATATAAGCATACGGTGAATTTTCGTAATATGTAGATAGAATGATTGGCTAATACAATAAGTTTCATTTTAGCTCGAATTGCAACTGAGAAATATCCCATGATGACAATCATTTCTGACAGCCCCTCACATGATCTGGGCCTCCTGATGAAAGGGGCAATCATAGAAAGAAAGGAAAACGCCAAAGCCCTAAAGCAAAGGTTTCCGTGCCATAAATCTTATAAAGTGCCATTTTACTTCTTTGAAGATCAGAAGAAAAGACTGACTAAGGTTTTTAAACGAATTTCATCAACAAGAAATCTAAGGCTAAAGAAAAGCAAGTTCATCCCTACTAAAACCAAATAAAACTTTTCTAAAGCATCGAAAAGGTTTATTGAAGGAAAGGAAATGTACCTCCGAGACTGGGGTTCCTGTGTAGGAGAGTCAAAGAGGAAAAAGAGGAAATGTTTAAGAGAAGGACATATGGAGTTTTTGTAGTGGAATGCGGTTGTTTCACAAAAGCGTTCCCGAGGAGAACAAGGGGGACAAATAAAGCAGGTCAGGCGGAAGGGGAACAGTTAGGGTAACGGACATGATTCTGAATAAAAGCGGTTGATAAAAGCAATACAAAGACACACAGATTGGGCGCCACTTGGCCTTTTTCCAAGAGTTGAACATTTTGTAAAGAGAACTGATTGGACCATCATCTTCTATAAAACTGAGCTTGTAATTCGGGGTTCGGTGTTGTGGCCTTGTGTAGCCATAAATGTCTTGAACTAACTGCAGCTTACCTGAAGAAAAATGTATTGATGTTCATAATTTATTCTCTTCAAAAAATATCCTTCGCTTAAAAAATAGAACTCTTTAAACTAGGTATACCCTAAAATCAGCTGCTAGAGTCCGCTAATGTTTTTTTAAAAACGAATTGAAATAAATTAAATCGATTATTTAAGATCAAACATTTGTCTAAATGGATAAGTAGTAACATAATGACCATCAATAAAAAAGCAAAATAATATTACGCATTTAATTCATTTTTAATACATTCAAAACGATTTGTTGGTCAATTTCAATCGCGTTCGTCCTTAAACGCTGTTTAAAAATGGTGTGTTTACAAAATTAATGTAACATTAGCTATTTTTTTTAAATTACCAAAAATCAGGGAATTATCCGATTTTAATGAAATTTTAAGTATTGATTTAGCAATTAATGCATTTTATAATGCATGTTATTTTATTTCAAAACTTTGATTTAGTATTTCTGCTATGAAAAATTAATATATAAAATTCATTTAAAATATGAAAATTCTGATGTTAAGTTTAAAATGTTATATTTTTAGATTCTAAAAATAAATATCTATTTAATGCAAACCTTATTTTAGTCAAACAAAGTAACTAAAATTTTTTTGAAGAAAAACTGTATTGAAAATTTAGCCGCCCCCACTTTTTAAGCAGAAAAAATATCGATGTATAATTTTTTTCTTTTATAAGATAATAGCCAATTAAATAATTATCGAAATAAGTAAAAAAGAAAACTAAAAAAAAAAATTATTTATTTTTTTACATTTTATTTTCCGATTTTCGGTACTTATTTTCTCATAGAATATTCCCCATAATTTTTTTTCTATTCACAACTTCGGTCTTTTATCTTTTTATTTATTTACAGATTAGTATCTAACGCTGACCAACTCGCCGAGATTTTACGCCCCCAAAATAAGGGGGGGGTCAAAATTAAGTGACCTGAAAAAAATGAAAAAAGTCTTGAAATAAAATAAATCATACATTATAAAGTTTATTCATTGATAAATCAACACTGAAAATTTCATTAAAATCCGATAATTCCCTGATTTTTGGTAAATTATTTTCTGTATGGGGGGGGGGCTAAATTTATTTAGTCAAAAACGGATTTTAGCTCAATTTTGGGTATACCTACTTTGAACCCTTCTGCGGACAAATAATTCTTTTAACCGTTGTAGTGTAAAAAAGTTCTCGAGGTGGTCCCATGTCGATATAAGCCAGCCAGCGAGGGAATATATCTCCTTTTCACTAGCGCTAGATCAAGGAGATTGTGTTGGCGTCCGAGGTGGAGCGCCACACCTACCATCAACTCCTCCCTTTACCGCACATATCCTCTGAGTTGGTGAGGACCGGTATTGAACCCTGAACCTTGTGGTTCCTAGTCGGATGCTCTACCGACTAAGCTAAACCGGCCCTTGTAATTTAGGCGAATTATTTTGTGAAAATTTGCATAATAGGGGGTATAACAATCATATACATTTGTGTCTTGAATTCGTTTCGCATGTAACTAAATTTGTTTGTATATCAAATTAATTTTCCCCCTTGAAATAAACTGAAATGCTATTAATCCGTTCCAACTACCCTAAAAAAAACATTTTTTTTTATTACGTTTTATTAAATAAGAACAATGGCACTGTATTCTATTAAAAACAATAACATAGAATGTAATGAATGATGTGCTGTAATACGTTTGAATGTTTATATTTTTATAAATATTTTTCTTTGGCGTAATAAATTGTGGAAACTTAATAACTTTAGAAAATTTATTAACATAGGCGTATCTGAAGCTCACTCGAAACCTCAAATTTCAGCTCTCCACACAAAGCAAAAAATCGACTGAGTGACAGCTTGTCACTCGGAAAACTCGTAAGTTGTAAGACAAGGTACCACTGTATATATATATATATAAAAAGTAAAGTCGTCGGGGCGGCCTAAAGTCGGTATTAGCCAGTCAGCGAGGGAGTCTATCCCCTTTTCAATAGCGCTAGACCAAGGAGATTGTTTTTAGCATCTGAGGTGGAGCGCCACACCTACCATCAGCTCCTTACTTTACCGCACAGATCCCTGTGCTACTCATACGCTGAGTTGGCGGGGACCGGTATCGCACTAGGAACCTTGTGGTTTCTAGCCGAAAAAAAACTAAACAGGATAATTTAATTATCAATGTCATAGTACAATAGGATGAAAAAAATAAAGCACTCACTTTAATTATATTTAGCAAAACAACCTTCACCCAATCTCGCACCATAGTGGGGTCTCCCATACATTGATGGTCACCAAGCAATCTTAACTATGTGTCTATGCTATATATACATATATAATAAGTAAAGTAAAGTCGTCGGGGCGGCCTAAAGTCGGTATCAGCCAATCAGCGAGGGAGTCTATCCCCTTTTTAATAGCGCTAGACCAAGGAGATTGTTTTGGCGTCTGAGGTGGAGCGCCACACCTACCATCAGCTCCTTACTTTACCGCACAGATCCCTGTGCTACTCCTACGCTGAGTCGGCGAGGACCGGTATCGAACTAGGAACCTTGTGGTTTCTAGCCGAACGCTCTACCGATTGAGCTAACATGGCCCTTATATATATATATATATATATATATATATATATATATATAAAAGGAGAGAGAGAGAGAGAGTAAATACTATGGAAGTCCTGGATTCTTTAACCTTACTATGGCAAATGGTCTAGGAGAAAGAAAACTGATTTCAAACCAGGTGTATTCTTCTTAAGAATTGACCTTGCGCCACCTCCTGCCCATGATAAATGTTTTGGTTATATGCAGATAGGTATGTGCGTGCGCCTCGTATGGCTGCACCACTTGGACCCTAACGAGGCACCTTCAGAATAAGCTGGACAGGAGCTGCACACAAATGCTGCTTGCAGTCCTGAACAAATCGTGGAAGCAGCACCCCACGAGGAAACAGCTATATGACCACCTGCCCCCATCTCACAAACCATTTGAGTGAGATGGACAAGGCATGCCGGGTACTGCTGGAGAAGCAAAGACGAGCTCATAAGCGACGTTCTCCTGTGGAAGCCAACACACGGACATGCTAGTGTGGGCCGCCCATCAAGGACCTACATTGACCAACTAAGCAAAGATGCAGGATGCTGCGCAGAGGACCTCCCTGGGAAAATGAATGATAGGAAAGGTTGGCGAGAGATTGTCATCGATATCCGTGCTAATTGCGCGACATGATGATGATGATGATGATGATATATATATACTAGGATGTCAAAAGTTTTGCAATATTTTGGAACATATTAGTTTGCAGTGTGTATACCATGTGACCGAAGCAGTTCAGGCCGTAGAAGGTACCTACTGTGATTGGAAGTATCATGTTAGTTGCTACACTGACATATTTTTTTCATTGCTTCACTCTATGTGTGATTTGAAAACTGCACAGACGAATGTGCAATGTAGTCTAATTCGGGAACCTAGGCTTGGTAAAAGTATGGACTCCCTCATCGTTTCACCTACTGGTTAAATAGTACCACTCAGTTTAGCTCAGTTGGTAGAGTATCCACTTAGGAACCACAAGGTTCCAGGTTCGATATCGAATCTCGAACTGGGCCATAATGGCACATAAGCATTATACATTAATCTATACATTAACATTGAATTGGTCGATAAGCAGACAATTGAAAAATACCCAACATTGAGTTACTGAAAATACGACAAGAATGTCGCTTTGCATGCAAAACGGTAAATAATAACTTTCTCACTTCTAGGGTTTGTTCATCCCCTGTAACCAAATTTAATTTCCATTTATCTCCAAAAGAATTAATTGAAAATTGAATAATCTACAAAAAAACAAAAATAAAATACCAGTGTCAGGGGCCGGTTTAGTTCAGTCGGTAGAGAGTTCGGCTAGAAACCACAAGGTTCCTAGCAAACGTATGAGTAGCACAGGGATCTGTGTGGTAAATTAAGGAGCTGATAGTAGGTGTGGCGCTCCACCTCAGATGCAAAAACAATCTCCTTAGTCTAGCGCTAGTGAAAAGAGGATAGACTCCCTCGCTGATTGGCTGATACTGACTCTAGGCCACCCCGACGAATATTTTTTATATGAGGAAAGAATGAATAATCTATTAATGCAAACACACCTTTAATTCTTTAATTATTTTTAATGGGTTTAGTGATCTGACACTGAAGTGATCACGAATATTAGATTACAAATGAGCCACAAATTCTATGTTCAAAGTTCTTCTCTAATTGTTTAATAAATAATGGGACCATATGACATTTAGGCACCCCTTTTGCGATCTCGTTTCATAAGGACATTTTTTCATTTACAACGTCAAAATCCGGTGGTTTGTTAACAGATGATTTTTAGAGTTATTTTTTTAAAATTATAACACTAACCCTAACAAACAACCGGATTTTGACGGTGTAAATGAAAAAATGTCCTTTGGAAACAAGATCGCAAAAGGGGTACCTAAAGGTCATATTGTCCAAATAATGCATATGGTTAAATCCCGATTTCCCCTTATACGAACTCAGAAAAGGTATTTCTTTGAATTTTTGAGACGAGGCTTGATAATTAGTATTATTTCAGTTATTCGGACTATTGTCCTCATTTTCATTGTTATCCGTACAACGTTTCGTTCCAATTGGACACATATCGTAGTGGATAAAGGCGTTCGGTTTAGACAGTTTTAAGTGACAGTTATCTCTGCAGTTTCAATCCTAGTCAAGGGCGACAGTAACATAGAATAATAATAATGACAGCTTAACACCTGTAACCCACTTATGGTTAGCAGAATGAGAACAGGATAACCCCGTGGATCAAATAAAGGGTTGGGTTCAATATTCCGTGATGGATCCCGTTTACGGCAAGAAGGTTCCCGAATTCAAGAAGATTCCCGAGTTCGACAAGAAATACCCGAAGAAGGCCGGAGGGTACATCGGCCGAAACGTTGGACAGATAACAATGAAGATGATGACAATAGTCTGAATAATCCAAATAATACTTAGAAAAATAGGCTTAACAGTTGCACAAAGCTTGGGTCAGTTTCCTACTGTTTTGATAACTGGCAACTTGATCTACAGGATCAAGCGAATTGTCAGTTATAAAAGGATGCATATAATTAAAACTAGTAAATCTGCCCTCTGTCTGTTTTATATAGATAAAATCAACGGTTTCAAGTTGTGCTACTATATTTGGTTTGCATCGTTGGTGACTCTAGATCATCAATGTTACTCCGGCTCATATTTTGAACATAATCTATAATATCTATGCGATGGGTAAATTGTCGTCTAAGTTGATAATTTAAAATTGTGACAATTTATCCATCGTAACCGGTATTTTACATAAAAACTAGGTATTGTAATTGTAAAGTTTTATGTTTAGCAAATTCAGTCTTTTGGTAGAAATGAAAATGCGTGTGAAATATACGAGTCGAAGCATTTCTTATTTTTATCAATTTATATATCTGTGTGTGTTTGTTCGTATGTCTATGCGTTAATGTATGTTTGGAATTTAGTTTGTAGTCGCCATTTACTGTCTTTGATCCAGATTAAGAGCCTGTCTCAGTCGCCAGTAGAATCTTTGATGTTAGTCGTTCAATGTCTGGGTCAGTTGAACAGATCAGAGATCCATATACGCTCACAAATACAAGCAAACACAGAACTTAGATTGGGCTCGATGTCATGTTATCAAATTTCTCATATAATATTATAATAAACAGAACAAAATTATTTACTGTCAAATTTGGCTAAGTTAAAAACAAAAATACATTCTTTGAAAAATGAGGAGTAATTATAGGGCTATGTTTAGTTTGTTGGTGCTGGTGTCTTAGCCTCAATAAAAGCTTGGTTCTTGGTTCTTCTGGGCTGGTGCGCTGAAATGGAACTTAGGAACGAAAAGACAGGAAAGAGACAAAGGCAGAGGTGGTTTCATAACTCAGGCTTTATTGAATGGGGCATAGTCGTTGGTAGCAAGGGCACATGGCCCTAGCTAAGAGACGAACTACACTCAGTTACAGCCTTCGTTGGAATGGCCGAAGGATTCTTTTGGGGGAAGGGAATCAGTCCTTTTTGTCGGAGATGCCCAGATCGAATTTTCGGTGAAAGGCCACAAGGGGGTTTTGTTCTTTTTATTTTATTTTTATTTTTGTATTTTTTAATCCCCACACACTTTTGAGATTTTTAAACATTATTTAAACTAGCAAAAAATGCGCCCCTTGGGCACAAGTATTTACGTTTTAATATAATTAAATATTTTATTCAATTAGAAAGACTAATTAAATCAAAGACGATCACAAACAATATTACACTTATTTTAATTATGTTTCAATTGATTTTAATATAAAACAATAATATTAGAAATCAATAACACAACGTAATTATTTATTAAACTCCCATATACTATGTAAACATTTATTTCATATATAACACACATTGCAAGATTTTAAGTACTTTAATTATAAAGACTATTTTGAGGCAAATCTATCTCAGCTAGACCTTAATAGAGACATTGTTGATAAATAAGATGACAATTAAGATGAAATAATTACTATTTAATAACCATTGAGAATATAACATTAATGATTAAGGGAATTGTGACGTTGTTGGTGACGTAGTTTCGGTTACCGACAGATACTCAATCTCCATTATAATTAGATTACTATAGTTAGAAATCTATAAGTCTCAGTTATATTAGGATTTCGTTTGTTTTTTACTGCTAATTTTCATGGACCCGAAATAACTAGCTACTTTATTTTTCTTTAAAAAGAAGTTAAAATGATAATTCATGATAATTCCGAGTCAGGAAGTTCTGTCCAAAGTCAATGACAAATGACTTCTGTTGATTTCTCCAACTAAGATAGTCTCTTGAGCATATGAGGCTGTTGCCTGTAAGTTGTGTCTCCAGAACTACATAGTAAATTACTATGCGACTACTAGCACCACTAAAATTGGCGCGCAATTCGTTTGTTTGTCTTTGTCTGTTCAGTGCAGTAAACGAACGTATAATCACGTGTGTATATTAGCTCCTAAAATACGTTTTTACTAACATTATGAGTCGACTAACTACTTTTATATCAACTTATTCTATGGGAATTCCTATTGCTTCAAAATAGACGAGATCTTTGGGTTATGCGCGAAAAATCATGCCCCCAAGTATTTTGCATCTGGGGTGGTGCGCCACACCTACCATCAACTTTTTACTTTACCGCACAAATTCCTGTGCTACTTATACGCTGAGTTGGCGAGGGCCGGTATCGAACTAGGAACCTTGTGGTTTCTAGCCGAACGCTCTCTCTCAAAGTAGCCAATATTTTGCATGTCTATTGCACTCGGGGAAGGTTTTAACATAAAAATGATTCCTCTTGAAGCCCTTTCCCCAAACATACATTAACGCATAGAAGTATGAACAATGACTTTCATTGGACATTAATGGCAATAATCAGTGTAAAAACATATTGCAACAAGATATAATTGATTGTAGAACTTTAATTTCCAAACTTCAAAAGAAAATTTAACCACATTTTTAACTCGTTAAAATAATTCTTAACCTATTAAAATAATAATCTAGAATTTTTAATTTGTTAAAATAATAATACAGAATTATTTGAAAAATACAAATTATATTAATGATTAGTTATTCAATCTGGAGATAAACAAAAAACAATTTCATGACATTTTTGACTAGTCAGTAATCACTATAAACAAAAATAAAAATAAAAGGGTTTTATAATTTGCTTGAAGCGTTGTGTTTATATTGGTTTGGTGGTTGGTTTTGAAGGCTATCACAATGCAAGTGTACAGAAAAATAAGGTTACTATGGTGTTGTTTGTTAACCTGTAATTTATTCTTAATATTTTGAGATAAAAAATCTCTTCTACAGATAATCAACGGGACTGATGTTGTTGCTAGTCGCTTTCCATTTGGTTCTGTCTCATGCCTTCCAAACTGTGTGTGGGTGGGGGTGTTTATTGTAGAATAATCATACTAATTCCAATTACCGTCGAATTGGCAAGACAAGACAGCAAGCAGTCGTAACCCAATACGATTCTGGTTTGCTGCAAATACTACTGCAAAATAGCAGGATATTTATGAAGCCTCAGAGGATCATACAAACCAAGCAGCCAATCAGGACTCAGGGAATGGAATCACCCAAATGCATGAGTGGACTATTCTGAATTCCCATAAGTACCAGTTGTCTTGACACTGGTTCAGTTGTGCTTGGCCAGTCACATTGTTCAAACCAATAGTAGACTGACTTATTTCCTACAATATTTATGTGTGTGCTTGTGTCTGTGCCTGTTCAACAGTTTCTGATTATAATTCCAGTTCTGGCTCACCCTCTAAGCATAAACTTTCTTGTTTATTAACAGGACCATCTGATTATTTTTTTTTCTTTATATGTGTATGATTATTCCTCTACTGCTACAATACCACTTTATAATATCATACCTGCCTTTTACACAAGTGACACCTCAATCTACCATGAAGACATACGTATTTTTCCTATGTGAACAATAAAATAAGATTTGGAGTAAAAGTTTGTAAAAACGAAAACACTTTTGATACACCATAATATAAATCGATGGATTGGAAGATTCTGAGATGAAGTGTTGTCAATATTCAATATATCGTCTGAACTATCCTTATCTTTGTTTAAATATAAATGCAATCTGGGACGTAACAAACACTTTAAGATCACACAAAAAAAATCCATCAAATAATTTAAGGCAAAGGATGAAGGTAACTTTGGAAAAAAAATTTGGTGCTTCCAGGTAATCAATATTTGATTAACAGAATTACTCATGGTGCTTGTTTGCTAATCAAATATTGATTCCTTACAAGCACTTTTTACTGTTTTTTACTATCTTCCTTTATTGATGTAGACACACACATCTACATACATGCATGTGTCTGTCTATATATATATATATATATATATATATATATATATATATATATATATGGGAGAAATGTGAGGCGGTTAATCCGACAGTATGTGGAGAAAGGTAGACAAACACGGGATGTTATGGTTGAGAATGTCCATCATTCAAGCAACTACTATATCCAAGTCCTGAAGATGGTCTAATTAAGAGACCGAAACGTTGCATCGTCGACAATAAACATCCAGTTTCCATGACATCTCGTGTTTGTCTACCTTTCTTCACATATATATATATACCTACACATACGTCTGTGTATATATATATATATATATATATATATATATATATATATATATATACAATATATAATGAATAGTGAATGAAAAAATGAGAAAGTATTTGCATGGAAAGGTGCTCAATGCTAATAAAGCAGAGCAGTTTTATAATTAATGTTGATATTATGATTTCACACTCATAACTTCAAGTTTCTTGGTAGTCCAATCATCAGATGAGAAGTGGTTGAGATGTAAAAAACCAGTCGTGAAATGGTAAAAATCAAATTTTGTAGCGTTTATATGCAGCGTTTTTCACGCGATGGGAAATGCAAAGCTAAAAATTGTTTTTTTAAACTGTGGCTTGTTTAACGTTTATGTGACGTGGATTGTATTCACGTGATGTAATGTCATGACGTTAAATTTGTATTTAAAAAACATTATAATCAAACAAAACTTGCATTGGTGTTAATGCACGCGGTGTTCAGATGAATTTTTTTTTTTTTTTTAAATAAATAAATAAATAAATAAATAAAAAAAAATAAAAAAAAAAAAAGGAGAGCGAAAATTCAGGGATCAATTAGGGTCAGGTGGTAAGTGACACAGTAAAAATTTGTTTAAAATGCCTACATTTCGAAACGAGTTCACTTCTCTTATTCAACAAGTTATTGCTTGCATTTTGTAGTATGCACAACTTTTCTTCTAAGCAAAGATCGCAACGTTGTCCGCCTTTGTATGCCTGGGCTTTTTTTATTATTTCCCATTTTACTGTAGGTGTTCTGCCCGTTTTTTCCTTGATCTGCCATATATATTTTGATAAGGTGGTACTATTTTCATATCTTTTGTTGTTGAAACTTAAATTGTGGTTGTACCACCGACTTTTCCAATTGTTTTCAGTGGCACCAATGTATGTTTTTTCCTCGTTGTTATTTACATTGTCCTTTATTGTGGCTTTGTAAATGATGTTGTTAGCCAAACAATTGCCACTTAATGGGCATTCATTTTTAAGGCGACAGTTGCATCTATTAATCTGGTTGTTGTTGTTACGATTTAATATTTTAAAGTATGTGGGTAAAATATTTTTCCAATTAAGGAAAAAACACCTAGACAAATCGCCTACATTAAACAAACTATTTAACAAAAACAATCTCAAAATAAGTTATTGCTGCATGAACAACATTAAAAGCATTATCGATAAACACAACTTTAAAATTCACGACTAGTTTTCAGGTCAGGAATTCTTTTTCTCTTCCTCCTGCTTAGTAGCAGTCTTTTTTCTCAGTATTCTTTCTTTCTTTTTCTTTTGACAAGCACGTCCCTTTAACAGTAAGCAACTGAATATTTTATTTTTAACGCCCCCTCTTGGGGTTTTTTCTTTTTGTTGCCCCTGTTGGGCATTTTATTCTGCATATCCATAAAATAATGGATTTTTTTGACGACCCCTTTTCTGACGGTTTCGACATTGACAAGCTGGGAGACGACACGGCCGAAGCCCTATTTAAAGACTTCGACATTATCTCACCCAGCGAAGAAGCAGCGGAACCTGTCACAACGGAACCCATTCCAGAAAAGGAACCAGAAAAACCGAACCAGCCGGGATTATAACCAACCCGAAGGGGCGAACCCCGTTCAAAAGCTAAACGACTCCAACGAAGGACCCGTGGTGAACGAGGCCGTGCCCGACCAGACCAACAAAGACAATGAGACTCCGAAAAAGGGTACAAATGCCAGCCCATACCGGGTGGAGACAACACCCGTGACCCCGGAGAATGCGGCTGCCCCGAAGGGAAAAAAGCGAAGGAGGAGGAAAAAGCCCCTGGTGCCTCCACCAGCAATGCCTGGTACTTCAAAAGGCACCATGGAGTGGCCATCCCTCCCAAAAGCTCTACAAGAGCTATTTCCCAAAGGAAAGCCCAAAGAAGCACCAACAAAGGCCCCTGAGCCGGCCAAAAAGACAAGCTGGAGACCGTCTCAGGAAAAAATATTTAAAGAACAGAATCCAGAGCTCCACAGGTCCAACTGGACCGACAAATACAAAGACCTGCTGGAGGGGAACATCATTAAGCCCCTCCCCGAGGCAGTTGTGAATTTGGAGCCGAGGATTCTTTCGTTTATCAGCACGGAGGCGGTCTCAAGGAGATTAATCGGCCTCACAAAAGAAAGAATGTTGGACATTCTGCTGGCAAACAAAATTCCTGCCGAGCATATAAGCAGAAGGAGGTTTGCCACGTGGGATGTCCTCTTCCCAAGCGAGGCCGAAGCAGTGAGGTCTGCAACTAAAAGCCTATTCTACAAGGAGGTTAAACTGCAGCCAGAGTACAAAGGCAAGAGGCGGACTCGCGTAACCCTGCATAACGTCCCGCAGCTGTATCGGAAGACCAACTAATGGCGATACTGAGTAGTTACGGGGAGGTGAAAGCAAGCAATACCACGCTGAACAGAGGGGTGCGGGTGGGCGAGTCCACCTTCATAATGAACCTAAGAAAAGACGGATTTGATAGTATCCCGGACCAGTACTCGGTTAACGCCCAAATCATTACGGTTGTTGTGGAGGGGCGCAGACCTCACTGCTGGGATTGTCGGCAGCAGGGGCACACCGCAAAAAACTGCCCTAAAAGGTTACTTGCGAAGAAAGCCACTGCGACACAAGCGCCAGCAGTAGCAGCAGCAGAAGCGGCGGCGACAACAACAACAAAAGCTGGAAGACAGGCAGAGGGAAGAACTACTAACCTCAACGCAGAGAAAGTGGAGGACGACTGGATTGAAGTGAAGAGGAAGGATAGGAGGGAATCCTACGCTACAACCATTACCACCTCCCCCGTCAAGAAAACAACACCAAAACCTTCTCCAAAGGTTACCCCATTAAAGAACCCCAGCAAACCTGCTCCAGTGGTGGTGATACCAATGGAGTTAATGGATGCTGGAGTTAAAAGAAGAATTTGTGCTGAGGGGGAGACGGCTGACCGTAAAATGGCGGTCAGCCGAAAAAAGAAAAAAGCCCAGACCGTAGACCCTAACACCAACACAGTGGAAGAGTCCACTACAGACACAACACTTAAAAATAACATACCTACCCAATCCCCTACACCTTCATCCCAGCCCACTGATTCGCACACACAAAGCCCCGAATCCACTCCCCCTCAAAAAGAAAAAAGAGAAAAATCTATTTCACCGGCGAAATCAAGTTCGCCAGACAGTCAAGCCCATCCACGGAACCGAAAAAGAGACCTTTTTCCTGAGAACTTATGCATGGTGGAGCCCGAACAGGTTGAAAAGTACCTGACTGTACAACAAAAAAGAGCGTGGGCCCCACTCCTTCAGTTAGACTCCGTGGATGGGAAATCAACAAATAATCCCTTAAATTTCAGGGATGCACCCTTGGTTACCACTTTCGTTCGGGAGGCCAGTGGCCATGCACTGGGGATATGGCGAACCATAGACGCAGCCGAAAAGGCCTTCCCGGGCGTTAAGTTGGTTAACAGGGTGCATCCCTACTGTAAAAATATGAAACCTAAATGCAAGGGGAGGGTCCCCGTTTTCATGCACCCTTCTTTTTACAGGGCACTAAAAATAAAGTATCCCCTGGATGTCGGAGGTATTGCCAGAACAGATACCGTTACCAAAGAATTGGGTACCGGGAGTCTTGGACAAACCGTCGGCGTCCTTACCCGAGAGGATTTCCTGCCAGTGGTGGACACTGATTAAGGTAAGCGACAATGTCTCTTCTTCTTGCTAGTATAAATGGTAGAGGCTTGAGGGACACCTCAAACGCTAGTCGTTTGAGGGAAGAACTCAAGTCTCTTGGCGTGGACGTCGCCGCGGTACAGGAGACACATTTCGTTTCAAGCGTGGATGGCCGGGTGCTGGGTGGTAATCATTTTTATGAGGTCTATTCAGCATTCGGTGATTCAAGCAGTCGAGGTGTGTCACTGCTAGTAAAAAGCAGTCTGGGGGCGGTGACTGACGTTGTTTATGCTGGCGCTGGTGGTAGGCTGATTGTGGCCGATATTGCCGTATCAAGCTACAAGTTCCGAGTGCTCGCAGTTTATGCGCCTAATAGCGCCGCTGAGAGGAGATCCTTTTTTCGGCAATTTGGGTCGTACATGACGTATTCGGGGCGGACAGTTTTAATGGGAGATTGGAATGCGATCCTTGATCCCAAGTTAGACCGGACGGGACGGGGAGCTAGTGGGTCGGCGTGGTGTGATAGCAGCCTGCGCGATCTAATGGCCGAGTTCGATCTGGTCGACAGGTATCGTGAAACACACCCAGGGCGGGAGATGTGGACATGGACGAATAACTCGCCCTCTGCTCCAGTTAAAACATATTTGGACAGAGTGTTAGTTAGAAGAGCCGATGTTGACATTTTAGATTGTCCTGTGTTCCACTTATATGCGAAGAGTGACCATAAATTGCTTACTGTCACTCTTCGCTTAAGCGATAGGCCTAGGCTGGTCTCTTACTGGAAGTTAAATACCTCAGTGCTGGGGGTACGTGACTACCGTGAGAGGCTGGTTTTACTTATTAGCGGGCGTTAGTGGGGGCGGTTATTGGGAATAGATGGTGGGCTGACCTTAAGTTTAGGATTAGGGACTTCACTATCAAATATTGCCAACGGCTTGCCCTAGATAAGGCAGCGAAAGTGAAGGCCATAGAAGATAGAATTTCCCGGGCGGTGGATGGGGGGGATCCCCTAGCCTTAGATCTAGCTAGAGGGGACCTTGAGCGTGAGGCTAGCGAACGCTATCAAGGTTGTGTAGTCAGATCTAGGCTAAACAGAGTGTCCAACGAGGCCGTGAAATTGGACGCAGGATTGCGTCAGGAAGAGTTCAGAAGGTTTCCGGAACGATATATTGACAAGGTTGTAACCCGGACGGGCACAGCCTTCGTGCAGGTCGTAAGATGCGGGAAGCCTTCCGAGGGCATTTCCAGGAACGATTTACCAGGTTGCCGAACCTCCCGGTGCAGAGGTTCCACAACTATTTAGCCGACTTTCCCCACCTTAGGGAGGCGAAAGCGGCTGGTTGTGAGGGGAGGATTACAGACTCTGAAGTCCGTAATGCGTTGAAGCAGGTCGGCCTCAACAAAGCTCCGGGACTGGACGGTTTACCCTACGAATTGTACTTGAGGTTGTCGCACATTTTTGTCCCTATTCTGACGGATGTGTTCAACAATTGGTTTGCTTTGGGAGCAATCCCAAAGCGTATTACCAAGGGTGTGATCACATTGCTGAAGAAAGGTGGCAGGAATGTTTGGGAGGGCTTAGATGATTACAGGCCCATAACTCTGCTAAACACAGAGTTAAAGATTTTGGCCCGGGTCTTAGCGAACCGTTTGCGGAATGTTATCGGTGATCTGATCGGACTGGAACAGAACTACGCTGTGAAAGGAAGATCGATCCAAAACAATTTGCATCTGGTTCGCATGATCCTAGAGGGAATAAAAGACGACAAATGTGCCGCGCTGATCAATTTAGATCAGTCCAAGGCATTCGACAGGGTGGACCACCGGTTCCTGGAGTCTGTTTTGGAGACCGCCGGATTCAAACCGGAGTTCCGCAAATGGATAAAGATGCTGTACCAATCCCCTACGGCTGTGGTACAAGTTAATGGGAAGCGCTCGGCTGTCTTTCCGATTGAGCGTTCTGTGCGACAGGGTTGCCCCCTGTCTCCTCTTCTCTATGTCCTCGCTTTGGAGCCCTTACTCCGTAGGCTTAGAGATGGGGAGGCATGTCCGGTCCTGCGCGGAATTACTGTTGCTGGCTGCGTGAAAGCCAAAGTATCCGCGTACGCCGATGATATCACCGTTTTCGTGTCATGCGTTTCGGACATAGAAGCGGTGAAGCAGGCGCTTACAAGGTACGAACGAATCACTGGAGCAAAGATCAATTTAGATAAGAGCGAAGGGCTGCGGTTGGGTGCCTGGGCAGGATCCGATACCCTGCCCGGTCCCTTCCGCTGGAGTGACGGTCCCGTTAAAATCCTGGGCGTGTGGTTCGGGCCGGATCTCCAGATCGATAAAAATTGGTCGGAAGTACAGACAAAGGTGGAAGCTCGGATCCGAAAATGGTTTCCAAGGAGGTTGTCCTTAAAGGGCAGGGCGGAAGTTTGTGCTACGTACATCTTTCCCCTGGTCCTTTACCGGTTATCTGTACTTCCTCTTCCTGCGGCTCGGTTATTGGCGATAGAACGGGCCCTTTTCCGCTTTTTGTGGAGAGGGCGCCGGCCAATGGTACGCAGGGAGGTTTGTTTCCAGCGGCCTTGTAATGGAGGTTTGGGGATGCCCAACTTGGCGGCTCATCGAGACGCTGAGAGGTTGGCATTTCTGAATCGATCGTTACACACCGAAACCGCTTGGTCGTTGCGAATCCGGGTCACCTTCCCGGACTTGAAGTCGCGGCCCCGTAAAATTCGACGGAACGAGCGGTTTCTAGTTGAGTGTCGTGACGCCCTTCAAAGACTACCTGAGTCTAGTGACGCCTCATGGCCTCGAAGGGCACTGTATCGGGCAATAGTGGAGGGGTCCGCCTCTGATCCGCTCGTGGAACGGCACGGCTCGTCGTTGGAGGAGGTCCGCTCGCAGTGGAATTGGGCGCCAGGTGCTGGGTTCATGAACAACTCCGAGTTCTCCCTCACCTGGCGACTCGCTCGGAATGCGTTGCCGCTCGCAAGCGTGCAATACAAAGCAAACGCCGCAGATTTTCCATCATGCACCCGTTGCGACAGTGGCTTAGAGGAAACGGCTGAGCACGCCTTCTACCACTGTGTCGGGGTTCGTTCGTTTTGGGAGTACGTGAGCGAGGTTACGGCCCGTATCGCACCCAATCAGTGGGTGCCGCTCGACGTGGGTTACGTCGTGGATAACGTCAGTCCGCCGTTCGCCGGAGAAAAACGAAAGGTGTTTTTCGCTATACTAGCCGTAGCTAGAATGGTGATATGGTCGACGCGAAACAAGGGATTGCATGAGGGCGGGGAATTCTCCTGTCAGAATCTGATCTGTTATTTCAAGCATCAGCTTAAAATAAAGATTAGGTGCGATAGGAGGATGCTCGACACCATGACATTCAACGAAAGGTGGATAAATGCCGCAAGCTTGTGTGTGAGAACGGGGGCAGGAATGGAAACATTGTTGCCTGCCCATCATGGCCAGCACTGACGGGGATCCCGTCTCGGGACCCCATCCCTTAGATAGACAAACAAAGTCTTTAAAATAAACAAAAGATAAAAACAAAGAAAAGTAAAAACTGCATACACCATAGATCCTTTTAGTTAGGAGGCTGAATGATCATCAACCCCAGTTTTTTCTCGTAGGACAGATCCAGGACCCCAATCCCAAGTTTTTTATAAAACCCCCGTATCACTCTAAGGTTTTTTCCTGGAAAGTCAAATTTTTTAGCAACCCAACCCGTCCGGCCTACAGAACCCCAAATTTTTTATACCGACAACCCACTAAGGACACCCACTCCCGTATTAGAGCACTGACCGGCTTGCTTTCAAACAAAGTACGGAAGACAGTCGGCAGGCTAATATACTAGCTAAGGGAAAGGGGTAACCAAAATGACCCACAAATTTTGTTTTCTGTTTACATATATTTTCAGTTTCTTGGGTTTTTCTGTTTTTATTTTTTCCCACCCCCTCCATCGCCAAATCATCCAAACGAATATGGGGACGAATTTTTAAATAGGTTAGATGCATAGAGTGAATGAGGTATTTTGGTGGAAGAGAGCTGCGTAAGGAGAGAATGCAAGAATTTTATTTTATTTTTGAATGAATCGGTCGGCGATTGAACCTAGCTAGATAGATCAGTGTAGTTGTATGACCAGTTTTATAACCCACCCCCCAAAACCAAACTTCCGGCTATATGCCGAGTCGTGTTCACACTCGATGTACTTCATTTTAAATAAATAAAAGTTTATTTGGAATGAGTGCACGAGTGTGCTCACTTCAAATATACATTTCACGACTGGTTTTTTACATCTCAACCACTTCTCATCTGATGATTGGACTACCAAGAAACTTGAAGTTATGAGTGTGAAATCATAATATCAACATTAATTATAAAACTGCTCTGCTTTATTAGCATTGAGCACCTTTCCATGCAAATACTTTTCTCATTTTTTCATTCACTATTCATTATATATTGCATATAGCTCCTATTTATTCAGTTGAGCACTTTTAGAAAAGTACGCTAAACACATATTATGGAAGTGGCTACTTTCAACTACTCTACAAAAAACATTCCGGCACCAGATGAACACTATTACAGAAAAACACTATTGGATAAAATTGAAAGCCTAATTAGGCGCATGAGATGGAAATTATATTATTCCACATTCAATGATACCAATAAATCAACAATCTCCTATGGTTTTAAAACAACAAAATGTCCACCGCAACACCCTGATTTAGCCCCTTTTGAAAAAGACATGTTTGATATTGTCAATAAGTTAAAATTCAGAAAAATCAACGGCAATTTTCAAAACAAAATACAAAAAGACGCAAAGAAAATCAGGAACTCTAAAAACATTTTCGTGAAAGCGGACAAATCCAACAATTTCTACAAAGTGGATATAAAACAATACGAAAAATTGATGAAAGATTCAATAACGAAAATCTACAAAAAAATACCAAACACTTGGGAAAACCACTTAAACACGGAAGCTAGTAAAATCGCAGCTAAATTAAAGATCGACAACCGGATTAATAAAGTAATAAAAAAAACAGCTTTCATCACCATCAAAGATCATAAGGAGGATTTTCGTAACAACCCAAATTGTAGACTCCTAACCCAACGAAAAACCAAATTGGTAAAATAGGTAAAACCATATTATCAGAGATTTGTTACAAACTAAGGAGAATTTTAAATCTAAACCAATGGAAGAACACCAAACATGCTATCAATTGGTTTCAATGGGATTACAAATAAAAGTAAGTGCACTTTCATTCAGTTTGACATAAACCAATTTTACCCATCTATCACGGAAGACTTACTCAACAAATCCTTACATTTGGCTCAACTTTATATCAATAAATGACGATGATATCAAAATTATCAAAACATTGCCAACAGTCTTTTATATATTACGATAACTCTATTTGGGGTAAGAAAAGCACCAACAATTTATTTGATGTTAGTATGGGAAGTTTTGTGGCGCTGAGACTTGCGAAATTGTAGGAATATTCCTACTTTCGGAAATAGCTCAAGATTTCAATAAAGAAAATTTTGGAATTTATCGTGATGACGGTTTGCTATATTTAAATGACAATAATAACCGTAATATAGATTGTGCAAGGAAAAATTAATAAAAACTTTCAAAAATTATAATTTAAAATTAGACATAAGTCTAATTTGAAAACAGTTAATTTCCTGGACGTAACTTTCGACCTAAACAAAGGGACGTGGAAACCGTACAGGAAAGAAAATAATACACCATTATATATTAACATAAAATCAGACCATCCTCCAACAATTACTAAACACATTCACAAGTCTATAGAACATAGACTCGCACTAATTCCACCAATGCCGATATATTCAACAAATCAAAACGATATATGAAAACGCCCTAAAAAACAGTGGATTATACTCCAAACTAGTATACAAAAATAATAACAACTATGAAAATAATAATAATGACAAATCAAGAAAGAGAAACATCATTTGGTTCAACCCCCTTTCAGCAAAACCGTGATAACGAATGTGGGTAAAATATTTTTCCAATTAAGGAAAAAACACCTAGACAAATCGCCTACATTAAAACAAACTATTTAACAAAAACAATCTCAAAATAAGTTATTGCTGCATGACAACATTAAAAGCATTATCGATAAACACAACTTTAAAATATTAAATCGTAACAACAACAACCAGATTAATAGATGCAACTGTCGCCTTAAAAATGAATGCCATTAAGTGGCAATTGTTTGGCTAACAACATCATTACAAAGCCACAATAAAGGACAATGTAAATAACAACGAGGAAAAAACATACATTGGTGCCACTGAAAACAATTGGAAAAGTCGGTGAGGCTATTGAGCCAGGACCACGCTCACTCGTCTCCATTGCATTACCTATCTTCTCTGCTTCGAGACACACACCGCACCGCACCTACTGATCTAGAACGCCACTGATACACATCACTGTCGACCTTCAATCTTGAAACTATCCATCACCTCTGCCTAACATCACTGTATCGGCCCCGCTCTAGATCATCGGACCTATCCTCGTAACAGACGTTGCCAAATGACGTCAACGCATCAGACGTCGTTAACTTTTCCTCCCTAGCTTACAAAATATATATGGCAGATCGAGGAAAAAACGGGCAAACACCTACAATAAAATGGGAAATAATAAAAAAAGCCGCAGGCATACAAAGCGCGGACAACGTTTGCGATCTTTGCTTAGAAAAAAGTTGTGCATATTTACTAAAATGCAAGCATAACTTATTAATAAGAGAGTGAAGAGTTGTCGAAATGTAGGCATTAAACAAATTTTTACTGTTGTCACTTATCTCTCTCTTCCACCTGACCCTATTGATCCCTGAATTTTCGCTCTCCTTTTTTTTTTTTTTTTTATTTTTTATTTATTTATATTATTTATTATTTAAAAAAAAAAAAAAAAATTCATCTGAACACCGCGTGCATTAACACCAATGCAAGTTTGTTTGATTATAATGTTTTTTAAATACAAATTTAACGTCATGACATTTACATCACGTGAATACAATCCACGTCACATAAACGTTTAAACAAGCCACAGTTTAAAAAAACAATTTTTAGCTTTGCATTTCCCATCGCGTGAAAAACGCTGCATATAAACGCCTACAAAATTTGATTTTTACCATTTCACGACTGGTTTTTACATCTCAACCACTTCTCATCTGATGATTGGACTACCAAGAAACTTGAATTTGAGTGTAAATCATAAATCAATCATTAATTATATATATTATATATATATATATATATATATTATATATTATATATATCTTTCTTTCATACTGCCATACAAACCCCCTGCAAAAAACATGGACTCACCTCTCTTAGAAAATGTTTATTCCTGCCTATTTATTGTACTTCTGTCTCTTTAGTTTAAAAAAATCTTGATTATTAATGGAAATGATTTGAATCAATTGTAGGAATAAGAATTGGACTCTTAAAGGAAAAAGAATTTATCTGGCATTTCTTTGTATATGTTTTGCATAAGAAACAAATAGAAGAAATTTCTTGCTAAATGTTGGTTGATCTTCCATATTTTTGCAGGTTATTATATATATATAGTAGGGTGATTGCCACTTCTTGAACAGAATAAGGCCATTTTACAAGTTCGGCGGTGATTGCGCGCGTGCCCAGCGTTCAGCTTTGTTTTTATTTGCCTGTTATACATATGAGCCTTTTCCCCGTTTTCTCGTGTGCAACCGTACATGACTAAGAAACCCAGCCTTTGTCAGCAGGCCCCTAGCCACACGCATCACATATATATCCGCATTAAATGTAGAAATTATCCATGACTTGTCATGTGCCATGTTGCGTAGGGACCGCTGTCAGGATGGAGTGTCGAGCTGTTTTTACCTCAAAGCCCTTTGCAGCTATCGATAGACAAGTTTTCTCCATCCATGGCGATCATAGCTATTTCTCCCATTCGATGAACCGTTTATGTTGAGAGTTTTGATGTTGTTTTGATAGCATCCCTAATACGCCATTTTTGGCTTGTGGCCTCGGACGCTTCCCACATTGCAGTTCTCCGTTACGAAGCAATTGCTTCGGGAGTCTGCCTTCTCATTCTGGACAATTGCCCAGCCCAGCGCATCTGGTTAGTATAATGCGCCAGTTCTATGGCTGGCGTTTTGGCTTGTTGCCAGAACTTCCAGGTCTGAGGTGAGGTTGCCACCCTGTGTTTATTATCTTTCTAGAGACACGTCTGATGAAATCTCTCCAAGGCGTTTGATATGTCGACGATGTGTAGTCCCGGTTTCCGAGGAATACAGGAAGTATAGATAAGAACACATGATTCGTACACACTAGCTTCTCCTGATGGAATACTCTATCCGACCATACTCGTTTTCGACGTCACCAAAGCTTGCTTCTCTCTCGATCCTTAGTGAAACTTTCAAATCAGGGTCACATCTGGAGAGTGTGCTGCCAAGATATGACAAACTGAATCAACTACCTTCAATCGGGTTCCGTTAACGTAGATGGTGGGCTCCAGCAACCTTGTCCAGGTGCGTGGAGTGAGCATCACCTTCGTTTTCTCCGAATACTGATGGTAAGTCAAACCAGTCATATGCTTCAGAAAGTGATTCATTATTTCCTGTAGGTCTTCGCTCAGTGTGTGGGCAACAAATCTGCATCTCGGCATTAGAGCAGCTCAACGACGAGGGTCTGGAAGTTTCGTCCTAGCCTTGAAACGAGCAAGATTGAAAAGACCGTGCCGAGTGGACGGAATCGTATTAAGGACACCGGAATCACAGTTTTGAAGGCCGTATGATAGAGTCATCGCCAAAGTAGATAGAGAAAGTGTTGTGCAGGATATCACCCTTGCTTAACACCGTTGTCGATGGGTATGCGCTCCGAGAAGGACGTTAAAGTGAGGTGCCTTTCATGGAGTTGTTCAAACATCTGAACGAATCCCGAAGGCATCCGAGTTGGTCCGAGAATAATCCATAGTCGCGGTTCTATTCACCGTGTTCAAATGCTTTTGTTAGGTCACGAAACCTGTAGAGTGCTATCTGCTGTTCGAAGCATTTCTTCCTGAAGTTGTGCGAGCGGAAAAGATCATGTCCAGGTTCTGAAGCCCCCTTTGGCATTCTGCGGAATAGCCACGGGACAGATCCACATTTAGTGCAGCCGGTGATGAAAAACCAGGAGCGTTGGCAAAGACTTGCCCACTGCCCCGAGAAGGCTTATGCCCGTGGATTTGCCACATACCGACCGCACACCTTTGCCCTTGTGTTAGCGCGACCAAGATTGCAATCGACCCAGTCTCTGAGGTTACAGGACACCCAACCATACATCAGAGATAAGGTGTGGACCTCCGCGCGATCTTGTCACCACCGTAGTGGAGAGCCGCAACGGGTTATGCCATCATGGCCTGTGCCTTTCCAGTATTATTTCCTTAATTTTAACGCACCTCCACCGATGGTGGGGTAATTCCATATTTCAGTGCGATCGTTTCCCTTGAGGCAGGCTGTTGATGACGCTGTCGTGACTACTGAGGGGTTGTGAAAGAGGTCTGTGAAGTGCTCTGTCCATCGTTTCATTTGATGCCCTCAGACCTCTTATGGAGAAGAGGCCCGTCCTTTGATTGAGAGGAACCATTGTTATCGTTGTGGCCGAAAGCTGTCTGATTTAGATGTAGAGAGTTCGTGTCCTTGCTGTCGTAAGCCATGCTGTATCCTCTCCGATATGTTTAACCACCAACTGTTTTTCATTCCTTCTGTAGGCTCTGTTGGAAGTTGCGATCGTGCACTTCTGAATGCCTGTCGTGAGGGTTCACAGTCTTTAAACAAGATGCACCGAGAAATTTCTGATGATAACGTGTCCTTCTCTTCCAGAAGCTTTGTTGATTTGTTGATCATTTTCATCAAACCATCATGATGTTTCCGTTTCTTGAGGCAAGGACCTTTAACGCTTGTCTCATAGGCGCGTTCTCTTTGAAGTTATCCCATGTACCGTCGGAACTGGCTCCTTCTTTGAAAGCCTTCTCAGATCTGCGTACATGCATATCTTTAGTTTGATTACATTCGATGCGTTTTAGGGACTTTCACCCGGGGCGCGAAACTTGCGCCTGACATGGAAATTTCCAGTTTACTGCGCACAAGCGTGTGATCCGGAGCCACATGTCTGCGCCCCGCATACGCCTCTATAGTGCATACATCCTGGAAAGTCCACTTGTTTGCGGGTTATGACATAATCGAAAGGCATATGCCAGGTTTGGATCGGTGGATGAATCCAGGTCGCCTTGTGAGATAGCTTTTGGCGAAAATTTGTGTTTGCAGATAAACAAGTCCGAGTTCAGTACAAGCTGGAGAGTGGAGTCCAGATTTTATTCATATCTCCAAGCCATACTTACCTAGAGTGCCCAGGTTCCGTAATCCTGTCCCACTTCTGCGTTGAAAAATCGCCAACAGTTTAGGATTTTATCAGCTTTTCCGATGATGTTATGACTGACCCTAAGGCTCTGGCTAGAAGGTCAGATTACCTCTTCATCGCTATCAAGAGTGGAGCATAAGCTAGAGTGATAGCAGTTCAAAGCGGTTGCCTGGTAATGTGCCGAAAGTGCATGATCCTGCATGTAACACCGTGTGGGCTGGCTCGATATGTTTAACCAGTTCTGTTCGAATTGCAAAGCCCACTCCGCCAGTCCGCCTCTCTCGAAATTGTACTACCTTTCCAGAAAAAGTGTACCCACCCCTACACTCTGCAGCTGATCCTTCAGTGCTGAAGCGGACTTCCGAGAGTGCCCGATGTCTACCCTATCGAGACAATCCTTTGCCACGATACTAGTTGTCGTTCGGGGTTTCCTGATCCCGCGTCATCCAGAGTGTCCAACATTCCAGGGGCTATTGTACAGCCTAGGTCTTTTGCTTGTAGTGTTTTGTTTTCATCCTGATACGTGACCGGGTATTTGTTTAAGTTCACCACTTCTAAACCCCTCTCAACTGTCGGGTGAACAGTGCTACCCAAGAGCTGTTCAGTCAACAAGCTTGCGAGGCAACATTACTGTTTGATTCAACGATGCAGCGCCGTGAACCGTTCAAACCCCCGCACCTGTCGCAATTCCTCCACCCCGTATAACTTATAGAAATATCTGCCACATGTTGACATTGTTGTGCGCTTGTGCGATCACGCACCGCATGCCTTCCTTTCCAGAAAACCAATATCAGTGACAAGCCGAAGCAAGAATGACTGAGAGGCTTTGGGGACGCAGGGAATGATCTGAGATCTACGGTCCACCACACCGAGAAAAAAAAAGTCTAAGCTTTACTTTAGTATAAGTCCACAGGTTACCATATTAAATATCGACAAGCAAATCAGTATGCAGGATGAAGATTAATGTCTTTCAGTTGACGCTGGATTAATGGCTATTGAAATTATGATATATGAAATTATAGTTTATGTAACCTTGCTTGTTTAACATAAACACAAAAATAACACAAATTAGTTTATCTTCAATAAAATTGACTTAGAATTTTAGTAGTAACAATAGGGTTAAAGACAGAAACATGGTC
Organism: Doryteuthis pealeii; assembly: GCA_023376005.1. Taxonomy (NCBI): domain Eukaryota; kingdom Metazoa; phylum Mollusca; class Cephalopoda; order Myopsida; family Loliginidae; genus Doryteuthis; species Doryteuthis pealeii. The sequence goes on along the minus strand of CM042160.1, from coordinate 30,269,234 downwards.
TTAAAGAATATACCTTTCTAAACTTCAGAAATGGTATTCAAATTTTACTTAGCTGAACGGCGTCTGCGACTTTCAGAAATATTTACTCTTTGAAGAAAACCACCAACTTGAAGAGGTGACGTTTTTTTTTTTTTGTTTTGTTTTTCTTTTTAGGGGAAGAGAGGTCTATAAGAGACCGTGATAGCAGGTTATGCTTGAAATTATGGTTTATATATACCTTGCTGTTTAAAACAAAACACAAAAATAACATATATCTATATATATTGTTGTGTGTGTGTGTGTGTGTGTGAGTTCAGTGTATTTGAAGGTTTTACAAAAGAGAGGGGTAGTGTAGACACACACACACACCACACCACACACACACACACACTATATATATATCATATATAGATAAAATGTATATAATTTCGATCGTCTGCAAATCTTACCTTTAAAATGAATTTTCAGTTAAAATCACATTCGAGCATGAGGGATTTGATGCACATGTAGTTTGCTTCACTTTCACATCCTGTGTTTTCGCCAAAAATATCTTTCTAATAAATATTATGGACTTATTTCGATAATTCTTTGTCATATCGTCTAGACATAAATGATGAATATTGAATGAGAACTTAATTTGAATTCCATTTGACTCGATGCAATTAAAAAGGTAACAGTGTTAAACAAGTCCATCTACCTACTTTTGCTTTCATTGGCTTTAATTCATCAGAAAGTAATAAATAAAATTGGTATCTTCAGGAGCAACCGAATGACTCCTCCACACCCACTCATACTTTTGAGGAAGATGATACTTTTCGGACGGAAAATAATAAATTGTTAAGAAAGCAAAACAGGATTAATTTTTCATTTACAAAACTGTATGTAGTATTCTCTTCTGAGTTCTTTTGTCAATATAATATTATATTATATATATATATATATATATATATATATATATATATATATATAATATATATATATATATATAATCTAAAAGGTCCAAAGAAGAAATCTTCCCTTACGACAACAAGAGTTTATTTTTAAAAACCTATCGCGGTTGAAGCCAATGTGTGCTCTTAATGTTAGAGTCACAGAGCAAATATATAAGTATAGAAATAACAAAAGACTTAGCAGATTTAAGATTATGACAACTTCCGCCACAAAATCTCGTCAACAATCAATGTATCTCTTAATGTATCTCTTATTGTAACATGGATTGTTGACCGATGATTTTTGTGGCGGAAGCGCAATTTGAAACGACAATTTTTTTATTTTTGCAACATCAAGGATTTCGTTGGATATTCATATCACAGGACTATAAAATTTAAAAAAATATAAAAAAATAAAAATCTGGTTTTCCAATGCTAAAGTAATAAAGAATTCATCATTTGCATCTGTGAGTCGGGAGAGTAGACAACTTTGTCTAAGCTCCCTGAAATAGACTATAATGCTAATCTCTAAGTCTTTTTATGTTCTTTACTTATATATTTGCTCGTGACTCTAACATAATCATAAACTGAACAAAATGGACGGTCGCTAGCAACAAGCTTCAGTCTGGTGGACTTTGTGGCTTCCAAGAGATCACAGGGTGAAGATGAAGGAAAACAATAAAGATGAAAAAAATACCTGGAATCTTGCCGAGATTGAAAAATCTTTTGCGAATTGAGGGTCAAAGTTGATACAAGTAACTAGGTGCACTGGAACGGTCCAAGAAAGTTAGAGCAAAAAAACAGGAGGAACTGAAATCAGAGGAGAATTGAGACATTCCAGATCACTGCATTGCTCAATTACCAGAAATCAGAGAGTCCATGGAGACCTAGAGGACTTGGTTTGTCCACTTGATACTCCAGTGAAATTAACATCAGCTAATGCTAATGGAAAAATTGTCAATAGTGATAATAAGATAATAAGAAGAATATGCAGACACATCGAACCAATATGTCATCAAGTGTTATCTAAGATAAATTCTTATGTTGAGAGGCGTGTGGGTTTGATGGGGGCCGGTGGTAAAAAGTTAAACATTGTCCAATAATTTGGGAAACCAACAAATCAATTCTACTTTAATATCCCCTAAGTCATATTTGAAATCCTCTTACACCTCTCTCTCTCTCTCTCTCTCCCCTATCTCTCTTCTTTTTTTTNGCAATGCCGGCTAGCTGCTTCTAGTACATTCTAAAAAATCTGCTACACAAACAGGATGAATATGCTTAACATTTTAATAATTTAAAATGTATTAATAATTGAAAATGAATAGTATTACTTACATGTATGTAGATATCAATTTCAAATTTCAAAAGTAATAAAGTTGCCATTTAAATGTTTTTCAGATTTAGCAAAAGCAAATTTGTTGATTGTGGAAATATTTATTTTATGTTTAGTGTTCATTAGAATGAGATTGTTCAATCTTTTTTTTTTTCTTAATTTAAGTTCATTTTTAAGTGCCAGTTTAGCTCAGTCGGTAGAGCATGTGGCTCAGTTAGCAAGGTTCTGGGTTCAATAATAGCCCTTGCTAACTGAGCTCATGAGTAGCCCAGAGATCTTTGTGCTAAAGTAGAGAGCTGATGGTAGGTGTGGCGCTCGACCTCAGATGTGAAAACAATTCCCCAGGCCTAGCGCTAGTGAAAAGGGGATATACTCCCTCGTTGTCTGCCTACTACTGACATTAGGCCACACCGTCAACTCATGACTTTACAGTTTTGAAACTACATCCAAAATCAAAATCTTTACTTTAGCACATAGATATTGTATCAACGATGAACCCTCTAATACCAACAGGGATTTCTTTAGTAGATTTTCTCTTTCCATCTTGGAAGTAAATGTCATTAAAAGTAACCTAATATAGACGATTTATCAGTCCTGTTCTCATGATTAAGGAAATAAATAACCTTATCTATCACACAGGAGAATCTTTCTATTTCCAAAATCAGAGATATTTAATCTTTGTCTTTTCTTCAAATAGATTTCATATTCCATGTGTATGTATAAAACGCAAAGAAATATTTTCAGTCTAAGGAACTCCTACATTGTTAGAAATTCCATAGCTAATTATCTCCCCCTGCCGCCAGGGGGCGAATGCCAACATCGTATGTTGGCGCCAAATACCAAAACTTCACTTATCGCAAAGCAGTTACTGGAGAGAGACGTCAAAATAAACGCTCTCATTACTTAGCCCAAAAACAGGGCCCACTTATCGGAGAGCCGTTACCAACGAGAGACGTAAAAGTAAACGTTCTCTCACTTAGCCCCAAAACAGGGCTACTTATCACGGTGCACCCACTGAGTGTAGTCGCGTAAACAGCGGTCCCTACACTTCATTTATCACTTAGCCCCAAAACAGGGCTTACTTATCGAAAAGCAGTACTGGAGAAGAGACGTAAAAACACCAAGCTCTCATTACCAAGCCCCAAAACAGGGCCCACTTATCACAGAACTTTACAACCAGCTCCCTTCTAAGGCATTGTATCTGCATACTGCATAAAGGCCGGTACTATTGCACACTTACGGAAGGATGAGAAACTACCGAGACGAAGCGTCTTATCGAAAAGTAAATGTAAATATTTTAACCCTTCCCCTGTTTAAAATATTTTAAGGGGTGGGGGCTAAATATTTATATTTACTTGACGATAAAATATGGTTTATTTTTAACGCCTTTCAAACCATTAAAAAAAATTAATTTGTCAATAAAAATGCCTTCATATCTTTTTCTTTTGGTATTTAAATTTTTTTTAATTAAATTAATTAAATCGATTACTTATGGACAAATTTGTGTCTAAGTCGAAAAGTAGTGACATTAAGTGCATCAGTAAAAAAAGCAAAATAATATTACACATGTAATTTATTTTTAATAGATTTTAAACCATTAATTTTGCTCAAATATTTTGCAAATATAGATGCTTTTTTATATATTTAGGGACAAAATTTTTTTAGGATATTAAGGCTTATAACAGTTTCTTCTTAGAAATCAATAACAAAAAAAAAAAACAAAACATTAAATACACTCTGTACAGAAGAATTGATAACTTTTAAATGAAATATCTTTTTCTTTTTGGTCAAGACATGCAGAAAAAAAAGACGCTCTAAAAAATACCTGTGAGTTTTGTTTACCAAAAAAAAAAAAAAAATAACCAGGAGAAAATGTCACGTGACCTCTTCTCATATAGAGGTTCAACGTTGATGAAAAACAATTATCAAAAATCTGATTTTAATAATTATTTTCTGTGTGAGAATCATCCAAGACACAATTTCACAACAAAACTACGATGAACTATTACAACTAACGGACCATATGACCTTTAGGCACCCCTTTTGCTTTGCTGATTCATAAGTACATTTTTTTCATTTACACCGTTAACATCCCGTTTGTTAACAGAAGATTTTTAGACTTTTTAAAAAAATTATAAAACTAACCCCTAACCCTAACCCCTAACCCTAACCCTAATAAACAACCGGATGTTGACGGTGTAAATGAAAAAATGTACTTATGAATCAGCAAAGCAAAAGGGGTGCCTAAAGGTCATATGGTCTCAACTAACCATAAGAAATTATACAATCAAAATTTGGAAGATATAAGGCACAAAACCGAATGGACAATTCCTAGCAACAGCTCCAGATTTTCGGAAATCTTCTGACAAAGAGATCTTTATCTCGAAATATTAAGAATAAATCAAAGGTAAACAAACAACACCATAGTTACCTCATTTTTCTTTACACTTGCATTGTGATAGCCTTCAAAACCAACCACCAAACCAATATAAATACAATGCTTCAAGCAAATTATAAAACGCTTTTATACAATCAATACTTTGATTATCACCTATGTGACCAAGATAAACCATGTGTGCCACATCAAATTTGTTTTCTTTGTTCAAATGAATAATGTAATTGGGTGAACAAAAAGAAAGCTTCATTGCAGTTTGTCATATCCATGATATGGATTGATCTGAGAGATCATCATGAAGATTGTTATTTTTGTAGTGTAAACTTAACAGGGTTTTCTACAAAGAACAAACATGAGATTGTTTATCGAACCATGGATTCGGCACACCTCAGGTCCACCATCTCCAACTTTGATTCTGAAGTCAACAGCAGAATAGCTGTTGTACCGGCCATTCCTACAGTGGAGAATATACACCGGTTCTCACTATAAATAGTGAGACACCAAGTGAAAAGGTACTGTTACGTACTGTTACCGTACTGTTACCGTACTGTTACTGTTTAGCGGCAAGCTAGCTGTTATTGTACCTTATTGTAAATACACTTGTCTCTTTTTACCCTACCTCGACTTGACTTCTTTTTTTACTGTTGAACTAACATCACAAACAATAGCGAAAGCAGCAAGTCATGGCCAAACTGAGCAAGAGAGTCTGGAATAATGCCAGTCTTACCAAGAAAACCAAGCTGCATGTCTACAAAGCGTGTGTTCTCAGTACTCCTCTACAGTAGCAAAGCGTGGACAACATATACAAGCCACGAAAGGAAACTCAATAGTTTCCATCTTCGATGTCTACGGTGTATTCTACACATTCGCTGGGTGGATAAAGTGCCCAACATGTTCTCCATTCTCTGTGAGAGGCGCCTTCGCTGGCTTGGACATATCAGGAGAATGGAAAATGGACTCATCTAGCTGTTTTCTCCAAGTGTTTCTATTCAATAAGCCTTTCGTTAAAGTCCAAATCGTGTAGAATTTGATTCTGAAGTTAACTGCAGAATAGCGAAAGCAGCAGCAGTCATGGCCAAACTGAGCAAGAGAGTCTGGAATAATGCCAGTCTCACCAAGAAAATCAAACTGCGTGTCTACAAAGCGTGTGCACTCCTCTACAGTAGCGAAGCGTGGACAACATATACAAGCCAAGAAAGGAAACTCAATATTCCATCTCTGATGTCTACAATCTATTCTACACATTCGCTGGCAGGATAAAGTGCCCAGCACAGTCATGTTTAAATTGCACCGACATGAACAGCATGTTTTCCATTCTCTGGGAGAGGCGCCTTCGCTGGCTTGGACATGTCAGGAGAATGGAAAATGGCTGCATCCCAAAAGATCTTTTGTATGGCAAATTAGTAAAAGGCTCACGATTGGTTGGTAGACCATGCCTACGATTTAAAGATGTCTGCAGGAGAGTCCTGAGGATATGACATATTGACAAAAACACTTGGGAGGTAGATGCAAAAACTAGGCGCTTTAACGTTAAGCAAAGCAAGGAGAGGGGTGAGGTGGAGAGGAGAGAAGCCTTGACAGCAACGAGAGCCAGAAAGAGGGAAAAAAGACATCAGCCCCAAAAAGCATCAGTTTGTGTGCAGTCAGTACACCAAAGACTGTCACTCAAGAATTGGTCTGTAGAGTCACTTGTGCAGATAATTTTTTTTTGGACACTACACCATCGTCGTTAGTGGATGGAAAGGTGCAAACGTATTCAGCACATAGACGAGTGAAACATGGTGAAGTATATATGTAATTCAAATGATAGAGTTGATTCTATTGAAGATAAGATGAATGGTGATGAAGTTGCAATTGGTAGCATTTCTGAACCATCTGTAGATCAGGATTACACATTTGAAGGTAAAAATTTTGAGTATTAATCCAGGAAACATCTGTAGATCAAGATTACACATTGGAAGGTAGAAATCTTGAGTCTATTAATCCAAGAACATCTGGAGATCAAGATTACACATGGAAGGTAAGAAATCTAAGTCTATTTAACCCAAAACCATCTGCATCTCTCGAGGTCCCAAATTTTTAAAAAACTTATTTATTTATTAATAATTTTGTATCTATTTAACCTATATTGGACTATAGCAGGTAATTACGGACTTTGGTCAGATTTCGTTGGTTTGTTTTTATAGCAATCAACCTCGGTGGTCATTTATGCTGATAAAGTTTGAAATAAAGTCATTCTTAATGGATACCTATTTTTTTAAAATAAATACATTTTTCTACTAACCCATAGATGGAGACTCTACAGGTATTACCACACCGTCAGAGTGAACCAGGGAGCAATGGTGATGAAGGGGTGCTCCAGATTCCCCAAACCTCCAAAACTGGAACCTTCACCATCAATAGAGTTTAACGTCATTCCCAGGACATGTAGACCATTAGCCACCCTTCTAGCACCCCATATAATAAAAAAGGGTTGGGCTTGCCATAAGGGCAATAGGGTTGATGCAAGGGCTTGACATGACCAACCTATTGAATGGAGGGGTCTCTCTGACCACCCGTCTAGCCTAAGTAAGGGCCAAAGTTGAGTATATCAAGTCATGGACTGCTCAACCACCTAGGTTCTATTTAAGCATCAACCCGTCGCCACTTATGGCCAACAGGTGGCCCCATTGGGGGAGTCTTACCCCTCTGCAGAGGTGCAGTCGGCATTTTGACGCCCAGCCAACAAGGGCGGTTTTGGGTCATAGTAGACTGGGAATAATGGCTTTGAGTTGGGGGTTTACCCTCTGTAGAGGTGAAGTTAATGACAGGGCTGAGTACCAACATAATTCTTTTCATAAAGGATGGGATCATTTACATATTGTTTTTACTTCCACTAGTTTTTAGTTTCAGTGTTAGAGAGTTAAGACTGCAGGAGCATCACTTGATTGAAATCCTTTGAAATCACTTGAGTAAACAGGAAAGAAAAAAGTAAGCATTGGAAGAAGAAAAGGTAAGTGAGAATAAGTTGATGGAAAAGAGAAATTTAAAGAAAAAGAGAAATAACATGAAGTGAAAAAAAGAGGGGAGAACAAAAGATAAAGTGTTGAACATTTGAATCTTTCTCTAGCATAAATCCCATCAAAAATGAATGAAGAAACAAAAAAAGTATGGGAAGAAGAAAGAAAGAGGAATAAGGGGGAAGGAGATAAAAATTTAAAAAAAAAAAGAAAGAAAAGAAAAAAAGAAGTACACCAACCTAATACAGTAAATATTTAAGAACAAAAAGTTATAAAGAAAGACAGACTGACAGATCATTATTGTCTACCAAGTTATTAGCATGAAAAAAAAATCACAGATCCATTTTAATTTCTACAGGATAAGAAAAATGTAAAAGAGGAAGAGAAATTATCTAGTAACAAGCAAAGTTATCAGGAAATGCCTGGGATTTCAAAAGTTAAAAATAAGCCATTTATCTATATTTATATATAGATTAATAAAAATTATTTTTCTATATATGAATATACATTTGTTCTTTTATTCTTTATATATACTTCTTTTCAGTTATTTCTATTATTTTTCTTGTTTGTATTTTTTCTTTTATTTATATATTATTATATTTTTGCCTTCATTAATTTGTTTTATCTTTTAATCATTTTATAAATTAATTTTGGACCATATGACCTTTAGGCACCCCTTTTGCGATCTCGTTTCATAAGGACATTTTTTCATTTACACCGTCAAAATCCGGTCGTTGGTTAGGGGTTAGTGGTTAGTTTTATAATTTAAAAAAACCTCTAAAAATCATCTGTTAACAAACAACCGGATTTTGACGGTGTAAATGAAAAAAATGTCCTTAGGAAACGAGATCGTAAAAGGGGTGCCTAAAGGTCATATATTTCTTAATTTTTTTTCAATATATCATTGATGATGGGTAAAAGATTTTTTTCTGAATAGGGTGTGGATTTTATTGAATTTTGGTCTTTGCAGTCTCCACTAATTTTCCTTTATAAAAGGATGTGAGCTTAGTCCTTGTATAAACAGACATACAGAATCTTTCTTTTATATATACTAGAAAATATATGCACCCTCCGGGTGCAAGTATTTAAGTTTTAATGTAATAAAATATTGTATTAAATTAGAAAGGCTAATGAAACTAAATGAGAATACAGATAAAAAGATTTGAAACAGAGGGAGTATAATAAAAGATTTGAAACAGAGGGAGTATAATAAAAAATGGAACAACTGAAACTTACTCTTCCATCACTCTCGTCTTTCATTGGTATTTTTTCTAATTTAAGTATTTAGTTAAAAGAGGAAGTAAAGAATAAAATGACAGTTATTTTATCTTGTTAATGGATTTCATTTAAGATTCATTGAAGAGATTTTTGCTTATATTCATTAAAATAAAACCAAACAGTTAGAAATCAATAATACCAAGCACATAATTATTAAATTCGATTTTTTAATATTAATATGCAAATTAGCCTTCCGTTCACACTGTAAACCGCTATTTTGTTGTATATATAATACAATTGCATGTTGTCAGTATGTAAACATAGTTAACAGTATTAATAATGTAGAAATTTTATTAATAATTGAGGTTTAGATAAAAAAAAATCATGGAGAATGTGATGTCAATAACTAAGAGAATTGTGACTTGAGTAGGAATATAGTTTCGGTTACAGACAGAAAAACACACAATCTCCATTATAATAAGATATAGTTGACTCATAGAGGGAGAGGGAGAGGGATTAAGTAATTTAGTCTACCTAGTTATTACTATAAAAAAGAAATCCCAAATATATTTCAATTTCTACAAGGAAAATGTAAAAGAAAAGAAATCATCTTGTTATGACTCACCCACGCCAGTGTGGGCCGACCAGCAAAGACTTACATTGATCAGCTCTGTACGGATACAGTATGATGCATAGAGGACCTCCCAAGAATGATGAGCGATAGGGACAGATGGAGAGAGATTGTCATGGATATCCGCGCTGACAGCGCGACATGATGATGATGATGACTCACCCTGTCGACTGGAGCTGTAAAATTCACCAACTGCTTCTCTGTAAAGTGGTAAGACTCCTCTAAATAGGGCCACTTATTGGTAACCTGAGATACTTAATCCTGGTAGCTGAGCAATACATGACATGCAACACTCCACTTTGTCACTTACTTTGGCTATACTGGGGGTCAGAGAGGTCTCATTCAATCAATCAATTGGTTGAATCAAGCCCTAGCAACTATATGATTTTTTCAAAACTCAACTCCCAAACTCTTTTTTATTATAAGTGCTAGATGACAGTAGCTAGGGGTCTTAGAGTCGTGGGTTTGATGTTAAGCTGCATCATGGTGAGATTCCATTTCTGGAGCTCTGAGGAGTGTGGAGTACCCTTCATTGCCATTACTCCTTTGTCCACTCTGACTTGGAGTGGTAGTTCTTATTTGTGTCCCATTTGATGGTTAAATAGATAAAAATTAGTTTTTAAAAAATTGAATACCCAACAAGAATAAATAAAATAAAAACATCTTTGGCATAAAATGGCCCAAAGGTTAACATGCCAAAAAAAAAAAAAAGCAACCAACCAACTAGTTATGACTTACAGAACAAATTACTGATATATTTGAATTTCTATATGATGGTTTTTAAAATTCAAATCGTTGGCTGATTGGTTGGTTGGATATTATGGCATGTCAATCCTTGTTGGTTATTTTATGCTGAAGATGTTTTTGATTATTAATTCTTGATGGGTATTCAATTTGTTTTTAAACTCAATTTTTTAAAGGTTTTTTCTATTTAACCCATAGATGGGATGCAAACAGGTACTAGCACTCCGTGTCAGAGTCGAACTGGAGTAATGGTGATGAAGAGGTAATCCACACTCTCCAGAGCTCCAGAATTAAAACTTCACCATCTGATAGAGTTTAATGTCATGCACAGTCCCTCAGCCACTGCCTTCTAGCACATATATGATAAAAAAGGGTTGGGGGTTGCCTAAGGACAATAGGGTCAGGACAATCATATAGGTGCTAAGGCTTGACATGACTAGCCAATTGATCAGAAGTGGCCTCTCTTACTGCCTGTCTAGTCTAAGTAAGGACCATGTCATGGACTGCTCAGCCATCAAGGTTCCATCCTTAAGCATCACAAGTCGCCACCCACGGCCGATAGGTGGTCCCATTGGGGGGGGTTCATACCTCTCTGCAGAGGTGCAGTTGGTGTATTCTAAAATCCCAGACAACTGGGCTAAAATTCAAATTGTATTTTATATATCAGTAAATGATAAAAATCAAACGATATTTTTACAAATTGTTTAACAGTATAAAAATAAGGAGCTGTGGTTAAGTAAAGTTTGAACAGTTTATGAGTGTCTTAGGACCGGGTTAGCTCAGTTGGTAGAGCGTTCGGCTAGAAACCACAAGGTTCCTAGTTCGATATCGGCCCTTGCGAACTCAACATATGAGTAGCACAGTGATCTGTGTGGTAAAGTAAGGAGTTGATGGTAGTTGTGGCACTCTACAGGCGCAAAAACAACCTCCTTGGTCTAGCACTAGTGAAAAGGGAATAGACTCACTCGCTGATTGGCTGATACCGACTTTAGGCCAACCCGACAACTTTACTTTTTTTTATCAGGTTGGTTTAATCTGACAAGTGAGGTTTCTTTTTTCACTGTAAAATACCAGATAACAGGATTCAAAAAAGTTTTTTTAGGAGATTGTCCTGGTCTAATTTAGTTTAACCACTTCAAAATCACTAATATAAAAGGAATTATTTCCTTTCTTAATCTGTGAAAAACAATAAGAGTTTAATAAATCCTGTGTAGATTAGTTAAGATGACATTAACATTTTTATTAATATAGAGAGAAATGAACTCAAGGTAAAAGCTATAAAAAAACATAAATGGAAAAACGTAACGAAAGATGAATGAAAAAGATAACTAAAAGTAAAACAACAAAAAAATAAAAACAAACAATAAAAAGCAATAATATTTTTTTTGTTTTTAAAGATTTTTTCCTTCTATTTGATCACTTTAGCAGTGAAGATTGATTGAAATAAACTGATTTTGGGTTGTTTTTTTCTTTTTTTTCTTTCTTTTTTGTATTCATTGTTTTTAGCAGACAAATCTTTCTGATTAAATATTTCTCCAAGAAAGTCTTCCCATGGCAGGTATTCAAGCATGAAGAATTCTTCTTCGAATTTGGCAGATTGTCATCCATTTTGAAGGCTGTACGATAAATTAATGAGACAATGTTAACCTTAGATCATTACTTGGAGTTCTTCAGAGAGAAAGGGAAAGAGAAAGACCCTTAGAATGATGAATGTGAATTGAGGTAATAAAAGAGAGAAACAAAAGAGAGAATGGAAAAAAGACACAAAGAGAAGATAGAAATAGTCATCGGTAAGAATAGAAGGAGAAAAATATAGGAAATGATTGAAGAAAAAAGGAATTAGAATTAAGCAAAAGTGAGATAGAGAACAATATGTAGAGTTGAGAATGAGATAGTGAGAGTGATTGAGAAAGAAAGAGAGTGCAATAAAAGGAGGTAGTTAAAAAGAAAAATGGAGCACAATACTAGAAATAATGAAAAGATATTGGAAAAGAAAGAGAATATATATAATATATTTATTGTATACATAATGTATACATAGACATATATCAAATTCAAATCTAGTTTATATCAATTTTGGAACTATTAATTGATTTTAGAGTTATAATAATGACTATGATTGTTTGTAAAATTATTCCGATTATATGAGAGAAATCTGGCAAGCTATTCGGCAAACTTACAACTTTTTTGTTAAAAACTTCCTGATATTTGTTCAGTTCTGTTTTTTGTTTTTTGTTTTTTTTTCAACAGGTGATTCATGACCTTTTAGGTCAATGTGTTTCTTATTTGTCTGAATTTTTGTGATGTATTTGATAATTGGTATTATTTAGATTTTTTTTATAGGACTGCTGTCTTTATGTTTATTGTTATTACATGTTTCAGACAATGTGTCCTTAGGCCTTTTTCAGGTGTTTCTTGACAAACCCGGGAACCTTCTTGTTATAATCAGGAGCCTTTATGGAACTTCAAACCAAACACTTAATTTAATTCATTAGGGTAGATTGTTCTCATTCCATTAACCAGGACCGGGTATAAGGGTTAAGCTATGTTAAGTATTCTATGCTATTTTCACCTGTAACCTTGATTGTACCATATATCCAACTGGTTGGTTGGATTGTTTTGCTTTACAGCAGATCAACCCTCTTTAATGCTGAATCAAGTCATTTTGATAAACAAAGGACTCAAGTTGCTTACATTACCTTGCTGTTGCTCAAGTGGTCACCCAATTAAGTATTGAACAAGCTCATTGTTGCTTAACCTTGTTGCTCTAGTAGAAACTGGTGCTTTTAGCTTGACGACTGTAATTTAGGCTAATGTAAGGAAAATACATGGCCTAGTGAATAAAGGAGTTAGGTTAAGACAGTTCTAAGTGACAGTTATCTCTGGACTTCAGGTTCAATTCTGGCCAAGAGTATCAGTAACATAGAATGATAATTAACACAGCTTAACACCTCTACCCCAGCTATGATTAGTGGAATGAGAATAGTATACCCCTTGGATTGAATAAAGGGTTAGGTTCAAAATTCTGTGATAGCTCCCAATTATGACAAGAAAATTCTCGATTATGACAAGAAGTTTCCCAAGTTCGAAAAGAAGGGTCCCGGAGAAGGCTGGAGGGCACATCAGCCAAAACGTTGTACAGATAACAATGAAGATGAGGACAATAGTCCAAATAATGCAAATAATACTGAAAATGTTTTTGTCAACTAATTAAAAACCAGGTTAAACATTTTTATTAAAACCCATCTTATTCACCTATTTTCAAACCTATTCTCATAATTCATTCTGTAAATCATGTCCTAACTTAGTTACAATGAATAACTAAAAGACAGGAAAAATAGAAGAAGAAATATGATGGAGAGTCAAACATTATCTACACTCTGGTTTATTCAATGTATTTACACAGAAGCAGAGGATAAAGAAGCACACCATTTTTCTACATAGTCTCCTTTTTCAATGCTTTTGTTCCAGTTGTCCCCAAAATTGTATATTTCCTCCAAGAAGGTTTTCAATTGGTCATACAACCATTTATGCACCACTTCTTTCACATCTTTATTGGTGTATCACACTTGTCTGGTGACTTTTCTGTCAACTCATGTTAGTGCACTGTCCCTGTATTGTGCTAAAAGCGACTAATGACTTTCAGCACCTGACACTCCTTCTGACCAGAGAAATCGGGTCACTGCTCTTTGTTCTTCCTTGTTGCATATTGCTAGTGGACCAGCAATATTTACACTGTAAAGATAGCAAATAGAAGGATGTGATCAGGATCAAACATCAATCACATTGTTACATAATTATTGGAACCCTAATACTTTTTTAAGGTAGTGTAGAAATCATAATGGCGATTAGTGCAGCGGATGGCCTTGAGGGTGAGTGACAGCGCTTGACCTCGCTCTCACCTTGCCTTCCGGGGATGGATCGTGAGAACCGGAAGGCATAGAAGACCCTGTTCCGGTTTAAGGATACTAAGTAACTCAGTCAGTTAGCAGGTAGGAGCTCGAAAGTGTAAGTCGCATTTCTATGCGCATCCTGTCATCTGCGCAGATTGTCTGGTTGGGGATTTGGAAATAAAGTAACATCAATGTAAATCGAAGTCTTGTGTTTATTACCTAAAAACTAACAATGACACAGGGTTTCTGATAAGGAGAAATCCCTAACAGAAACCAGACCCGAAATCCCCATAGAAGAAAGTCCAGACCTTAGAAGAGACCAGACCAAGATGTTAGAAGATAGAACCAAAGCCGGCCAGAAGAAAATACGACCAGAGTAAGAAGTAAGAAAGGGTATACAACATTATATTGATTTGGTACGGTGAAAACGTCAGTACGTAACAACATGACCCCAACTATAAGCATGTATGTGTAGAATGCAGTGTGACAATAATAAAAGTTTGTTATGGCGATATTATGGATAATTTTTTACTCTCCCTCATATAATCTGAAATAGAGACAGCAAAAGGAAAATACATAAAGAATGAAAAGGAGAGCCTCTGTGGCATAGTGGATAAAGTGCTGAACTTCAGTTGTACTATTGCATTAACTTTCAGGCTAGTACCCTAACGAAAGATTTAAACCTCCTCATCCTAGCAACTATTGGCTAAATAATACCTCTACTGTTATTCTGATTTGACATTAAGTAACCCATAAAAGTTTGTATGCCATTAAACAAAGAAAACAAAACAAAGAATGAAAAGATTTATGTAATAAATACACGAGGAAAAAAAGAATAAAAGATTTTAGACAAGAGAAAAAAGTTGTGAAAAACAAAAACAAAACAGATCCAGAGAAAGTAAAGAAAGAAAATGAAGAAAACCTAACATGGTTTATTGGGGAAGAAAAAAAAACAAAAACCAGCAACAAAAGAACATTAATAGAAAGACAGAATTAAAGGCAGATATTGACAGAAATAAATTTTTAAAAAACCCAAAAACTTAGAATGATAAAAACAAAAAGGAAATAATAAAGATTCTTAATGAAAAATAAAAAATAAAAAAACGTGAAAGAAATATTAAAAATTTGATAAACCAAAGTAGAAATAAGCATTCCTTTTATTAAATGTGAGCGCAACTTGCTTCTGGTATTAAATTGTTTCCTGTAGTGCACAATTTTGGACTCAAAATCTAATCAACATTGTTGATGGGTCAGAAACTATTCACTATGTTTAATTTTAAAGCTCTGAAATGCATAGAGAAGAAAAGTAATTGCAATAATCTCTTATGGGACATGAACACTTCAAATAAAAATGCTCACAGAAGTTATTTAAAAGAACACGTGAGCATACCAAAAAATAACAAATAGCTAAAAATAGCACAAATTATAGAGAGATTACCAATGGGGTCTGCAGTTAAATCAATACAACAAGAGAACATGTCTGCTTCATCATTAACAAATTAACAAATTAATCTCAGTAGCCATTACTACTGAATATTAAATTTAATCCTCATGGTTGATTGAATTCTCCAGCCTTCTGTTAGACTAAAATAAGAAGAAAAAAAACTCCCATGAGCCTTCACTGGAAGAACCCTCCACACATGTGTGAGAAAAAAGACCAACTTCTGACCTCCCCAAGATAATCTATCGGGTGGCCAGAGGTTTTGTGTTTTATGGTTTAAAGGTAGCTGGATATTATTAGTGCATGTTCTTTGAGTTTGCTTTTAAACCCATCTTACTTGGTGACCACACTGAAAAGGAAGGAATTCAAGGAACAAAAATGGAAGAGACAAAGAAAAAATGTGGTTTTATGATTTAGGCTTTATTCACCGGTCATAGGCACCATGTGGCAAGGAAATATCTCCCTGACCTGTAGTAACTAGACACAGTCAAGGCCTAAACTCGAAAGGCTGAGAGATTATATTGGGGGTCAGTAGTTGGTCCTTTTTCTTGCACATGCACAGAGGGTTCTTCTGGTGAAGGCTCATGGGAGTTTTTTAGTTTTTTAAATTTTTTTCTTATTTTAATTTTATCTTAATCCCCACAAATAAAAGAGTGTTCTGAAAAGTTTATACAATAATGTCACATCTACTGTTGATGACTTTTCTACCAATGGGAGGAAATCACAGCAATATTAATGGAAGAAGTGTGTGAAGGGAGACTATATTGAAAAATAAACCTCATTTGGTCACATTCCATAAGAGTATCTTGGTTAGACTATGAACTTATTAGCCAACCCTTGTATTTATTGTGCGCTTCACTATGGAGTTATAAATAAAAAAGTTACAACTGAATATTAAATTTGATCATCATCATTGATCCAATTCTCCAGCCTTCTGTCAGATTAAGTTTTTTGTAATATCAAGGGTGAACTGAAAAGTTCATATGATGATATCATATTTATATACTCATTCTTAACTCTTAATATCTTCTTCTATCAAGCCTCTGTGTTCCTCATATTGGTCGTCTCTACTTCTCTATTGTGGTTGTCTTTCATGTTTGATGTCTCTATCTCTCTGTCCCATTTTCTGTTCTTGTAACCATTTCACAAAACATGGGGACTTATTTTTGTGCACACATTTTTATTTATTTTCCTGATTCCTGAATATTGTTTATACCACATGCACACGAGGAAGCATCACAGAAACAGAATATACATCTACCTAAAAGGGATCTCTGATCTCAATTCCCTAGTTTCTAATACTACTTTCGCAGAGTCATCTGATCACATGACTTTCTAAACTAATGAGAGTCCTGTTCCAGACGAACTTGGAATGAAACTTTGTAAATCAAACTCTCTGAACTTCCAACTGTAATTTTCTACAGTTGCTACAGTTAATTTTAAAATCTAAACTACACGTCCTCACAAAAATGATAGTCTATGCCTATCCACTATGCAACAATATCTGCTGTTAATGACTTTTTTCACCAATATAACCTTGTTGCAATCCTACTGCAGAATGCCAGAGTATTTATGAAGCCTCATAACATCATAGAAACCAAACCAGGACTCAAAGAATGGCATCACCCAAATAAATGAATGGACTATTCTTGAGTTCTATAAGTACCAGCTGTTTTGGGCACTAGTTCAGTTGTGCTTAGCCAGTTGCTGTTGTTCAAACCATCAGTATACTGACTGACTGACTGACTTCAACAACCATGGAGTTATGAATAACAAGCAATCATTATTACTGTAGTATGCTTAATTCTCAGTGGGCACTTCACATCTGTAGCCTTGTACCAAACAAGGTTAGATCTATAAGCCTGGCATAGTAAAATTTTGATCTAGAATTTTCAGTATATAATATATGATCCATATGATTAATAAATAATTGGTTAAGTCTGAGATTCCAAAACTACAGACCTTGGCAAATTGGTGTACTTTAAAATGTAGCTATGTGTGCCATGAAAATGTATTCATAAAGCCAGTCGAAAAGAAATAATTCTTAATGCAGTAGAGTATTTAACAAATTTAGAACAAATTAAATTTTCATTTTCTATCATTAAATGCAGAACATTATGATTGGGTTTGAAATCTTTTTGTAAAAATCTAATCTGCTATTCATTTGAAATTATAGGAAGAAGATTTGGCTTCTATATTCAATGAGTGTGAACTTAAAATCACACATGAAGAATTTCTCTGTTGATACATCTTGAATTACTTTTAAAGAAGCCAAAATGTAACTATTTTGTTACAGGTTTTTATTTCATTTTATATGAATTAAAATATTCATTTCTTATACTGCCCTGTCGGCTGGGGCGTTAGAATGCACCGACTGCACCTCTGCAGAGGAGTAAGACTTCCCCAATGGGGCCACCTGTTGGCTGTGGGTGGTGACCCGTGATGCTTAAGGATAGAGCCCAGGTGGATGAGCAGTTCATGATATGCAATACTCCACTTTGGCCCTATCTTGGGCTAGACGGGTGGTCGGAGAGGCCCCCTCCGATCAATCGGCTGGTCATGTCAAGGCCTAGCACCTATATGATTTTCCCAACCCTATTGCCTTTATGGCAAGCCCCGACCCCTTTTTATCATATGGGTGTTAGAAGGCGGTGGCTGCGGGTCTACATGTCCTGGGAATGACGTTAAAATCTATCTGATGGTGAGGTTCCAGTTCTGGAGGTTTGGGGAATGTGTAGCACCCCTTCATCACCATTGCTCCCTGGTCCAATCTGACCCGGAGTGGTAGTACCTGTTAGGGTCTCATCTATGGGTTAAATAGAAAAATGTATTTATAAAAAAAAAATTGTATTATCCATTAATTGATTTATTTCAAAACTTTATCGGCATTAAATGACCCACTGAGGTTGATATGCCGTAAAACAAAACAAACCAAATCATTTCTTATTAACTTAAAAAAAAAGAAGAAAAAAAGAAAAGAAAGATTTCTGTGATTTGAAGAAGAAATGTATTTATATACACGTCTTAATATAGAAAATATTACTAAGAAACATCAAGCCTTTGTTTCTAATTGAAATTTACAGCTTTGTCGACTGGGTTTAAAATATACTGAAAATATCCCTTCCATTGAGGTAAGACTCCACCCAAAAAAAAATAAAAAGGAGGGCATCCTATGTCTAACAGTAAGCTTCATCTGGTGGCGAGGAACCAGTTCTGGAGATCTGGGAAGTATGGAGTACTCCTTCATTATCATTATTCCAAAGTCCAGTCTGACCCAGAGTGATAAAAACTATTAGGGTATCATCTACTGTCAATTAAGATTCCCTAACCTCTAGAAATAAAATAACCCTAGAAGTGTTGACAGATCATTAAAATTAATCAATCATATCCTTAATTTACTGACTAAAAAATAATTACTAATAATGTTGTTAATTAATTATTATTCTATGTTACTATGGTATTCAGTACCTCAATGCTCTTCGGTGAATTGTTAAACAATATTCACAAAAAGACTTTTCCTTTTCAATGTTTTGTAGATAACAGGGATTTGGTTGAAGCAATCAAATCAACTAAACTTGTTGCAGATAAGAGATTGAGAATTGAAATAGCAAAGATCAAAGAAATGTTAGATAAGGAAGAAATCAGTTCAATAACATGGATAAAATCTAGTGATCAAATTGCTAACTAAAAGAGGCGTTTCACCTTACAATATGATACACTGTTTGAATAATGGAGAGATGATTTACTTTTGAATAGAAAACGAATTAGATTGTTAATTAATCATTATTCTATGTTACTCTCACCCTTGACCAGGATTGAACCTGCAGCCTAGAAATGACTGTCACTTAGAACTGTCTTAGATTGTTCACTATTGTTTAGTGAAACAGGCAAACACCTCATCAGCTTAATGGATTGTTCCTAGCAGTGGTGGCAATAACTATTTTAATCTGTTACAGTTTGTTAATGAACACTGGCCTTATCCCTACCGGGGGGGGGGGGTCCAGTGAGCTTCGGCGATTGGATCAGGTTTAGTAAATTAATAGCGTTGACCCTAGGGGGCTATCCCCCCAGGCAATACCTACCCCCTCAATTTAAAAGGACAGGGCTGGGTTTATTGCCCAGCGCCTGAGGCACCCCCCTTGAGGAGGAATGCCGATGGGATCGACACAATTTTTTCCACCTGCCACCCATGAGTCTCGGCTTGTGGGTGGTCCCACGTAAATAGGGCCTTTGTGCCTGACCTTGTACAAGTGGGGTATGAGGAAAATAAACTAGCTTTCTCCCTACCAGTCAGTCACTGGATCAGGTGTTGTAATTAATAGCGTCGATCCCTTTGAGGGGGAATGCCGACGGGATTGACGCAATTTTTTCCACTTGCCACCCATGAGTCTCGGCTTGTAGGTGGTCCCACTTAAAAAAGAGACCTTGTGTCCAACCCATACAGGTGGGGTATGAGGTAAATATCCTGAACTTGTAACTGCCTGGAGAGGCTATAACAGTGAACACTTTGACTTTTATTAAATGTTTTACAGTTTAGATTGTTTTTATATGCAAAATATAAGAATAATTTAAAAAAAATACATTTAGGTGCAAAATGCATAAAAATATTTTTGTTACTTCTGAATCAAAAAATGTTTGTGAACTACTGGGTTAAGTGTATCGACAAGGAAGGAGATTATATTGAAAAACAAATATTTTTAATCTAAAATAAATGCCTTTTCTATCATGTGTCAATAGACTTATAGATTTACCAACATATAAAATTTACTAAAAAGTGATAAAGTAAAAGAAGAAAAAGTGTATCTATATAATAATGGTCTGATTTTTTGTATGTCTGTTCCTGTAACACAGCAAAAATGGCACAGTAAAAAGATTTGTGACGGAGAAATAGCATTAAAATTCTCTTGGAGAATGAAGCAATCTCTAATGTGGAAAAGTATAGATAGATCAGTCATGGGCTAATTTATGCCTAAAATTCAACTTTTTATTGAAAAGATCTTTTTAACCTTGCTATGGCACAACTAGTCTAGGAGAAGGAAAGACTGAATTAAAAACCTGTTAAATTCCACTTAGAAAATTGACCTTGTGTCACATGCTGCTTATGCAGAGGGGTTGATAAATACACATACATATAGTATATAGTTTACATTGTAAAGATAGAAAGCAAAATGGTGTGATCAGGCTCAAACTTTGATTATGTGACCAAAACAGGGCTAACTTTAAGCATGCATATGCAGAACACAGTGTAACAATGATAAAGATATATTAAGGCAATAGTGACAATAATTTTTGATTCTCCGTCGTAATTATTTGAACAAGGATTTTTGACAAGAACTGTATTTTGATGATAATGATAGACTTTATAATATTCATGATAAAAATAGAAAAAAAACTTACTAACAGAGAATAAAACAACTTCCAATCTAATTTGTGACTTTACAGTGATAGAAAAGGATCACTTCAATCATTATAATTTCTCAAGATAGATAACTATTAAATGCTAATTATGGATTAATCTCTTATTTATTAGCAATTGATTTTAATATTAATTCTATAAATAGAATGTGACTTCATATTAAACTTAATGGATGCCAAAGGGGACTGTTAAACAAGTATACTTAAATGAAGAGAATTATGAAGGAAAAAGGGAGAATTAAACTATAAAGAAGAAGAAGAAGAAGAAGAAGAAGAAGAAGAAGAAGAAGAAGAAGAAGATCAGTAAAAGAGAGTAATCATAATGCCTCATTAATGTCCCATTAAAAAAGAAAAATTAAACTAAGAGAGAGAGAAAGAGAGAGAGAGAGAGAGAAAGAGAGAGAGAGAGTGAGAGAGAGAAAGAGAGAGAGAGAGTGAGAGAGAGAAAGAAAGAGAGAGAGAGTGAGAGAGAGAAAGAAAGAGAGAGAGAGTGAGAGAGAGAAAGAAAGAGAGAGAGAGAGACAGATCATTGGTAAAAGAGAGTGATGATAGGGACATTAAAGAAGAATGGAAAGACCAGAGAGTAATCAGAATTACCTTGCTATAAAAATGATTAAATTGAAGAAAATGAAAAATAGATTATCTTCTACCTTGGATTTAGAGGATTAATTATTACCGGATTTGAACGTCAAAAGTCTCATTATTATTCGCCTTAATTCTGAAAAGCTTCCTCAAATAAACTCTTATTGTACCTAGTGACTTTAACATTCATATAAGAAAAAATGTACGAATAATTGCAGCTGTAATGGGGAGTTATAAATAAAAATTATCATCACATGGTAAACATTATTTGCCTCACAGTGTATTCAGTTTATTGCTAATTATCAACAGAAATATAGTACTTGGGAAAAGTTTCAAATTTCTTTTGCTAAAATTTATATTTATGAATTTATTTGCATTTTTTTTTCTTTTCCTTTTTAAAAAGCATCCTTTTTCTTCCATTGTTTCTATGTATTTCTTCAATCTTTCTCTTACTCACTTTCTCTTTCTCTCTATTTTCATCTCCAAAATTTTTTTGTATTTATTCAAATCCATGTATTTTTCTCCCATTTTACCAATTTGTGTTTCTCGTTTAATTCTTAGCCCAGAGCTTTTCAAATTTTTTTTTCATTTGCAACGCACATTTAAAAATAACATTTTTGCACCACATTACTTTTCTTAGCCAAACTAAATGTGTAATTTAAAATGTATATGAAAAGAAATAATTCAGTGAAAAATGTTGTTAAGTATTAAAGAAAGAATATAAAGAAAGGTATATTGAAATAATCCTCAACACACCAAGGTATTACAATTCAGTTTAAAAGTTCTGTCGTAGATTTTCTCTAATGTTTGAGCAATTTATACAAACTAAAGGGTTACATTTTTAAACTGAAATAAAATATCCAAGAAAACACTATTCAACTGATAGTGGGGAAGATGTTTAGTGAATTTATTGTCTCTTTTTAAACTATCTCTTGTTTTGAGAAATTTCTTACAAAATTATACAAAATAAAGAAGGTTTACATTTCTAAATTGTAAGAAAAAAATGGGAGAAATTTTTATCTATCTGATAGTGTTTTTGTAACAATCTGAAATTGTTTGAGATCCTAAGATGAGGTATTTCCACCATCACAAATATTTTGACTGGTATTTTTTAATTGCAATTTTTTTGCATTTTATTGCAACATTTCTTTTAGATAATTTATTCTTTGGCCTTTTAATTAAAGTGTGGCAAATAAAAATAAGGAAAACAACACTCCAAATTACATCTTGTATGTAAGTTTTTCATGGATAATCTCTATGTTTCATAATAATATATGGTTATCATCTGTAGACTTTTCCCCTCATCTGACTATTTCACATTGTATTGTTGAATACAAATAGTCGTAATCTTAAACTTTTAAGATCCTTAGATGAAACCTTTTTACACTTTTAAAAAATCTAATTTTCTTTTAATCTATTGTTTTTGATATAATGAATATGTAAATACCTTGGTACCCCCTCACTATAATCTGATTGGACAATGTCATGTATAAATAGTCAACACTGTGTTGGTCCAAGTACCTAATACCTACACTTACTCGATAGCCGACGACCTTATGCCTTACAAGCTAACTTTACTCTCTAGACGACACCACGACTGCACAGAGATGGATTACTAACCGATGTACCAATTACTACTGCGATAATATACCAACTACCAGCTTCAAGAATATATCACTTAACCTGAATATATCAGTTTTATTGTAACAGTTTTAACCCATCCATTTTTTGTCTTTTAAACTGTGGAAGGAGAGTCCCAATGGTGTAATGGCAAACATGCTGGATTGCGACATTGTATTAAGCAAGTTTGAACTCCAGTTGCACAACTACCTTCCGTTTTGGACTAATACCCTTTGGAAAGATATGAACATTCTCATCACCCAAACTATGGGTTAGATAGTACCACCATTGTTATTCTACAAGGTTGGGTAAGGCATTAAAAAACCTATGAAGGTTGGTAATTTTCACCTTATTTGTTAAAATTCCTAGCAAATAAGGCAATTAGAGTAACCTCCCTTGACTTTCACTTTGAACTAAGCCGGTAGCTATCTTGAAAGTCTCCGTGCCAAATAAACAAATCAGAGAAACTTTTTTGAAAGCAATACAACTGCATGCTTTAACACAAAAATATCATAAAATGTGTTCTTAATAACAATTAAGTTCATTTCAGATAATGCGGACACACAATTTTATACTAGGAATTTTAACAACAAAAGGTGAAAATTACCTGAAGATTGATATGCCATTCAACAAAGATACATGCACACTACCCTTCATCTTATTAAGTCACTTTTACACAAAGTGGAAATTGTAATTTAATATAATGAATTTTATGAACTCAACCAATTTTGATAAACTCTTCCTCTTGGAGAGAATTCTATTCTAAGTAACTTTTTGTATTACTTCAAGAAAAGTTGCTGTGAAAAACTTGGAAAAATATATTTCTCTTTAATATTGTTTTGCACAAATTGATTTGCAGGGTTTCTTGTTATACACATTTCTCATTAATGATAATTTCTTCTTTTATCATTAATAAGATATTTTTGATTATTTCCTTTTTAAGTTCTGAAAAATCCACCAGCAATTTGTTGTAGTCAGATTAAGGAATATGCTAGAGAAAATAGATTTATGTTAGCAATCAATTTATAGATTACCTTGTTCGAGTATAATGAAGTCATGCTTTAATTTCATCATTAGTCCACAGTGAAGATAGACTGTTAAGTTTATGAGGTCTTGTATAATATTGGAAATCATTGATTTCACTTAGGCGCACAAACTGATCATCCAGAGAGAATTATCTTACATCTTTTTGTTTTAATGAGATACACTTATTTATCAGGTATATGTGGTGATTTAATATTATTGTATTGACTTTTTATGCAAAGTCAATATTTTATTTTTGGAGTAACTTTGATAAAACAACTAATTTGTATCATCTTGTAGAGAACTTTATTTTGTTTAACTTTTGTATTATACAAAGTTATGAAAATTACTCTATAAAACACTAGATTTAGAAAATTCTCCAATTCTTCTATTTAACAACAACCACAATGTGGTACCCACTATAGTTGGTAGTATTGTGTAAGTTGTGTAACTTTAGACTACACCAACTGCCCCTCAGCAGAAGGGTAAAATCCACTTAATGGGGCCATGGTGATTGAGGGTCTTAGTGTCCTGGGTATGAGGTTAAACTATCTGATGATGAGGTTCTAATTCTGGAGCTCTGGGAAATATGGAGTACCCTTTCATCGCCATTACTCCCAGGCCCACTATTCCCCTGAAATGGTAGTACCTGTAAGGCTCCCATCTATGGGTTAATTACAAAAGAATTTAGAAATGTTTTTAAATATGTGATTGTTTGTTTGTTTATTGATTTTAACGGCATATTAACCCGTCTAAGGTTAGGAAGTATTGTGCACTGACACATTGTGCATTGCTTTGCTGCATGAGTGATTTGAAAGCTGCACAAATGAATATGCAATGTAGTCTAATTCTTTATTTTCTTTAACTTTTGTATTATACAAAATTATGAAAATTACTCTATAAAACACTAAATGGAAAAATTTAGAAAATTCTCCAATTCTTCTATTTAACAACAACCACAATGTGGTACCTGTAGTGAAGTAAAACAGACTCTCCAGCTTTTGGCGTCTTGTAGCCAGCGAAAACCTCATTTGGTGTTTTGATGAATAAGTCCTCCAATTTTTTGATAGCCATGTCGAAGTCTGTACAGCCGTCAACGTATTCGAACATGCTTAAACTTATACAGCTCAAGAGGGCACAGTATTTGTTAGAAATTTTTTCCTGGTAGTCTTCAAAATAGTTGAACATTATAGTTCACCAATGGCGATAGTCTCTGGCAACTGTGGATGAAGAGGGGTCTATGTCTAAGCATTTTTTCTTCCACACCGTTTCCATGCTTGTTTCTATTTTAATGTTTAGCTAAATAAATTGTAGTAAAGTAAAACAGGCTCAGAACAGACGTAAAAGTACTAAGCTTTATTTAGCTCAAACGAAACTACAAAATGAGGAGGGGTAAATCATTGTTTATATAGCTTGCATGGGCGAGTCTATTGCTCGTAAAATGTGAGCATAGGATACTACAGTACCCACTATAGTTGGTAGTGTTGTGTAAGTTGGTGCACTGACACATTGTGCATTGCTTTGCTCCATGTGTGATTTGAAAGCTGCACAAATGAGTATGCAATGTAGTCTAATTCAGGAACTTATGCTTTATGAGATTGAACAAGGCCTTAAGTCTAAAAAGGAAAAAGTCATTGTGTCCCGATTACACATTGGTCATACAAGACTAATACACTACTATATATTCAAACAAGAACAACAACCACAATGTGGAACATGTCAAACACCTTTGACAGTTAAACACTTATTCATGGAATGCAGGTTTTTTGCTCACATCAGAAACCATTATTTTAAAGCAAACAATATGAAAGATCTAAAAGAAAAAGTCAACATGGAGGATATTCTCTCTTTTTTGAGGGAAATAAAATTATACCATAGAATATACACATGAAACAAATCAATACCATACAACACAATCCCCAATAATGCTAACAGATTGTTAAAACCAATTACTAAAATGTATAAATATAAATACACAATATGTATAACTTCCTAACCGTTAGGCATGACATAACCCCAGATGGGTTGATATGCCATTAAAATCAATAAACAACATAAAACAACACTTTCAATATATCAAACTTTCTTTGAAGTAAAAATTCTTCAGATATTAAGGTATGAACAAACAAACAAAAAAAATCTCACCTATATATTTACCAATTCTTCCATAGTTTTGGTAACCCAAAGAACAGATTTTACAAAATACAAAGTCATCATGCACAAGGTCATCATAAATTTGCAGCTTTTCAGAAATAGCCTCTATTTTAACACTCTCATCTGTCAAAATGAGCACATTAACTGAATCCACCATTTCAGATGAGCTCGCCATTGTATGGCTGTCTTATAAACTAATTTCAAAGAATACAGAGTTTACATTTATCATAGACTAGCAGTGGCTACCCGGCGTCACCTGGGTAGAAGGGAATTTTTTAAAATTTAGTCCCTGCATATCCATTATTACTGAATCATGAGTTGAATCCTCGTGGGGACCCCCCATTTAAATCCCTATGTAAAAAAATAGATCTTGCATTGAACCAGCTACTCTGAAAAGAAATGTTAATGTCTACCAACATCATAGGAACACCAGAATTTTCTAAAAACTTGTGAAATAATTCAATTTTAACTTTTGATTATTCATAATCTACAATAATTTTTAATCTTAATATATTTTTCAGTTAACTATAACATCCTTTTTTAAAGTTTAATCTTAAAGAATTTTTTATCCACCTTCATTAGGATTTTTAGAAGGTGCTTGTGATGTAATATGAATGATGTAAAAGGGCTGGTTTAGCTCAGTTTGTGGAGTGTTTGGCTAAGAATCACAAGGTTCTTGGTTCAATAACGACCCTCGTCAACTCAGTGTATGAGTAGCACAGAGATCTGTGCATTAAAGTGAGGAGCTGGGGGTAAGTATGACACTTCATCTCAGATGCTAAAATAATCTTCGTGGTCTAGCACTAGTAAAAAGGGGATAGACTCCCTCGGTGTCTGGCTGATACCGACATTAGGCTGCCCCGATGATGATTTTACTTTGTGATGTAATGTTTCTTGTCATAGGAAATGGACTCAGCTATTAGAGTTCAAATCATGAGTGAGGCTGTTTGCATTTCACATAGTACCAATTTTTGGTAATGGTATTAATCCAACTATTCTCACTCCAGCTGTGGCAGTTTTTTCATGCCTATATCAAACCTTCTATGCCATTTACAGATGTTTTTGATATCCACGCACAACTCACCACACACTTACATTAAATTGTGATGAATTTCAATCTGTTAAATTCTTTCTGCATTCAAAAACTGAATAAGTGCACAAATTTCACATTTAGTGATAGTGTCAATCACTAAAAATAGAAACAACTGGTAAGCCAAGACTTTGCAACGCAGCAAAACATGTGCAGAGACAGGTGAATGCACAAAAACAACAGTGTTGCCAATAGCCACCCAATCAGTTTGCCTATGTCCACAGTGCTTTGGAGACCTTTCATTTGGGATTACCCTTTATATATATATATATATATATATATATATATTATATATATATATATATATAGAGAGAGAGAGAGAGAGAGAGAGAGAGAGAGAGAGAGAGAGAGAGAGAGAAAAGGATATGAAAACAGACAATGCTGTTAAAATGAAAATATTTTATATCATATTCATAGCTAATATCAAACAATATTTCGATTTATAAAAATCATCATCAGTGCTTGTTTTTGATCCAGACTCATCGAGAGAGAAGCAGAAAATAATTTGAATTCAAAACGAAAGCATTGATGTTCCAAAAAGCGTGCAAGTCATGCGATCGTTTCATCATTAGCACATCCGCTACACGTTTCTCAGCCAATGACATAATTGTAACGAAAAAAAATAGTTGAAATAGCTGATATAAAATAAAATAAAATAGTTGAAATAGTTATGAATATGATATAAAATATTTTAATTTTAACAGCATTGTGTGTTTTCATATCCTTTTATCTATACTTATACCGTCGGATTCATTCTTACTCTTAACTTATATATATATATATATATATATATATATCTTATTATAATGGAGATTGTGGGTTTGTCTGTCTGTAACCGAAACTACACAAGTCACAATTCCCTTTGTTATTTACACACATTCTCCAGGATTTTATTTTTTTATTTAAACCTCAATTATTAGTAAAATTGTTTTACATCATTAAGACTGTTAACAATATCTACATTCTAATAACATGCAATTATATTTATATATTCAACGAAATAGCGGTTTACAGTGTGAATGGGAAGGCTAATTTGCATATTGATCTTAAAAAATTTGATTTTAATAAATATATGCTTAGTATTATTGATTTCTAATTATTTGGTTTTATCTTAATAAATATGAGCAAAAATCTCGGATAAATTTTAACAGAAATCTGTTAACATAAAGAAATAACTGTAATTTTATTCTTTTCTTCCTATTTTAATTAAATAGTTAAATTAGGGAAATTTACCACTGAAAGACGGGAGTAAGGGAAAATGGTGGAACAGTTAGTTTCAAAGTTGTTCTATTTTCCGATTATACCCCCTCTGTTCCAAATATTTTTATCTGAATTCTTATTCAGTTTCATTAGCCTTTCTAATTTAACATGATATTTTATTATATTAAAACTTAAATGGCTGCACCCGGAGGGTGCATATATTTGCTAGTATATATAAAAAAAAAGAAGGTTTTGTTAATATATGTATATATATATAGATAGATAGATAGATTCAGATCATCTTACTATAATGCAATGGTTAATAAGCAAGACACACAGACTATTATGATTATGATATATTTCCTTTTCTCTTAGTGACTCACACTTGTGGACTTTTACTATAATAAGCAAATCTTAGTAAATAATTGAAACCATTAACATGTCATAATGTTTAGCAAGATAGACTAGCATAACAATTCAGTCCTCACTGACTAACACTTACTTAGTAAATATTATTGGTATGGCGAGAATTTTCATTGTTTATTAAGTAGACAAAAATTAAAAACAAATTTTTGCTTAATTTTTTTATGTTAACTTCATTGAATAACATATTTACGAATTTATGCCCCCCTCTCTCTCTCTGTAAATATATATATATTATATATATATATATTATATATATATATATATATATATGCACATTTCAGATGATTTGATAATTATGTCCTCCTACGACTTTTTTATTTTCTCAGTTATTGTTGTTGTCAATTGCAGTTTTTCATAGAACCAATTTATTTTCAAAGAATTCCATGAACATTGAAATAGAGTGCAATCTGAAGATGGAGTACTACGTAAAATTGGTGGGTAACAATTTTTGGACTATATTACCTTAAGCCACCCCTTTTCGATTTCGTTTCATTAGGTCATTTTTTTCATTTATACCATCAATATCCGGTTGTTGGTTAGGGTTAGGGTTATGGGTTAGTTTTAAAATAAAAAAAATAAAAATCTAAAAATCGTCTGTTAAAACAACCGAATATTGACGGTATAAATGAAAAACGTCCTTTCTTAATCAAGATCAAAAAGTTGTGCCTTAAGGTCATATGGTCCCAATTTTTGACCAAATCACCCAAGAATTATTTACTTTAGGGATGGATTATTACACACCTTTTTAGAATCTAATTCTGGACATTTAATGGCTTCTCTCCCTTCAGTTGTTGTAAGTGGGATAAGTAATTGTGCAACTCAATCATTTGAGTCACTGAAAGGTGTTCTTCATAAAGGCCCCTCTTTCAATCCCACACTATATTCAGAATTGAAGACTAGCTTTTGATGTGGCGTGACATTACCCTCAATTCTTTAGTAATTAAATCAATTTATTTGAAATGTTGATCATACACGGAATTTTAAAATAGTCTTAAAATTCTGCTTCTTTTTCATTTTGTCTTTGTTCTTTTCTCATTTTTCAAAAATTGTACATCAAATGATTCACTAACAGTCAAACAAACATCACATGGCTTTAAAACTCGTGTGTTCAGTGGACAGTCGTGCGTGCATCCCAAAAGGAGAATGAGGGGTGACTATGCTGTTAAGGGGAGGAAGAAACCTGTTACCTATCTTAACTGGCATTTTTTTGTGATAAGTAATGTCAATGTGCAGAAATACTGTTAATATCCTAAGACCAATAACTGAATGCTTTTGGGATATATATATATATAAATATGAAGTTAAACTTGACCAAGTCAACTGTATAATAAAACCAATAAATGAACAACTGCTGATTGTGTTAAGAACAAAAGGAAAAGATACCCAGAGAATAAAGAAAAAGTGGAAGCTTTCAGGAGAATCAAAAACAAACCATGGACAACTAAAAGAAAGAAACTGGCAAGGGAGAATTAAGAAAGATTTCACTCAGGACATTTGATCTCAAAGGGTAAAAGTTCATTTGACCAATGTTTTTTCTTCTTTTTGTACCTTTTTACATACACTTCTGGGTGGAATTTTCATGTAAACATCAAAATCACTTATTTTCTCTCTCTTTCTCTGGCCTATGATGAAGAAGTTAAAGTAGAGGGGGAGGAAACAAGGAAAGAATAAAGAAAGGAAAGAAGAGAGAGGGGTGAAGTATGAGAGAATGAAAGAAAGGAGAAAAGAAGGAGGATAAAATGGGAAGGAACAAGAGAAGAAGAAAGAAAGAAGAGAAAGGGGAAAGTATAAGAGAATGAAAGAAGAAGGAAAAGAATGAGAAAGAAGGAGGATAAAATGGGAAGGAACAAGAATAAAATGGGAAGGAACAAGAAAAGAATAAAGAAATGAAAGAAGAGAGAGGGAAATTATGAGAGAATGAAAGAAAGAAGGAAAAGAATGAGAAAGAAGGAGAATAAAATGGGAAGAAACAAAAAAAGAATAAGAAAGAAAGAAGAGAGAGGGGAAATTATGAGAGAATGAAAGTAAGAAGGAAAAGAATGAGAAAAGAAGGAGGATAAAATGGGAAGGAACAAGAAAAGAAGAAAGAAAAGAAAGAAGAGAGAGGGGAAATTATGAGAGAATGAAAGAAAGAAGGAAAAGAATGAGAAAAGAAGGAGAATAAAATGGGAAGAAACAAAAAAAGAATAAAGAAAAGAAAGAAGAGAGAGGGGAAATTATGAGAGAATGAAAGAAAGAAGGAAAAGAATGAGAAAAGAAGGAGAATAAAATGGGAAGGAACAAGAAAAGAAGAAAGAAAAGAAAGAAGAGAGAGGGGAAATTATGAGAGAATGAAAGAAAGAAGGAAAAGAATGAGAAAAGAAGGAGAATAAAATGGGAAGGAACAAGAAAAGAAGAAAGAATGAAAAGAAAGTTAAAAAGTAAAGTCGTCAGGGCGGCCTAATGTTGGTATCAGCCAGACAGCAAGGGAGTCTATCCACTTTTCACTAGCGCTAGACCAAGGAGATTATTTTAGCATCTGAGGTGGCGCACCACAACTACCATCAGCTCCTCACTTTACCGCACAGATCCCTGTGCTACTCATACACTGAGTTGGCGAGGGCCGGTATGGAACCAAGAACTTTGTGATTCCTAGTTGAACGCTCTACGGACTGAACTAAACCGGCCCTTTTTTAATTCTTTATTTAGAAGAGATATTTACTTTGATATTCTGGTAGTCTCAAATAGGAGGACAAGCTTTTGATGTTTGTTAGTACAGGTGGCCTCAAATGAAATAAGTAACAAGTCCTGTGCTGTTGGCATTTCCAGCAGTCACCATCTTGAGATTTGATGGAAGGGCCAAACTCTAGTAAACAGACAAGGTCAGAGACTGCACTTTCTCACCCACATGTAGCATCTTACTATATATATGCTGGAGCCAACAGCTATTTTGAATCAGTATCTTTGTGGCCTTCTCTTGCTGAGAAGTTTAGATATGCCACTTGTCTTTTCTACTTAAAAAGAGAACAGAACCAAGTGGAGGACAGCCTGTGTTACATAGTGCCTTTTCTTTGACAGTACCAAATAGATATATATTATATACTTCTCTTCTTACTCTGGTCGTATCTTCTTCTGGCCTGCTTTGCTTCGTCTATCTTCTATCTTGGTCTGGTATATCTTCTAAGGTCTGGTCTTCTTGAGGATTCCGTGTCTGGTTTCTGTTAGGGATCACTCCTTATCAGAAGCCCTGTGTCATTGTTAGCTTTTAGTAATAACCACAAGACTTCGATTTACGATGATGTTACTTTATTCGTAGATTCCCCAGACCAGACAACTGCGCAGTGAGACTCACATCTTGCTAGCTTCGCTTCTAAGTTCTAACTATAACTGACTGAGTTGCTTACACCATAACCGGAAGGGGGCTTTCTATCGGGGTTCCGTTTCTCACGGTCTGTCCACAGAAAGCAAGGTCAGAGTGAGGTCAAACGCTGTCACTCACTCTCAAGGCCATCAGCTGTACTGATCGCCATAATGATTTCTACACTACCTTAAAAAGATATAAGATTTCCAATAATTATGTAACACCTGTAGCATAACGTTATTGTCATGATACCAAATCTTTATATGTCACAGAGTGATGTGGGTCGCACAGACCAACTCAAGTTCTAGTAGTAGTCGTTGTTAGTAGCCGTTATGTCAAGGAACAACATACACGCAAGTTGTATAGTCACAAGGGGCTTAGTATTTATTTCCGAGCTCGTGGGTTCTTTTTTTGGAGAGAAAGAGAGAGAGGGTATGGTAATATTATTCTCTGTTGTAAATCCTGTTCACTACTGCTATGTCAAACCCATCTGGGGACCCATGAGTCAGGTCTAACTTCTACCAGTGCCGAAAGGAAAAGAAGTATTTATTCCCAGGCTCGTGGGCTCTTTTTTGGAGAGAAAGAGAGAGAGGGTATGGTAATATTTTTCTCTGTTGTAAATCATGTTCACTACTGCTATGTCAGACCCATCTGGGGACCCATGAGGCAGGTCTAACTCCCACCAGTGCCGAAAGGAAAAGAAGACATTTTCTTCTTCTTCTGTCTCTCGTCGCTGCGTCACATCCACTTCTGGTCAACACCCGGAACTTCCATTTTTACTTTCAAATCCACTTCAGGGGTCATTCCTCGGTCACGTTACTGGCACCCTGTTATGTGTTTACTCTTCCAAATTTTAACCTTTGTTTGTTCTTATTTCTTTTTCATCTCTTTCTCTTTCAATGCACGTAGACCACAATAATTACGCTACACAGACAGACAGGAATATACTTCAACAACAACCAGCCAAATAAAAGGGACTTTCTTTCATTCAAATTACACGAGAATATATCTTTCCCCATTCATAATAAATATTGAACGGTTTGTCATATCTTTCACTCGTGTTGTCTTATCTTTGATTGTCGATTCCACAATCCTCAGAAATAATACTTGGAAAGAAAATCTGTCTTACACACCCAGAGTCCTAATACACCAGTCACAATGGGTCAATACTTTTCTACTATTTCATCATTCTGGCAAGTTTAATGAGATTGCACAGCCTTAAAGGATATTACCTTCTCTGTTCCGTATTTGCATTTGATATTGTATAATGTAATATAATGACTTTGGTAAATGTGCTCATGTGTTAAGGGTTATCTCATGAAACCAGTAATGATAATTTTATACCTTCAAGGCTGTTCATTATTAAGATCATATCAACAATATAATGTCAATATGTGCAAGTGTGAATATGTATACTTATTATGAACTGTCTGGATTGGTTTGTTTTATGGCATATCAACCTCAGTGGGTCATTTAATACAACAAAATTTTGAAATGAATTCATTCTTAATGGATACTCAATTTTTTTTTAATAAAATATGTTTTTCTATTTAACCCATAGATGGAACTCTAACAAGTACTACCACTCCTGGTCAGAGTGGACCAGGAAGCAATGGTGATGACGGGGTGCTCCACATTCCCCAAACCTTCAGAATTGGAACCTCACCATCAGATAGAGTTTAACGTCATTCCCAGGACATGAAGACCTGCAGCCACTGCCTTCTAGCACCCATACAATAAAAAAGGTTGGGGGTTGCCATAAGGGCAATAGTTTTGGGACAATCATAAAGGTACTAAGGCTTGACATGGCCAGCTGATTGATTGGAGGAAGCCTCTCTGACCACTAGTCTAGCCTAAGTAAGGGTCTAAGTGGAGTGTTGCATGTCATGGACTGTTCATCAACCAGGATTCCGTCCTTAAGCAGGTGACCCCATTGGGGTAGGGTGGGGTCTTACCTCTCTGCAAGAGTCAGTCGGTGTATTCTAAAGCCTCAGCTGACAGGGCTTATTATGAACTCATAAACATGTATATAAATATTCATTTACATGGAGATACACATTATTTGTAGGACTATGTATTTTTTGTTTTTGTTTTATTTATTGTTCTTTTAAATACACTCTGTAAAGATAGACAAACAAACTGGGTTATCTCAGTCAGTAGAACATTCGGCTAGAATCTACAAGGTTCCCAGTTCGATATCAGCCCTTGCCAACTCAATGTATGAGTAGCACAGGGATCTGGTGGTAAAGTAAGAAGCTGATTATAATCTGGTTTGCAACTTAATGATAATAGCATAGATTCAGCATTTTTGCTCACCCTGATCATTATAATTTCTCATGGCAGATAACTGTTAAATGCTGATTATAAAGCCTTTCCCCTTAATTATTTTCAAATAATCTACTTATGTATAAATTATAATGTGACTTCACACACATCCATATATAGGAGGTATTTGTGTGGCATTGAGTAGTGCAGGGATCTGTGTGGTGAAATAAGTAGTTGATGGTAGGTGTAGCGCTCCACCTCAGATGCAAAAACAATCTCCTTGGTCTAGCGCTAGTGAAAAGGGGATAGACTCCCTCAACGATTGGCTGATACCAACTTTAGGCCACCGCAACGACTTACTGTGTGAAAATTGAAAATGAGTTATTTTCTTATCATAATTGATATCGGTAATCCTTAACTTGTTCCTTGTAAATTCCAACCATAAAATAAACTGAACTCTCATTTTATGTCCGTGTTTTTGCAATAAATGTTTTATTTTTTTTGCACCCGTTATTTTACAATACTGAATATATTTTTTTTTATTTACAATCATTTATTGCAAACGTATATATTTTCTTTATTTAAAAAACATTTATTGCAAACATGTTTAAAACATTTTTTGCAAAAACACGGACATAAAATGAGGGTTCAGTTTATTTTTTAGTAGGAATTTATGAGGAACAAGTTAAGGATAACCTTGATATCTTGTCTTTTACTTTTACAGTCACCCTGAGTTTATATCAATTGATGATTGTTGTTCAGTTTAGCTCAGTCCGTAGTTATTTACCTCACATCCCATAGGAATACTTAATGTCAATTCTTGATGGGTTATTTAAGATCAAAATAAGTTATTTTCTAAGAAATTATATGACTAATGATAATCATCTGTAAACAGTTATAACTTCAAGTAACTATTCTTAATACTTATAATTTATACAACTATTTCTATCAAATAATAATTATTAGTTTGTATAGAGTTATATGGTTTCAAGCCAACAATAATAATAATAATAATAATAATAATAATAATCATCCTCATTCTCTTCCTCCCCCTCCCTTGTAAACAATTATAGCTTCAAGTAACTATTTCTAATATAAATAAATTGCACACAGTTATATTGTTTCAATTAAGCAACATGTGGTTTCATGTAATTATTCCTATTTGATAATGGTAATTATTATTTGATTTGCAGATAGTTATATGGCTTTAAGTATTCCTATTCACATGCAGGTCAGACACAAGAACCTATTTATGGAGGCGCATGGTCTAATGGTTAGAGTCATAGGAAATGAACTCGTCGACCCGAGTTCAATTCCTGGACGAAGCTGTTGGCATTTCACATAGCACTAATACCCTTGGGAAAGGTATGAATCCAATTCTCCCTCCAGCTATGGGTAAATAGCAGGGCAGACTGGGCTCTTTAAACATGGCTAGGTAACCAGTCTAGGAGAAGGATGTTGAGAATTTTTTATATATGAGGTGTGTGCTAGATCCTCGCTCTTACTTATAGACCAGGCGAGATAATGTGATCTATTCCTTGGCCAATCACTGGCAGTACTCTGAGGCTGATACAATACTTAACCCCCCCCCTACTGGTCATAATTACTGCAACGTTCATAGACGACGGACATAGGATTAAATCACTGGACCTTTACCAATATGCAGGATAGGACTTATACGCTTACCAAAGGATCACCAAAGGATTCCATAACATAGGATTTTCTTTAAGTCCTTTTCAACTTGCGAAGGATGGCACTTAAAAACTTTATAAAGGAAAACTATGAATTAAACCTGTTAAATTCCGCTTATGAAATTGACCTTGTGTCACATCCTGCTCATGCAGAAGGGTTGGTAAATAGCTGGAATAGCAAACATTGTACGTTAAGAACATAACATTAAAAGTTAAAATATCTATTTTGATATATATCTTCTAACACAACATAGCACTAAAAAAAGACGAGCAATGATAATTATTGATCCTTAAACCAAAACAAATGTTATTGAGCCTGAGCATGACATGCTTCTGTGTACATAACATTATTGTCTCTTCCACTGGGTACCAGTATGGAAAGCTTATACATATTTTGTTGAGCAGTAGACATGATAGAGTGTCCATGTCACCTCCCCTTTTCAAGCAATCAGGAGGTACTGTTTAAGGTACCCACATTGCATTATTAGGCTAAAAGGAAAAGAGAAACAAAACCATTGAAGAATAATTAAAGTTCCAATTACCATCAAACTGGGAAGACAAGGCAACAATATAGCTTAAATACAAACCCGAATAGTCACAAAGTCTACTGCAGAATGACAGGATATATATAAGACTCCACAATGTCATTCAAATCAAGCAGTCAAGCAGCCAGTCAGAACTCAGGGAATGGAATGACCCAAATCACCCAAATTGATTAATGGGTCATTCTTGATTTCTATATATACCAACTGTCTTGGACACTGCTTAAGTTGTACTTAGTTAGCTGCTGTTGTTCAAACAGTAGACTCACTGACTTCAATAACCATGAGTAATATTTACAACTTAAAGGGACTTGAGTGAGAAAAAGAAGAAAAACAAAAGGTATTAATGTACTGTAATGATAAACGAAAACACACACAGGCTTAAGGAAGCTTTATTCTACTTAGAATAATGTTACAGTTTACTGAGAGCTTATATACTCTCAGAAATGTCAGAGTTCCACAAAGGGGAGGTAAAGCTTATATGAGGATCAAACTCTAGAAGACACAACATAGAGCTGGCCATGGAAAAGAAAAGATAATCAATATTTGATGAAAAAATGCTGAAAACTTGAATACTAATTACTTTTATTGAAATAAATTATTGCACTATTATCTGTAAGAAGAATGGACGATGAAAAATCTGATAGAAAAATGATTTATTTCCAATGTTTAGAAGAGAGGGTTGTGTTGTTTGACATTTGGTCACCTTGAATGACTTCCAATATGAACTTCACATAACCTATATCACATTTGGAGATCTTGGGAGTCTTCATGCCAAAAATTATGTCAAAGCTCATTTATTATATACATATATATATATATATATATATATATATATATATATACAAGTTGTTCTGTCTTGATGTAACCTGGCAAACAAATCAGTAGGAAGTTGGTATGAACAAACATGAAGCTCATTTATTAGCATATTCAAGATATGTATATGAGCTTCCTGTATAATATATATATATATATATATATATATATATATATTATAAGCTTCCTATAGAAGGGTTGCCAGGTTACATCAAGACAGAAAACTGGTGAATATATATATATATATATATATATGAGTAAGAAAAGGTGGAATGAAAACATCACACAATGCTGTTAAAGAAGAAAACAATTTATAATATAATCATAGCTGATACTGATCAATATTTCGATTTTACAAAATCATCATCAGAGCTCATTCACTCCCGTAGTTTTGGGTCGGAGAGGAAAGTCAAATGAGTTTACAAAACAAAAAACCTTAATACTGCAAAAAACGAAAGACGTTACAATATTCACCAACGTGGGCATTCGCGCCATATATATGTCGGTCATGTCTCATATGTATACATATATGTATATATATATATATATATATTTATAAAAGAGAAATAAAGGAAAGAAAGTATAGAATGAATAAAATAGGATATTTTAACAAATTTTACTTACACATGTTTCCGTCAGGAGTTTATCCATTATTATTTTTAGATAACCAAATAAAATGAAATAATAATAATAGAAAAAATGTAGAAATGTTCTGCACACAAAGAAGTATCAACCTTCCTCAGAGTAAATCCTTATTTTTTTAAATAAAATTTGTTGGAAAGCAGAGAATTTTTGAAATGTTCGAAAAAATAACTTTTTTTTAAAAATCACGTGAAGAGAGTATTCAAACGCGGTCGAGAAAGATGGTTATAATGACGTCATGTCGCATGTGATGGATTTTGAAATGGAGAGAGGATGGCTGGAATAAAGTTATGTGGAATTTTAATTTTCAAAGCATGAGGCTTTTTTTTTTTTTTTTTTTTTTTAAATAGAAATTATAAGTATGTGGATTTGTTGGTGGTTCATTTATTAATTTGTTATTAATGTCATTGTAGTGATTTTCTAATTAAAATTTTTGTTTTAGTAAAATCAAAGTGGGTTTTTAAATATGTTAGAGAACATAAACAAACTTGCTGTTTCATGTTATTAGGAGGAGAGTAGAAACTATTCTATAGTTTAGATTCTCCGCTTTCCAACAAATTTTATTCCAAGAAATAAGGATTTACTCTGAGGAAGGTTGATACTGCTTTGTGTACGGAACATTTCTACATTTTTTCTATTATTATTATTTCATTTCATTTGGTTATTTAAAAATAATAATAGATTGAATAATGTATACATGGATAAACTCCTGACCGAAACACATGTAAGTAAAATTGATTAAAATATCCTATTTTATCCATTCTATGCTTTCTTTCCTTTATTTTTCTTTTCAACATACTGTCAGATTCACTTCTATTTTCATTGTATATATACATATATATATATATCTTGATTTTCCATATCATTTTGAATATATATATATATATATATATATATATAAAGTGTTGTCATGGGTCCAACAGGAGAAAATGAAATATTTTATTAAAAAAAGGTCCGCAAAATGGATTAAGTTTTTTTTTTTAATTTTAATTATTATTTTGCATTTGCGACACGTGTTTCAGATAATCTGATATCTTCTTCAGGTGTTAATTAACTATATCACCGTTAATAACCATATATATATATATATATATATATATATGCTTTTTTTTATTTCATCCTTTCTTTAGTTTAAGATCAAACTGAAGGACAAAACATATTTTAGCAAATTTTTCAAATACATTTTATAAACATATTCTTAAGAAATTTTCAGTCAGTTATCTGGATCATAAATTTAGAAACTAAAATTAAATTATTGATTTTTGACAAGTCATTTTTTCAACTTAATTTTAGTTTTTCTCATCCTTAGGTGATCATTCTACAACCATTAATGAACAAACAGTAATATTATTCTGAATTTTTATAATCATTATCAATAATTATTAAATTTTTACTAGTATTTCTTTCATCTTGTCTTCTAATAATTCAGACTGACATCCTATTGCATTAATGAACAGAAAGGACGAAAAATGACAGCAAATAGTTCCATAAAACAATATGTTGATTCTAGAAACTATGCCAGAGATCAATATTTTGATCCTTTAAACTATTCCAGAGATCAATATTTTGATCCTTGAAACTATTCCAGAGAGCAATATTTTGATCCTTGAAACTATTCCAGAGTGCAATATTTTGATTTTAGAAACTATTCCAGAGAGCAATATTTTGATCCTAGAAACTATTCCAGAGATCAATATTTTTGATCCTTTAAACTATTCCAGAGATCAATATTTTGATCCTTTAAACTATTCCAGAGAGCAATATTTGATCCTTGAAACTATTCCAGAGTGCAATATTTTGATTTTAGAAACTATTCCAGAGAGCAATATTTTGATTCTAGAAACTATTCCAGAGATCAATATTTTGATCCTTTAAACTATTCCAGAGAGCAATATTTTGATCCTTGAAACTATTCCAGAGTGCAATATTTTGATTTTAGAAACTATTCCAAAGAGCAATATTTTGATCCTAGAAACTATTCCAGAGTGCAATATTTTGATTTTAGAAACTATTCCAGAGAGCAATATTTTGATCCTAGAAACTACTTTGATCCTAGGCAGAAGTTCAGATCTCTGCATAAGTAATCCTGTCATTTTTTACGTGTACCATACAAGTATAAGATAAGTGTTATCTATCATCCTGTGTAATCAGTAACTCCAGCTGAACTCATTATTTGAACACTACAATAAGATCTTACTTATGACCCCTTCATTTTATTAGAATTCTAACCTAAACCTACTGATACTGGTTCTAATATTGGGTTTTATATACATCAATTTGTAATGGCACCGAAAGAATAAATTTTCATTGTCTTTAAATAGAACTGACTTGCGAAGGTTGTGGTGGGGGCACTTAAAGACATTTTAATCATGAAGGTTTGTGTGTACAGACCTCATAACAATATAATCTATGCTTGTGGTCCATGCCTTCATACACCAAGGCATCGACAAGAAGAGAGAAAGAGAGAGAGAGAAGAGAGAGAGAGAGAGAGAGCATCTTCTTCTGTCCCAGACACCTTTTATCTATAAACATAAGAGAGATTAAATAGTTCTGCTCTGTGTGTCCTTCGTCATCATGTCTTTGTCTGCTAATTTCCTCCTCACCAAACCAAGTGCAAGGAATAATTTTACTTCTGTGATTTATAGTGTTTCTGTTGAGAGAGAGAGAGAGAGAGGCAGAGTGGTGAATGTGGGAGGTATACTCTCAGGTAATGTGGGACCCAAAGCAAAGAGATAAATCTAGTCTGTCTTGATGATACTTTCCCAACTTCACAAATTGATTGCTGGGTCAAAGATCTTTTTATCTATATTAATAATTGGGAAGAATTTGTTTGTCCGTCCTCTACAGACTACAAAAATCTTTGATGTGCAGAAACTAAATAAAAAAATAATCAATAATTTTTACCATGAAAATGCATTTCTAATGATCTCTATTAATACATGAGAAGAGTCCCTTGTTGATTGTTTTGGTGTTTAATGGCACATCAACCGATGTGGGTTATTTAAACCCAAATCATGTTTTTTTGTTTGATTTAACTTCCGGTGCATTACTAAATTGATAGAAATACTTTCATTAACTTCATGTGTATTAATAACTACTAATGGTTGACTATCAGCCACCGTCTTCTAACACATATATGATAAAAGGAAGTTTGCCATAAGAGTAATTTGAAGAATACAGTAGGGACAATCATATAGTTGCTAGGGCTTAATATGGACAGCAAATTTACTAGATGGAACCGCTCTGCCTACGGCTCCCACCCAAGTGAACACCAAAATGGAGTGTTGCATATCATTGGTCTTTTAGTACCTGTGGTCTGAAACTGCTCAGCCACCCCAATCATGTCCTCAGGTATTACGGATTTATACCCATGGCCAACAGGTGGCCCGTCCGGGAGGGGATCTTACCTCTTTGCAAAGACCCAATCAGTATATTCTGCAGCCCCAGCTCTTGTTGGTGGCCAAATAGTTTGATGTAGATATAATTGTAATTTGCAATTAAGTAAAATTGACGCGATCTGTTACTTTACATTCTGCCTAACACGTTCTTCCCTCTATGTGTATCTTGATTCCTTCCTTGTTATATATAGTTAGTTTCTCTGGGAGACTAGAGAGAGAGAGAGATGAGAGAATTTGAAATGTTTTTCTATGTTAAATAATGGTAATATTTTTTTACAAATGTTTTTTCTATGTTAAATTACGACAATATTTTTTACAAAGAAAATGCATAGGCAATGGTTCTTACTACAAAAATACACTGTCAATGACTTTTACAAACAAAATGTATTGTGATTGCTTTTTACAATAGAAATACATAGCTAATGGTTTTTACTATGAAAATGCATTGCAAACTATCAGTATTTGAGGTGAATTTCTTTGATCCCAGCTAATGAAAGCTAAACAGTTTTGTGTATCTACTAATTGTATCCAGGTGAAGGTTCTAACATGAAGAAAAAAAATTGTTCTTCATGGAGAGAGTGGGCTCTTATTGGAAGGTTGTCTCGATGTTACATAATTATTGGATCCCTAATGCTTTTATAAGGTATTGTAGAAATCATAATGGCGATTAGTACAGCTGATGGCCTTGAGGGTGAGTGACTGTGCTTGACCTCACTCTGACCTTGCTTTCCGGGGATGGATCGTGAGAACCGGAAGGCAATAGAAGGCCCTCTTCCGGTTTAAGGATATAGTAAGTAACTCAGTCAGAAGTTAGAAGCCAAGCTAGCAACATGTAAGCCTCATCTGCGCAGATTGTCTGGGTTGAGGATTTGGAATAAAGTAACATCAACGTAAATCGAAGTCTTGTGTTTATTACCTAAAAACTAACAATAACACAGGGCTTCTGATAACAAGAAATCCCAACAGAAACCAGACCCGACGTCCCCGAGAAAGTCAACACCAGACCTTAGAAGATATACCAGACCAAGATAGATGATAGACGATCAGAAGCAAAGCTGGCCAGAGTAAGAAGTAAGAAAGGTATATAACAATATATGCTGATTTTGTAAAGTGAAAACCCCAGTATATAACATTGACAATAAATAATAATCAGTGAGAAGCCATGTTTCTACAAGATATAACTAATTGCACAGAATTTAAATTTTCAAACGCCCCCTCAAAATATCAATTACTCATTTACTTTACCGAAACATTTTTTTATA
The DNA here is from genome assembly GCA_023376005.1 of Doryteuthis pealeii. Taxonomy (NCBI): domain Eukaryota; kingdom Metazoa; phylum Mollusca; class Cephalopoda; order Myopsida; family Loliginidae; genus Doryteuthis; species Doryteuthis pealeii. The sequence goes on along the minus strand of CM042160.1, from coordinate 30,226,206 downwards.
GTTAATCAAACATTAACTGGGTAGTTCTTCAAACTAATTAAAGTAATTACATATCCTTATTGGTTAGTTAGTTAGTACTGTTTAAATGTCACTCATTTTATCCAAGTCTTGACTGCTTAGATGAATATTTCAACTTATAGGTAGATATTAACATCTTGTTGAAATTAAAGACTCAGTACAAAGCTGAATAATCTTTTTCTCTTTATTTCTTAAAGGGTTAAAATATATTCACATTAAATATATTAATATATATATATATATATATATATATATATATTAATATATGTATGCATGTTGAATTAAACAAAAGACACATCTGTTTAACAATTTTATTTGTGATTTTTTCAAGTTTTCTGGCCAACTTTTTAATATTTGGATGGAATTCAAAAAGAAAGAACTGGTAAAATTTGATATGTATATATTTATTTTGTCATTGTTTTATTTTTGTAGTTTCATCTGGACATACATACATACACAACAATTGCCCTTTATATATGTATTAAAGTCTAGCTGAGTTAGATTTGCCTAAAAACGGCCCATGTTATTAATGCATTTAACATTCTGAAATATGTGTTATATATCAATAAGAAATCTTATTATAATGGAGATTGGTGTTTTGTCAGTCTGTAACCGAAACTATATTACTACTCAATTCACAGTTCCTTAGTATTTACATCACATTCTCCATGATTTAATTTTATTTAAACCTCAAATGAATAATAAAATTATTTTACATTATTAAGACTGTTGACCATATCTACATACTAATAACATGCAATTGTATTTATATATACACAAAATAGCAGTTTACAGTGTGAATGGGAAGGCTAATTTGCATATTGATATTAAAAATGTAATTTTAATAAATATATGCTTAGTATTATTGGTTTCTAACTGTTTGGTTTTATTTTAATGAATATAAGCAAAAATCTCTTTTAATAAATCTTAAAAGAAATCCATTAACAAGAAAGAAATAATTGTAATATTATTCTTTACCTTTTTTTAGCTAACATTTTAATTAGGAAAATTTACCAATCAAAGACGGGAGTAACAGAAAATGATGGAAGAGTTAGTTTCAAAGTTGTTCTATTTTTCAATCATATCCCTCTGTTCAAAATCTTTTTATCTACATTCTTATTCAGTTTCATTAGCCTTTCTAATTAAATATGATATTTTATTATAAATTTAACTAAAATACTTGCACCGAAGGTGCATATATTTGCTAGTAAATATAGTAAACCTTAGAGCTCAGACCTTGGGAATTTTAATCTATTTTATTCTCAGGGATTCAAGCAGTGAAATTTTATAAAGGGATAAAACATACTACACTTCATTTTGAAAGCGGATTTTCCAGGATATCAAGAGAAAAAAGAGATTTTTCATTGCAGTATCCAGAATTATGAATACAAATTAAAGTCTATTATTATTTTTTCAGACACCATCTCAGAGAAGCTTGGGCAGCTGACGTTGCAAAATGTGGAGCAAAACATTTATTATTCCATGAATTATTCAGACCAGCATCCTCATCTTGTCTGAATAATTCATAGAATAATACAATACTTCAGACAAAACATATTTATGCTATCTGATTTGATATGTCTACTCTGTTTACAATGAGAAAACTTTTATTGTCCTGTTTAGAAAGAAAGTTTTCTTTCTTGTATTTGTAGCTTTTAGCCAACTGTATCTCAACCCAATATTGGACTTTTTCAGCAGAAACGAGTATTGCACTTTTCAGCAGAAATGACTTTTTAAAACACATTTGAATGTACTTTTAATTCGCATGAAAAGTTATGGTTGGGTGGGTTTTATGGCACGTCAACCCTAGGGTTATTTCATGCCAAAGACATTTAACTTTATTCATTCATTATGTGGTGTACTTGTAACTTAAAGTTTTAAAATAAATCATTTTTAATGGATACTCAATTTAAAAAAAATACATTTTTCTATTTAACCAATAGATGGGACCCTAACAGGTACTCTACACTCCGGGTCAGAGTGGACCAAGAGCAATGGTGATGAAGGGTGCTCCACATTCCCCAAACCTCCAGAACTGAAACCTCACTATCAGATAGAGTTTAACATCATTCCCAGGACATGTAGACCCTCAGCCACCCCATTCTAGTACCCGTATGATAAAAAGGGTTGGGGCTTGCCATAAGGGCAATAGGGTTGGGGGTAATCATATAGGTGCTAGTGCTTGACGTTACCAGTTGATTGATCGGGGGGCCTCTCCGACAGGTCCATCTAGCCCAAGAAAGGGCCAAAGTTGAGTATTGCAGGTCATGCACTGCTCATCCACCAAGAATCCGTCCTTAAGCATCACGGGTCACCACCCATGGCCAACAGATGGCCCCATTGGGGGAGTCTTACCCCTTTGCAAAGGTGCAGTCGGTGCATTCTAACACCTTAGTATAACACTACAAGTGTTATGGGTTGATTGGTGATCTTTTAATTAATTACTAATTAATTAAACTACCCTAATTATTAATTAGGATAGTTTGTTAAATGTTAAAGTTACTTTTGTAAGGTAGTGTAGAAACAACAAAAACCTAAATAATAATGATTATATTAAAAATTTCAATTTATCCAAACAAAGAGTAGTGTCACGTAGGCCAATAAATTCTTTAAATTATGGAATTTGACCGATATTACAGGAATTTTAAATTTTGAAAAAATAAAACAATAATTAAAAAAATAAGATTCCAGGAGTTGGTCAAAAATGTCAAAAACTTACATGAATAAAACAATGGTTGGCCTTGAGTTTTTAGTAGTTGGAAAAAAACAATGGAAAACTACAACTAAGGCTGACAAAGGCCATTTAGGCAGGTAGGCAATGTTATCGAGTGGCTGGCCTATCAGAGACGTATGTTCCGGGGAGGGGGTCTAGTCGGCATAAATAACAGAACTTCAACAGAGAACAGAAAAGCGGAGACCGTCAGCCGGAGTTAGGCACACCAAAATCAGATATCGAGAGCTCGCCATAGCTCGGGCCCTTGTCACACTTGCAATACACTCCGCCATCTTGCCACTTGTACCAAATTGATAATTTAACCAAAGATAACTAGCTGTAGATGGCCGTCACTGACAAAGATTACTTTCAACACCTACGCTTCTTTGACATTATAACAAAATTACTGACGAAATTATATGACATAAATATTTGTACATAATTCATCAGAAATGTATTGTTGATAGATTTAGGTAATTTGGTTATCATTTAACCCAACCGAGTTGATGAGAAAGCATAGAACCAGCTCTCCTTCATGACACTATAGTACTATAATCTGTGCTGACCAGCATAGAATAATCCTCGGACACTATAGTATTATATTTGGTTCATCAACCCACACTGAGGAGCCGGAGCATCGTTCCATAATCGAAACCCTGCCCCGTCAACGTATTATATCAGCCAACAGAGCGGTTGTAACTTGTACAGTTTTTCTTAATAGTATTTCAGTAAATGATTCTGTTGGTATTGGCTATTCAATATATGTTGGTCTGAATTTAAGATGCGGGTTTGAACTTCAGACGTTGGTTCGCCATTACTTCACAAGAGACAACCAAGACTTTTATTTTTTATTTAGATTCAGACTTTCTCAACCGTGGCGGTGTCAAAGCCGGTACGTTTTTATATCATAATGTATCCAGCCTAACTGACTGACTTAGCTTTGGTCTTCGTTCCCACCGTCAACCGGAAAGAAGGTTACCTAAAGGTTATTTCTATCATCCTCTAACCGTACAGATTTTGAATTTCAACGACTTTTGGTGGAACATCTAGCTCTACACTAACCGTAAAACAAAAAAAACAACAAAAAAAAAAACAACAACAGTTTATCAATATAAAACAATACTGCATCTAACACATGAATCATCAAGTCAAAATAGAACTCACTGAGTGCCCCATACATGCAGCCTTGTGTACAACTAACAAAGCTAGTCCTCTTATTTTCATTCTGAAATTTAGACATTAACATTAGATTTAATTTTATTTCATATTACGACAATTTCATAATTAGGACAACGCCATTTGGATTCTCTAGAATATATTTCATTACAGCTCTGATTTTACCGAATATAACAGCGGGGGTCAGTAACCAAAGGCTGGGGTGGGAGAAGTCCTTAAGGAAAGATTTGATATGTTAATAAGTACCTGGTACCTGTTACTTTAAACATTTTAGTTTAGTTTGGTAGTTGTTATCTGCTAATGTCAGCATTTCTGCTGATAGTTTTGAACATCCAACAGTGCATGTGTGTATTTATCTGTGGATGAACTTAATAGCATAAATAGAGTTGAACTTGCTTAATACGATATCACAGTCTAAGCGCAGTATTAGCCCCTACACCACGGGACTCTCCAAAAATAGTTTAAATTATTTTTTTACTTCTTAAAGAAATGTAAAATTTTATTAACCTTTCAATAACTTTTTATATTGTTTTGTTTTTGAGAGAGAGAAACAGAGAAAGCATTGGAATATGTTTTGAAGTGGACATACAAAACTTTAATTTTTTTGACCATATGACCTTTAGGCACCCCTTCTGCTTTGCTGATTCATAAGTACATTTTTTTTTCATTTATACCGTCAATATCCGGTATTTGTTAGGGGTTAGTTTTATAATTTAAAACCAAAACTCTAAAATCGTCTGTTAACAACAACGGATGTTGACAGTGTAAATGAAAAAATGTACTTATGAATCAGCAAAGCAAAAGGGGTGCTAAGGTCGTATGGTTCAATTTTTCCTTAACAAGGAATCGGAAAGTCACACTTGATGGTGAAAGACATGAATATCTTCTCTTTCTGTTGAGTATATAGTAGAAAGGCCCGCCTCTTTACCCTGGTACAGCAACCAGTTAGAAGAAGCGAAATTCAAAATTTCAAATCAGCTGTTGAATTGCTTAAATTACCTTATTTAACCATCTTGCTATGGTAAATGAGTTGGGAAATGACAACATTGTCAGATTAGTAGTCTGTAAGAGAGCCAATACTTATATTTATAAGTTCCTTTTTGCTTGGATGGGAGGGACTGTTACTGTATGCAATAGAGTAGTTTTATTTTGTTGATAGTTTTTTAATGGCATGTCAACAACCATCTAGGGTTATTTTATCTAGAGATTAAGGAATTGCATTCATTGTGTAACAGCATGAGAAGTTGTCCCCCTTGATTTAAGGTTTATGATAATAATACAAAGTATCTGTAAAAAAACGCTTGAAGGAAAATTATTTAGACGCTAAAAACATCAAGATATCGATCATTAATATCAACCCAGGGAAGTTAAAGTTTTGGTAAGTGCAATTTTTATTAGTTTTTTCCTTTCCTTATGTCTAATTTCTTTGATATTTATTCTAAATTATTAGTAATGTTTTACGCTGTTTATAGATTGAATATACAAGTCAAACATGTGAAATAAACATCAGTTGAAAATAAAAAAAACTTTCTTTGTTTTCCTGAGACTTATACTCATTGTAAATTCATATTAAATATTTATATTCTTCAACACGTTGATAAAAAATAATCTTAAAAACATTACTATTTGACCCATTGACCATTGGACCCTAACAGTGTAGCATAATTATTATGGTCAATGGAGAATTTGGAATTGACAGGGAAAGAGAGGAAGGATGATAAGAACAAACAAAGGTTAAAATTTCAAAGAATATAACACTAAGCGGAGTGCCAGTAATTTGACTGAAGAATGACCCAGAAATAGATTTTAAAATAAAAAATGGAAGTTCCCGGTTTTGACCAGAACGGATGTGAAGTCTGTACGAAGAAACGGGAGAGGAGAAATCTGCCTCTTTTCGCCTTGCGTCTAGTGGGAGTCGACGTTGTCGCCGGTCCCTTGT